>HG995414.1:1200000-2400000 GCA_905333125.1 Pheosia tremula | reverse complement strand
CACATAGGCTATTTTTAATCACGGGTAACACCGCGGGGCGCAGCTAGTATCAAATATAATCTCTCCGAGACAAAAAAATACTGTATAAGGCTGATGTTATGATATCTATTCTAGGATTTCCGAGGGGACCCCATAGCGCCCATCCCATTTGGCGGGGTGTACTTGCCTCTAGAATTGGAACCGGAAGCTTGCAGCAAGACCCCGATCCTCCTGGCCTACGATGCCGGACACTTCTCGGCGTTGGTGCCGTGCGAGCCGTTGCCCACTGATGGGGCGAGAGTGCCATTGGAAGACCAGGCCGGGAATCCGATGCCCATCAGGTAATTTGAGGGTATAGGAGCCAGGTAGTCCGCGCCTGGTACTTCTGGACTTAATTCCCACGGACTACATTTATAGGTGTCCTAAACAAGCATAAACTGTGATTCTCAGCTAGGTCTTGAAGTCATCACGGTGGGCACGGCATCGGTCAGTCTGACGGCGTTCGCCCTTTGAAAAGCACGCTCACGATTTCGTCTCAGTTTATTATTTAGTTTTAGTTTTACTGCTCGACAATAGATGGCGTTACATTGTACAAGAGTCCTACACTAGTGACGCTAGAGACATCTTGTATCATTTAGCTAAACCACGCAGTAAACTGGAAATATACGAAGGTTTGCTATTCACCGCTACCGGGCGGGGCCCATCGTCCACTTAACCCTGCGCAGTGTTACTTTTAAGAGTTCCTGCTCACCGTACAGAAGCCTCGACGTTTCTTTATTCTTGATAAGTATGTTGCGTGTGGGACATGCAAATCACAGCATAGCCACACACTTTTACTGGTGGTAGGCTTCGGCCGTGGCTAGTCACCACCCACTGAACAAAGCCATGTCGCCAAGCGGCCTAGCCGTGTTCCGGCATGATGTTCGGTGTTGCCATTCATGGATGGCGGGTCAGATCAGTTGCGCTGCATGTGCCTAGTGCATGTAGCGTCCCTTATCTACTGCCGCCTTCCTACCTAGGCAAGTATGCTCCATCGTAGATCTCATCGTCACTTACCATCAGGTGAGATCGAGACCAAATACTTGCCTATAAAGTAATAAAAAAAAAAAAAACACTATGTATACGCATACCTACTACTATATACATAAATATCAATATATATAATGTTAAAGTGTAGCGTGTGTGCGCCCCGCATGGCAACACACTGGAGCTTACTTTTATATTTTATTTTTTAAAAATAATGAATTTAAAAAAAAAGACAAGCCCGCTGAGTTTCTTGCCGGATCTTCTCAGTTGAGGTCGCGTTCCGATCCGGTTGTAGACTTAAGAAAAAAAATTTAATGACAATTTGTAAGTGCCCCCGTAGGCCTATACGAAATAAATGATTTGACTTTGACTTTGACTTTGATACAAATTCTTGTGTACAAAATAAATGTGTACCATCTCTTAGGGCCAACCTCAAGCTGCTCAGATAGAGCAGGTCCCGTGCTACATAATATCCAGACACGAGTTGGCCCCATCAACAACAACTGCCTTTAAACTCCAACCAATACTAATTATAAATTACAGATTCAACGTGGACCCCGGAGAAGATTTTCGCTGGGACGTAGAACCCGACCAGAAGACCATCAACAACCTGCTCCCTGATGAGTACCAGCGGTCCTCGATGCTGGCTGCGTACTTGGAGCTGGAGGAGGTGGAGTGCGGCACCCTCAGCCAGCCGCCGGAGGAGCTGCGACGGTCGCTGGACGCGCTCTCCACTAAGAGCTCGAAGCAGATGAACTCGGTGGCGAAACAGTTCGGCAGTATTGGCAGGTGTGTTCCTAAGGGGTGATCGAAGATAGAGATAGACATACAGGGTTTCAATTCTCCTAAGATTATTAGTCAGAGTTCAATGATTGTTGGTAGTTTTAAAATTTAAAAAATCCTTGTAGCTTGAATCCGTCCAGCGTAGAGTCGAGATCGACCCCTCCTACGTTCGGCCGTTGACGATCAGCTGTATATAGGTGCTTCTGTAAATACTTATTATTCGGCCTCGACGGACGGATTAGCGCAGTGGTGGACTCTGCTTTCTGCGCCGAGGGTCCCGGGTTCGAATCCTGGTAGGGACACAAGCTTTGTGTGATGAGCACGAATGTTTGTACCCGAGTCATGGATGTTTAATATGTATATAACTATTATATACTGAGTTCGCCCTCAGTCCATAGTACGGTACCCATAACACAAGCGTTAAAGTGGGACCGTATAGTTGGTGTGTTAGTATGGCGATATTTATTTATTTATTTTTGTTATGTAAATTTACCCAAGAAATTACTTTACGTCACGCCTTTGTGTGAGCGTCTTGACGCCTCCAAGTGAGTAACCCCCCTCCCCCTCCCCCTATAGCGAGCGTCACGTGTTTAATTTACTAATTACCTTTTCGTCGACAGGTCGATGAGTAGTAAACTCAAGAAGAACTTCGGGTCCATGGCCAAGCTGTCGTCGCGGGGCGGCGCGGGGGCGGGCGGGGAGGCGGCTGGGGCGGGCGGGGAGGGCGGTGGGGCGGCGCCGGCGCGGCGGCTGTGTTGCCGCGCCAGCGCCGCGCGCGCGCCCGTGCAGGACGAGATGGTCAAGAACTACTTGAACGAGGCCTGGATCGGGTATGCAACACTGTTGCTACTTTATTGTTAACAATTTACTGGGTTTTTTATTCTAATTATACGCGTTGAATTAGAGAGGTTATAGTAACAGTTGAAACTATGGTGCTTAAGGTGGAAGCTCAGGGTCAGGGCGCGAAATTCAAAATGTCAATGGTTTTTATTTTTTTACGAAAAATTTGGATATCTTTACGATGTAATTTAGTGTTTTGCGATATTAGCATTCTGCATTGGATGTCTCGATGTATTATGTTTGCTTAAAAAATACCTAAAGCGATACAACACCATAAAGTTAGTAAAAGTCGCAGTTTTTACAACACTAAATTACATCGTAAAGATATCCAAATTTTTCGTAAAAATATAAAAACCATTGACATTTTGAATTTCGCGCCCTGACCCTGAGCTTCCACCTTAAGTGCATTAATATTCATTATGTGAGTCAATATAATGATATTTCTTTTATTATATTAAATTTAAAAAATTGGTGAGCACACATTTCAAATCCGGAGATTATCCTCTGCATCCAAACTCATAAAATAACAAACTACCAATCGCACTAATATTATAAATGTGAAAGTTTGGATGGATGTTTGTTACTCAATCACGCCAGAACGGCTGAACGGATCTGCATGAAATTTGGCACAGATATAGATTATAGTCTGGAGTAGGCTACTTATTATCCCGGTAAAATGTATGGTTCCCGTGGGATAGATTTGTTTAAATTTTACATACTTTTTAATCGCGGGTAACACAGCGGGGCGCAGCTAGTTACGAATATATAATTGAATTAATAATCTTTTTTTTTTTCAATATAGGCAAGTATTTGATCTCGATCTCACCTGATGGTAAGTGACGATGAGATCTACGATGGAGCATACTTGCCTAGAAGGTACCTGTTCACTCTCGACTTGAATATATTCATACTTTTTCGCAGATACACGGCAGAGAAGAATCGCAAGGAGACGTCGCAGCCGTCGCAGCCGCGCTACGGCACGGGCCGCTCGCAGTTCTACGCGGAGGCGGATGCGCGCGCGCACGAGACTGCGCGTGCGCGGGGCGGGGCGGGCGCGGCGCGGGGCGGGGCGGTGCGGGGCGGGGCGGACCGCACGCTCTACCTCAGCAAGTCCACGTTCTACGACGACCGGCCCCCCGAGCCCCGCCCCTGCCGCGCCCCGCTCTGCATGTACTACGGCAGCCCCGGGAACAACGACTACTGCTCGCGGTGTGCCAAACTGCAGTGAGTCGTTTTCAAGTCTCGAGACTGAGGAGTAGCTGTGACCTTTGCAGAATGTGCGATTGATTGGCACGATGTTCCGTCTAGTTTTGTTTTTTTTTTTTTCGTTCGGAAGTGTGTAATGTTTTGTTTTTATATGATTCGAAATATTATTTGTAACTGTTCTCGATTTGTTAGTAATTAAATTTGTTACTGCGTTGATCGGTATTTAAAAATACGTCATGTTGTAAAGATGGCAGGTATCTATTCAACTTTGAACGAACAGGTTGTGTTGGAACACTTTGTTTTTTTTTTACTGAACTTCCAAACTGATTTATCTCACAAATAATCCGCCATGTTCTGGATTTTTAATTTATTTATTTACCATAAAAAGAATGTGGCCTTTCTTTCTATAAAATAGTCTCACCCATCCAACGGTAGGTATTTCGCCGATTTCAAGTAATTAATAGCAATACTAACAAAGATGGTTGTTTTAATATTCCTGATAAGTATGTCTCGGATGTCGTTGGGAAGTTTCTTTTTTAATAATTTACATTTCAACTTGCTCACTTGAATGATATAAACCAGGTGGTAACTGTACGTCACATACGAGATAATTCGTAAAATATTATATGGAGAAGTAAACGGCGCCTCTAGCGGACGGTATTTGAAATATTCAATTCTCCATACAAACTGTCTAAATACGTAGACTATAAAGTATACGGTTAGCTTACGAATAATCTCGCACTTGACGTACGGAAAATAACTGAAGCGATAAGCTTATTTTTGTTTTAAATTTCACTATCTTTTGTTTTTAAACTGTAAAACTAACGTGTGAAATATGTTACAGTTAACATGTATAAAGTATTTTTTATTTACTACAACGTGTTGCGTGGAGTGATAGTTTTTAATTAGTTTGTATAGTATCACCATTGCGTCGAACCCACCATTGGATAAGCATAATGTTAGTATGGTAACCCTCATTAAGTTTATGCCACATAATATAACGCTGTTAACATTATAAGGGTATATGCAGCATTGGCTACAGGTGGATTCTTTTAATCAATCCTGAATATTTTCACATAACATTCTTTGATTTATTTCAATCTTGATTCAGTCTGGCATGTTTCATGATTATCTGTGTTATGGTAACATAACAAAATACAAATAAAAGAATGGACATTTGAAATCAACATAAATAATTTTACTATTTAGCTGAAGCACTTAAAAAATATTTTAAATTATAACAAAACAACCACCTATAAAGTCGAGTAGATTGAAAATAATAAACATTATTATATAAGGTTTAACAAGGTCACATTCCCAAAAAAAAAACATCAAATTATTTGTCTTTTTTTTAAATGATCTACATACTAAGTCCACGATAAAACGGTCCCGTCTCGCTTTCTCGCAGACAAATCAAACAGTGTATACACGTCGTTATGACCTACTTATTAACGCCTTAAAATATTTTATACAATTTTTGTTACACTTTATATATCCTTCTGCCGGTGCTGCATATATCTATTAACCAATTATACGAGTTGTTATTATAATATGAGGTGCCAAATTGTGGCTTCTTAATCTATAATTCGGTGGTGAAATATGAACGTAACAAAATGTGTTCAGAATTCAGTGCCAGGCAGTGTAAATGGTATATGTAATTGGAACCGTATTATTTATCATATTCTCTTATATATACAAAAAAAAATAAAGGTTTTATATAGTAATTGTACAGGGTAAAATCTACTGGACGATTTTTCTGTGATCAGAATATGTGTGACAGAAAAATCGACCTTATATGCTCGTGAATTAAAATTATTTTGCCTTTGTAACAGTGGCTGTCTCAAGTTGATGCCCGTCTTACTAAAGCACGATCTAAAATCTAGATAATTAGACGTCGTCATCGCGCACCTACGGAGTGGCGGTGAGCGTCTTAAGTCGATGACAATTGAAAGTCAACTTTAGATACATTGACATAGGACTGTCTATCGCATGCCTCTCGCCCATGTTTCGCGTTTTTAAGCACCCCTTTGTGATTTTATTTCGTTATAGCAAATTCGGCCGTATATCATACTGAGTAAAATTGACTTTCAATTGTTATCGATTGAGTCCCTTCGCCGACACTCCAAGAGTGGTATGATTCTAATAAGCTCGCACTTTCGAGATAATTATTTTATTATCAAGTGTAGTGTACCCAGTCGTAATTTCTGGACGACACCCCAAGTCCACTAACACAGTTGACTGGCAATGGTATCGTAATTGTCACTAGACTAAAGTTAATATAAACGCCTTTGGCGTTCAATTATGAATCCATTGTCATATGTCTTAAGGTCCAGAATGATTAGCACCGTGCGTCGGTATAACTACTAAAAGTCCCGGAAATAGGTGTTATGGGAAACCCTTTCAAATGCGTTTTACCGGGTTTTGTATTGAATCTGACAGCAGTTAAGTTATTAATGAACCCAATTAAAACCCAAGTTCATAAGCTTACCGGGGTCTAGGCCGTGGATATAATTCATGTTAGGTAACATTTTGTACCCTATAAATAACTAACAGACTAACGAAACAGTGTAGGTTGGTCCTTACTCCAAACATAGCCTTTTGGAATTGTGATTTAGTAATTTAGAGGTTATGTATACACTGATGTATATTTTTTTAATTTCGAATCATCCGACTACCTCATTGAGCAGTTTAGTGTTACTAAATATTTAGTCCTTTACCACCAGTGTAGTGGTAGAAACTAAACGAGCTTCCTACCATTTAAATCTCTTCCATTTTATGAAATTAAAGTACTTATAAACCACGTATTAGTCTTCTGACGAAGATATTAGTAGCCTAGTTTAAGGTATTTTTTTCGTATTATTACGTGATTTTTGGCAGCTTTCAATATATTCCTACTAAATTGGTAGCTTTTAATTGGTATTGTATTCGGATAACCTGAATGATGGCAGCATACAATTTTTGTGAAATTGTGAAACTTACATCTACTATCGAGGCATTTAGATATTAGGGCGTAAAAAAATGAATTTCAAATCAGGGTAAACACTGATGCACTAAGATTCTAATATTTACGAAATTCTCATTTTATTAATTAAACATTGAAATATATGAGTGTCCATACTTATCTTTTTGTTTTTCATAAAAAAGGTACATTTGTACGGTTGGTTTTAACAAAAACAAAAAGCATTCTTTGCGATCTACTTTTTTTTTAAACCAGCCTCTAAGTAAAATATTTTTTGATCTTCTAGTCCCGTATTTAGTATAGGCTAGTCGTAAGTGATATAGCGTTAAGTGAAGTGATTACTAAGTATATTATTATTAACTAATTAAGAAGCTTGTTGTAAAAAATATTAAATCAGTTGCTAAGTTTCACACTGTTATTGTGTTAGCTACCTAATAAAATCTACATCTGGGCCACGAGTATTATAACACAAACGACTCGTAATCGAATTGCAATGGCATAGTGAATGTCACTTTTGACAGCTGAAGTATGTACTATAGACTTTGCGACTTCATCATTGGACCTAGACCATATATCAACAACGTCGACTTAGGCAGAATCGCGTTGAGCCTGACTCAATGGAAAAAGGCCATTAGGGGAAAAAAATATATATCAACAAGTCAAAAGTTTAACTCAAAGTCGATACGTCTTGACCTCATCCAAAGTACTCCTCAAGACCGATCCAATATGCCGACTAGTCAAGAATCCTATTACTATGCCATTGTCATTTGATTGTTTCGATAGCTGTAACAGACTTGGGGTCCCGATCAATCTAATCTAGTATACATACGGCCGAATACTCAAACACTACTCAAATATCTAACTGTTTGAGACGGTATGGCGCGTTGAAATTGCATGGTATAATAATTGTATGCTAAGCTTCTTACGATGGCAGTAGACTTCATGTCCAGTGATGCCATCTATTGACAGCCGAAGATGGCCGATGACGTAGACTTCGGACAATCACGTGATCTGCTGTCGCGCGAAGATTATTATTGTATTATGAAATAACACTCAAATTTCATTGGCGTTTGAATATTCGGTGGATAGCCTTATAGATCTGTGAAAATTAAAGTGACAAATCATGACAGAATTATAATATTAATTATATCTGATGTTGGAAAATCATATATTTTTTCATGTTTTAACAGTATGTATAGAGACAGCATATCATGTTTTTTAGAAATATAAATCGATATCACATGCATAATTACAGCATTTTATTTTTCTGAAATTTTCTATAAATAGATCCCTTGCTCTTGTAGCTAAGACTTACATTTACTTGACAGACGGGCGATGGTGTCGTCATATGAAAAGCGTAATGATTGGTCATGCAGGTTGGACGGAGTTTATTTTTTTACAAATTCCAAAAAACGTTAGCATAGTATTCAGTATTCATTAGTTTTGCAAAATACATTTTTTTCATTTTGTTTTTCGGTGTGAAATTGAAGAGGAATTTGTAAATATTAATTTTCAAAAGAAAATGTGTTTTTTTAGTTTCGTTAAAAACGTTATTTGTGTATTCCAAAGACAGTGATGTATTCATACGCGTGCACAAGTATGTACCTAGTAGAACTTAAATTTTCAGCTCTCCCATGATGTCTGGCTAGTAAGCATCCACCCATGTGCTTATAAAGGTAGGGCATTTTTGTATATGTGAGTAGGAATAGTGACTAGGTAGGGGATGCAACAATCATTAGGAAATCTATTAAAAAACAAAGATTTTACTGATAGGTTCAAAAAGACTAATACCCACGGCCGCACAGCATGTTATTTAAAAAAGGGAGTTACGATACGAATCGTTTATAAACGATTAATTTCCAAAGTTCTAAAAATTCGATTAACAATATTAATTTTGTACTAAAACCGTATAACAGATTTTATAATACACTCAATCTAAATACGGTAAATTTTTTGATAGAAAAAAATATTAAACTTTGTATGATTATATATGCTGTGATTGTGTATGTACGTACATTTCTGAACTAAAACAACAAACGTCAAAAATGTGCTCATCTCCATCGTATGGACGAAAAGATGCTTTCTGCTAAAATTATACAAACGAAGTTAAATACTATAGAGTATTATTTTTAATTATGTCTGGTGGTCTTATTGATAAAGTTTATATCGGCCTGGATAATGCGCCGGCCGCATTCGACATAAAAGGACGTATTCTCGGACCAGTAAGTTGTTCTGTCTTCGGCAGTAATATTCCGTGGTTTTATCATGTAAAAATTAATAATTCGGCTTTAATTTCAGAATGCAACAAATTTAGAGTACATTAGATCAGAAACTGGTGTGGTAGCTGTGTTAAAAGGTGATAAAATTGAGCCTTTGCATTTGGCTTTGCATCATACGAGATCGGAAGCATTAGTGGCGGCAAGGTCGTTAGCGCAGAACTTGATAGAGACTATACGGGCGGAGCTGGCGCAATGGAGCGCGGCGCAGGCGGGGGGGCCGCCGCCAGCCCTGAACGTGCCACCGCCGACTTTGACGACGACTAGTGCCCCCCCGCCTGTCCCTCCGCCCGTCGCTACTTCGACACTGTCTACCCCTCCCACCCTCACATCCACAGCCCACCCTACTGTTATCCCTCCAGTGGTCAGTGTTTCCCCAGCCACAGCGCCGATGATGACAGTACGCCAGCCCACAGTCCTCCAATTCCTTCAACCTCAGCAGCAGCAGTATGTACTTAACCAAGAAAATGGGCAGCTAATACCCATTGTACAACCAGGAGTACAAGTTTCTAACACTAACTATACATCTTTACCAATTGCTCAGCAACTGAGTCTGCAGCAACCAAATTTTGGTGGAACGCAATTTGTAGATTTATCCAGTATGCAGCCAATAAACGTAACTCAGTTACGACTTAGCGGAGTACCGTCTTCCATGTCAATGATACTACCGAATGGGCTGACATTTCCACAAGCAAGCTTGGCTACTACAGACACCACTACGGTCAGTACTGCAACGGCTACACCAGTTGTTTGTGCTGCTCAAAGTACGAATTCCTGTCAGAAAATCTTGTACAGTACGGACAAAGGGGACAAAGAAATCAAATACCACATACAAGGGGCTGATACAGTGCAATGGACGGTGCCAGGGTCTCAGACTATGCTGATACCCTACCAGCAGTTTCAGGATATAACGTCAAATCAACAGGGATTTAGTAATTTTCAACCTCAACAGTATGTATCAGTAAGTGAACACTATTCTTCTTATTAATTAAATTTCTATAGTTTATTCAATGTTTTAATCTCCCGTGACAGGTATATTAAATCAATTTACAATAGTACAATACTTTATTTTTCGAATGTAATAATCTGTGGTATTTGATAGCTCAGTTGGTAGAGCGGTGGACTGTAGTTAGTATTATTGAGGTTGCTGGTTCAAATCTGGCTCGAAAGAGATTTTTCTAATCACTTTGCACCGATACAATATTTTTTAAGGTATATACGTAATATAGTCATGATACAAGTTAAGGTTCTCAATATTAAGCCAACTTAAATGTAGTATGTATGGTTGTGTACTGTGCGATGCAGTATAATTCCAGTAAACCTTTTTATTCATATGCAGATAGCACCAGCGGGAAGTCTTCCACAAACCTCACTCCCGCTGACGGCAGCTCAGCTCCAGCAGCTACAGGCAACCGGTGCCATCATGCAGCTAAATCAGAAGGTTAATTGTGTAATATAACATTGCCATATAATAAATTAATGGTTCGCAATATTCTCATATATCAGCTACTTATTGAAGTTGAAAATATTGAACGTAATTGTGTATAATAAATTGCATTGAATTATAGTTGATACATAAAGCTAAGCCAACTGTGAAGCACATCTGTCAGGCTATATTAATATAAAACAACAGCACTGAAACAGAAAAAGAAACACATTAATAGCTACATATTGTATTATTTATTTTGGGAATTGCCGTCAATTATGTACAGTCGGGGAATGAAATGGTTTGTCGCCTTAAAGACCACTTTTGCTTGCAAGAGTTCAAGAACTGTAATGCCAACATTCCAGTGCAAGGAACAGTACTGCCATAATTTTAATAACTTTTGACAGTTATCCCATACAATATCTGTCAAAGGTGACAGCTACTATGCGGTTGCTGTTCGATTAGGAATCGATTGTGTTAGCAGACTTGGGGCCCTGTTCGACCCCCACCCTGGCCATTAAACTATTGTCGTGAGGCCTCGCTTAACACAAGTTTTGGCTAATTTAAAGGAGATAATTAACCTAGTACCTTTTTAAAAGAAAATATCAATAGTTTTTTTGGTCCTAGTCAGACGTGCTGTCACAGTTAAGTTAACTCTTTGGATAGATAATAGTACTTATTACAGTTCTCATAATATCATTAGCAAGCCGTTATGTATATTCAGTTAAGATTGATATTCGTTTAAATTTCTCTCAACAGCCGATAGTAAGCAGTGGCTCATTGATAAATATAATATCGACAGGACAAGCGTCTTCGCCTCAAATGTTTTCTGTGAGCATTTGGTTATGTTGTAGCACATACTAATCATGCTTGCCCATCTCACAGCCCTTCGGTTTTGGTTCATAGCATAGACATTTTGTATATGAGTTGTCGCAAAACCTAAAATTAGTAACGAAACTCAGTTGCCTAGTGTATACTGGCATCATAACGCTTGCCTTATTTAAAAAATAAAACGACCGTTTTAAAAACTGTGCAACAGTTTCTAGTTTTGAATTCAGAACAAACTAATTTTAGGTTGTTGCGTTGCACTCAGAAATACGTTGTATTATTTTTTTATGTGACCGCTATTACGCTAACAGCGACTTGTGTCGCACTGCGGATCAACAATTGTCTCTGTCCTCGTCGCCTCTCCCTGTCGCCGTATACAGAGTGCTACAATTAATCTGTTTTTCATCTCATGGTAGCGGTTACTAATATTTTACATGCAAACTTTCCGAGGTCATACTTTTCTCTACATCATTATATTCAACTTTATACTGGATCACATTATTAAGGCTGGGCTGCACCATCTATGGTCAAATTTAACTGCCGTCAAATCTCTACAGATCAACTAATGATTTGTTTTTTGGGGGTAGTTGAAGAGAAAGCCTATCAATTTTGTTGTGTTTTCTTGGATATATCATGTGTAATTTTAGCTCAATATTAACCATTGTATGTTCATAAACGTGCACGAGTGTAGGAAAATAAATCAAAATAGTAATACATGAGTTTTCAGTTCTCCCGAAAAGTCTGGTAATTTGTCAGCAAAGTATCCTCAACTTTACTGATAGGGTTAGGGGGTGTTTATTAGGCCTAGTTTACGGATTAGGCCTGCATAGAATCTGCCATGTTTGATATTAAAAAAAAACATTCCACTTGGCGATGGCAAAATACCAGCCCAAAGGTGGGTGAGGCCATTTTCTAAAAGAAAAAAGTATCTTGCCGATGGTGCACTCCACCTTAACTGTCAGTTATTCCGAGCATTTTTTCAGAACCCATTGAATATAATACTATAATGTGATTCCATCTTCATACATTATTTGTTACATAGCTTACCTGAGCTTCGAGTGTGAGTTTTTACGTAAACGAAACGTGTACTTCATAGTCTGTATTTGTCATTTTGTATGGTAAATTGTACAGCGCCTCTAGCGGACGTTATCGAAAACTAACAAAACACAAAGTGGACAAATATGTAGAAAGTGTACGGAATGAGTATAAACTCGCACTCAATTTACCCTGTACCATAATCACATAGTTATAATACATTTTCAGAATTCACCAACACCCACAAAGAATATTGGAAACCAAGAGGCGAGAGGCCAAAAGAGGCTATCAGACGGTACACCAAGCCAGTTGCAATTGAGACCCATAGCTCCTGCGGTGTAAGTGCTATATTCCTTTAACAGTCTGATATTTGTTTGTATTTCAGGGTGGAAAAAAGGAAATATTTTGTACAATATCTATCTTAGTATATCTATATCTTTTCTTAGTATATCTCCAATCACTAAAAAAGATCTTAATATTTAGTCAGTGTAGTTTAGATTGTACGAAATATTTTTTTTAGCAGCAGTCACATGATTTCACAGTTCCAGCTATAATCTTTGTTGGTTTTTGTTTACAAAACTTTAATATTTGCACAAAACAGATAACATAATTATTTTAAAATTTTACCTTTTTTTTTTCAAGCAATTGGCGTTCCTAGACAATATAAATGTTGTTCTGTGAATATTAAAATCTGCATAAATGAGCACTGTGATGTAAAACCTCATTAATTACCATAAATGGCAGTCGCGGTACTTGTAATTTGAACTTTTTATCTTGCTCATAGAGACTATTTTCTCAGTATCTAGTTAAAGCACAGAGCTCATTTAAAAAAACATTCCTATATTTATAATTAGTATAAGTTAGCTGCGTCAAGGAGATATAGATGCAGGATCAAATCTGGAAGACATTAAGTTGGAGGTTTTATCATTTGAAAATCTGAGACTTATTATTTATATTATTTATATAAGTTCATGTTTGTATCTCAAGCACACAGAATATTTTGAGGGAAAAAACCCAGATTTTTTTTCTAATATTTTTTACATAGCGTTACCTAAGCGTGTTCTAGATTTAAAAATAGTTCCGTCTCGCTCACACCACCGATTGTAAAATTGAAAATGACAGTGACAGCATGCTTTGTCGATTACGTATAAAGTTATTGCTAGCCACACTGATTCATTCAAAAAACGGGGGATAATTACCTAAAAGCTGGCGAGCTACAAAAATGAACTGTTATAAAAACAGATATGTCCAGAAGAAAACTGAAAAGACCTCTACAATCGCTTGCCAGTCCGAAGACCTTTACCTTCGGGAACATAAATTATATAATACCTATTCCATGCAGGGGCATATTTCCAAACTCCACGCGAGCGAGCTAATCGTCTGCCCCTATTTCGTAAATATTTAGGTGTCGCGTCGTTCACCTCAACCGGCTGGGAAATGGGCTAAATAGCCCCGCCCCGCCTTTGTAAAGATACGCCCCTGCCATGGCGGTATGTTTGTGTGTGAATTGAAATGATATGATGCTGCAGGTCGCATGTAAGCCACGACAAGGGCGCGGCGAGAGATTCACGGTCGTGGGCGGCCACACCAGGTACATTGAAGATATACAACTGTTCACGCTTTTTAATCGAGATGACTTGAATACTAATTTTCTTTATCTGATTTCTTATCTTAATGCGATCGAATTAAGCGTCAATATTGTGTGCACGCAAAGCGTCAAATCCCCCCGCCCTGATCGTTATGCAAATTAAAATCTTGCGTAATAGAATTTGCGTACAATGACAGATTTGTGTTTCTCTCAGCTCTATTTGTATAAGTATATCTGTTGAACAACCGTTGCTAATTATTGTAAGATTTGTTAAATCAAAATTAAATTAAAAAACACATTTTCCGCCAGCCATTAGCGTAATTGTTATCATATGAAATATATTTTCAATTCATCTCGCTTATAAAGTAGGTACACGTTATAAATAGTGTCTAATTGTAATGTATTTTAGGATTAGATTGATTTAGCAACCTCTTCGGCGATCGTTGGTTGGATTCTCCCGGAATCTATATCGCCGATAATATTGCTTAGATTGCTGCAACATTTAGATTGCTGATATACACCTAACGATTTCGGTATTCTGCGTGGCATTAAGGATTGGCTGAATAATTTAAGTGTATTATTTAAGCAAGTGTAGTAAAGCAAAAGCGTAGTACGCCAATAACCGTGTGTAGACCTACCGCAAAGCATCGCAAAAATGACTAGCTGTCAGCGACGCAAATTACAGATGAAAGGGCACACCAAGGCCCCAAGTCTGCTAACACAATCGATTCATAATCGTACAGCAACGGCATAGTAACTGTCACTTTTGACACATATCCCATACAATATCTGTCAAAGGTGATAGTTACTATGCCGTTGCTGTACGATTATGAATCGATTGTGTTAAGCAGACTTGGGGCCCTGATGCAAACACTCGCGCTGCCTCTTCCAACCGCTGTCATTTGACTCGCAGTCAGCTCGCGTGCTCGTGCAGCACGTGCCCGAGCAGGTCTCGTGACCCTGCGCGATTGGTCGGTTTCCCAAAATCTGATCGAGGCTGACCGAATAATTATTTTCATTAAAACCCCAATCAGTGATCATAGACCGACAAAGCGTGTTCACAAGATTTTTTCAAATGTTTGTCAGCACTTGCGTAAAGTCTAACCAAGCCTAAGCGTCCTCATATGTAATAGACTGTGTGATGTGATACACAGAAGCCGGATTTGACAATGCTAGCTAGCACACATGACGAAGGTACTTTGCTTCGCGTAGATTTATGGCGAATATGCATGCACAACTAAATTTATCGCCAGTCTTCAAAGATATTCCGCGTAACAATTGTCAATTGTTTGCTGGTGTCATCAAATTCCGAAACTAATCTAGAGATTTTAAGTGCTTCACAGTTTATGGCTACCCTGAGCTACGAGCCCCACGCGTTCCGGGACATTAAGGCACGAGAGAACATTTTATCTGGACTCATCATTATTGTAAACCTCCTCCGTTCGCTTTCTTCTTTATTTTAAAAGCATAGCGTCAACATCTTAGGTATTTTGCTTGTAGCGTAATATAAGGTAAAACTATTTGTCAAGACTCCAAAAAATATTATAAAACAATGCTTTAAGAAATCTTAGCGCAGCCCTGGTGCGTGGGAGTGGACTTGTTACACGTATCTATAGATCGGACGTTGCGTTGCGAAGAGCGTAAAAACATAGCAGTTTGCGTAAATAATACTCATGTTCCCATAATCTTAAATTGTAAAAAAGTACATTACAAACGGTTTGACGTTATGGGTAAAATATGAGCTATTACATAAAGTCTGATAAGCGTAAAAGCATGCAGCATAGCATAATTAAATGGCGTAAAAGCATGCTAAATAATCGCAATTTTATTTTAAGAACCAAGCATTTGCGTTACTTTTTCTTGAAGTCATTTGCATGGATAACTCTATATCCTTATTTTTTGCAGGTTCGTTTAAGATCTGAATGATCATCGACAATCTTCCATTGAACACATTTCCTTCGAGTTTAGCTTCGCAAGTTCCGTCCAAAAGTTTTTTGGGAGGAGCCGGCCAAATGCTCCAGTTTGTGTTATTTTAAAGCCATGCGTAGTGTCCTATGCTATCTATCGCCCTAATACATTCTAGTAACTGACAGATAATTCTGTAAAAATTTTTTGTTGTTTCTCATGTTCCTTTCTTGATTGCTTATACCTGCCGTGTCTCCCTTATTTTAAAGGTACCCAGGATTCCTTTAGGTGATCATATAGTACATTTAGTAAAGTGATGCGAACCAAAGAACCAATTTTGTTTTCTTTTCAGATACTGAAAGCCAGGATTCTTGCAGCCATTTCTTTTTCTTCGCTATTGCGTCCCGATGATTATGTTTGCGCGTCGCGTAGGATTGCATAGCGATCTACTGAATTATATGCTGTTCTCAATATATTCATTGTTCCTCAGGTAAGGACAACACTATTGTCAGTATGGGAATGAAAATCAATCCAGCTCACGGCACCATTATACAAGTTTCATCAGGACAACAGACTAAGTAAGCGAACCTTCGACATTTATCCTTCAATAGCTTCTTCTTCTTCGTGGTCGTGCCCTCACTAATGAGAAACGTGACCATATATGATTTGGCTAAGACATTTCTATATATGGTTTTCTTGGGAAATTAGTGCGGTGGTTTCGCCTTGCCTTCTGCACCAGATCTTTTTGGGGCTATTTAAGCCCCAAGGTCACTGATACCTCTTCCAGTCGGTTTCCCGGCTAGGTTGATGGTTATCCCGCCATTTTTAATAGCTTCTAACTACATGATTTACGAACATCTTTGTTATAAATGCATGTCCGAGAAAGCTTTACAAATTTCGTGGAAGATTGAAATCTGCTAACCAGCATCCGATGTACTTTGCTGACTACAGCAAAATCCTTTCGCCTTTAAGGCCTCCTCTGCAATGAAATAGCGCGCTTGAAGGGCAGTCAGTATTAAATCGCGCTATCATATTTAGTGCCGTGACCAGGATGACACTCGACCCCCTTCCCAATGACAGCGTAGACGCGAGCTCATCCAACAGAAACACTGAATTTAATCATAATGTCGTCCAGAAAGATGCTCTCGCAGCTTATGAATGGGGTCTAAGATTGACTGTATCTATGGGACATGAAATTATAATTTAAAAGTTATAAGGTGTCATTTTTTTCACAGTGTATCAACGTCCGGAGTAACGCAAGACGGTACAGGTATGTACATAAGACAGATAGACAGAAACGCAATACAGATTCAAACGAACAAGGATGGGCAGAAGCAAGACATGAACAACAAAATGCAAAGCACGGCACAAAACGTCCAAATGATCACAGTACCACCCGGCATGACCGTCCTTCAGAACCCACTGAACTTAAGCCAAGTACCGACAATGTTAGGGCAGCATAACAGCCAAGTGTACATGATACCCGCCAACCATCCGAGCTTAGTTCAGAGCGGATTACCATCCGGACTGATCGGGCAACAAGTCCTGCAACCCGGACAAAATGTGACTGTCATGCAACCAAACCAACTTGGCGTGCCAGGCGGAGTCCAATACAACGTGCCATTCATGCCAATGAATATGCCAGCGAACTCTCAATACATGCCAACTGGCATCAATTTAAACACGCAGCTATCCGCACAGCAGTTGAACGCTTTGGGACATCAATTGAACAATAATTTAGTTTCTGGGACAATACCTATCGTCCAAGCCCCACCTTCGTCACCAATGGCCAACTCCCAAACCACACCAGTATCCCAACCACAGCAAGTCCACCAAATAGTGCAGAATTCCTTCTTGAACCCTTCAACTCAATACACAGGCATGCAGCAACAGTATATGATGCAATCTAACTCCGGTACCGTCTCTGTGCCACCTGCCCCTAACGTGCAATACACCCTTCCTAACAACCAAAACAATACAACTAATGGTAACGGCCAGTCGACGACCACGGAGACGGAAACGAATGGAGCTAACAACCAGACTAGTTATATAACATCTTCATCACAAGATAATGCATACCCAATGAGCGGTACTGTGCAAACACAGCAAAGTTTTAGTACAGACGGAGCAGCGGCACAATCGACAGGGTTCACACCTAATCAGACCGCTACTCCCGGTTATGCGAACTCAAATGGCAGCCAAAATAACCATTACAACCAAGCTCCAACGACACAACCACCGCCGACCTACAACCCTACGAACGGATCGAATCAATCGGCCAATCAAAGTTACGCATCGACGACGCCTAGCTCTCAAAATTCTCAAACCAACTTCTCCCCGTCTACCACACCAGCCCCAAACCAGACGTACTCCACTCCGAATCTCCCAAACATGCCTAATGTCGCTTTCCCTCCCAATCAGAACCCGCAGAACCCTTATCCGAATGCTACTGGTCAGAATTTGGCAGCGTACGCAAGTAATCAGTATCAGTACACCAGCAGGCCGTGGTTCAGGCCTCGGTACGGGTCCCCACAAGGGTCCCCTTACAGCTCTGGGGCAGGACCCCCTCCGAATGGACCCCCGATGCCAGTGCCACCCCCCTCCGGGAATTATAACTATTGGCAAGACAGCTGAGACCTCGAAAATATTGCTGGCAAAGTAGAGCAGCAATTTTAGATATTAGTTTGTAAGCAGAGACTGTTTTATTAAAGAATACATTTATGAAATGTAAAGAAATATATAGGAAAATATGGAATATTGACTATTTCGAATGTTTTGTTTTATTTTGTGCAACGATAAGGTTTTACATAATGAAAAAAATATACATGCAAACAGCCGAGTTTATAAGAGATTGGAGTGCGCTTGTGCTATGTACTTCTTTGATTGCGTACTATCCTTGTGTAAGCCGAGCATAATGTGGAGTTAAATTATTTTTGAATTTAACGTTTATCCACAGAGAAAAAAACTCTAAACCTTGACATATTTTGTTTTGTCTTTTATTTAAATTTTCATATCGGATTGTCTGAACTCCCATTCATAATAAAAACATGAACACAGAAAATCGCTATCCAGTTACCGCATCCCTATTCATGCTGAAAGAAATCAAGCGCCGGCAGGAGCAAGTCCGCCGCGGCTTTCAGCTGCTGAAACGGAAGGCCGAAGCCCTACGCATGCGAGGCAGGCAGGCGGCGTCGGAGCTCGCTTCAACCCAGGCTATATTGGGACATACTCTAAGAGAGGCGTACATATCGTTGGCGGCTATTAAATTCACAAACGGGGAGTCTAATGCGTTGGTGCTTGAGAATATTGGTCAGGTAGGTATCGTTTATAGTTTAACCAAGATGAAACAAAGTTGCACCGAACTGCACGTTTTAGGCCTTTATATAGAGGAGGAGCAAAAGGTGCGATTGCCCTCCCACCATCCTGACACGACAGAAGCAGTTTAAAAAAACTATAATGTTCAATTGAATAGTCTTTTATTACTTAATCCACTCTCATCAATTAGTACCTACACCTACATATTGTCTGTAATTTTTATCGGCAAATGCTTCTAAAAAAATATGAGCTCAAGGCAACGCTCTTGTACAAATCATAAATAGTTAACTACCTACACTTCTTGCTAAACTAATTCAAAGTAGGTAAGTAAGTTCTTGCATATATAACTGATGTCATTTCACAATAAATAGGCCCAAGTCACAGTCCAGCGAATTTCGGAGAACATCTCAGGGGTATCGACGGTGCGTCTTCAAGCTGTTGAAGAGACGGGCGTGGGCGACGTGCTTCGCTACGCAGGCCTCGGGGCTGGAGGCCATCGAACCGGCGAAGCCAAGAAGGCCTTTAGAGAAGCCGTTCATATCCTCATCAAGTTTGCGTCTTTGAGGAACACTTGTATATTACTGGATGAAGCGATTAAGACTACGCTAAGGTACATATACATATCTATCAGCCGATAGACGTCCACTGCTGGACAAAGGCCTCCCCCAATGATTTCCACACATCACGGTACTCCGCCATTTGCATCCACGAGCTGCTGAGTTACATAAGTTGCATGTTATTATCAGGACTTATTTCTAATTATTTTAGGCGGTCCTCTTAGATGCTACCACAGATCACGAGAGATATGCCGTGCGGTTCAAAATGTACGGGAACTCGCTGTCTCCGTTTGGTTCCCACCACTCGCCGCAAAACACATGCAATTACATAAAACCAACCAATACGAAGTCTCACACACACACGCGTGCCAATAATTCGGTGCGTGCTGCGTCGTCGCCGCATACAGCGGCCGTACCACGCGACGCACCAGTTTATTCAAAGTATCGTTAGACGATCTATCCATTGCCTCGTACATTCACTCAGTAGCGAACATAGGTGGTACTTAAGGAGCCATGTATTTGGTACAAAAATAAAAAAGTCGTTGTGCTACATGAAAACTAAAATAACATAATAAAGGCATTAAATATTTTTTGATTTGTTGTTTTTAATGATTTTAAAGACGAATATAATAAAATACTTAATACTTCCGGTGAAACGAGATTCCATCTTTCGCGTAGTTCACATTGCTGCTGGTATTTTTGCATACAAACACGAAACAACACGGCATTTTGAAAAAAACTAGAGCACCGGCACCGACGTGCAGTTGCAGTGGACTGACGGCGAAAATTGTAGGTTAGCCAAATGTACGCTAACTTTGTGCGCAAGCCCACCGCTTTCATAACATATCTCCTCTAATATATCTGTGGATGCTACCTATGCATAATTAAAATTTGCTAAAAGGCAAACATCGTGAGGAAACCTAACACTGGAATAACATTTCTATTTTAGTAGATGTGGTAGTAGTAGTATCTAGGTCGTCATGTTTATTACATACCTAGATCAATCTCTACCTTGGTGGTAGGTAACACGAATCCGCGGAGTATTCCCCGTGGCAACACTGATGTGATGGCGGTTGCAACATTTTCAACAGTTCGAATATTTTCTTGCAGAAAGGTAAACGGAATCGAAAAAGTGATTTTGCCAAAGCTGCGTAATACGGAAAATTACATTTTGATGGAAATGGATGAAAGGGTATGTGTGAATAGGTGCCAAATTATTGCTATTCCTAAACCAACCATCCTTTTGTGAATACTTACCGAGTAAAATAAATATTTATCCAGGAGAGAGAGGACTTCCATCGCCTGAAAATGGTGAAAGCAAAGAAGATTAGGAACCAGGCCCTGGCCAATTTGCGTAAAGATACCATCAGCGAAGGAGCTGGAGAGACGATTGGTAACAAGACTTACCTTACAAGCATTGACTTTAGTAGATAGTAGTTAGGTAGGTACTATGTGCTTACCTATAGTATGACAAAAGCACGAAGATTATAAAAAGAGTCAAGAAGTAAATTCGAAACAGTTAAGGGAGATAATAGCCGCATCATACAAGAGATCATCAGTTGCGCTGCATGTGCCTAGTGAATGTAGCGTCTCTATCTACTGCCGCCTTCCTACCTAGGCAAGTATGCTCCATCGTAGATCTCATCGTCACTTACCATCAGGTGAGATCGAGATCAAATACTTGCCTATAATGTAATAAAAAAAAGAGCGTTCTGCGTTCTTTGTAATGTATGGGCTGCATAGCTCCCCGCGAAAATCACGCAGTCAGTATCCCATACATTTCTACTGTCCTACCTATCTATCGGCGCATTAAAACCTTTATGGATTCCAGGAATCCTGATGATCCAGTCGTCGATCCCATTCCACGGTGGTATCTGCGCCACGGAGTACTTTACGAGCATCCTATACCCATGTAACAACACCCTGGCTTCATCCACCGATTCCGCTGGCGACTCAAAGCCCCTGTGCTACCCTCATAATTGGGACGACGATGATTTATTGTTTTAAGTAGTTATTCACCTAGGGACTATCTTAGTTACTTGATTGATGTTGATGCTTAGATTAAACAATATGTTTTACGAAAATTTATATTTTTATTAAAATTTTTGTTACAGCGAACGTTATCTATATTACAAAACCCAACCGTTGTCCAATCTCTCCTCCATCGGTTTAGTAAAGTATTGGCATCTTCGAAATTTCTCAAGAATCTCACCCTGCGGATTAAAAGAGTAGGCATACTTAAGTACTTCGAAACATTCGTAAGCAGTTAGGTACTTTAGTAAGGTGCATTTGCAATAGGAGGCACTTACTGGACCAGTTTTCTGGATTGATTCGCTGTAATAGGTGATCGCACTGGATCCAGTACCATATAAAGGATATTTCAAGTGCATCTGTAAAATAATTTGAAAGGGTTTACTTAGACAACAATATATTTCTTGATTGGACGTATTCCTTCGGGGTTACACCAATCATAACCCGAGAGTTACGACGGGACGCCTTATTCCTTTGTAACGTCACTACAGTATAGAGATTTCTGCATAATACCTACCTACAAAATACATATTTTCGTAAAACTTACATTTTTGTCCGCCGTGACTTCCAAGTTCCGAGGTTCGAAGTTATCCCGAATGAAATTGGCATCATATTCCGTGCAATACTCGGATACCGGCTGAGACGTGGCTAGTTCTTCCATTACCTCGTCCAGCATTTGCTCCCAAAAGAAGTCTGTCAGCATTCGCTTGCGGACACCTTTTGAAAAATATAGGCAGGTAATTAATTAATTCAATAATCCCTTTTTTGCGGCAATAACTAAGAACCTTTTAGTTTCCAATGCATCTGGAACCTGAGACCCGCGTACAGAAAGCTGGATTCAACCAAATTTGCCAATAGGGTCGTTGATTTAACCGCAAATAGGTACAACGTTGGGTCTCATAATTCATAGCTGGTTTACCAACGCTATGGAACCCTACCCGGATTTAAAAATGAGGACTAGCTAATACAAATATAATAGCAGCTATTGGCTTACCTTCACCGTGTTTAGTTTTTCTAGGTACCTTATAGCTTTCTCGCATTACACTTCCCACTCCTGGTATTTCCCGCCCATCCTGCAAGATCCATGGACGGCTGAAATTCTTGCCTTTCCCGTAAGCTGATGGCTCTATGGGAACCTTAGGATGAAGCTTGATGCGCTCGAGCGCTCTTATTTTAACTTCCTCCTCTACATTTTCAGGTTCGGGAATATCGGCTTGGGCTTCAGCATTAGCAGTACTTGAGTCCATCATTGTTATAAAATTTATGCAAAATAGAAAATTCGTCGAAAATGTTCACTTCAATAGTTGCTAGGATACGGGATCTGTATTTATGCGCAATTACATATTAGTTTCTAAACGATCGATTTTGTTTTTGTACTAAATTTTAACTGTCATCAACTGTCTGTCAGTCAGCTGTGCTGTGTACTGTTGATCGATTTGTCAATTGATCGTACCTAAGCGGCCGAAAATGGCTGAGGCTTGTCAGATAGCCCGTAAACAAGATTTGCCCCCTCCGGGGGGCTATAAGCCAATTCCTTTTAAAAGGATCCCCGCCAAAACCTTTTTCAGTGGTAAGTTCAATATTTCTTACATTAAAACTTGATAAAACGAGAATGTTATTATGTAACAAAAATGTTGAGGTTAGGTTGTTTTTTATTTTGATTGCAGTTTTGTTTCTCTATAAAAAAATTCATAGCAGTTCTATAAATCACGCAGCGAGAGCTTCTACAATTTACTATGAATATACCCAACAAATTTTTGTATACACCTATCTTTACATTTGTCAAATGGTAGGCCTAAGTGTTTAGTACTTTATATATTATATTGGAGCATTAAAATGAAACTCAGGACCATATATTACCAACAGGGCTAATACCTTACTGTACAAATTTCCTTACATTATGGAAACAATATTATTGATACAAATCATAATAATTGTTTTGTATCCTTTCAGGATATACTATGTTCGCTGGCTACATTGGCATGACTGTAGGTGCAATCTACCTATATAACTTAAACTACAAGGATATCCTCAAGAGTAAGATCGAGATGCGGTCAGCAAAATTGGCAATATACCCTATGTTGCTGGCCGAGAGAGATCGAGAGTATTTGAAGCAGTTGCGCAGGAACCGCGACGCTGAAGCCGAACTTATGCGTGATGTTCCCGGATGGGAGGTAATTCTTTTTAAAAGCTTGCTGTCACTGTCAGTCTTATTTATGACAAATGTATGTTGTAATGCAGCAACATATAGGTTTTTTCACGAGGCGCAGGCTGGTGTGTTCAGCATGTTGGGCATAGTGAGCTTTGCTAAGAGCAGTCTTGACCCTGTATATACTGAAACAACTAGATCAGCAATATTTTATTTGAAAATATTACCACATCCTGTACGGACACGGACAAACACATCCTGTACGGACTCGAATCTGAAATTAAACAATTCTTGTTTTACGATACCCTACAATACACTCTATGCATATAAAACATCCATGATTTGTATTAACATTTGTACTCATCATACAAAGTTTGTCCCTCCTGGGAATCTAACCTGGGACTCTCACTACAGAAAGCAGGGTCACTACCAACTGTGGCAATCAGGTCATCAACTATTTAATTCAACTAAAATTATGACCTCAATTAGAACATTATGCTACCTCATCATGTCATGATTTGAGTTACATTAATATCATTTAATTTATTTATTAATAGTTCATGGTAAGCCCCTAGGGCCCCAAGTATGCTGACACTATTGATTCATAATCGAACAGCAACCGCATAGTAACTGTCACTTTTGACAGATATCCCATACAATATCTGTCAAAAGTGACAGTCACAATGTGGTTGCTGTTCGACTATGTATCGATTGTGTTAGCAGACTTGGGGCCCAGCACTATTTATATTGTCATATTTTTGTGATTATCCTTCAGGTTGGCACATACTTCGGTGAGAAAGTATACAAGCTGGTCCCCCCTGACACCCTGGTGGAGCCCATCTTCCACGAGTACTACGCCCACTCCAGCCCGCACAGCTGGTTCCAGCGTGCGTACCTCGCGCTGCGCACGTAGACAAACCAAAAATTATATCGAGTCTATGTTACATACCAATTTTAACGGTTGTATGAATCTATGCTTCTCGTGTGAATATTTAGGTGAATTAAAGTCAATAAAGCATAGTAAGTCAGATGTTGGTTACTTCTATTCCTAGCTGATGCTTAAGTCCTTATTCTGAAGCCAGAGTAATTGAAAATGTAATTTATTCCAAAAACCTGTTTTATTTATTTGATAGATAGTCCACCATGCAAATTCTGTATAATGTGCTTATACTATACTTATATGCCTTATTCTCCGAACGGGGTGAGCATTGTGCACCCACATTTCCTCAATGGAATTTTGGTCCCAAGGTGAATGCGCGCGTTTTTCAAGTAAGAACTTTTTTTTTATTACACTTAAGTTATGGTCACCTGAGGTTTTGGGTTTATTCAGCTAGCTATAAAACGGAAGTTTAAGCAGGTATACGGTTAAAAACATCGTGTTTATAAACAAAACATTTATTCCTTTCACCATTCGATATACAAAAAATTAATCATTAATTCTTACAACTTTTAATAAATAAACAACCTTTATTGAGGTAATACAATATATCAATGAGTAGAAATATACCATTTTGCCATAAACGTAAAAGGTAACATAACAAATGCAAGCAAATTATATTCTATTCAATTACTGTTTTTTTCAATTAATGCGAGTGGCGGAGGACCGTGATGTGTGGAAATCATTGGGGGAGGCCTATGTCCAGCAGTGGACGTCTATAGGCTGATAGATTAGACAACACAAATACAAAAAAAGATCTTTCTAAAAAGAGCAACCGTGGAGTTTCATGCCCATTCTTATCCATAGGAACGGGGTGTAAAGTTGTAGCTTAGCATTTTGTAACTATTATGATGTTTCATAAGTACAGTACATAAGAATAAAATATATACTGATTCTGGTACAGTACTAAAGACATGGTGATCCACACTGGTACCTACTTGCACATATAAGGTTTTTTTTTTATTTATAAAGTTTTGTGGCACTATTGTGGTACGTAAATACAATTCAGTCATAATTAGTTATATTTTTTGTGGAAACCGGATTACATCGGTACGGGTCTTTTTAAATTAACGCGCACGCAATGTTGCTGTAAGTATGTTCCGGTTACACGAGTACACAACACAAGTAGCAAGTATCCTGCCGTAGAGCTGGTCAAATACGAAAGTGACAAGTGTCTAGAATATATTTCCATGAGTTGGCTTCTTGTTACCTCACCCTCTACTTATTACTTACGTACTGTCTTCATGTAAATCGTGCATCATATTACTTTTTAAATCTTTATGGCACCCGTCGTGTATAGTCATAATTTTGGTAGCGAAATTTGAAAACACACTTGGTCAGTGCATAAAAAAACACGGCGACAAAGTTTCTCAAGTATTTTTTTTACATAATTTCTTGACACACTACGTACACGGTAACATCTAACTTACATGTCCGCTCTCGAAACTAACACTATTTTACCCGAAACCAAATAAATTGGCACCACTATTATCTATTTCGACTTCTTTATAACGACTTTGGGCTTCAGTTTGGCTGTTCTAAGTTTGTGCATGTGACTCATGACAACATACATGCCGGGGAATGTTAGGAACAGTAGATAGACTCGTAGGAACGTTGGCATATGGAAAGCGAAGTTCCATTCGTTGGGTAAAGACACTGTTAACTTCTGGGTCTCTTCAAAGTATGGTATGTTGCGCAGTATGACAATGGCTTCACAGATAATACCGAAGGGGTACAGAGGTATCCAGAGAGTATAACGGAGCCACGTTAAAATGTAGATCTCCCTTTTGTACAGTTGAGTTACGTAGAAGGGGTACCTGTGATAAAATAAAAATAATCACGTGTTGAAGTGTTGGTAAGACATGCTAACTTATGTATGTTGCATAAGTTGGCCGCATTGAACTGCAAATGAAAGGTCGCTAACTGCTATGTCAGAGAAAGGGACAGGTAATAATTGTCTTCTCTCCACATCACCATGACTTGTTTTTTTTTTGTTTAGTTGCATAATATAATTATACTATCGTTGGCAGGAAGAATTTTTATATATTGCTATCTCATGTGGGCCACAAGACATCTACTTGGTTTTGATTCAATTCATAATGAAGATTATAAAAATAACCATAAACTATAGGTACTATAATTAATTCAATTTTTACTCGACACTGGCAAACATGTCTCTATTTTTTAGCCATATTATTGCCAACAAAAAAAAGAAGAAACAGCTTTAAAGCATAAACTTCTCTCTCAAATTAGATATTCCATAAGTATTGGTAAACCAACATTGCGGTTGAGAAGTAATGGTCACTTACCTGACCACTTCGATCATACTCCACATGATGAAGAGATAGAAGACCACAGGTTTGGTCTGCATGCGAGGCTCCGCTTCTATCATCGCGAATAGCACGAACGCTCGACCGCTCACTTGTAAGAACGGAAATAATACGCCACCCTGCAAATAATACAAGGAATGTACTTTTCGAAGGCAAAGGACGAGGGGCAATATACCCTTACCAATCACACTAACTGAGATTGAACTAATGTCATATTGAGGCTGTTTCTAAGTTCATAAGTTGTTTATTAGTCTACATGAAAAAAAATATATTTTATTAAGTACGATTGACATCTAACGGATTGTAGAGATAAGAAAAAAAATGTGTATGACATTTTGTAAGCCCCCCGGAGGCCTATACGAAATAAATGATTTGACTTTGACTTTGGATGACCGCCTTTCGGAGCATTTGACGACACTTCAACCGAGCGCACAGTCAAGAGCGGTTGTGGCGGTTGCCAAGTCATGAACATACAAATACGTAGTTGTAGCTCTGACAGACAACGCACAGCCTAAACCAGTGGGCCTAGAGGCCTTGGAAATTTAGAATATATTCCTCGAGTACCATAAACAGTCTCTACACTATCACCTTATATTTAAAAATTAAATGCTGAAACAACAATGATTGAGCTTGATTTGAACATGCATAGTTTTCATAGAACGAAATCTGTGCATATAAAACAAAGTCGCGTTAGTTACACCATTTATAATTCAAGAACAGGTGCGCACAATTTTTATGATCTTCGATATTTATAATTTGTCTCCACCGCGAATAGCAGTATAACTATTGGGAAAACATGGGAAACATTCATTAAAAAATAATGATCATTCATTTTCGCATACATTTGATTCTGAGGCGGTACAAAGTTCACCGGGACAGCTAGTAATGTATAAAGTTAGGTGGTCCAAACTGGCCATAGTCCATTAATTCCCATATTATGAGCATTCAGCTTTGGACATTGCTGTTTATCAATGCGAGTAAGTAACTCACCCTCGTATACCGAAACATGGGATGCATAACTTCCATGTACTGCATCAGCTGGAGAAACTTCATCGCTGGTCCGACGTGCTCATATGTGTCTGCTACTGACTCATACTCCAGCTTAGCATAGCGGACGGCAATCACTATCAGAATGTACATGTAGCCCACAAATTGGAATAGGTTGTAGACTGTGAGGTAGACTTTCTTAAGGTCCTCTGAAATAGGTATATGATACATTAATTCAGGAGACAGAATGAATAAACTGACAAGACGTTGAATATGTTTGGATAACAACATAGACATATTATGATGTATTCATACTTTACGGTTCAACCTCCTGCGTGTCATAGCCTACTACGTTGACATTGGCAGAATCGTATTGGGTTTAGTCTCAATAGATAGAGGCCAAAAAGAAAAAAAAACCTATACCAATCTCACACACAACTTTAATTTAAAAAAAAAACTATGCACCCTCCACCTGGCGCTTATCTTACCCTTTCTGTAACCCATTTCTTCTTTGTGCAGTCTGTCATACATGCCAGGATAGTCTTTCATGACGTCACGCTTCTCCTCGTCACTGTCCTGCCCATCTTCCGACTTCCACAGGTCAAAGTTTATCTATAATAATAATGTTTGGTTGTTACCAAAAAGACATTTACAGGTATAACCAGACATAGTGCAGTGTATCAGTCTACAAGCAGACTTCCACCTCAATGGTTTAATACAGAAAACTACCTTAAGCCATGCAGGTTTTTGTGGCTGTGCGGTCAACCGCGGCCACCATGATGACTTCTCCTTCTGGAGTACAAGCTCCACCCGATTGTCGAATACACGGACAGTTGTTGGCTGTTCACTATGTGCTCCATTCTGGAATATAAAACAGTGTTTGCAGAGAAAATAATTTTGATTTCACTCAGCAGACATATTTTGGATATGGATGAACATACCTTGGTGTAGCCAATGTGGATAATGTGAAATATTGATTCTAATATTCAAAGAGATTAACCATCAAATTTATAAAAAAAATTAAATGGATTATAAGACTTCAATGCACCTTTTCCTCTGAAAAGTTCATCATCATAATGCCATTATAACTGTCTATAAATTTGGGGGTAAGGTTAGAGTTGTGTGGTGTCTGTATAAGGGATACAGGTGAGTCCAACAGTAATCTGCTTAACATAAAATGTTGCACAAAAGTGAGGGTTTTTGTTTTGGTTTTTGCTTCATATATATTCTCTGCTTTATTACGGATTTACATTTATTTTTTCAATATTATAGAAGAGTAATTAAATGGAGAATAATTATTTACTTTGAGCCTAGGAGATTGAGGTATGTTGCTACTCAGCACTCTAGAATTGATTATTGTAGGGCCATTATTGATATAGCCTTTAGCAACTTGATAGTACAAAGATCACATTTTGTAATCATAATTAAAATAGGTATCAATATTTACTTAAGCTGATAATAGGTAAATAATAAATAGATAGGATATCTATACATACATATAATACGAATGTAGCTCGGTTGTGTCTGTACATCTATACTAATATTATAAATGTGAAAGTTTGGATGGATGGATGTTTATTACTCTTTCATGCCCATACGGCTGAACGGATCTGGATGAAATTTGGCACAGAGATAGATTATAGTCTGGAATAGCACATAGGCTACTTTTTATCCCAGTAAAATGTATGGTTCCCGTGGGATAGATGTTTTAATTTTTCATACTTTTTATCGCGGGTAACACCGCCGGGCGCAGCTAGTATGATATATTTGGAAAAATAATAGTAATAGGGAATATATTTCGATACAGGGGTCTTATTCATAATTATTGGATTTTTGTCTGTCTGTTCGTGTCTCACAGGAAATCTACTAAACTTGTTTTGATTAAACTTTGCACGGTAATGGGTTATAAGACATAGCACAAGCCAAGGGTTATCCGGTTCAACATGTTGGACACATTTAATCTCGGGAAATAATTTCCCTTAGCATAGCCGAAATCCAAAGTCCAGTCGTACGTAAGTGTGGGAACTACTAGTCAAAAAATTATAATATATACAGTAGGTAGATACTTACGGCCTTAACATCTGCAAATAAATCCAATTTAAATGCATACTGACTCTCCCCGCGAGCACCGATTCCTTGGGCTGAGAATATAACATTATTTTCCAGAACTTTAACGTCGGGCTTCGTAACATTCTTTAAATCAATTTTTAGTGATACAACACACTCAGTTTGTGCCCAATAAACAAATGGACTTGGAATAACCATTGTTCAATCTAAATTTGCTAATATCACCAAACAAAATAACCATGAACTCGGAAACAAATATTTTTTAAATCGTTTACCTCAACACTAATTCCGTCTATAGTTTGCTTTTATCTGTGGTGCGAGCGGTCACAGATTCAAGTTATGGGGTGCGGTGCCGGGTGCCTTGCCCAAATATGGCGTCCCCATCTAAGGTATTTTGCCAGTGTCATGTATAATTATTTTCTGCTTGGCTCGCTCTCTTTCACAGCATCTATTAATTGATAATTATTTTGGTTTAATGGTTCCCACTACTAATGAAGAATAATACACAAAATAGTCAATATATCATACGGGAGGTCGAGGAGGTTGGCTGATTTTGTCATTGATATATGGTATATTCCATGAACATGGTCTTACTTTACGGTGAAAAGTTGAAAAGCGTAGTAGTAATTTTGATTTATTAGGAGTACTATACATAAAACCTACATTCAAGATTCAAGAAACTTTACTTAGTAGAAGTGAATACTGCATGATATATTTTGTAGCCGATCCCAACGCAAAAAAAGAATGAATAGTCTATGGCTGCCTGTCGTTTCGTGCGCTTAGTTAGTCTGTCAAAAGTCGTTTGCTGTTTGCTGCTGGTTGATGGTTGTTGAGTTTCATAAATTTATTTTTCAATCATCATTCATTGCGGTTATTATATTTCCCGTCCACCTAAAAATGGTGTAATAACTACACCGTAATATAAATTACACACAGTGGTTGTACATTACCTTTAGTAGAAGTTGTAAACAAATCCAAAATGTCCGTACCTAGCACTGGTTTGAGCAAATTGAAGAAGAAACACATTCGTGTGAAGCACCAAAAAGTGAAGTTGTTTCGTGCAAATGAACCATTACTCTCTGTGTTTATGTGGGGTGTAAATCACACGGTAATTATTTTGTAATTCTTTGTTCTAATTGCTATGGTAGGTACGGCGGGCGGGCGCATAATCCTATTTGATGTGATCACGATATATTACTTATGTCATTTTCTTCACAACTGGTTTGTTGTGGTCCTACAATGTTTACATTTTAAAATGTATTATAAATAATACTACGCCGCTTTATATTTGTACTTTACTGGCATGTATTTTACCTGTACAATGCCATGCCATTGATTGAATATAAATAGACTAGCTTTATTGCGTTTGAAATTAGAACAATGTCTGTGAGCGTGTTCGTCATACAAATAATTTGCATGGGAAGTGTTTTATGGATGTTTATTGATGTATTTTTTCTTCAGATAAATGAACTAAGTCATGTGTCAATACCCGTTATGCTTCTTCCGGACGACTTCAGGGCTTACTCGAAGCTCAAAGTTGACAACCATTTATTTAACAAGTAAGATTTTATTATATTATTGTATTTCTTCTTCGTCATCTTCCCCAGACTTCTAAGTGAGATTAAAAGCCCTTCTAAAACTAAAACGGTCAGATCAGCCACCCAACTGAAAGAGACAAAACTGTCCGAAGAAAACAGATGGCTGCCATACATATGTTTTTGGATTAAACTGTGTTTCTTGGTTATCTTCTCAATAAATAAGAGAAGCCAACAAAATTCTCAATTCTAATATTATGTATGTGTGCACTTATAAAGCGTAACTTAATTTTAGCCTCTAAGGACAAAATAAATAATTCAACTTTGATTTCTGTAAGTTACAGTACTTTAAATTGTTATCAATAATAAAATTATTATTTTAGTTGAAAATCTGTAGAATTTATCATTATTTTTATACTATAATCATTATCGGTTCTGATTAATACCTATAGCAATCCAGACCTTTTATTTGCATAATGAAATTCATACAATTTTCCTTATTTGACTCACTATTATGTTATACATGAGTACATATACTATCAAAAAAGGGAAATAAAAAGAGTATCCTTATGACAAAGGTAAATATAATGTTTATCTATGTTCAACTCAGTCAGAAACAAGGAAAATCTGATATAAACATAAAATAAAATCTGATTAAAATAGTCTGTCCATCCATACCATAGAGATCTAATATAATTTTGTGCTATTTATATTAGTTTTGATAGAGGCTAGGAAAAATCATAATTTTGAGAGTTAATAATCACAATGAAAAGATATTTGTAGACCCACACAGATAATAAAAGATTTGATTCTTTTAAAATGCATGTTACGAAGGATATTTCTTCAGAAAAACATTTTGTAAACTGATTGTATATTGATTATAACATCAAAAAATTTGGACTGACTATAAAAATATGCTTAAATCTGATACACCATTAACAACTCTCAGCTGCAAGCCATTCAATTCATTCTGAATTTTATTAACTGTGTTTTATTATGTCGTAATAAATTATCTTATCTTAATTATAAAACTAGTTCTAACCTTCGTCAATACTAATAGTAATGGTATTGTTTAATTGCACCTTAATATTTATTAATATTACCAGGATAAGTAATGAGGAACATAATGTTAAATTAATCACTTCTCTCGGTGCAGACATTCCTTAGTACTTTTATTAACCAAATCCACAGCAAAGATTATAAACGTCTTTTTAATTTACGGGCAGAGGGGTTGAATTAAAAAAAAACCTTTTTAGTGCTCACCTACATTATATAAGGAACTCATATATAAAATTTCATGCTTCTAGACCCACTGGTTTAGGCTGTGTATTGTCTGGTATTTTGTCAGTTCGAATTTTATTGTGTAGATTTTTCAATATCCATTATAGGGACGCATTGAAATGATAATAGATATAGAGTGATATTGGCTTGTTTAGATAACATGTTTCATGAAAAAAAATAGTATTTTTATTTTCTGCCTCTTGGAATATTATGGGATGTCATTAGCTCACATTATGTAGTATGTTATCGAAACCGCCGATAACGTTATTTTGCCACAAATCGGGTAATACCACTCTTAATTGGCAACAAAACTAATGCATAAAGCCAACACTGAAAGATATGATTCCTTTTAGATTTGTTGTAAATGTAATTACCAAGTTTTAGTTAGGTAAGCAAGTTTAGCTCCTTATTTCCGTCCTAATTGGTTTCGCCTTGATCCTTTATTGACCTAGAACGTGATTCAATAATTAATTGCGCACTTAAATGCGAACAACGCCCAGTGCGTTGTGGGAAGGAAGGGAGAAGTTAGGGGGAGCGAGGTGGCAGCCGAGTTGATAGCGTGTAGGCTGATAGGCAAGGCATTTTAGTCCGTTCCAGATTAAGATGAGCTATATGTCCATATTCAACCTTCTCCGTGCTTCGGAGGGCACGTTTTGCTGTCCGATTGGGCCCCCTATCTGGTCCGAGACCCAAATAATGGGCTACCTAACTGGTATCATCCAGGGCCCCAAGTCTGCTAACACTATAGATCCATAATCGAACAGCAACGGCATAGTAACTGTCACTTTTGATTATGACTCGATTGTGTTAGCAGACAAGGGGCCCAGGCCCTTCTGACTGCTCCTATTAACGAAGATGCAAAAACGATAGTCAGTATTACCCAATGACTGTAATTACAATTAATATCAATACTACTTGCTATCGTAATACGAATGCTGAACGAAATCCTTTCAAGAGAAATCTGCATGTCTGTAAGAACATAGCCTTATCGAAACACGTATGCAGTCCTCCAAGCTGCACTGACTCAGGATGGTGGACTATGGCCTATATCCCCCATGCATTAAGTGGAGGTGCATGTCCAGAAGTGAGCTATTAAAACGGCGTATTATTAATTTGTTTCAGAGAAAATATGCCATCCCACTTCAAGGTCAAGGAGTATTGCCCTTTGGTGTTCAGGAACCTGAGAGAGAGGTTCGGAATCGATGACATCGATTACAAGGAGTCCCTCACAAGGTAAACCATATTAGGTATAGATACCGATATCTCGATACGACGGCACGTGTGATATGCTAACGATAAAAAAAAAATTGTCTATGGGATTATGTATTTATTATATTTATTTTTTTATTCCAATATTGTATGGTATCGCATCCCGTTCCCACCCCGGTCCTAGGTTTCGAAAGCCAGAGAACTACTTGTGCTCGCGCGTTCAGAAGAGGCCGAGCTGTACGCTGCGGCGGTCGGCCACAGCGCCCACCGGTGTTGCCAACATGAAAAATGAAACTCACCAAGAGAGCATATTCCACGATGCGAGCGCTTTCGTCAAACGCGGCCTGACGATAAAACGCCTGAGGTCAGCGGTTTTAATAAGCAGCTGTACGGTTTTTCTTTTTTCAGTTTTCTTTTTTTTTTTGTTATTCTAATAACAGTATGTAGTGTGCCTTTCGAACTGACACGGCGTTCATAAGCATCCCCACAATCACTGGCTGCATTGTGATGTCAATTTACCTTGTGGGTTATAAGTTTGAATATGGAATTGTATTTTCGGTTTCGAATTTGAAAATGGAATAATTTTCTTTTTTGTTTTATATTATGAATATGGAGTTGTTTTATTTCGTTGGGATTGTGTTTTTTTTTTATCCTCTTCGATCCAGTTGTATAAGTCCATAATGCCTCAATGATTCTCGACTCGATTGATCGTGACCTCCATTTATGTTTCTTAACCTCGCAATTATCCAGTTTGTTTTTTTTACCTAATATATTGTTTTTTTTTACATATTACACTAACTAACGCATAGGTACACAGTGCACAAAATAAACGCTGAATCACAATCATTATTGTCCACTTTCACGGTACAAAATGGGTAAGTATATCAAAAATATATGCATCTTTTACTCACTGTACGCACGGTAAGTATGAGCGATAAAGACAGTGCGACGGTTGATTTCGTAAGGCCAAAAGACAGGATATTCAAGGGGCAAATTTATAACAGCTTAAAATGTCCTTATACTGTTTTTTCAGAAGAAAAGTTGTCTTTACATGTATTACTTATTTCTACAATAATAACTAAACTAGTTATAGCCATTATAAATATAATAATTAACTTACATGGTTATAAGTACGTAGCCAAGTGATATAAAATGAATTAAAAAATCGTTGGGAGGGTTTTTGAAAATTATATTTGAATGCTTAGTTGTAACAAAATTCGAAAGATTGTTTTTTAATGTATGTGTTTAAAAGTGGAATAGAAAATAATGGTTTGTGTGATACATATTGGTGGGCTTCGAGGAATGCTTCAAATATTGGAAGTCTTCGGTTCGGACATACAAAAGAATATTCGGCATGCCGCGCATTGCCGACAATGATTTACAACAAAAACAATCGTGCTACACAAATTAAATATTTGAATAAAACTTACTCATTGATAAGTCACTGTTTGCGCACAGAATAATATGGCTCTTTTCAAATACATGCAAATCTGTTAAGTTACTGCTTCAAATCGAATTAGCACCTTTTATGCTATGTTTACTTGACGTCAACACTTCACAACATAATGTTTACGTGACGTCAACTTTTTAATAGCAAATTGTAGTCGTAACGTCGGGAACGTAAAACACATAAAATAAACGCGATGAAATCTGTAAAATTTGTTTTATTTTCAAGCAAATTGTAGATTTAAAAATGGAATCACTTCAATAACTGTGTGCGCTTTACACGAATAAATTATACGGACGTAGTATCGCGAATATTATTGAAGGCCAGAATACCAAGCCGATTTGTGTAGTGCATTTGTGTACACCAGGGGATCCCAAATTTATTTTGTCTACTGCCCACATTGAGAATTAATTATTTTTTAGCGCCCCCATTTTTTCACCTACTTAAAAACCACTATAACTTCAAATTAAATTAATTATTGTAAGCCTCTACACAACGCCCCCATTTTTTTTCTGGGTGTCTTACCTCCCCTCTTTAGGCCTGCAGCGCCCACAAGGGGGCGTTATCGCCTACTTTGGGAAAGGCTGGTGTACACAAATCGGCTTGGATTTTTAGCCTACAAAATGTTGTTTGCGTTCCTTCGTTTATATTATTTCTTTGTCTGAGTCTATGCCCACTATATCAACGCAAGCATCGAGTTAAGTTACCACACGCTTTCCAACCCCATCTGTTGGCTTACAAGCAAGCCGTAAGATTGCCTGGCCCATTAATTGGAACGGTATTATAGGCCGCCGAAAGGACATCTCAATTCTAAAGAAAAAAATATATTTAAAAAGGTATATAATTGTCTACAGATCTCAACCAATCCCTGACGATTCGTCCGGCAAGTCTGGCGCCAAGTTCTACCAGAGCTACGACCGCCTGTTCATACTGAAGACCCTCACCTCGGAGGAGGTGGAGCGGATGCACTCCTTCCTCAAACATTATCATCCGGTGAGTAGATAGATAGATAACTCATTGAAATAAAACTAATTTTTCGGATTTTATCGTATTGGTTTCTTAGGCTGTGTCCCCAGTCGGCAAACTGTCAGCGGCCGACTGAGTTAGCGGCGTATCGGTTTAGTACGCCCTTCCATATATTTGATATGGAGTGTTCACAGTTTGCTAGTTTGCGCTCACTCTACGCAGTTTGCTGTGTTGCGCGCGCCGATTGATTCAGTGAGCGGCCGACTCACAGCAAAACCGGTTCCAGTCGGCGGCGGCGATATGCTTTTTCGCCGGGCGTAGTGAGTTCGTTTGCCGCAAACTGTCATGTGGACAGTTGACGGTGAAAATTCAGTGGGTCGGTCGACCTAAATAAGCGGCTAACTCATAACAGTTTGCTTGCGACGCAGCCAAATTGATCTGAGTTTGCAGCTAACTCGAATTTCAGTTCGCCACAAATTTGCGGCTCACTCAGTCGGCCGCTGACAGTTTGCCGACTGGGGACACAGCCTTATATTTACGCGAACACTACACATTGAAATAAAACTACCTCCAAGGATTCTATCGCGTTTGTTTGTTTATTTTATGTTTTTATACGTTCCCGATTACCGATAAAATCCGTAAAATTAGTTTCATTTCAATGTGTAGTATTCGCGTAAATATAAGAAATCAATAGATAGATAACTCTTTATTGGACACCGATTTCAGTCACATTTTATAGGGTATTAATATATAGGTACAGTGTACAGTGGGCGGTCTTACCGCTAGCTGCGATCTCTTCCAGACAATCTAAAAACATATGTAATAAAAAAAAACCTTAGGATGGAGAAGATTATTAATAAATCTAACACGGTAATGAGTAATGAGTTTTTTTTTTAATATCGCTATACGAAGACACCAAGTGTACGGTCCCAAACGACCTTTATTCCGGTGGAAACAAACACGCTCGTAAGCATGAGAACCCATTGAACGTATGATTGTACCCGACCCTGCCGGGATTCGAACCCTGGAGGAAGGAGGCGGGAGGGGGACCAACGGTGCGGGTCGACAGAATACTTTAAAAGTGAAGTTTGAATTATATAGTTTTACAGATAAATAGAGTCAGTTGCTTAGGTAGTATTAGATGCACGTCGCCCGTTGGGTTATTCAGTACTATTCATAAATACCCTAGGACTTACTTTAATGGTTGAAACTCAAGGTTGCGTTTTGATAAGGCACACATATACCTGTTATATAGTGTGAACACACATACATTACATTTCGTTATCAATTTAAATTTCAGCCGTATCCAAATGTAAGTGCAGTTTCATTTGTTATCGACTGAGCCAAATCGCCATTACTCCGCCGGTCGGCGGTGAGCCTTAGTTGGAGGGGCTAACGGGGCTAACTAGTAATGTTGTGTAGGTATTCCTGAAAACAAATCCCCAAAACTATAAGGCGTTTAAAAATCCAATTTCTCCAAAGTTTCAGTTGTTGTAGTACCGTTTTCAGAGCCCACGCAGTTTCCAACCATTCTAACAAGTTTACTTTAAACAATAACGTGACATATCTAAATCCATTTTCTAAGAGACGTCAGATAAATGAGCTTGCAAAAACGTGTTATCAATGTTGCAAGGAATATTTAAATGTTGACTTTATTCGTGCTGTTGTACGGTTCATATTTCCTTCCTTCCTTCCTTCCTTGATGGATGGTTAATTTCGATGATCATTGACAGTTTGGGAGCGTTCGAGTATTACGTTACGCAATTTTTGGAGACCCCCCCCCGCTCCCCCTCCCCCCAAATTCGTTAAGTAATACTTGAACGCTCCCTTTATCAATGTTTCGAATGAACGATAAGTCCGTTTATCGTGTTATATTATGTTACATCGTACTGATAACTAATCTGTACGAAGAAAGTTATTGTTACGTATGCCACTTTCAAATACAGGTTCCAAAACAAATACTTATTCCGCAGGCTCGCCGGGGGTTTTTTTTATATATACATTATAGGCAAGTATTTGATCTCGATCTCACCTGATGGTAAGTGACGATGAGATCTACGATGGAGCATACTTGCCTAGGTAGGAAGGCGGCAGTAGATCGAAACGCTACATTCACTAGGCACATGCATGTAGGCAGAGCGCAACTGATCTGACCCGCCATCCATGAATGGTAACACCGAACATCATGCCGGAACACGGCTAGGCCGCTTGGCGACATGGCATTGTTCAGTGGGTGGTGACTAACCACGGCCGAAGCCTACCACCAGTAGAGTTGTCACCTAGTTGGCACCACCCAGGGTCACGTGTAGGGTATCTCGAGGGTACTTAATTCTCCTACGGACGAAGGTGACTCACCGCTGTGGATGCTGGCTTACCGAAGGATATTTCAGCTGGTTTAACTATGACCCTAAAAACAAATGGGGGAAGAGGAACCCACCACTGACCCTCGACTTGTCGACTTTACCAATTATAAACCAAACAAGTTTGATCGATAATTAGTGTTGCTGGCTTCTTTAATTATCGATCAAACTTGTTTAACAATGAATTTCCGCCAAGTATCGCCTAGTTCTATCAATTATATGACCCTAAAAAATATATTGTTGATATTGATGGTACTGTACCATTGTCCCCAGTACATCGTGGAGCGGCACGGCAAGACGCTGCTGCCCCAGTACCTAGGCATGTACCGGCTCACGGTGGACGGCATCGAGCACTACCTCGTCGCCACCAGGAACGTGTTCTCCAACCACCTGAACATACACAAGTAATAATAATTCCAGCCCTTTTTAATTTCCCACTGCTGGGCATAGGCCTCCCCTCAATGTGAGGGGGGATTAGGCTACAGTCCACCACGCTGGCCAAATGCGGGTTGGTGGATTTCACACATCTTTCGAAGGGTTCTCACAGACATGCAAGTTTCCTCACGATGTTTTCCTTCACCGTTAAGCAAGTGATAATCAAGGTTGAAAATGAGATTCGCACATGAAATCCCATAGGTGCGAGCCGGGGTTTGAACCTGTAATCCTCGTGACCGAGGCAAGCGTTCTACCAACTTGGATATCACTGCTACTTATTAGGCCAATAAATTATTGTTAAATACTTTCCCTTGGAATGTAACACAACATTTTATAACAAATTTATATGTACCAATACAGCTATAGCTTTATCATATTTCTCTTTATTTTCCCCAGAAAGTACGACCTGAAAGGGTCCACAGTGGACCGCGAGGCGTCCGAGAAGGAACTGGAGAAGGAGCTGCCGACGCTGAAGGACAACGACTTCATCAAGCAAGGGATCCGCATCGACATCGGGGACGCGGCCAAGGAGAAACTGCTGGAGACCCTCACCGCTGACGTCGAGGTGAGTGTTTCCACATGATGACTTCTCCAGGGCCCCAAGTCTGCTAACACAATCGATTCATAATCGAACTCCAACCGCATAGTAATATCCCATACAATATGTATCAAAAGTGACAGTTACTATGCGGTTGTTGTTCTATTATGTTAGCAGACTTGGGGCCCTGGAGACCTGGAGAAGAATACAGTTCTTGGGAAGTAATGGGGAAACGGTCTCGGTGCTGAACACATGGAAGATGGTCGGATCAAATTACCAGGACGTTACTGGTGACCAACTAAGAGGCCATAAGACTGGCGCATAACCGCAACCTGGTGATGACTGATAATCACGCAGACAACCAGCAGTGTCTGAAGTTGTGGGTCTCGGTTCTCAACAGTGAGATATCTGATATGGAGGGAGTTCTGAACATGAAGTCTTGTGCATTCTATTTCTTTTGCACACAAAGACTTTTTCATTCGATGACTTTTGTACATGACGATATTACGTTCGACGACTTTTGCACACGACGACCCCTCGGGATTACAAACCCGGGATCTCTCGATTACGAGGGTGGCCTCTGTTACCACTAAGTTGTTGTCATTTCACACCATTTTAATTTAGCTTTTCCCGGACCATGCTTACTGTTAAATGCTATCTTCGGAAGTGAGCCTGATAGCCTGATGAATAGTGATATGGTTGTCAGTTCCTGACGAAGCTGCACCTGATGGACTACTCGCTGCTGCTGGGCGTGCACGAGTGCGGGCGCGGCGAGGCGGAGGCGGAGGCGGCGCGCCAGCGCGACGCCGAGCGCGACTCCGACAACCAGGACTCCGACACCGACTCCGACACCGACAACAGGCACCACGGCGACAGGTACCGCCCCACCTTTTTTGGAACGAAGTTCCTTATCGCGCGTTGCGAAAGGGGGCTAGACGGAAAAAATTAAGACTTAAAATTAAGACGAAAAATTAAGACGAAAAGTTGTAACGACACATTTTGCATTTACATAATGGTCAGTATTTTCGAGACATTGTACAAGTGCATCCGTGGCGCAATTGGCTAGCGCGTTCGGCTGTTAAGCGAATGGTTGGTGGTTCGAGCCCACTCGGGGGCGATATATTTTTGTTTCCCAAAATTATTGATTTTTTGTACATAATAAAAAATAATAAAGGCACTTCGTTCCATCCGGGTGTCCCTTGACACCTCTCAAGTTTTTTTTAATTGAAGCAATGACGAAAAACATAGGGGGGCATGATTTTTTTTTATAATTTGGGGGGGCACAATGCAAAAAAGGTTGGGAAACCCTGGAATAGGTAATAGATGAGATGCGCGATGCTGTGCGCAGGTTCGGGTACAACACGCCGCCGGACAGCCCGCGCGGGTTCGCGCGCCAGTCCTCGCTGCGCTACGAGGGCATCGTCCCCGAGCTCGACATCTACGCCATCCCCAGCCAGGACGGTGCGTACGCGCACACAAGACAAATATACACCCCTATTCAGACGAGAGTATACTTAGTTCACTCTCTAAGCAGTGATAGCCAAGTTGGTAGAACGCTTGCCTATATAACGAAGATTGCAGGTTCAAACCCCGGCTCGCACCTCTGGGATTTTTCACGTGTGAATCTCATTTTCAACCAAGATTATCACTTGCTAAACGGCGAAGGAAAACATCGTGAGGAAACCTGCAGGTCTGAGAGAACCCCTCGAAAGATGTGTGAAGTCTGCCAACCCGCACTTGGCCAGCGTGGTGGACTATGGCCTAATCCCCCCTCGCATTGAGGGGAGGCCCGTGCCCAGCAGTGGGACATAAAAAAAGGGCTGGAATGATTATATACTTAGTTTTGAGCCTGCACTACTTTAGCGCCTTTGGAATTATTATTTGAAGTCAGAAATTCGATGGTTGTTTGATTAAGAAAAATGCTCAAAAAAAAAGTAATTGTGATTTGGTTGGGCACATTTTTTTTTAAAATTGTATTATCGAAAATATGTCGTTACGTAATGATTACAAATAAAGTGCTAAAGAAGCGCAGGTTCCAGGTTTAGTATACCCTCTCTGAATTATTCTTGTATACAATTTACAGGGCGTAATAATATTATGCCAATAATGTGGGCGAGTGACGACGCTCGTAACGGAGATAAACTTAGGATTGGCCAAACATTTGTAGAGAAATTTTTTTTGTTGTGAATGGATGGATGTTTGTTACTCAATCACGCCAGAGCGGCTGAACGGATCTTGATGAAATTTGGCACAGAGATAGATTTTCTGTCTGGAATAGCACATAGGCTACATTTTATCCCGGTAAAATGTATGGTTCCCGTGGGATAGATGTTTTAATTTTTCATACTTTTTATCGCTGGTAACACCGCCGGGCGCAGCTAGTATATAATAATTATACTTTCTTAATTTTTTAGGTGCTCCTAAAAAGGAGATCTACTTCGTCGCTCTGATTGACGTGTTGACGCATTACGGCGTCAAGAAACAGGTAAGACTTACCTTGTAATTTGAATATTGTATATACATTTACCCTCAAATTTATAGAGACTTATAATAGATTATAAAGCTATTATAACGATTTTTTTCCTCTGAAAAGTTCGTTATAATGTCATTATAATCCATTATAACTGTCTATAAATTGAGGGCTTAGACTTCTATTTATAAATGATGCAATATTTTAGGACGTAAATCGGTTATTGAGATAATATGTATTTACAAATCTATGTGTAGTGCTAGTATTTACATACCTGAAATCAGCAGATTTTTCCATAAGATGATAAGTTAAAAAAACTAATACAGTGACCCAAAAATTCATAGAATCCTTCATCCTATAAATAGCTTAATAAAGTGCTGTTAAAATGAAAAGTGCTTTGTAAATGGACGGAAAATTTCTATAGATTGGAGATTATTTTATTTATACATTATCATAAAAGATATTATAAGTATGACCCGATTCTCAATTGAATAGTGATTTTTAAATTCCGCATTAGATGGATCTGGAATTTTCATAGGCTTATTTTAAGCTACTGTTTTTATTGTCAAAGTCTGACTGAATTGAGTACCACTCATATTTTCTAATACTATCCTTAGAGCCTATAAAATAAATAAATAAATTCCGCGGCGCCCATATGTGGTAGCCAAGAAACGAAATTGCAAGTACAACTTTATATTGTATTCCAGGCGGCGAAAGCGGCTAAGACTGTGAAATACGGGAGCAATGTCGATGGGATATCAACCTGCGACCCCGAGCAATACGGCAAGCGGTTCATAGAGTTCGTGGCCAAAGCCATCGAGGGCAATTAGGCGGCCGATGCGAGCGCGGCCATGCTTCCCGACTGCTTCGCGAACCCCGCCGGCAGATGGCGGTACTGTGCTGCCAATTTGAATTTGGAACTGTCGGTACGTCGGTAACGATCTTATTAGTAGGGGATATTGTTGAATCTAACGGTCGATGATCATAGATTATATAAAACCCGCCAGTGCTCTAATTGTGCTGTCACAATTGTCTCGCAATGGATTGAGAGTAGCATCGTTATTGTCCTAAAATTGAAGTGTCCCAATTATGATGCTATTTTCATTAAATTAATAGTCGACTGTGGTAGCAGAATTGGGGCTCTGTTATATCTCAAAGACGTATGACATCCTTCAACTACCTTCACTGAACTCGCATGGTAGCGGCTTAAATCCCACTTGCATTGAGAGGAGGCCCAACAGTTGTTGTATAATCAGAGTTATAATTATTGTTAATGGGAGTTTATAACAAGATTTCTTCAGAATGATTCCAATACCAGCGCCATTGTACCCAAACTTATTGGTGCTGATCAATGGAGGTTGCAAGTCATAAAAATATAATCAATTTAAAAATAAAAACGTTTGTCTATGATAATATTTTTTGTATTCGGAATTGACGAAACTATAACAGTACTGAATTTTTAGCTAAACTTTATGTTAGTTTCCGCTAGTTAGGTACATTTAGATCTACCGCAGGCAATGCAGCGTTTCATTGGAATGTGTGGGTTTGCGACGCTGTTTGCGCAGGGGCAGGCGCTATCAAGGGAGGAGGGGGAGAGGGGGGGGGGGGGTAATTATCAACTTTTATTTCTAGTAGAAATTTTATATTTGAACTCAATACATATTTATCCCGATAAAAAATCCTATCTAGTTTCATGACGTTTTCGATCAAAGTTAATATACCGTGTGAGTACAAGCGATAGCTTAAAATATTGACCAAGTATTCCTAGTACACGGTATTCGAGTATACTCAGAACATCACTAGTTGTATAACTCGCCGCTTGCATTGCGACCACGAGAGGCACGAACCTGCGTTGTAGAGGCGCTTATTATATAATCAAAATGTTATACACTTCCCCCAAATTTATAGACGTTTTATAACTTCATCAAACGTCATATAGTACTGCGTTATACAAAACTTGTGGGGAGCACTATGTGACGTTTGATAAAGTTACAAAACGTCTATAAATTTGGGGGTTTGTCTTAACGTTACTGTAATTTGAGGATCGGTTTTAATAATATTACCCCTGAGTCCATGTTTTGTTCTCTATGGTACTTTATATTAGATCTTATATGCATTATTCGGGGTTGATGTATTATGTGATATTTAATCATTACTGTCTATACCTCGTTGGTTTTATTATCGCAATAAATGGATGACTAAATGCCAGTGACATAGCAATGAAAACATAATCGAATTTTGGAATTATACATGTCGAATTTCATAATCTTTATAAAAGGGACCTCTGCTAGTCATTATCATTCTGTCAGATCGATCAGAAAAAAATCAGAACCGGAGAATTCAGAAAGCGTGTGACGTAGAAACAGAATTGTAATCAATTCTGAAGATTTTTTTGTTTTATAATATGAAATTCCGAATGTGTAAGCCCGCCCTTAAACGTATATAGTGTAGAGCATATTATTGCACTACATTTGGCCCGGCCCATATGATCTTGAAGACGGTTAACAACCATAAATAATACAGTTCAACTTTTAATTGTCTGTGCCCCGTATATCGTGTGACAGTGTCGCCTATATCACGTTTCCAAACCCTTTCAACACACTCAGCAATAACTTTCATAAATCGTTACTAGCTTTTATAATGTTCCGCAATTACGTAGAATAGTATTGAATGATTAACAAAAAAAAATGTTAAATATCATTAAGATTTGTATGTTACGATTGGCCCAGTTAATTAAAATTAAATGTATACTATTAGCCATTGTAATATAATACACTTATGTATACCTTATTATGAATATAAATAATTGTTTGTAAAAATGAAGTACATCAATTTGGTTTGTGATATAAATGTGAATAATACCATTGGGATATGAAGTAAACCCCAAATTCATAGAATTTTGTACTCCATTTGCAATGGGATTACAAAGCTGGTTTATTTGTGACAAAAGCTTTGAAATGCCAAATTTATTAAAACGTCTATAAATTTGAGGATATTTTGGGAGTATGACTTAGTTAATAACTTTGTCACTACTGTGCAAATTGATTTAAATTCGCACTACGATCACTGCCAATGGTATTATTAATAACTTTTGGGTGTTATATATATCTTTAAATATGTATTAAAAAAAGTTTGGGCCGTCAATCGAGTATAAAAATAATTGTTACGAGTCGGTGTTTCATCGACATAATGAAACAAATGCATAACGTCTGGTTTGCCACTATACCCAAAACTAGTTCGCTTAGTTTCTCTCTAGCATAGTATTATAATATTACGATGTAAGATTTTGTTATTTATTATTCTATATTTCATATAAGACTTGGATTGTCTTGGTGGTATCCTGCGAAATTCGCGAGTGCATTCGCAACTAATAAATTGGTGATTATATAAATATTGATTTCGTCGAGTTGGTGGAGTCCTGCCATATGAGAATGTTAATTGAATCCGCGATTGATTCTGTGTAGGCACTAATTGTAAACCCTTCAAAGACTGTCTATTTAGGCTCTTAACAGTCGGCTGTTTAAAGTATAATGCGCACGGATTCAGAAATCAGTATTCAAGGCTCCACTTTGCCTTTGACTTGAATTAATTTTGTCTAAAGATAATTCTTTTTTGTGATAGATATTGTTTACTTTTAGATATTAATTTTATGTTAGGATTCCTAGGGTCACTTCTGTAGCTTGTAAAATATTAACCCTTAATAGCCTAGAGTTTCAATTTTGATACCAATCTTTTAAACCGAATGTTCACATTACTATTAGTTTTTTTTATAGGTTGGCTGTACGTATTTTACTGTTGTATAATATTATTTCCAACGAAATTAAAAAAAAATCAAATGTCATTATTATAAAACACAGTAACATTAAACACAGTAATATTAAAAATAAATCACTTTCGTAAATCAGGCTACTAAGGGTTAAGTTGCATTATGTTCGAAGTGATCCGTAGTACTTTATTTCCTTTGTTACAATCTCGCTGAGGTATTTTTTTTTAATCGAAAACCCTGTCGACATATTCCTGAACAATGCGTTAGTCATGAAATGATTAAAAATGTCATATGTGTTGCCATTGTTTAGATCGGTAAACTGTATTTTGATTTGTAATTATGTTTTTGGAATAGTTTTTATCTTGTTATCGGTGTCGGTTAAAGCAATGTACGGCATATATTTATTATACGATAGCTTCGCCACTTAAAACATATTCAGCATGTAAACTACACAAGGTTGGAAATGTTAATTCTCTAGTCTACAACTCTTGTAAAGACAAAATAACATGTATGTATGAAAAAATTAAACTTAATTTTTTAAATACAATTCGGTTTATAAAGATTCTGCAGTAAATAGTTTTATTAAATTTACACCACATCCCTGCTTTTGAGATTATATTCGTTATGGGTTTCGAAAGGATTTAGCTTTACCCAGGAACTCTCCGAAGTGCAATTGCCTTGCTGCCTACTGTTCCAGAATTCTTACTAATCCTAGCTAAGGCTGCATACCACCTACCTACAAGGAATGTCAGTATAGCTTTGAAATGACTGCTCAACAAACGCTATTTTACACTTACAAGTTACAGCCTAAACTAAGCAGCCTGTGTGATGCCCGTTTTACACGTAACGAGTAAAATGGTGAGACAGTGCTCTCGGTCGAATGCTTGGTAGGCATTAACATATGCCGAGCACTCGATGTCTTTAAAATGCGTCAAACACCTGTCGTACGATGTGTTGGTGTGTGATGAAATTAAAACCTAACTTGTTATAGGATTTATAATATTTTTATTAATAAAACTTCCAGATAATCCCGCGATATCTTACAATAACCTAGTCCATCCTCGTCTTGACGTGCTTCTCCGTGATTTTGTCCTTCTCGATGATGTAGACGACGGCGCCCCAACCGGAGATGGCGTCCCGGTCCGCTGCGTTCACTAACGCCTGGAGAGGGAAACGACAAGTTTACCATGTGGCCAACCTTTTTAAATATGGCCATACAAACGCATCAACTGTGTGTACAAGCAACACATATATTGGATATTAATTGTAGGAGTTTGCCTGCTCATTTCAATAATGTTTAATTAATTTAGAACTCGGAATTTATGCAAGCCAAGAGTTTGATATTTGTACCCAAGAAACAAGTATTGATGTGTGAACAGTTGTTCAAATCTCAGAAACACTTAGATATTTTTGAAAACTTAAACAGCTTTACTAAATAGTTTATAACATTTTTATTGATATGTTAGTTTTTTTTATAAATAATAATTATCTGAAGACTCTTTCTCAACCCCCCCAACAATCCATACAGCCACTTTTGTCAGTCTTTGTATCAGAAAAATGTCAAGTCATAATTACGGCGACATTCTTATCAAATTTTATAATACAAGATTTTGCATGTCTATTGTTTTAGGGCTAGAGTGAAAATATAATTCTAACTTACTTGTGAGATGGTCTCGAACAGCTCCTCAGGCTGCAAGTTGGGCTCCCACAATGCTTCACACATACCATACAGCTGCTCTGAACAGGTTCCAGACACCACAAAGTCTTCAGGCTCATTGGGGCAGCCAATCTGAAAAATAAGAGCATGTACCTCCATATTTATTCAAGTTTACAATGGCATAACACACTATTTTTCAAAAGAAAATTCCTAAGAAATACTATTTTAGGAAAGTGTGGTAAGATCAAAGTTGTCCAACCCACACTGGGCCAGTGTTGTAAACTATAAATTAGGACTAAATACCATTGGCATAATGTGTAAAACCTCAGACAACCACTACATGGAATATAAGCATAATAGGTACCAATTATGTGAACATATTAGTGGCTATATATATAACTATAATATTAATAGAAAATAGGTCTTACCAGATCCATATTGCACACGTAAGGTTGGTTATCATAGGGGTCCAGTCCAGCAATGACTGGCTCAACGAAGTAGGGTCCGAAGCGCTTTTCATATAACAGATTGGACAACATCGCTGAGAAAGTCTTCGGCCTCATTATTCTGTTCTCCTTCAGTTCGTAAAGATTCATTCTGTTTATTGGAAAATTTAGAGTTAAAAATGCATTTGTATGATTTTTAGGATGGTTACTGGTGTTTCTAGTCATGTGACAGGGGCATAACAGAGCAACAATATAAATTTAGATAATATACCTGAACTTCAGTCTCTGGAATACAGTCTGTGTGTCGGTAGCTAGGCCAGGGAGGCCGACATACAACGTCGGTCCCATCGAGTAGACCTTTGGAAAATCGGTAGAGATTGTCTGCGCCTGGATACCGAACCGCTTGTCTGTGGCGATCGCCACGCAATCCTTGCCTTTCATAGCGACTACCGCGCCGCCGTTATAGGCTAAAATCGACTGGAAAACAGAGCTATCTTGAAAAATTTAAGTTTAGAATGAACGCCGTATTTACACACTGAATTCAATGTAATTCATTTGAATAATAGGAATTCACATCTATATTTAAGATTTTAAGGAGAAATTTAGGAAGTCTGGCCTAAATATTAGTAAATTTGTCAATAAAATTGCAAATTTTGCATTGTAATGTTCATGACGCTAACATAACCAACACATTTTTTATTAGTGTATCTTGTGGATAGTATTATTAATTTCCATAAAAATAGCTTACTCACTTACCATTTTAGTAAATTATGAACAAATTCAACTACTTTTAGAATAATAAAAACACTGAAACTAGGTAAATCGAAAAATGACAATTCATTCGGCGTTTTTAACCAGAGACAATATCACAGAGAAAGTAATAAAAATATCTATATTTTTAAACATTGTTATTGCCAGCCACAAAATATCTCTAATGTTAGTGCTAATTACGAAAACCTTGCTTAATGTATTTTTAATGTATATTTTCCACATTTTCTTTTACATTAGAGGTTTTTGAACGACTTAACTGCTGTCAAATTTTATTAAATAGCCACCCAATCTCTTTGCCTACCTTTTGAATGAGCTTTCCTATACTTAACAAAGAAATTAATAAGAAAAATTAAGGACACGCCGTTTTCATTTCTTCATGTCACATCCATTATTTTATTTATAAGGTGTATTTATTGAATTTAATATTGCTATTAATTACTTGACACTGGCAAAATACCCGCTAAGTTGAGGGTGAGGCCATATTCATATCCATTTTATTTCATCGCATTTCATTTCGTAAAGAAAAGAAATTTGTGTGACGGTGATTATTTTGGTTAAAAAAATAATAAAAGAAAAAATTAAACATTTTAATTAGAATTGCAGTTATGTCTTGCAGCACGCAAGATTTTTATTCAGTTCTTTTGCATACATATCTAGCCGAGCCGTCATATTGAAACCCCAAAGGTCTTTTACTTGGCGACACAAATTTAAATCCATCTCAACTATAAGCAATCCATCCTTCGTTCTTGAAAGCGCAGGAGTTTTACACCCATTGGGAGCTGTTACATAACTTGATCCATAATAACTTCTTACCACATCTGTACCATCCTTCTTCTTGAATTCTTCTGTACCAACTCTGTTAATGCTACAAGTGAAATAGCCGTTAGCGATAGCAGCATTTCGGGCTTCAATACTCCAAAACGATTCTCCAAATTCGGAAACGGTTGCTGCTGGATTGAAAACAATTTCAGCTCCATTCAATCCAAACATTAACCAATTTAAAGCCTGATGGCGACCGTAGCAGATGTTCACGGCGATTTTCGCGAACTTTGTCTCAAAAACTGGGTGGCCGATGTCGCCAGGAGAATAATAGGCTGTCTCGCTAAAACTGCCAACACTCGGAAGATGATTTTTGCGATGTTTGCCCACGTAATTGCCATTTTCATTTATTACGACTGCAGTGTTCCACCATGTTTCACCTTCTTTTTCCAGGATTGGTGATATTATCACCAAATTGTGTTTCTTTGCTAGCTCACACAAAAATTTTACGCTCGGGCCGTCCGTCGGGGATTCTGCAAAGTCTGCCCATTCTTTTTTTTCTCTTGTGCACAGGAAAAATGGCATAGACCATGTTTCTTGTAAACAAACAATTTGGACGCCTTCTGATGCAGCCGTTTCGATTAATGTTTTCACTTTATTAAAAATTGCTTCCCTCTGCTCGTTTATGGGTGCATTCGTTGCCAGAACAATCGAATGTTGAATTAAACCAACTCTTACAATTCTTGAAGTTCTAACCTCTTTGGATGCGTCAAAGGAAAATGCAGCCACCTCAAAATTATGCGTCCTGCTTGTATTTAAAGTTAATTCATTCAAACTCAACTCACAATGATCTTCTCTTCCGTAATGTATTTTATTAAACTGCTTCAATTGATCAGAATTCAGTCTAGATTTAATAATTTCGTCAAAAGTGCGTGCTGGTTGTGTAGCCATGATGATAAAACTGAGTTAATGTATGTATATTAATACAGATACCTACTTACGAAATGTTGTTTGTGGTTAAACAGATAGCTGTGTAGGTATTTGCCGGATACCTAGCATTAATTAGCCTAGCATTCATGACATCTTAGTTCAATCTCTGAATGGGACTATTTATAATGGAACGAATTAAGTAACTAAGTCATTACTGAATGCCTAATTAGGTAAAATTATCTACTTCGACAAAAGATTATAAGTAAATGTACCCATCAATCTGAGATACTTTGTTATCATATATGTACGACAATGTTTGGTAAGTAGGTACCTAGTTACAGCTCATATTTACTTATTTAATTAAAGCTCTATTGAAATATTCATAAACAAAATATTTTTCTCCGTGAATATTCACAGCGGGTCAAAGATTAACTTATAATTACATCAGTCCACACACGGCCTTATCATAAACGTTCGAGGTATTTATAAAGAGTGGGAGCCGCTTAGAAAGCGCATTCAGCGTCGGGCTATCCTCAGGAACACACAACTTGCAACTATGGACAACGAAACACACAGTTTAGAAGCTATAATTAATAACAACCTTAGTGGTCGTGACCTCGAAGAGTTCAACAGGATCTACTATGGAAGAAAAGACAATCTCGAAGTTAAGTTCAAGGAATCTTCCATCGCCGCTGCAAAAGAAGCTAACTTTGATGTAGCCGCGTACGCTTTTCCGGCTAAGGAAGAACAAACGAGACCTCCCAGGATTGTGAAGGTGGGCGTCATCCAGCACTCCATCGCCGCGCCCACCGACCGGCCGGTCAACGAGCAGAAGAAGGCCATCTTCGAGAAGGTGAAGAAGATCATCGACGTCGCCGGCCAGGAGGGCGTCAACATCGTCTGCTTCCAAGAGCTATGGAACATGCCGTTCGCGTTCTGCACGCGCGAGAAGCAGCCGTGGTGCGAGTTCGCAGAGTCCGCCGAGGACGGCCCCACCACCCGGTTCCTGAGCGAGCTGGCCGCCAAGTATGCTATGGTGATCGTGTCCTCCATCCTCGAGCGGGACGAGAGCCACGCGGACATCCTGTGGAACACCACCGTCGTCATCAGCGACACCGGCGCCGTGATCGGCAAGCACCGCAAGAACCACATCCCCCGCGTGGGCGACTTCAACGAGTCCAACTACTATATGGAGGGCAACACCGGCCACCCGGTGTTCGCGACGCGCTACGGCAAGATCGGCGTGAACATCTGCTTCGGCCGCCACCACGTGCTCAACTGGATGATGTTTGGGCTGAACGGCGCTGAGATCGTGTTCAACCCGTCGGCGACGGTCGCGGCCGAGGCCGGCAGCGAGTACATGTGGAACGTGGAGGCTCGGAACGCAGCCATAACCAACTGCTACTTCACGGCTGCTATTAACCGCGTCGGCTACGAGCAGTTCCCCAACGAGTTCACGTCGGCGGACGGGAGGCCGGCGCACAAGGAGCTGGGTCTGTTCTATGGGTCGAGCTACGTGTGTGGGCCTGACGGCGTGCGCTGTCCCGGGCTGTCGCGCACGCGAGACGGCCTGCTGGTGGGCGTGGTGGACCTCAACATGTGCCGCCAGATCCGGGACCGCCGCTGCTACTACATGACGCAGCGACTCGACATGTACGTCGAAAGCCTCGCCAAGGTGCAAGACCTTGACTTCAAGCCACAAGTCGTCCACGAAAAATAGAAGGCCTAACGATTCCTCACGACTTCAATGTTGTTGTAAATTTGTTTATAATATAATCTACATTCATTGATAAGTCAAAATATCATCTGCTAAGTATAATAAGTTGTTATAGATTCATTGTTTTATATTTATCGACAAAATACTCAATAGTTAAAACTGTAAAAATTGCAAGATGTTTTTTAATTGTGTTTCTTATTTATGTAGACAGTACACTAACTCAAAGCTAAGATCGAGACTCAATAACCTAATTAGCCAAAAAATCATTCACTTACTCAAAAATTCTGTTGAACTACCTATTTCAAAGTTCTGTTCATTATTAATTACAGATATTTAAATAATTTAACGGCTTAACCGTTTATTATGTTTGTCTACACAAACTCTAAACATACCACACACATCGTTTGATTGTGGAACGTCAATAAACCGTTATCGATATTTTTCCTATTGTCCGATATCTCGATACAGAATGAGTTCGTTAATAAGGCTATTAAGAGTCCACTGTAAACACTTTATTACGATATCATTGAGTTTCTCGTTATCTCGTTTTGACCCAATACCAAGCGAAAAATATATGGACGGTTAAGAAACTTGTTTCTATGGTCTCGAATTTTGCTTAGTATGCAAGTAATATGTACTTTTATTAATTTTTTTATTTAATTTATAACGAGAACCTACGTGTGACGTATATGTGTGAAGCAAGTTTTTAAAAATAATAAGTAGCTACTTAAATGTTTTTTTTTTCATAATAAATATCTATGAACTTCATTTTTTTTTGTCTGCCTACCTACCAACTGTCACCGTGTTTTTTTTATTGTGTGACAACAAAAAATTGCATTTTTTTTTTCTAACAGAGTTGTAACTGGTCGAGTATATAGCTGTACATATTTCTGCTGATGAATCATAGACATTTAACAAACTTGTACCTACATTCTTATACGTCTGTGCTATGAATAATGATATTATAGATTCTGCTATGTGGGGCGAATGCCTTATTAGCTTGGCGCCTGGCGAAGGACAAGTCTATGTTTACTATCGACTGAATATTAATATGAAGCTGCAACTATTGCAACTTGTTTTGAAAAAGTAGATAATAAATCAATATATGGCCTGACGAAAACACCACTGGCTGGTCCCAAATTAAGTTTATAATATGAGTAGGTATCTACCTATCATAGACAAATAAATAAGGATGGGTACGTACGAACAAATGTAAAGGAGAAGTCTCAGAGCAAGAAATCCCTTCCTTGCTCAAGATATGACAGAAAAAAAAACAGTAGGTAACAGCTATATAATAGGTACAATTTTCACAACTTGGTTCATTGTTAGATACTCAAAAGGACTACTTACTACTTACGGAACATAAAATCATGTCTATAAGTACTTAACCGAAACCGACCTAACGACAGACCTAAATACAATCATTACTTTTATGTAACTCATGCCTGGCTTTCGTAGAATCTGACAGTATGCCTTGGGAAGTCAAGTCCAGGCCAATTTCTATTGGTCTCATTGACTGATATACATATTTTTTTTCTATTCGTTCTTCAAGTGTCATAAAATGCTCTTAAAACTATGGAGTACCTACACGATTGCAACGAGCTGAAAGCTCCGACACTTGCGCTCGTAATTCCGCTGTAATTTTCTCACTCACCCAGAGATGTCGCTAATGTGTTGCTCTCTAGCGACAGTCGCGCCATCTAGTCTTTGAAACTGCAAACGTTTTGATGCAGTTTATTGTATGCTTATTTATAAGAGAATAGAGTTGGTTTTCGTTTGGGTTAAGCGGTATCGCAGTTGGTGAAACCACTACTTTCTAGAGCACTTGTAGAGTTGGAGCCCGTGACATCCATTACAATAATGATGTCTTTGTTATAGGGATGGCGCTATTTTAAAATGAGTTTGAACATTTATTTTTATTTGTCTGGTTTTGACGACCTGATTAGCTCAGTGGGTTGTAACCCTACTCTGTCCCAGGTTTGGTCGGTGTCTGAGAGTCCCGGGTTCGAACCCTGGTAGGGACAAAACCTGCAAAAATACCTATTCAGTCATTGAAACAACACTTAAAAGCTTTTTCGAAGCAATGTTATTAATTTTGTTATCTATACTACAAATAAATAAAATTGGAGTGTCATTTTGTAATATTAAAATAACCGCTTTTTACTAAGTGCATTTGGATGTATACACGGTACCTATACCAAAACTTTTTTTTTATCAATTTTTGTCTGTCTGTCTCTCTGTCTGTTTGTTCCGGGTAATCTCTGAAATGGCTGGACCGATTTTGACGGGACTTTCACTGGCAGATAGCTGATGTAACAAGGAGTAACTTAGGCTACTTTTGTTTTAGAAAAAAAGGATCTCACAAAAAAAAACAATGTTGCAGCGCTGCGCCTGATTAAGTTTGATAGCAACAACCAGCATTGCGTCCCGCGGGCTCAGAACGCGCGAGTAGGCTGTTGCGAATGGTTGTGTCTTTGTTAAATACCACGCGGACGAAGTCGCGGGTAACAGCTAGTTTATAATAAGATACTGTATACACCAATGTAAAAAATACAGAATCTTCTACGAACAAAAGTTAAGTCGATATTTTTCTTTATGTCATGACTTATGTGCTAACCCTATATCGTAACTGGGTTGCGTGTAGTGTCACCGCGGTGTCGCCGGATGTCATGGGCGCACTGGCGACATCTCCCGCGCGAACGTCGGCGCAAAGCACTTTTTATTTACAGCTTTGCTACAAGTGGCGTGGGGCGCGGTACAATTAAGTAGGTATCCAGACAAAAAAAAACTCCTAAACAAGCAAGTCAGGTCCGAGATTATTCGTAAGCTAACCGTATAGTCTACCCTCCAAATTTATAGACGGAATACATTATAATGGCATTGTAACGAAATTTTCAGAGGAAAAATTGCTTTATTTTCCAGCCCTTTTTTTTTAATGTCCCACAGCTGGGCACGGGCCTCCCCTCAATGCGAGAGAGGATTTGGCCATAGTCCACCACGCTAGCCGAGCGGGGTTGGCGGACTTCACACATCTTTCGAGGGGTTCTCTCAGACACGCAGGTTTCCTCACGATGTTTTCCTTCACCATTTAGCAAGTGATAATCATGGTTGAAAATGAGATTCGCAGATGAAAAATCCCAGAGGTGCGAGCCGAGGTTTGAACCTACAATCCTCGTTACCGAGGCAAGCGTTCTACCAACTTAGCTATCACTGCTTCAATCCATTATAACATTCTGTAAATTTGAGGGTATTTAGACATTGTATGATTTAGACTATCTAATTGGTGGTCGCCCTTATAGAGTAGTTTACTAGCTATCCCGGCGAACTTTGTACTGCCGGCAGAATCAAATTAAAAAAATCAAAGTACATAGAATTGAGCCCATCCGCTCTTGAGTTATAAATGATGTAACTAACACGACTTTGTTTAATATATATATAGATGATACACTCATGTGCAGCAAAAAAAACGAGTACCTAACCCTGGGTTTAGGAACTACCTAATTCATTGTCACATCAGTTAATTTGATTATTTTAAGTTGCCTAAGAATCGTGTACCTTAACCAGCGTATAGTGAGTAGGTAGTTTTTTTTTTATACATTATAGGCAAGTATTTGATCTCGATCTCACCTGATGGTAAGTGACGATGAGATCTACGATGGAGCATACTTGCCTAGGTAGGAAGGCGGCAGTAGATCGAGACGCTACATTCACTAGGCACATGCAGCGCAACTGATCTGTGCCGCCATCCATGAATGGCAACACCGAACATCATGCCGGAACACGGCTAGGCCGCTTGGCGATATTAAATTTCGTTTGGGTCAATGAAAAATGATGTCAAATTCCCATGTTCTTACAAAATACACGTAACAAAAGTAATTCGATCAAAAACAATAAATGTTTCGTCGTTTCTGTTTGTCGCCGCTTGTAATTAAGGCCGTTGCGTTACTCGTGAAACATGGCCGCGGTTCCGTTTCCGGCGGGACTTTTTTAATTTTTCATTTACGACTGGCTGTTTCAATTTTTCCCTCTTACTCATTAAAACTTAGATGCACGTTTGGCCCGGGGATTTTTTAAATGTAAATTAGTACCACAGATAATTATTATCGTGGTGATTTGTTTGTTTTCTTTTTAAATTTTAATTAGTTATTTTAGATGGGGAACGCGGCACGCTGCTAATGACTCGAATTGTTATTTTGCATCCATAATTAAATTACATTTTGTTCTAGTTTTAAAACGATATAAGTAAGTAAGTACCTTGACACTGGCAAAATACATAAGCGTTTGATGCCAAAAAACAAAACAAGTACCTACCTAATCCACTCACTTCTATTGTTCCTAGTGTACTCTATTCCCTGTTCCAAATTTAATTTAGATCACAGCCACAGCACATATCAAAAGTAAAGAGAGATACTTTGTGGTCTCGCAGGTGTTCTTTTTTCGAAATAGGTATTTTTTAATTCCCGCCTCGTTTGACATGTGCCGTTTCGTTCTGAAACGAGCTTTTTTCCGTGGGCCGCGACAATAGTTCGGTGGCCGATTTCATCGACACATGCTCCATTTCATTTCCGCTGCACTCTGGGCGCGATGCGAGAGGTTTTTGAACAGATCTATTGTAAAAAAAGTTTCACTATTACGAACTTGATTTGGCCAGGGACAGTGGAGTCTGTGGAAACGTTTATAATCTAACTATCAGATAATTTATACTTAAGTACGGGTTTTCAACCATAAGAAAACCACTTACAATCTCATCATAACATTTTTGTTAATAACAAATGAAGGTATCTACTTTACCTCAAGCACAATCCTTTTTACGTACCGTTTCGGTAACGTAACGTCTTCCATCCCTCTCACACCGCCTCTCGCTTGCATAAATGAGAAACATATGAGAGTGACAGCATGCTTTCTTGATGTCCTTACGATTACATTAGGAGTTCTAGCATACCCTACTAGTATTCAATTGAAAGATTATTTTTTCCATTAACTTACATTTCTCAAGTGTGAATTGAGCGCTCGTTAGTTTGTTTGAATGAGCATCACGCAAAAACGGCACAACTGATTTGGATGTAATTTGGTACAGAGCTAGGTGTACCCTGGAATAATATTTAGGCTAGTTTTAACCTGGAAGTTCGAGTGTGGGGTCTCGGGTATATCTTGTATTTAGTTACATAAGTGCAATTTGTATTCTTAGTAAACTGTTGGTGTAATATTTAATGGAAGCTCAATGGAGTTCGCAGTGCCGCTCCGTCGAGGCAAATTGAAAAGCACACTCGAAAACCCCTTTAGTGTCATGTGAAGGCCGCACAATGGAGCACCTACCCTCGCGCGAACATTGTGCCTCGACGCGTTTTATCGGTTTAAAAATTGACTGTATTTATTGTACCTACCTACCCTACTTTATACTCAGTAACTTAGTCTATGGCAACACAGAAACAGATATTAAATATACTTATTGTATAAAGGACTATATTACGGTAGAATTGGGTAGCGTTCTCATATTTAAGTATGTATTAGTCGACTTAATTGAAAGAACTCTAAGCATTGAGTGCACCACCATCCACGGCTAAATTTAACTACTACACATTCAAATGAAACATTCTTTACAGATTTTATGGCGTTTATTTAACGTTTTTACGTTCTCGACGTTTCGGCTGCTTTGCATCCAATTACAAAATGACAAATGAAGAATTTAAAAAGGAACTCGTTTTTATCGTTGGCAATCGGCTACCAAATCCAGCCATTCTGTTAAAATGTATAACATTTCTAGTCAGTAATTTAAAATATTTCAGTAGGTACCCTTGCTGATATTAAAGACGAGCAGTCGATACTTCACTGAAAATACTTGGGAGAAATTGAAAAAATATTTTAATTTCTTACACTCCTGCACGTTTATTAATAGCTACAAAAAAAACATTATAGGACACAAAAAAAAAAACATCACCCTTCAATTGCCCGCCAAAACCCCAAATAAACAGAACTGGACATTAAAAAAAGAACAATACTCAATTTAAAAAACGGCCCAAAGAACGCTTCAATATACCTTCCATAGACAATTTAAAAATAGAAACTAGACGGCAGTCTGGCTAGCTTGAACTACGCTATTATTTTACGGACTTGTGATATCAAAACTTGTCTGCGACGTGCGGGCGCTATCCATCATAACGTTTTATTGAATTACGACCCCTCGACGGAGACCGCCGACCCATCCAATTATTGCTGTACTAATTACAATTACTGCACTTTCCCTGCGATATACCTATCAAATGAAGTTTTTAATTTATTAACATTATAAAACTTACTGAATACTTAGCAGGGTACCTAGGTACATGTTTTCTAACAACTCCAATATATCCAATTCTATTTATATAAGGAGTTACAATAATAGTGTCAAATTATTTAACAGGGCCAACAGTAGTTATAAAGATAACATTCCCAAATAAATACACTACTGAAGCCGTAGACAGTGTTGGGGATGCCCCCCCCCCCCCCCCCCCTTCCAAAGAAATGCCTTAGAGAACGCACTTTTTTATAAAAAAAAACACCCCAATTGAGAACCTCCTTCTTTTTGAAGTCAGTTAAAAAGTACTCAGTCATTTCTGGCCAGTACCTCAACCCTACGCAAAGTGAATTCCTGGATACAGTCTTGGTAGGTACTACTTACTCATGCGAAAAGACACCACTCACTCCATTGGTGTGTTTTCTCAGCCAAATATTATGATTGTATAAATAACCACATAAGAACTAACATGCTGTTTCAACATTAATTGTGGAGCTATCTAGGAAGTTCGCAGTTCTTGCTTGTCAAAAGACATTCGTCATAACCAAGACAAAGTAACACCAATTACCATAAACCATCCATATCACTTTTAAAAACTATAGCAGTAGAGTCTAATTTCACAAAACAATTGGCATTTCTAAATTGGCAATACCATGAAGAGTTGATCACCCCCGCGGGTGCCATACGTCATCAGAACTGGGGGACGACATTGGACAATTTAAATTTCGAATTACACGCAATCCATTTTCGAAATTGTTCGGTTAGCATGTGTGTGTTTGCGAATACAATAGGTAAAAGCAGGTACCATAGACTTTATCATCACTGCTTATGTCATTATCATCATTAGTTCAGCATGATTTCTGTTTTTGATGACCAATTTTTAACACACATAATTAGATTTTTGAAAAATTTGGTCTTACTGATAGTTTATCAAAGAATCACATTTTTTGGAAAATAAAACAAAATTGTCATCCCGCTAAAAAGTCAGAGATGAGTAATAATTATGTATTTACTTTTCAATATTTGTTTTTAAGACACATAATTAAAAAAAACTAAACTAATTGGCCTCATAGTTCTTTTTTTAAATATGGTTAATTATTTCTCTATGTACCGTCTGATCTGACTGGTAAATATGATTTGTATTTTTTCCCTTCAAAATAACTCCTCTACAGCAGCCGGGAATCAATCCAGTGCCACTGCATATAAACCAAGTGAGTTATCTGAATCATTAATTCCAACCTCTATATTCATATTATCTGCATTGTTTATGGTATTCCTATGGGGCCAAAGCGCAAAGGGCGCGACATTTGGCTATGGGGTCGAGACCTTTGCAGACGATATGGTTACGACTCCGCAAAGGGCGTAAACTATATAAAATCGCTTTTTATCGTGGCGACATTTTTGTTAAGTTGCGGTTTTATTGCTTGTAGTGTTCGATAACTTAGTAATGGTGGGTTTAGGTGTATACAGAATCGTTCAGTAAGGGTATACTAAGTCCCAGTAACCCCAGTGTACAGGTTTTCCTAGTGTGAGGTACAGAAATACCCTCGAAGTATCAGTTAATAGTATTATTACCCTAAAAATATACTGTAACGTTCTGTAGTAACATTTTGAAAAAAAAAAATGTAAACAATTTTTTTTTACGTTGGCAATTGGTAAGAATGATGATGACGACGATGATAATAGTGAAATGAATCCCCCAACCCTATTAGCAAAGCTGTGGATACTTTACTGAAAAATTACCAGACATCTTGGGATAACTCGAAAAGTCAAGTTATTCTGTTTAATTTTATTTTTCCTTCACTTGTGCATGTTTATAAACACACAATGGTTAATATCTCACTAGTAAAACACATTATACTTATATAATATCTAAGGTTCACAATTTTGAGAAAAGAAAATGATATCTTCACTGTTCAACTTCCCGCCAAATCAAAAGTCAATACAAACACTCATTTTTTTATTACTTGCTTTGCTAGATAAATTATATGCAATAAAAAAAAGTCTTTATTCAAAAAATATATTATCGATTCACTCATAGCACTAACAAACCAAGATTATATATATATACATTAATCCAGATTCTCGTAGGTACACCATTACTTCAGAACATGAACTAAATACTAATAATACCAGCATATATTGACCCCTATTATTACCACATGCTTAGTTAAATCAATACTATACAATGGGTCTTTTTAATTTGGCCCTGTAAAGTGGCAGCAACATTTTGTTCAAACGAATTGAAGCTTAGTTCGCATGAGGATAAGTGTCACGATGAGAATTAGTTGTTTGATGTAAGGAACCCTTTCTTCTTAAGATAATTATGGACACCTGTGGCAGAGTCAAGAGACGGGGGGACACGGGACATTTCATTGCTGTTTTAAAGTTGGCATTTGATGTCATACCTTTATTGTTTTCTATCTTCTATATTAATGGCATGCAATTTTAAGGTCTTGTATGATTGGCATTATAACTGAAACGAATGATGCTAAAAAGAACTAAAAATTAAAAACAAAAGATCCGGGAACGTAAAAACATAAAATAAACACGATAAAATCTGTAAAATCATTCTTATTTCAAAAAAAAAGAGAAAATTAGTATAAAGTAGACTTTTTCCCCTCGATTAATCCGTGATACAAAACCGCAAAGAAAAATTAACATTCAGTCAAATCGAAACGGCACTCCAGCCTCCTCCCGTTTATCCGATTGCACACAAAGGGGTAAGAGGGTTGTGAACAAATCGACTACTCGACTGTGAACATCTAGCGGGCGGCGACTTATAAAAACACGAAATAACACTCGCTCGGGAGGGGAACGTGATTACGTTTTGAGGTTTGTGATGATGTTTAGTCGTGTTTGACTATCTGTGTTCGTATCGATTTAACTTGCGAATAAATGAGTTCAGGCTACAAAATAGCGCCATTTTTCCAGTGTCGAGTAATTGTTGAAAATTGTTATTGAATTGTAAATACCCCAGATAATAATGATGTAGATTATGATGATGAAACGAATCCCCTATCCCAATTAGTAAAGCTGTAGATACTTTACTAAAAATTTACTGGCCATCTTAGGTGAACTCGAAAAGTCAAGTTGTACTATTTTATTTCCATTTCCTTCGCTCGTGTACGTTTATGAACACAGAATGGTTAATATCCCACTAATATTACATATTATTTATCAAAGGAACACATTTTTTTGGAAATTTAACTTCCCGCCAAAAAATCCAAAAGTCTATCATAACACTCGTAGAAAAAAAAAAGCTGCCAGTCAGTCGGTCTTTTGAGGATTAGTTTACATAAGAGAAATTTATTTGACCAAACCAGGGCCCAGGGCCTCCAGGGCTTCTCCGGAGAGATGAGCAAGTACGTCCTCGCATCACCACTTGGCTTGGCACCATTATACATTTAATAATCGATTAAGCATTTAACTAATCGATAGCGCGATTCAAGCATTTGTAAATTGATCAATTAATTGTAAGCAAATTTTTAGAATTAATTGATAAATTTACATAGATTGTCTCACTCAACCATCAAATGTTGTTTTTTTTTTTACCTTTGAGTAAATTGAAAGAAACAGCCAAAACAAAGAGCTGTCATTGCCATAAGTAAAAGACTTGTAACTGGCTGGAATGAAGAGTGACAACACTGACAACAGACTCCGTATAAATAAAAACCAAATAAAAAACTTCCGACGCCCGCCGTGACGCCGTTGACTTTGCGTCTTGAGTTTTTTTTCACGTCAAGCTTTTCGCGGGAAAGAATCATGGAAAGAAATGTCACCTGGGTATACTGCGAAAATCATTTTAATACTAGCTCACTTTTTTAAAGTTACTAACTAAACTACTTTTGTCTAGTATCTAAGTAACATATACCATACAGGATGTAAAAAACTAGTATTATTATTAGATACTTACGTAACTTAACGTCAAATAGAACTGCGCAAAGCAATACTTTTATGCGCATATAACGTTTGATAAAGTTATAAAGCATCTATAAATTCGGGGCTCAATATTATAGCGTTGATAATGTGCCTATTAAATACTAAACTTACAGATCGGTGCGTTTACACGCAAATATCAAACCGACTCGTTCCTCGTACATTCCCGCGTGTAATGCAAATGGCCGCCTCACAATAATCACGAAAGTAAGCGATACGAATAAAAATATCGTCTGAACAACCCCCCGGCCCCCTGCGGGCCGGGATTTAACATATCTAATGCGATTTACGTGTCGTACTCCCCTTCACACCTTCAACACAGTCGGTAATCGTTTTAAGACGTTGTTGACTCGAGTACGCACCTCGTTTGTGGAGATAGGTACTTTTTTTTGAAGGGGGTATGAAGAGGTTTTATTTTTTTATCTGTGAATTAATCGTGCCGGTTTTGTAGGGATTTTAAAATGTACGCTTGAGACTTTTTGGCGCGAAGTTGAGAAGTGAATTGTTCAATTTGGTTTCCAAAAAATAGTTAGGTATGTTTACAATGTTATAATGTGTAGGTTATTAGCGGGATATTAAGAATTTTGTGTTCATGTGAACTTGTAAAGTTTTCAAGATCTCAAAGAAGTTTTTCGGTACATTTTCAACTTTTCTGATCGTAGGGGATACATTGTATTGACATATTATAATTATCATCAGGCGTTCTATACTAAAAAGTACGAATAACAAATTATTGTCGATACTCGCAAAAATGGGTCTATTATGTAGCCGATTGCCAACCAATAAAATAATTACGCACAAGAAACTTTTTTACACTGTGGTCACACATGTCAGGAAATTTAAAAAAGTTGTCACGATAGTTCTGTTTCACGATCAATTACAAGAATGAACTAAAACATTTGTGTACGTGCACTCGAATCACCTTCTTCTTCTTTTTTTACGAAATTAAAAGCGATGAAATAAAATGGATATGAAAATGGCCTCACCCACAACTTAGCGGGTATTTTGCCAATGTCAAGTAATTAATAGCAATCATTCAATAAATACGCATTATAAATAAAATAATGGATGTGACATGATGATATGAAAATACATACATTATTTTGTTGGCAGTTATTCTCGTCAAGTTTACTCATAAATGTCGCGCATCGTAGCTTACTAAATTGCTTGCTAATTGCGAAAAGTGCTTACAACAGAGCGTTTAGCTTGCTTGCAAGAGGGCGCCACACGTTGAGTGATATGCTCATCTGAGCACAATGACGCAGTGCTTATTGTTGAGTTACAGTTAGGATTATTAGGAACATTAGTGGTGCAGAAATGGAGTTGTACAAGAAAAATATTTTCGAGGTATTGTCAAAAACTACGCCTTGAACTTACGCCTCTTTAGCGCACTTGTAATTTAGAAACAGAATCAGAATATTTTGTATTCATGTAAACCATTAAGTACAGCACTTATGAATTGACAAAAAAGTTACAAAATGCAAAGCTACAACTTGACCGCCCGTTCGGAATGCCGTTCATATACGTGTTGAAAAACGGGCAAGAAACTATATGGCTATAATTATATTAAATTAATATGTAAAATCGGAATTTAAATATGTCAATTAAATATATAAAATCTACCTCCCCCCCCCTTCCCCCATCAGTAAAGCTGTGGATACTTTTAGGGTCGAGTCACCTTCGTCCGTAGGAGAATTAAATACCCTCGAGATACCCTACACGTGACCCTGGGTGGTGCCAACTAGGTGACAACTCTACTGGTGGTAGGCTTCGGCCGTGGTTAGTCACCACCCACTGAACAAAGCCATGTCGCCAAGCGGCCTAGCCGTGTTCCGGCATGATGTTCGGTGTTGCCATTCATGGATGGCGGGTCCTATCAGCTGCGCTGCATGTGCCTAGTGAATGTAGCGTCTCGATCTACTGCCGCCTTCCTACCTAGGCAAGTATGCTCCATCGTAGATCTCATCGTCACTTACCATCAGGTGAGATCGAGATCAAATACTTGCCTATAATGTATAAAAAAAAAAATACTTCACTGAAAATTTACCGAACATTTTGGGAGAACTTGAAAAGTCAAGTTATACTATTTAAATTTCCTTCACTCGTGCACGTTTATGAACACAATGGTAATATTACACATTGTTTATCAAAGAAACACATTTTTTTGTAAATTAAAACTTAATCGACAACTTCGCGGTTCAACTTCCCGCCAAAAAGTCCTATTTTAGAGTCGCAGTATTATCGTGCTAAACACCATAGAGATGTAGAGAAAGATAATTGCTAGCGTGCATTATGGCACCGCGTCGCTTCTCATAATAAACAGACAGAGAGCGCAATAGCGGAACAAAGGCAGGTGCACTCGAGTCGCGGATCTGCATGCGTGCCTTTAAGTAATTGGCCTAATATTAGGGATGGCTAGAATTGACATCGGTATTTACGAGTTTAAAAAAAATCAAAGTTAATTACTGACTATATAATAATAATACCAGCCCTTTTAATGTACCACTGTTGCGCACGCGCCTGCCCTCAATACGAGGGTGATTAGGCCATAGTCCACCACGCTGGCCCAGTACGGGTTGGCGGACTTCACACGTCTTGCGAGGGGTTCCCTCAGACATGCAGGTTTCCACGCGATGTTTTCCTTCACCGTTTAGCAAGTGATAATCGTGGTTGAAAATGAGATTCGCACATGAAATCCAGAAATCCCAGAGATGCGAGCCGGGGTTTGAACCTGCGATCCTCGTTGCCGAAGCAAGCGTTCTACAAACTTGGCTATCACTGCTTAATGTAGTTGTTGCAAACTGTTTTGTTACTAGTTTTATTCCTTTTTTATTTTGATGTTCTTTTTATATATTTTGAAGTAGTTTGACAGATTGATGGAAGTATTGGTAAGAGAGGTTTGTTCTTGTATCTAATTATATAAATATTCACTATTCACATCTTCGTTTCATTATTATTATATACAGTCCACATTCGTTCGCTTCAGTAGTACTTACTATATCTAGCGCAGATTCGTTTGAGAAGATACGGCATGAAACTCAGCGGGCATGTTTTTTTTATCGCCAAGCGTTATTTTATTTCATTCAATTGCTGCCTTGCGACTATCATAGACAACAACTTCTATATCTGTACTTCTATTTTTGTAAATTAATAACTTCTTGAAATAGCTCGAACTATAGTATAGCGCTAACAAAAAGAGTGTGAAGTAATTTTTAAGTCGATTTTTTCCAATTCTAGAGTTATTATTTTTTAAGTTTTTTTTTTTAAATTTCAAGTGTGGCAACCCTACCGTGTCCCGGGTGTGGCTAGGTCGACTTCAATGGTGCTTCAATTACAATGAGTGGCGTCTTCATTATTTACAAATGAGCGTATAAATCTCTCCCGAACGACTCGGTGTCATTGTCGTCCAAATTGCAACCATTCCCATCTCTCTTATACCTAGGCATGAGGCATTATGTATGAAAGAGGTGGGGTTCTTGAAAATTATTAGCAGTTTTCAAGTAAGGCTTGGTCTGATTGGTGATAGAGATGGCTATAACTTATAAGATGTTCATTGAAAATGGCCTAAGATACATTAAGGTTTTATTCGTTTCTTTAATATGGACTTCACACATGATCTAGATATAGCGAAAATGAATTAGAGAGTTGGCTGTCACACAACGAGGCCTATTTATGAAAGTAAAAAAAAAACTATTAGAAAAAAATAATATTTACCGTTTCGAAAATATTTAGTTAGAAACATGATCTTTCTGATTTATAATTTTGACTAAAAATTTGTCGCCGAAATGACGATAGATTTTTAGTCACCGCATGACTGGACTGGGTTCTGGGCACGTACTCTATGTGCCTTTTGGTAAAGAAGGAGCTGATAAATAACCATTTTGCCCATCATTCTTCTAAATGTTTTGTGATAGCATTTTAACAGCAATGGTAAAACAAACAGTGTAACGTACCCTTTACAACGATTAAGGTCTTAAAAATGTATGAGGTCTGAACGTTGCACTGATGACTGTGTTTCATAGACGATGAGACGGGACACCTTGCATTTATAACGCTGTTTCACTTAACTGCACCCCAGACCACATTGAGGGCATTTAAATTTGAACGCATGTATTACTGAGATTGCTGGGCCACACATGGCGTTCAACGATTTTATTTATATTAAAATTTGTTAAAAGCAGCGATAGCCAAGTAGGTAGAACGCTTGCCTCGGTAACGAGGATTGCAGGTTCAAACTCCGGCTCGCAGCTTTGGGATTTTATCATGTGCGAATCTCATTTTCAACCATGATTATCACTTCCTAAACGGTGAAGGAAAACATCGTGAGGAAACCTGCATGTCTGAGAGAACCCCTCGACAGATGTGTGAAGTCCGCCAACCCGCACTGGGCCAGCGTGGTGGACTGTGGCCTAATCCCCCCTCGCATTGAGGGGAGGCCTGTGCCCAGCTGTGGGACATTAAAAAGGGCTGGTATTATTTATTATTATTATTTATTATTATTATTTATGTTAAAATAGTATTCTGAAATGTGTAATCCCGTTCTTTATCCGGACACGTGATAATAGATAACATGTATGCAACTATGATCATAGATATAATATGCCATAATAATATTATACATAATATTACCCCAAATGCCTCTGCGCCTGCTCCAACGAAAAGTCCCACTAATACTAGTTTAGGGGTCAGAAAATGATACATAGAGGAAAAGGACATACTTTTGAATCGCAGGTAACACCGCGGGACGCAGCTAGTAAGGTTATAATTTGTCTAGGACTTCTGATTTACTTATATGATTAAACATTAATAATCCTATCATAGTTTATCGTTAATTTGACACACTTTATCTAGAATCATAAATAGGATACTAGATCATGTATAGGATCATAAATATATATGAGAATATATGGTGCTCCATAGTCCAAGCTCCAGTGTCTGACCCTCGGAATTTCATTAGCCGTCCGGAGGGCTGGATCAGACGGTCTCTATTGTTCCCTGAGTTATAGCTGGACTGTGGTTGTAATACATGTCGTTGGTATGATGAGAAATCGGTATTATAGCAGTATTTCTAAACTATGGTTTTGCTTGCACTGCACATAGCTACATCCCTACTTTAATAATCGGGGAAGATTTCATCACAAATGTTGCAGTTGACTCCTTATATCTTGGGAACAGTTTTGAGAAGTGTTTTGAAAGAGCTTGTCCTTGTGAAGCAGAATCGATGACGTCAGATTAAAAACCTATCTAGTCAAACATAAACTAAATTTTTTATATAAAAATAAAATAACAAAAGTTATATTACATTTCAACTCTTAACCGACTTCTGCGCTATCCTATATAAATATGTATAACACTTATATCAAGGATATTCACGCGAAAATAAACATAAAGACCAAGACCAAGTAGGTAATGTCTTTGATAGTATACATGCCATATTCTAACGTCCAAATTTATGGAACATTTTAATCCTGAGAAAAACCTTGTGCTCAATGTTATTTAAAAAATGAATAAAAAAAAAACATTAAGTACAAATTCAAAATTCAAGGATTTTTTCTAAATATTGCTTTGTAGAGGCTAGGTTTGTACTACAGTTTTCGACATTATGTGTTGTGTAGTTAGTATACTATGACTTATATACATTGGAAATACGAGTAAATGTCTTTAATAGAACTGTCTCTACAACATAATGCCGGTCGGAGGCTCAAATTGGTCGCGATTGGTCCGTCTAATTGTTTGAAACATGCACTCGCCGCTCTGAGGAATAGTTTAATAGGCTTCCATGTATTTTATACGTACCAAACTTGTTATATTTCACCTATTATAGACGGGTATCTGGGTGCTAATTGGCTATTAGTGTGCACATTAATGGTTTAGAGCTATAATGAGTAAAATTGCGGACTATTTTCGTAGGTGCCCACTCTATAAGCACATAATATATACAAGTAAATACTACGTAGGTACTTTAAGTTACGAAATACAAAATACGATAAAAAAGGAATTTCAAAATAGCAGTGCAATGAAGTATTCAGATGAAAAGAGAAATTCATTTTGAAATGCCTAATTAAAATTAGCATTAAGAATAAATTTTCAAAAGAAAAGTAGGTAGTCACACATTATAACATACATTTGCTTTTGAAAACTACTAACAACTTATAATTGCGTTACAGTAATTCAATTGAGTATAAATGGACCGAACTTTCAATAAATTGGGCAGTTATCTTAGTTCTCCTCTAAAATATTAACATACGGGCTACGTACGGCTTACTCCTGCAGCGGTACCTAGCAACTTTCTTTTTAAGCACTACGAAAAGGATACCTAAATTGTAGGTAGCAGATAATATATTAAGAGCTTTTTTGTCATTTGCCTAGTTTCCACAAGGATAGTGCGCAAGTAAACAAAATGCTAACCAAGTAGCCTAGCAGCAACAATAAAATTTATAAAATAATAATGTGGCTACTTGTGCACTTGCCGAGCTATTTACATTGCAGCACCTGCTACTTGCTTTTTGCGTACTGTCGCCGTGCAAACCGAGCATTATGGTTCTGAATGATTAAGAATTTATTGTCTATGATATTTTAAAATTCGATCTCAAAATATAATGCGCTTTTTAAAAGAGTCTGGATATGAATCGTTCGTATTTCGTCTGACTATCCGTTATCTCGAATGAATTATGACGGTATGTACTGGTTATCATATCAGTATTAATTTGTTTATCAGCCTCCGAGAGTGGCAGCCTAGATTTACGACCACTCTCGGATTATCGAACTGTTTGAACTTTATCTCGTGCAGTTTCGTTTACAAGTAGCTAGGTTTGTGAGATATTGAAATCTGTTCATTTAAAAATAGAAATACATTAAAACAGTATAAAATTATTTTTAAATACGTTTGGACTAAGAATTAATCGTCAAACTATACCTACACTAAGCAACGCTTGGATTATGGGTACCATAGCATTGGAATGGGGGCGAAGACAGTATATAATACTGTTACGTGCGGGGGTATTAAATGCCGATTACGTGAAAAATACTTTAATCGCTCTCCACACAGAAGGCAAAAATAGTACACACCAGTACACTAATTAGTTAGCACTCAAACAACAATACACCAAATCACTTTGTAACACAGTTGTCCACAGTATTCGCTAGAGTCGCCGGTATAGTCTTCTTGGTTCGCTTCCGAGAGATGTGTTCACTATCGCTTTCAAATAGAAACTGTCTCGTCGCTGGTCCTGCACACTATTTATAATCCGAAAATAGCGAGGGTGGATCTTTCCAGAAAGGTGTCGATAAAAACCCACTAAACTTAAATGTTCCATAAGGAAAATGAACCTTATGTACACGGTAATAAGGAGGCGCTAGAATGTTCTATTGTACGTAGCTGTATTCGTCTAATCGGTATTATTCCGAGAACTCGTAGTTCCAGGAATTGCATTGTCCTCGCCTTTTGTTTACTAATAATAATTTTAATAAAAATAATATGAGGTATATTCCGGAAGCCGGTTGCAACATTGTTGACGATTCTAGATCTTTCTTCACAGATCGATAGGGGACCTTGGACCCAACAATGCGTTTTTGTTTCTAGAAGCTTCGATGACTATTTCTCGAGTTATCGATACCTCTTTTATACGCATCGTAACAATACTTATATAGATACTAGCTGCGCCCCGCGGTGTTAAACGATTAAAAAGTATGTCCCTATGTCATTTTCTGACCCCTAAAATACCACTACCTATGCAAAAAATCATCTCGATCCGTTGCTCTATGACAAATTATAACAAATCTTTCCCACGGGAACCATACATTTTACCGGAATAAAAAGAAGCCTATGTGCTATTCCAGACATTAATCTATCTCTGTGCCAATTTTGATCTAGATCCGTTTAGCCGTTCTGGCGTAATTTAGCAACAAACATCCATCCAAACTATCACATCTATACATATAAATAAAATTGGAGTGTCTGTTTGTAATATTAAAATAACCGCTTTTTACTAAGTGCATTTGGATGTATACACGGTACCTATACCAAAACAACCTTTTTTAAATTTTTCGTCTGTCTGTCTGTCTGTCTGTTTGTTCCGGGTAATCTCTGAAATGGCTGGACCGATTTTGACAGGAATTTCACTGGCAGATAGCTGATGTAACAAGGAGTAACTTAGGCTACTATTATTTTAGAAAAAAAAATTGGATCTCTCGAAATAAAATTAAAACCAATGTTGCAGCGCTGTGCCTGATTAAGTTTAATAGCAACAACCTGCAATGCGTCCCGCGGGCTCAGAAGGTTGTGTCTTTGTTAAATACCACGCGGACGAAGTCGCGGGTAACAGCTAGTATCAAATAATTTGATTTATTTCTTTGGGAATGTTACCTTTATAACCTACTGTTGGCCCTGTTAACATATCTATACATATAAATAAAATTGGAGTGTCTGTTTGTAATATTAAAATAACCGCTTTTTACTAAATGCATTTGGATGTATACACGGTACCTATACCGAAACAACAATTTTTACAATTTTTGTCTGTCTGTCTGTCTGTCTGTCTGTCTGTCCGTCTGTCTGTCTGTCCGTCTGTCTGTCTGTCTGTCTGTCTGTCTGTTTGTTCCGGGTAATCTCTGCAATGGCTGGACCGATTTTGACGGGAATTTCACTGGCAGATAGCTGATGTAACAAGGAGTAACTTAGGCTACTTTTATTTTAGAAAAAAAATAGGATCTCTCGAAAAAAAATTAAAACCAATGTTGCAGCGCTGCGCCTGACTAAAGTTTGATAGCAACAATCTGCAATGCGTCCCGCGGGATCAGAACGCGAGCAGGCTGTTACCAACGGCTGAGTCTTTGTTAAATACCACGCGGACGAAGTCGCGGGCAACAGCTAGTCTATACATATAAATAAAATTGGAGTGCCTGTTTGTAATATTAAAATAACCGCTTTTTACTAAGTGCATTTGGATGTATACACGTTACCTATACCGAAACAACATTTTTTACAATTTTTGTCTGTCTGTCTGTCTGTCCGTCTGTCTGTCTGTCTGTCTGTCTGTCTGTCTGTCCGTCTGTCTGTCTGTCTGTCTGTCTGTCTGTCTGTCTGTTTGTTCCGGCTAATCTCTGTAATGGCTGGACCGATTTTGACGGGACTTTCACTGGCAGATAGCTGATGTAACAAGGAGTAACTTAGGCTACTTTTATTTTAGAAAAAAAAATAGGGTCTCACGAAAAAAAATGAAAACCAATGTTGCAGCGCAGCGCCTGATTAAGTTTGATAGCAACAATCTGCAATGCGTCCCGCGGGATCAGAACGCGCGAGCAGGCTGTTGCCAACGGTTGAGTCTTTGTTAAATACCACGCGGACGAAGTCGCGGGCAACAGCTAGTTTTACACTATTTTACATTGGTACACCTTATATACGCATCGAATTGATAACCTCCTCCATTTTTTCCGTCTGTGTAAAAGATGACGACATTGCACCCTATATACCTACACATCGGACAGTACCCACCGTGGGGTGGGACACCCCCATTCAGGGTGGGGTCAAAGGTGACTGCGACCAATGGCGATCGGAAGCGGGAAACGGAACGCACTTCCGGTCTATATTTTTAATTATGGCATTGGCTGGGGTGGTACGCGGCTTCCGCCAGGTGTGCGCATTGTGGCAATAGCGGTTCCTAGTCTCCACCTGTGTTTAGTAAAGGCTGGATTTATTAGTTGGGGCGGTTTTTCATTAAAATGTTAAAGGAAAAGCGTTTTAATAAGGTGAAAATTGGTTAGGTAACTGCTATGCACTCGATTGGCGTAATGTGAGTGCTCTGCAGTGCACCCCTGCTTAGTCTTACAGAGATTACATGCGTGATGCTGGTGTAGGGTAGTAGTAGGGGGTAAGAATCCCACATAACGCGGCCATCTCCCACACAGAGGTCGGGTATTTTTCGAAGATTACCCCCCCTCAACAAAAAAAAAGGTTTTTACTAACATTATTCCCTGCGCACTTAGGCACACTACTGTAGCCGCGTAGTAACCCGCGAAACTAAAGCCAATTATTGTCTTGCGAAAATGATAAATAAATAAAGATAAAAAATGTAGGGCCTCCCATCAATGCGAGGGGGATTAGGCCATAGTCCACCACGCTGGCCCTTTATGAGATGGCGGACTTGACACGTCTTTCGAGGGGTTCTCTCAGACATGCAGATTTCCTCGCGACGTTTTCCTTCGCCGTTTAGCAAATGATAATCGTGGTTGAAAACGAGATTCGCACATGAAATCCAGAAATCCCAGAGATGTGAGCCGGGGTTTGAACCCGCGATCGGTACGGAGACACCTACCAACCTGGCTATCACTGCTATATGGAAGCTATTATGTTTTAAAAATTGAAGTGAAACATTACACTGAAACAGGAAACACAAATTATAGGATTTTCTCGCGTTGTCGGTTACGCTTATCACAAGGCGCAGTACACACGACAGGATGCACCTTGTTACCAGCTATCTGGCACATAAGATGAATGCGCGTGCGCACAGATTTGTTGCCGCCGTCGTTAATAGTAGTGTTTGATACATACCGTTGATTTGTGATGATGTATCAGTGATATCCAAATTCGGGTGGTGCTTGTTTTGAAATATAAAGTCGAGAGTGAACACGTACCTTCTAGGCAAGTATGCTCCATCGTAGATCTCATCGGCACTTACCATCAGGTGGGATCGAGATCAAATACTTGCATATAATGTATTAAATAAAACAGTGTTTAGGTTCCGACCCCGGCTCGTACTGTGTCTGTGATATTGGAATGTTAGGTGCGAATCGTTCAATAACGATCATTGATATGGTGGATTAAAGCGTCCTCTGCAACCTCACCACAAGATACACAGATGGCGCTGCAGACGAAATTCAGAAGAAATCACGATTCTCCATACAAACCTGTAACGCGATATAAGAGTTTTCGGAGCACATAATATTTATACAAGATCCCGACAATAACCATATGGTCAAAGCGGCCGCACCGACAGGCATACCACCCGCTTGGCTGGAAGATCTTCCATTATTCGCTAAAATTCTAAGACAGTCATTGCGCCATTCTAAAAAAAAATAATATGCGGGAACACCTTATTTTTAGTAAAATAATAACTGTATCATTCACTATCAAAGCTATCATCACGACTGCTCTCACATAACACGGAGCAGCAATCTCCAAAATCCAACCATTCCTGTGGCAGGGTGTACCTCGCCCTCACATTGTTTTCCGCTAAATTGGACACCGTGATTAATTCGTTTAACTCCCCTAGGTACCATGTAATTTGTCATCACCAACTATAATGAGACCTTCTTCACCCCCTTAGTGCTCCCAAATTGTACAGTGCACGGAGAAATGTGTACGTGTTCAGGGGTCTTTGTGAATCGGTCGTGTGGTAGCTAAAATTTCTTCCTTATTTGGTTAGTTGACATCGCAGTCTCAATAAATAGTGGAATTCGCGAGATGTTTGCCGAGAAGTAATTAAATGGTGTTTGTTTCTTTGCTTGGGCGGCTTGGAAGCATATTGTTTGGGATAGACGCTTGTTGTCTTTGATGGGGTGGATCGTTAAGGGTCTTATGTTTTTCAATCAGTTTAATTTTAAAAAGATAAAATTCCACATACAATACTTTGAGTCGGCCATGTTAAAAGTTTTGAAGATGTCTGCATATTCCCGAATCTAAGTAATCGGTCGTGAAAGTGATTAGATTATCAGTTTTGACAAAAAGTCCGAGTTAATAAAAAATCTACTAAGGTTCATATTTGATACGTTCTAAGTTCAAATAAATAACATATGACGAAAATAGGCCCTGCGATTCCAAGATGTGCTAATAATATTGAACCGTAAGGTGATAAAGGAGTTCCTTGGTCGACTTTAATGTAATTTGTCAGTATTTTTACTAAATTTCTCGTTCCCTTAACGTTAATCTCAGGAGAAACTCTAAAATAAATCCAAAAGGTTGTCAAAACATACTCTCTCGGCTGTTATCGTAACGGTTCGTTTTTCATTCGCCATCTGGCGCAGGAGCCGGTGATATCGTGCCTCGAGTCCCCGGGGAGCTCGTTACACCGCAGTAATTACTGGCACACCTATCTTCTCAATTAGAAACGAGGAAGTGTTTGCTTACGGCCACTCGACGACGGTGTGAGTGGTGGCTCGAGGTGCTTTGTCTTCGGTATCTTTGATTAAGTCGGTACAAGATTGGGGAATGGAATACGAGCTGTACTGTACACAACTTATGGAATCGACTCGGTGTATTGTACCATTGGTACTCCTTTGATATTTTTTTACAGGTACATAACTATAATATGACGTTTATTGATTTCTTATATTTACGCGAATACTACACATTTAAATAAAACCAAAATTATTTTTATTTAAATGTGTAATATGACGTTTTTCAAAGTTGGACTGATTTGCAAAATTCACTTCACTAAAACACACACACCCCACACACACACACACCATTCACTTCACTACACACACACACATTGTTTCCAAAGAGATGAACGAATGTTCATCCTACAACCCTTTCTCACTAAGGCTTCCAGCGTTTATCCAACAAATACGACTTCCAGAGTTATCATGGTACTTATCCATCTTCACACAATCCGTGGCGCGCTCCCAGATAAGGGGTTACCAGCGGGTATCGGTGGCAAATCTTGGGTTTCAGCGTCCCGGGGTGAGATTGTTTAAATTATGGCCCCTCGGTCCGAGCGAGGGAGGGGCATCTCCGGAACCCGTCAACGGGTTCATTTAAGAAGATTTGCTTTTCTTTTAGACGATGATAAAGAGTTGTTAAGTTCATAAATTCATTATTTTTTTTTTTAAAGGGACGAGAGAAGATTGAGATAAGGCTGTAAACTTTTTTTTTGTCTTTTGGAGGGATGTAGGTAAGATGCGAGTAGGTATCTTGAAAATGGCTTAAGCAAATTCAATTTTGTATGACTAAGAAACCGCGTTCAAATTAGTCCATGCGTTTTTGAGACACAGACAAAGAAAAACCCGACAAACTTATAACACCTTGTTTGCACGGTAAGAGGAGTAGATAGTTATTAGTAATTTTCATCACCATGAGGTATATAATGATTTTTATGGTAAAAATTTATAGAAAAGTACCTGTGGAATATTTTATCAAGTCATCAACACCATATTATGGTCCCCATCGGTATCCATTCGGCCGACGAAGACACTCCGAGTTGGGGCCCTGACCGACGCTCTGGGGCACTCGGGTCCGTGGTGTCGCTACTCACCACAAGCTGGAGTTGCTTGCTGCTGCTGTTTTATTATTAATACTGTATAATCCTGCCACAAATAATGTATTTTTTTTTCCGTATGAAAAATGGAGATGTATATTAACCGCACCAGATTCGCCAAACTCCAGTATTGTCCGATATCACTTTGTCAATGGGATTTGTTCGGGACGTGGTAATCTTTACTCGGTTGGGTAACCTATAAATCTACCCTGACCTCCGACCCAAGCGGTTGGGAGCTTTATATTTATTTAATTACGAGAAATCTGTTCGGATAAGAGAGGATTAATTTATGGATAATTTGTGCGGGTTCGGTCAGGTGGAAATAGACAAATAAAAAAGAAAAAAATGTCTTGCGCAGTCTATGCATCTATCACGGGTTCAAAATATTAGTTTCAACTCAGAGGCATGATCTGCAAGATACTCATTTTTTAATATGCATGCAATGAATAAGTGGCTAAACTTTGCTAGTGGCAAAATTACGTCTGAACTACGAAACAAGTCGGTGCTAGGAATGAGTTTTATTCCATCAATTACTATAACCATTTACATCTTCCAATATGCATCTATTAAAACTAATCACTAGCTCCCAAGATCCATGTAATAGGGTGACCAGCCACTAATAAATAGTGGACCGGTCTCGATGTTTTGGGATTACCAGCAATTGTGGGGGATAATCCCCGATCGACGCGGGATTAGGGAACAAATTGTACTTGTTTTCTGGTAATTTATGGTTACTGAGTGGACGGAGTGTTACGGGGATTAGGAGCATCTGGGTGGAAATTAGCAGTGCAATGCAATAGGGCACTTATAGCGTACAATTAGTTATATTTTTTGCGGCGCACAGACTTAGCAGGAGCGCACACTAGGTCTTCTTCTTTTCTTTCTTTACGAAATGACATAGGATGCATATGACTATGGTCTCACACACAAATTAATAGGTATTTTGCCAAAGAAATTAATAACTCTAACAAATATAAAATGGATGAGTTATGATAATGAAAACGCCACACTAGATCCATACTGTTTTTTTTCTTCTCCGTATTTTTTTTTACCGTAAGCCGTATAATATTTTTTGTACCATCTCAACAGACAGTTTTTTTATTGCTGTATACAGCATCCACTCCCACAAATAAACCCACTCATTTAGCACAGAACAACCCTGAAACTCACACTCAATTCGCTAAGTGGTGGTCGTGTAATGATAGATTAGTGGTGAAGCCGGCCACCTGAGCTGGGCGAAATATGCAATAACTCAGCCGGCCCCGGGTGTAATTCACCCGGATCGGGGCCTATAAATTCGTCACTGTGATTAGTGCAACCTGTCCGGTTTTGTGTGGAGAGAGCTTTTGTGTAAAGGGCTGGATGTAAATACTTATGCCCGGTTTACATGTGAACAGAGTCAGTGTCCTCGTCTAAACAGGTCAGCAAATGCGAAGTGACAAGTGTCCGGAATTGATTTATATACATGTCCAAGTTGCCAACTACTTTGTTGCTTGGATTTTAACGAGCTGATTTTGATAACTAGACTTTAACTGGATTGAAGTAAGGTTTTTCACGGCCATCGGTTCTTCGAGCTAAATGCCCCAAGAAAACGCCAATTTCTTCCAATATACACAATATTTATAACAATATTCAAATGAATGTATCAATAGCCTAAAACTACATTGTAATATTTAATTTATAATTTCTCTTTGATTTCCTATTACTATTTAATCCTATATCATCTACACCGTGTTTGACTTGTGGCAATCTACCCAAGTACCTACTCACTGGACCTAACGTCTTTTTTGAAGACAGAAGCGATGCTATTACACTTAGAGTACGTTTAGGTATCTTACTAGGTTTTGTTCGGCGTGCTTTACTTGCTTTCCACATAGTTTGATCATCAACCAATATACAATATTGTGAGTTTGGTTTCTCCAATGTTATTTCCACGTACGGTTTCCCAGTGCTGATCTTTAATCCCTGGTTCTTACGGCCTATTTCTACGCATTCGTTACTTTGTAGAGCGATTACTTGTTTATTATTTTTAAATCGGTTATAGCAACAGCTCTCACAGGAGCAGTCTATCGAAGACTCTGTTGTTGTTGTTGTTTCTTCTTCTTCTTCTTCTTCTTCTTTCTCAACAGGTTTGATGGCTGCTGCATGAGGACTTGTATTCTCACTTTTATTAGTGTTCTCCAACAATGTGCCGCTTCCTGCTCTTTTGTCTTCATACATTTCGTGAACAGACTTTGACTTTGCGGTTCGTTTTGTTGAAGCCGTCAATCTCGATGGTTTCTTGGAATCTTTTTCTTTAATTACCTCGGACCTTGTGGAAACTACATTAGAAAGTTTTATTCCACCTGTCTGGGGTAACATATCTGGCTGTGTTTTACGGGCACTTGTGCTTGAAGGTTCAATTGATGTCTTCGAAGAGTTAGATGGACTCTCACTATCGTATACTTCAGTTTGACTGCGCATAGAAGATCGTCTCGACTGATCGCTCATGCTTTTATTCCTCTCGTTAAGTTCATTGCAGAGCCTATTATTTCGACAGAGCACGTATATTAACATGCACACAACAACAAATAGTATTAGTTTAGTGGTTGTCAAATACGTTATATCCAAGCGCAAGCCATGAAAGCTGGCTGTATCCAACCTATCAATATATTCAGGAATGCTGTTGCAGTATAAACCTAGAACTGTATCGCAAAGACTTTGTGTGCTATTCACCAGGCTGAGAACACTTCCCAGAGCAAGGTACAGATGATCGTCCTTAAGATGAGGTAGCACATCTCGGCCTAGCCAACATTGGAACTGGTTGTCGAAGTTATTGGTTTCAGCTGGATTCTTCTCTTGAATTTGTCTCTCGCAGTTCTTTGCCACATCGTAATAATGTAGTATAGCGTTAGATGACTGTTTGGACTCTACAGGGACTAGGGACACATTCTTGAGGGGTACAAACAGAGTATTAAGATTGTTATCCCAATGTATATCAGGTACAGGTATTTCAAAACCTGTAGAAGTTTTTTCGAAGTAAGCTAAATAATCGCAAGAGTATTTTATGCTTCGTGATACGTGTTTGCGAGTAGCGATATGCATTGGGATGGCATTCAGTAAATTCAAACTTGGATTACACCAGCCAGACCCGTTTGTGCCCAAGTAACTTTTAATGTCATTATATAACTCGAATACTTCTACTGCATTGTCTTGAGATATTGTTCCACTATAGTATCCTACTTTAGTGGCAGGTAAGACCAACATTTTCAGATAACCTCCAATTGTGTCTGAAAGGGCTGTGGTCATGATATCTTCGGAATCTGGATCTAAACTTTCTCTTTTTAGTGTTGTGTATGTTTCCTTAAAGTAATGTATCAATCTACTTAGGTATTCGTCGTTCCAAGTGTTCATATAAATTGGAGGAGGCAGAAGTCTTTGGAAGTGTTTTCTAGCCCGCAAAAGCCCTATCTCTTTCTTAGTCCAGTGGGTTTTGTGTACGTCTGAGTGAGGAAACAGAACTGTGCCAACACTGAGTGTGTGTTTCTTTTCAATGACAGCTAGCACAACACACATGGCCAACAAAATGATGAATGAGAAGGTTATCATTTCAGTATTTGTAAATTGTGTACAAAATAAACCAAATATAAAAGACACACGATGCAAAATGACAAGAGTGATTATGACAAAACCATAAAGAAGAAAGTATATTTTTTTAATGACGAATGCGTATTCGCTTTTTTAAGACTATAATTATAATAAAACCTAACCTACATTGCAAATAATTTTTAAACGTTCATACTATGGTAACGCAGTTACTTGGCATTTTATTTTAATCGTAACATAATTGTAGCCCACACCTTTTTTATTTAAAAAATCTCTTCGCTTACCTATTGTATTAATGACTAGCTACGCCCCGCGGTGTTACCTGCGATTAAAAACTACCCACGGGATCCATACATTTTACCGGGATAAAAAGTAGCCTTTGTGCTATTCCAGACTACAATCTATCTCTGTGCCATATATCAACCAGATCTGTTCAGCCGTACGGACGTGATTGAGTAACCAACATCCATCCATCCAAACTTTCACATTTATAATATTTGTGAGATTACCATTACTCATAAACATACAAGTTACAGTCATCTCTAGCCATCCTTTACAAGCCGTTTTCCCCATTCCCCAAATCTATTCAAACCTACCACTTAACCAATGATATAACCACACATGTCATTGCGGATCTCCTCTATTCGTTACAGTAGCTTCCTGGTTCTGGTTTCATAAATCACTAGCGCGAAGGCAGGGGTCTACGCGATTGGGGCGTTAAATTGTTTAATTAAAACAGGTATACAATTAGATGAGACATGTGTGGTGTGCGAGGGTAATGGGAGCGTGTGGAGTTCTCATCTTTTAAAATCAATTTTAGACGACACAAGCGTATTCTTAAAGCTTGATTAAATCGCATCATTAATGATGTGTCAAGCCGCCGTATCTTTTTTTTTAATTTGGCGTCACCATAGGTATTTTCCCAGTGTCAAGTAATATAAATTATTTCAGTTTTCGAGCATATGCATGGGCCCAAAGGCTATGCCCAAGTTAAATATCCCCCACCCATCCCTCAATCAGTAAAGTGATGGATATTCATTTCACGCTGTCACTGTCATTGGTAGTAGTTTTGTCATTAAATTGATCCGAGGCTTGCCTCGCTCTCTCGCGAAGCTACTCGGCCATTCTGGACATCATGATCGGATATAATCGTGAACTTGTTGACCATAGTTGACACGCCATTTTCATTTCTTCATGTCACATCCATTATTTTATTTATAACGTGTATTTATTGAATTGAATATTGCTATTAATTACTTGACACTGGCAAAATACCCACTATGTTGTGGGTGAAGCCGTATTCATATCCATTTTATTTCATCGCATCTCATTTCATAAAGAAAGAAGAAAGATCCGTGGCTTGCCTCGGTCTCTCGCGAGGCTACTCGGCTATTCTGGACATACCTTAATCTATTGATTGCTCTAAATTCTGATACCCTAGTAGGTATCGGCAACCAAAGACTGCACACAAAGCCAACCCTTCCGTCGCTAATTCGTTACAACCACTAATGATGTGTGTAACGGAATATGTTTGTTCAGTTTGTTAGGACGTGGGTAGCGTGGAGACAACGATTTAGCTTTTAATAATATATTCTATAATCTACATAAAATATTGGCTATATTACAGTTGTACATACGAGACGCAAGCAAAACACTAAATTGTTTTTTACTCGGGTTTCGTGAAGGGATTAATTTTCTATTGCAGATAATGTTTTCAATTTACATTATTCAATTAAATAAATGAATTACAGCCAGCATTCCACGCGGCCAAGGTCTTTGTGGAACATAGTTTATTTTCATATTTTTTGTGTGTTCCCATTTACACATTAACATTAATTGAAAATAAAACGTTTTGATTAAATTTAACAAATTAAGTAGTATTTGTAAAATGTTTTGGTTCATTTATAATGTCATTACAAAGAACTTTTCTTTTCAAAAACGACCATTAATGCAAATTAATTAAGGAGGCAATAAAGAAATGCAAATCTATTAGAACTTCCATAAATTCGGGGTTAATAGAGTATACCATTGTCCCATATTCACACAGTTGGCTGTGTTGGTTAAAACGAGAAAACTGATGTTATAAAGGGTCCCCAGTACGAGTGCGCCTTTACGGCGTGTTTCACCGGCAGCTATCAATCAAACACGTTATCGAGTTCGTATCGACGCGTTGCTTAACCGAACGGGTAATACGCAACAGGCAGAAGGGTCCATAACTCGTAACTATGACTACGTTGACATTTATTGGATAAAGATTTGGTAGACCTAAGTGAATATAGCTGCGCCCCGCGGTGTTACCCGCGATTAAAAAGTATGTCCTTTTCCTCTATGTCCTTTTTCGTAGCCCTAGGCATTTTTCCGGTATAAAAATTAGCCCATGTCATTTTCTAAACTACCACTACCTATGCAAAAATTATGTCGATCCAATGCTCTATCTATACATCTATACATATAAATAAAATTGGAGTGTCTGTTAGTAATATTAAAATAACCGCTTTTTACTAAATGCATTTGGATGTATACACGGTACCTATAACAAAACCACCTTTTTAAAAATTGTTGTCTGTCTGTCTGTCTGTTTGTTCCGGGTAATCTCTGAAATGGCTGGACCGATTTTGACGGGATTTCACTGGCAGATAGCTGATGTAACAAGGAGTAACTTAGGCTACTTTTATTTTAGAAAAAAAAATAGGCTCTCTCGAAAAAATATTAAAACCAATGTTGGAGCGCTGCGCCTGATTAAGTTTGATAGCAACAATCTGCAATGCGTTCCGCGGGATCAGAACGTGCGAGCAGGCTGTTGCCAACGGTTGAGTCTTTGTTAAATACCACGCGGACGAAGTCGCGGGCAACAGCTAGTTTATAAACGAATTGCCGTTATCTGCGGCATATAATATTGAAGATTATCTCCATCTGCATTAGCTTTGAGAGCCACACGAATCTACAGACAATGTTATATAATACTGGAAGGAACATTATTCTGGTACACATTCAATTCACTATTGACTTGCTACGAAATTTGCGAACGTCAAGGTTTATATATTATATTTGTTAGGTATACCGAGTGGAATAGCAGAGGATCGCAGGTTCAAACTCACCCGGCTCGCACCTCTGGGATCGCTGGATTTCATGTGCGAATCTCATTTTCAACCACGATTATCACGTGCTAAACAGTGAAGGAAACACCATGAGGAAACCTGGATATTTGAGAGAACCCCTAGAAAGATGTGTGAAGACCGCCAACCCGCACTGGGCCAGCGTGGTGGACTATGGCCTAATCCCCCTCGCAATGAGTGGAGGCCCGTGCCCAGCACTGGGACATTAAAAAAGGCTGGTATTATATATTATTAATTTGTTCTCCCAGGTGATTGGGGTGTAACCAAATCCGCGGGCTTTTGGCCAGAAATGGTGGGGGGGGAGTTTTGTGTGTGTGTGTGTGTGTGTGTGTGTGTGTGTGTGTGTCTGTATTATATACTAGCTGTTTCCCGCGACTTCGTTCGCGTGGTATTTAACAAAGACACAACCGTTGGCAACAGCCTGCTCGCGCGTTTTGAGCCCGCGGGACGCATTTCATGTTGTTGCTATCAAACATAATCAGGCGCAACGCTGCAACACTGGTTTTAATTTTTTTCCGTGAGATCCCATGTTTTTTCTAAAATAAAAGTAGCCTAAGTTACTCCTTGATACATCAGCTATCTGCCAGTGAAAGTCCCGTCAAAATCGGTCCAGCTAGACAGACAGACAAAAAAATTAAAAAAGGTTGTTTTGGTATAGGTACCCTTTATACATCCAAATGCATTTAGTAAAACGCGGTTATTTTAATATTACAAACAGACCCTCCAATTTTATTTATATGTATAGATGTCTATTCCAGAGCTATAGGTTCTTGCTCATGTTAGCACTAATCATAGACATAGCCGATTGGGCTAAAGGCGATAAATCCTAGCCTCTCCGCCATAACTCACCGGGCACTTGAGATCTGGCGGCTGCCGTGATAAGAGGGGCGGAAATAAGCTATCAAGGTAATAAGTATTAAAGGTAATTATGTATGTTGGAGCAGTGGTGGCGAAGTTCGACTGCTCAGTTTTAAAACAAGGCGCGCAGGTTCAAGCCTCGGCTCGCACTTTCAGGATTTTCGGTTTTCATGTGAGAAACTTGCTATCAATACTGATTATCGCATATTTTAAGTACGTTGCGAATGTCTGCAAACTACAGTCTGCCACACAAATTTATAGAAAGTTTTGAATTATTTGCAATGGGAGTACAAACTATTTTTGAGAAGAAGGTAAATACATATTAATTATTCTGCAATATAGCTTGCTCTTAATGTTAGGCAGGCGCAATTGTAGGTACCTATTCTTTTTGGCTCAAAAAAAAACAAAATTCGCCAATGTTGCCACTCTACAACATTATAAAATATTTCATAGCTATGATAGTCTAATGATATAGTTCCTTCGCTCTATGGTAGGTACCTACTCCGCGGCAATTTCTATGACTTCGCGTAAAACCCATAGGGGCGTGCACGGTACAAATTGTGCAATCCCATGGGAAATCTGACGTTATTAGCTGTCAATCATATACGAGTCGACTGTGGCGCCCCCTATATTGCCTGTGAGGAAACGTCACGCTGAGATTTCCTCGTGTTTATTGGGGATATTGGATTTTTTTTTATAATAATCTACACAGCAAGCTTGCTCGTTCTGAACCAAAGAAAAAAACAAAACAAAACATAAATTAAATCCGTTTCAAAAAAGGAATACATATTTCCAGTTAATAAGCAAACTAACCACCTTTACCGTAAAAGAAAAAACTACAAATCGATTGATTGAATCTATTGGAATGAATCGATTCCATCGGTATATACTCGATATGGTATAATAATCGTTTGAAGAGGCAAAAGGTGTTCGATACGGACACGTTAGATTTCCCCGCCGATTGGCGCTCGCTGGAAATCGAGCCGCCATTTCATTTCCTCGCCGTTGAGCCAAGTTCTCATTTTAAAACATGCTTTATACTTTCTGAACGAAACGAAGAGCTTTATTAGACCTCAAACACACGGGAAAGCGTTTATTGTTTTGCGTTACCTACGAATAATACTTAATCTTAGCTCGTTGACGTAAGTACGTTCTTCGTTCCGTGTTCTTTGTAATGTATGAGCTAATCGTCTGGTGTTTGCGTGGTCGCTATGAAACCCATAAATTAAAAAAAAAACGGATCATGATAACGCGCCTTTTTTTATTTGCGCGGGGTCGCCGTTCTTATTTGTTTTTAAAAATAGCATAGGGAAAGAAAAAGTTTGCTGTAAAAAGAAATGTATGTACTACTTATTATTGGGTACCTATCTATTTATTACTTTTTTAACAGCAATGACAACTTTATGGCCACGCTCTTCTATCAGCATGGAATCTGCTTTTTTTAAAAATTCTAACAAAATATTAGCGACCCACACACTTTTTTTTAAAGCCGTTGACGTTGTAGAAAAAAACCATGAAACATAATAGCACCTACCATAGCATAGCATAGCACCTACCTTATGTAAATAAGAAATAATCCCGAATAATCCAATGCAACATTAATACACCCCGTTTCGGCAATGGCTGATCATTTATTCCATTTGGTCTGACATTTTGCCGCCAATCAACTATGCATCGCCTCCGCGTGGACTAATGGGGTTTACCTTTAAAAATAGAGGTGCCCACGTGCCGTGACACCGCACAGTTGACCTTTTGACAATGGCGCTAGAGGACTCTTGAGTGGATTCCTTGATTGGGTTTTATTTAACCTTTCTTTTCTAGAATATACGACGATTATTCTAATTACTATAATTATTTAAGCCAAGCCTAGTGACGATGGGGCCACTCTTAAGACAGGAGGACAGGATGTAAGGAGAATTCCGACCATGTTGATACAAAATGATTTTTGGTCAGGTTTGTGGAACAGAAACTTATAAAGAAATACCAACATGATAAGTAAAACTACCAATGTTTACGTAATACCTATTAGGTATAGCCCTATAAGTAAGGGTTAATTTACTTAGGCTCTATTGATTTTCGCCCACCATTTCTGAGAATCGAAGATTTATTATCAATAATATGAATGCTGCTCCAGTGAAATGAAGCCGCATGAAGGAAAATGAAAGATGCTTCAATAAAAAACATAATTTGAAAACGTTCCATACTTTTTGGAGCGACGAACCAACAGGAGGGCTTTTTATTTTTTAAATTTGGCATCACCATACTTAGGTATTTTGCCAGTGTCAAGTAATGTAAATTATTTCTGTTTTTGAATATATGCACAAGGCCAAAGGCTAGGCCCAAGTAAAATACCCCCCCATCCCTCAATCAGTAAAGTGATGGATACTTTACCGAAAGATTTTTCATGGATTTTTTTGATACTGAAAAGCCATGTTTCGTCACTCTGTTTCAATTACCTACACTTGTGCACTTTACCGAAAACATAATGGTTAATATTCCACTTATATCACTCACTATAACTCGCAGGAACACTAGTTTTAGAAATTAAAACATAACTGACGCCATGACGTTTCAGTTTCCCGCCAAACATCCCAGGAGGGCTTTATTCTACTTCTTATTCTTTTTTAGGTTGGCAATCGGCTACAAAATAGAGGAATTATGCCAGTTTCGACTAATTCTCGATAATTGTTCTAAAATCATAAGTACCCCTGACGATAATGAAGATGTCGATGACAATGATGAGATGAATGCCCTACCCCTATAAACATTCATTTCTCATAGGTACAGTACTGCTGTCTGAAAATTTACCGGATTTCTTGCGTGAACTTGAAGAGTTAAGATACACAATTTTATTTTAATTTCTTTCACTCGTGCACATTAGTGAACACACAATGGTTAATATCGCGGTAATATTACAAATTTTATGGAAAATAGAACCAAAATTGACAACTTCAATGTTCAACTTCCCGCCAAAAAGTATTTATTTTGCTCATGAGTCTGGTGATAAAAATACGAAGTCACGGGACAGATTATAAAAAAAAAACTCAATTTTCAAGTTGCTAGTAGCTTGCTACCAAGTACCAGACCAGCTGCCCGTCAGTCAATCAGTGCGAAGCACTAATAATAATGTCGTATTCATTGTTTGAATAATGTAACGGCACGTGTGGCGGCTATTCGCTCTATTGGGCCATGATGAATAGGACTGATGATTTTTATGTATAATTTTTTGTGTATTTCGGGCATAACATTGTCAAAAATCTACTTATTTTGGTCTTATTAATGGATGGCTATGCTAATGATAGACAAAGTAAAATTAACCATATTGTATAAATATTCTAAAGCTCTTTTTAATGTTATTACAAAATAATGTTGCTTATAAAATTACAAAAAGTTACTTTGGAGATGCTGGGATTTGAACCCAGGACTTTCAGCATGCGAAGCAGACACTCTACCACTGAGTTACATCCCCGATGTTAAATATGTCTAAATTGTTAATCAGTAATTGCAATGGTAACGTGTTTATCTAGAAAATAGAAAGTTATGGACTTGAAATATAATTATTTAGAAAATATAAAAATAAGACATTATTTTAATAGAAAAGAACAACAATAACATTTGTGATAAATTATGAGAAGTGTTAATTAATTACATAAAATAATTTCACCAGTATTAAATTTGTGTATTTCTTATTTTCGATAGGGTAACAATAACTTCTTTACTTTTCAATTATTATTCCCCGCGCACTACACAACTTTGTTTACTTTATTCCTCGATAGATGGCGCTAAACTAAAAATTAATAAGCCGTGATTTAAAAGCTCGCGTTCATTCCATTATCAACTTCAATGTTTTCGCAGCATCGCCCTTTAATTAACTAGTGAAAATATCAAAGATGGCGGACGCCAAAAATGATTTATTATGATAATAATAAACTTTCTGAATTGAGCAATACAGAATCGATGGAAATTTGCATTGTATTATCATTTTATTTTTACTTACAGGGTATAAAACTGTATTTTGATAGTCAGTGCGCAGTGAAAGGTAATAAAATCTACATAAATATATATTATCTGGTTAGTATCGACGTCCAGAATTTGATAATCGGTTTGCTCTCGTGTCTAATGGGAATGGATAGTTATAAATCTTTACTCAATTCGTATCGATGAAATTTTAATGGCGAGATGATTTTTTTAAGTGCCTTCAGAAAATGCAACTGGTATATTGATAACATTGGTTTATTCACTTGAAAAAAAATATTAAACTATATATTTGGTTTGTTCTAGCATCACGATAAGTAGAATAAATAAAAGCGTAAATTAACTACAATAATAGAGACAATAAAAATCATTAAAAAAAAACAAAAACCCACACCATAAACAATTGTAACAGTGGCCTCATAACCACTTCCTGTACCCAGTGTTGCGTGAAAATCACATAAAAATCATTACCGGCGTCTCCTTTGTTGTCATCCCCCGATCAACCCTTGCGCGGGTACCGTCAACGTCAAACGTCACTGTTTAATTATATATTTCGTGGACTGTCTCGGCTTTTGGAGTTATTATGGACACATTACTTTTTCATTTAATGTGTTGTTAATTTTATTAGTTTTCTACTATACTAGCTCTCGCCTGCGGTTCCGACTTTGAATCAATTTTGTTGTGCAGCTCGACCTCCAATAGTAAGAGCTGAAAGATTACGAAAGCTATCTTTTAAGTGTAAGCGAAGGCTATCCAATAATAGCAACCAAGTTGAAATTAGTCCAGTAATTTTGACGTTATACTCGAGCAACCAGACATACAGGTAAAAGTTCTAACACTTGTTTCGTATTGAAATAAAACTAATTTTATAGTTTTTATCGCGTTTATTTTATGTTTTTTTACGTTCCTGACGTTTTTTCACGGGACGACTGAGGTGTCTTGAGGTGACCAAGCGCATCATTGCAAGATCTCAACATACTGTGAGCACTTTCTGCGTAGATCGGACCGCAAACAACCATGGTTGCTGTAAAGCAGCCGAAACGTCGGGAACGTAAAAACAAAAAATAAACGCGATAAAAACTATAAAATTAGTTTTATTTCAATTTAATGATACACTTAAGAGTTAGTTCTTGATTTTTGACCAGCTGCTAAAGTCTGCCTAGCCGTTCCTACATTGTTCTCACATACCCATAACAATGTAACGCGTAAAAGAGCAACTATGGAGTTTCTTGACCGTTCTTCTCCATAGGAACGGCATTCCAAATGGGTGGTAAAGTTGTAGCTGAGCATTTTGTAACAATTTTGACGATTCATAAGTACTGTCTCTAATAGTTTACATGAATAAAAAATATTCTGATTCTGATAGTACTTGTCTATGCCTACGAGTAAGTTATAAGTATAAAGTGTATGTTACATCGGGTAAGAAAACAGCCAAGCGTGGTCGATGTTTCGATTACACCGCGGTACACATATAGATGAAAAAGGGTTTTGGATGAAGCCTACCCGACTATGTTTTATGATAATTATTACACACATGTGGATTATCACAACGAAAACCGCACCAACACTTGTTTGTTTCACCGTTTACTGTATTCATCTTTAGTAAATTTAAAAAATATATTATGCCATCTTCATTTGCCCCAATCTTTTCTTATGTTCGTTCTCTACTCTCTCTCGCTCACCCACTTCGTTCAGAAACGTCATAGTAACATCATTTAGGAAACATACTACACATTGAAATATTACTATTATTTCGGATTTTAACGAAACCTCGAGAACGTAAAAAGATAAAATAAACGCGATGAAATCCGAAAAAAATAGTTTTATTTCAATAAATAAATCAAATTTCCACAGTGTATTATGAACTGATAAATAAATAATATATCCAGTATCCACAATTCGTGTACCTGCCTATCGAGTGCAATTCCGAGGATACCCGCATTCACGATCGGATCGTGCACTACAACCAAACAGAGATAGACTTACACAATACATTATAGGAAGAAGGGAGAGGCACGGCTCGGGATGACCACAACGGTTAGAGGTCAGAGGTGAACGCTCTCGGGTGAGATGTTACGTCCATACTCTACGGGTATGCCACCGGCCATGTACCTATTCTTTAGCTTTTATTGTAGGCTATGGTAGAATAAAATATAAAAAAAAGTAGAATTACTCCTTGGAAGCTGTTTGGGCCAATTTGAACACTAGTGTCACAATACGGAAACTAATTAACAAATATACATAATTGAAATAAATTAATAAATATCGCCAGACGAACACACCAACTATACGGTCCCACACTAAGCCACGCATGTATTATGGGTGCCGTATTATGGACTGAGGGCGAACTCAGTATATATTACTTACTAGCTGTTACCCGCGACTTCGTCCGCGTGGTATTATCAGCTACACAAAATAAACTGTTTGAGTTTAACTTTACAATGTTTTAAGAATGCTTATCGCGAGCTAACTGTATACTTTATAGTCTACCGTATTTATACATTTTGTATGGAGAATTGAACAGCGCCTCTAGCGGACGGTGTTTAAAACTTTCAATTCTCAGTAAAATAAACAATTAAAAATTACTGGATCAATTTCAACACGGAATTTTGGTTAGCACGTACATTGACTCAATAAGATGCAACCGTGACTGTGTGTCCGGTTGTAATTCTACTTTTTATTAGAGTTTACAATAAATTAAGTATTTTAAAGTATCTTTTTCATTAATTCTTAATCTATACTAATATTATAAATGTGAAAGTTTGGATGGATGGATGGATGGATGGATGTTTGTTACTCTTTCACGCCAGAACGGCTGAACGGATCTGGATGAAATTTGGCACAGAGATAGATTATAGTCTGGAATAGCACATAGGCTAGATAGATTTGTTTAAGTTTTTCATAGAGTACCAATAAATTCATTTTCTTATACATTTGATTCTGAGGCGGCACGAAGTTCGCCGAGACAGCTAGTGTGAAATAAGTATCTTAAAGCGTACATAATGTCATCACGCTATGACCATGAACGAGTGGAGTCGCGTGCAAAAGTTATAGTATAAAACAAAACAGCTGAATGTTTTTATTAACAACAAAACAATACATGAAATGGTCAATTCAAGTTTACGGGGAATCCATTTCGGCCACATTAACGGTTGTAACCGACCGTGAAATTCAGTGTTGCCCGCCCGACATTAGTGCTTATTCCCCAAGTGATTTACGAGCCGGTATCGCGTCGCGGGTTCGATTCCTGACGCGATGCAAAAATAGTTATGGCGAGAACGTATCGGATTTTTGATTGGTTGGTGGCCGTTTAATAATAAATATCGCCAGACGAACACACCAACTATACGGTCCTACGCTAAGCAACGCTTGTGTTATGGGTACTTATATAGATATTAAACATCCATGACTTGGGTACAAACATTCGTGGTCATAGCACAAAATTTGTCGGTACAAGGATTCGAACCCGGGACCCTCGGCATAGAAAGCAGGGTCACTACCAGCAGCACTAATCAGGTCGTCAAATTCTGAGTAGAAATGTAAGGTTCAAACTAGATTTGTGTTCGTATATGAATATAAATTAGCAAAAATGCTATTTAAAATCATTCCATTAAGGGATGGACAAATTAAGAATTAACTTAGTTCTACGTCGGATAAGCTTTATTTAATTATGGTCATATATTTTTTTTTATTACCTTATTGGTGCTTAAAAGTACATGATATTTTCATGGGATAAATAATACTATCACCAGACGAACTATATTGTCCCGAACTAGCAAAGCTTGTTTATAATACTTATATAGATATTAAACATCCAAGATCCGGGTACAAACATTTGTGCTTATCATACAAATTTTGTTTCTACCGAGATGGGGGTCGAGTCACCTTCGTCCGTAGGAGAATTAAATACCCTCGAGATACCCTACACGTGACCCTGGGTGGTGCCAACTAGGTGACAACTCTACTGGTGGTAGGCTTCGACCGTGGTTAGTCCTCACCCACTGAATAAAGCTATGTCGCCAAGCGGCCTAGCCGTGTTCCGGCATGATGTTTGGTGTTGCCATTCATGGATGGCGGGTCAGATCAGTTGCGCTGCATGTGCCTAGTGAATGTAGCGTCTCGATCTACTGCCGCCTTCCTACCTAGGCAAGTATGCTCCATCGTAGATCTCATCATCACTTACCATCAGGTGAGATCGAGATCAAATACTTGCCTATAATGTAATTTTAAAAAAAATGCGAACCCGTGGCCCTCACGGATATTGGTTAAGCTTTACTTTACAAGTTCGTATTATAGCTAGGTATTTTTATTCTGATTGGAATCTACAAGTCAAGGCATCCAGATTTGCTTATGAAAAAAAGTTTTCTTCTAACATAATATTCGATGTGCTTTACCTTCGTGTATCGTCAGTTTTTTACTTACATCAAAGTCAAAGTCAAATCGTTTATTCCGTATAGGCCTACGGGGGCACTTGCAAATTGTTATTAAAACAATACCATCAGGTGAGATCGAGATCAAATACTTGCCTAAAATGTAATAAAAAAAAAATAAAAAAAAAATATTTTTCTTAACTCTAACCGGATCCTGACCGAACTGAGATGATCCGGCGAGAAACTTAGCGGGCTTGTCTTTTTTTTTTAAACTTTTATTTTTCTAAAAAAATATTAAAAAGTAAGCTCCAGTATTGACATACAATGCATCTATATTTTCCTTTGCCACGTACAGTTTAAAAATATTCACGTATCAAAATAAATTTCACAAAAGAATTCCATCGTGCTAGGGTAATGTAAATCGCAACTCGTTCCCCAAACGCACAAAATGGCGGACTCACGACGATCCCATTGTTTTTCTTACTAGATTACGCCGTTACAAAAGATACTACCAACCATTTGTACAAAGAAAATGATATACTACCCATCCGTGCGTGTGACGATACGCGAACCACCCACAAACATTAAATTCCAACTCAAATATCCACAATAAGACTTACCACATCCCTATTCCGAGAGTCGTAAGCACTCAAACGTCGGATGACATATAGTTGACAACAGAATATGTGAAGTAAGTTGCCGGGAGATCCGCAGAATGGCGAAAAGAGAATAAAATATGACAAGTGGACTCCGAATGCAATAAAATAACAATTTCTCCGCGGCCCTCCCCTAAGGCATAGTTTTAGTTTAGAGTCGGCATGTAAGTTAGTGTAATATGTAGAGGGGGACGGTCGCATAAAATATATTACCAAATGATTTTATTCCTATTGGAATTTGTAATTTTATTAGTGGTAACCAGAAATTGGATTGTTTCTTGACCGATCCCTTAAAAGGCTCTACGAATATCCCAACTTGCCACCCGATATGTAGGGCCGTGTCGGGTCGCTACAATTTGGTATGTCAAGAGGACAGTTGTCTGGTCATTTAGACGCCAATTGTTAGGGGCCCTACAGATTGGTTGGCATGTTGTGGCAGAGGATTTGATACATCTGAACGCATACTAGTATTTTACAGTAAAAAAATATAAAGAATTTGTCCATAGATTGAATGAGCTAAGCACCATTTGACTGGTTTGATGACAGGTTTAAATAAAAAGGAATACTTTGATATAACGACCTAGAGATAAATTATGTCTGATGAGCACGAATGTTTGTACCCAAATCATGGATGTTTACTATCTATATAAGTAAAATATACTGGGTTCGCCTTCAGTCCATTGTACGGTACTCATGATACATGCGTTGCTTAGTGTGGGATCGTATAGTTGGTGTGATCGCCTGGCGATAATTATTTATACCCTAGATTTAACTCTTCATAATATATATCCGGCAAATTCAAGCATTCTGGTCACAACAAGCCTATGCGCTTGTAACGAAAATCGCTTGGCAAACTTTAATAAAGTTGCGTTGTCGTATCGAATCGTCGATCGGCTATCAAGAAAAGCTCTGGTACGAGAAAAGTTAGGTGACAGTCTCAGTATCATAAGTACCCCTTGAGTACCTAAATGTACAGCACGAGTCATAGGCGGCTTGCATTTGGCACATATGAATAATTCAGACAGACAGTCAGTGTGGCGAATCACACGCCGCAATTAAAGAGGGGCAAACAGAAATGAATTAGCGATGGCCGCCGGCTATTGACGAGTTACACCATTTACATATCGGCTGACATCGGACCGGAGCGTGTTGGGACAGTCGAGTGTAAATTAACAGAATAGTTAGTATTGATTTCTTATATTTACGCGAATACTACACATTAAAATAAAACTAATTTTACGGATTTTTTCGCGGTTATTTTATGTTTTTTTTCCCGACGTTTCGGCTGTTTCGGCCTGTTTGCGTCATGTAACTGTGCCGCTCTAAAGTTGGTTCAAGTGGCGGCACCGTAACAGATTCCAAAAATATTGATAGCGCCGCTTTGAAAATCAACTTTGAATCGGTACAGTTGTATTTCGCTAATCAAAGTTAAATAATTTATTTCGTATAGGCCTACGGGGCCACTTACAAATTGTTATTAATTTTTTTTTAAAATCTACAATCGGATCGGAACGCTGCCTCAACTGAGAAGAACCGGCGAGAAACTCAGCGAGCTTGTCTTTTTTTTTCTCTTTTATTTTTGGGAACCATGTTTATTACAAAAAAAATACGCTACATATCTTAGCGATCAGCCCCAGGTTCTTAGCGATCAGACAGACATAGTTTAGTTTTTACGATTGTTTTGAACATACTAATGAGAAAATCTTGGATTCCTTTGGGATGTTGATTGTAGAAGCGTATAGATTGCCCAATAATATAATATTGGGAGGGAAATTATTTTTGGGAGACTTCAACGTACTACGTAAGCACTAAGAACATTGTTACCCATTGCAACCCACAGCCTCAACGGAACGTTAGAGAAAAAAAACAAAAACATTCTTCTACTCCATTTAACGTCTTAAATATCAAAAGATAACCGCAAACGGATTCCCACGATACTTAAACTATAATTTAATGTGTAACATCAAATCGATCACTAATCCCTTTTCGCCTACGACGAAACGCGACAAACCAAAGAATGACCTTAGCACAAAATACCTTTTAAACCGTATGTTTGGGCTACTGTAGTTTTGGACAATACACCCTTTGTGTGTCACAAAGATATATTTACAGTTACACACTCTGTGTTATTTCAATATGTGCTGTATTGCTTTGATATAGGGATGCGTGGATGGTTTCTGTAGTGTTACGTTATTTGGTGATGTTTTGACAGTATTCTTGAGACGTTTTCAATTGTGTGGTGTGGGAAGATGTCGGAGGGTGGTGTGTTTCCATTGACCGTAACTGTATTAAACGTTATGTTACTCATTGACCGCGAGACATTGGTTATTTTATAACGCGGCATTTAGCAAATGTTGCGGCTGCGATTGGTTTTGATACTTTTCAATAATAACAATATTATAAAGTGTACCTATCAGTTGGAAATATAGTGCGCGATTCCGAAGAGGTATATTACCATTCGAACCTTCTTTAGCGCGATCATTATATGAAGTAACAATTTAGACACTAATGTCGATAAAAAAAAAAGTTTCCACCAAAAGACAACTACATATGTCTATAGGACTTTTTTTTATTGCCTTTGAAATTTTGACTTCACATAACGGTTACAAGTGCGCTACAGAAGCGCAGTACGTCAAGTGCGAAATTATTCGTAAGCAAAACGTATACTTTATGGTCTACTGTATTTAGACATTTTGTATGAAGAATTGAAAAGCGCCTCTAGTGGACGGTATTTAAAACTTTCAATTCTCCATACAAAATGTCGCGCACTTGACGTGCAGGTTCAAAAAATAGTATACTGATTCTAAATCACGTATAATATAGACGAATTTCTTCAGCATAACTCGAGTCACAGAGTTAGCTGCAGTGGACGTGCTACGGAGTTCCCAGAATCCACAGCAGTTGGGTCAGACAGATTCTGTAATGGCGACTATGTCCGGAAGACGTTGTGTAGGGCACACCCCAAAGGTTGGCACCAATGACACACGCAACGAAACAACATACCAGAAAACAGGCAACTATTTTATACTGGTTCACAATAAACAGCGTTCAAGTATCAAGCGCATCCCACCCGCGTACCCTGCGCAAGCGCCGGCTGGCCGGCTACTCGGCCGCTATTGTTCACCCTCTCACGGCGCAGTCGCGGTGATATACGGCCGCAAACACCGCCTTTGTAACACGAGTATTGTTCCAAACCAATGTACTTCAATATTGACTGATACTTTCTTTTTTCCGGACCCCGTGTGGTGTGGGTTAATACTGCTCCCAGTCTCTCTGTAAAGTCGACTAAAGGAATTAGCAATATGGGTCATCCAATAGGTCGATATAACCTGTTACGTATGCGGTCCTTCTATACAGAATTATTTAGGAAGAGTTGTCAAAATTACCTCAGTGTCTGAAGACAAAGGCTTACAACCAATGTGTGCTGCTAGTGATGACATATAGTACCGAGACGTGGTCGCTTACTATGGGCCACATAAGAAGGCTCAAGGTTGCTCAACGCGCAATGGAGAGAGCTATGCTCGGGGTTTCGCCACGCGATAGAATCAGAAATGAGGAGATCCGTAGACGAACTAAAATAACCGACATAGCTCAAAGAATTTCAAAGTTGAAGTGCCAGTGGGCGGCACATAGGTCGCATAACCGATGGCCGTTGGGGCAGAGAGGTTCTAGAATGGCGACCACGAACCGGAAGATGTACTGTAGGACGGCCCCCCACAAGATGGACCGATGATATCACACGCGTAGCAGGAAGCCGGTGGATGCGAGTGGCGGAGGACCGTGATGTGTTGAAGTCATTGGGGGAGGCCCATGTCCAGCAGTGGACGTCTTTCGCCTGATAACATAGCATATCAAAGAAGGGCGGGTTCAAAGCTTAGTATACGGTTTCTGAATCACCCTGTATACCTATAGTAATCTTACAAAAACACAAGCAGTAGGTTGTAAAATGAAAACGCTCTATAAGAAGTACCATTCGCTTTCTATTTAGTCAAATTTGATGTTGGAAGATGAGTTAAATATCAATCAAATACCTCCAATCAATCGTCGCGAGCCGCGGCGGGGTTCTGGGTAGTGGAGTGATCATGTTTTTCATTACATCACCCCTCACCAGCCCCGGCTCGATGTCGAACAAAACCCATTGCGTCCATTGTCTTCTAACCACCGCGGTGAGCGCGCTACTCTTGATAAGGATGCTGCAGTCACTCCGAGTGAAGAAAAGCAAAATTATATCGTCTTATAAACAAACCTCAAACGAATCTCATTTTCAAACATGATTATAGCTTGTTAACGGTAAAAGAAAACATCGCGAGGTAACCTGCATGTCTGAGAGAACCCCTCGAAAGACGTGTGAAGTCCGCCAACCCGCACTGGGCCAGCGTGGTGGACTATGGCCTTATCCCCCTCGCATTCGGGTGAGGCCTGTGTCCAACAGTGGGACATTTAAAGGGCTGGTATTATTATTATAAACGACCAACATTATGGTCTCAAACTAAGCAATGCTTGCACTATGAGTTTGGGCCAAGTAACAGTTTGGGGTATATTAGCTAGGTTTAAAATAATAGGTGCTCCTAATACTATCAGTAAGGCGGTACTGAATTGACTAAGAAAATTGGGAGAATCATTTAAGTCTGATTCACAGGTTTCGATGACATGTGACGTATTTGAATTGTTATAGTATCGAAGGCAGCCATAGTACAGCGAGTGCGGCGCCACAAAATAAAGTTTTCCCTGCGATTAGGAATAAGTTCAAAGTAAGAGTTTGTTGTCATCAAGGCATTGTGCGCTGATGGGTTCGTTAATAGCGCCCGTTCTCTTCAACTCATTTGTAGGTTCTAATATTTAATGGTAAGTTCTTACCTTACGTACTTACGTTTCAATCGTGTGATACGGGGTGTGTTTTTAGGGTTGATCGACTGTGTGGTGTATGAGCTGTGACATTGGATATAAGGGTCAAATTTGGTTCTTAAAGTCTGTCTTCGGTCTTCTTAGCGGGAACTTGAACCGTGAAGTTGTCCACTTTGTTTTATTTTCCAAAAAGTATGTTTCTTTGATCAATAATGTGTAATATTTGTGGGACATTAACCATTGTGTGTTCATGAACGTGCACGAGTGAAGGAAATTGTAATAAAATAGTATAACTTGACTTTTCAGGTTCTCCCAAGATGTCCGGTAATTTTCAATAAAGTATTCACAACTTTACTGTTAGAGGTAGGCGATTAATTTCATCATGATCATCAACATTATCATTATCGTCAGGGGTACATATAATTCAATAATATTTATCAAGAATTACACGACACTGGCAAAAATGGCACTATTTTGTAGCTGATTGCCAACCTAAAAAAAATAATAACTTGGTACAGTCCGCTCCGTACCAAGTTCGATGGTCTGTTAATACTGTAATGTGTCAAATATATTACACTCGCTGTTATCCCCTACTTCGTCCGCGTGGTATTTAAAAAAAAAAGCGGACGAAGTCGCGGGTAACAGCTAGACTAAAAAGTAGCCTAAGTTACTCCTTGTTTCATTAGCTATCTGCCAGTGAAAGTCCCGTTAAAATCGGTCCAGCCATTTCAGAGATTAGCCGGCACAAACAGATAGACAAACAGACAGACAGACAACATTTAAAAAAAATGTTGTTTTGGTATATGTACTGTGTATACATCCAAATGCCCTTAATAAAAAGCGGTTATTTTAATATTACAAACAGACACTCAAATTTTATTTATTTGTATTGTATATGTATAGATTACACTCTCCCACACGTATTTTGTCGGTGTAGAGTCGAGTGTTGTAAAAAGTTAATATAATTAAACACGGCACTCGAACTGCACACAGAGAGCCCATCAATTAGAGAATGTCCAGCGATCCATCAGCGGGGCGGCGGTGTTTTAATTAAGAAACATCCCCGACCGGACCAGAAAATGTACCCTTTAAAAATATAAAAAATAAAAACAATATAGTGAAATCAGTACTATGCCACCAGTTTTTTCCGGGAACACTCTACACCAATAAATTGTATCTATATACATAGTGATTTCAAATTGGTATGCTTAGACCTTAGCATCTTTTTGTGCAGAAAATATTGCTCACAGAATTGTCATTTTCTTCTTCCTTCTTTACGAAATGAGATGCGATGAAATAAAATGGATATGAAAATGGCCTCGCCCACAACTTGGCGGGTATTTTGCCAATGTTTCGTTGTGAACAAAATTATTTTCTTTATATAATTATTTTTTACTGGTGGTAGGCTTCGGCCGTGGTTAGTCACCACCCACTGAACAAAGCCATGTCACCAAGCGGCCTAGCCGTGTTCCGGCATGATGTTCGGTGTTGCCATTCATGGATGGCGGGTCAGATCAGTTGCGCTGCATGTGCCTAGTGAATGTAGCGTCTCGATCTACTGCCGCCTTCCTACCTAGGCAAGTATGCTCCATCGTAGATCTCATCGTCACTTACCATCAGGTGAGATAGAGATCAAATACTTGCCTATAATGTTTAAAAAAAAAAAAAAAAAATATTGACATATCGAAATTCTGACTTTAAATAATGATCATTAGTAAGTATACGGTGTGGTTACGGACCACAATGGTGAGTGTGTAACCACAAGAGTGACTAAGACATTTATAAAAGTAAAACAGAACAGAGTTTACAACATAATTCCCAGCCTCCAGTGTTGATAGAGTACAACTAATCCATCGATTGTCCAAATGTCGGTTTGATGTTCGTACTAATGACGTGATAGTCTAGTTGGTAGAACGCTTGCCTCGGTAACGAGGCTCGCAGGCTCGCACCCCTGACATTTCTGAATATCATGTGCGAATCTCATTTTCAACCATGATTATCTCTTGCTAAACGCTGAAGGAAAACATCGTGAGAAAACCTGCATGTCTGAGGGAACCCCTCGAAAGACGTGCGAAGTCCGCCAGCCTGCACTGGGCCAGCGTGGTGGACTATGGCCTAATCCCCTTCGCATTGAGGGCTGGTATTAATATTACTAATGAAGTCATTTCGTATTCAATCTTTAAGTACCTCCAAGATATTAACCAAAACGAGTGGCATCAAAGCACATTTGCCGTATTCCCTTTGTTAACTTTACGTTGAATGATAAAATGCTAATTTACACAGCTTCTCCACAATTCGACCTAATTAAACCGTATTTCAGCGAAGACAAGCGTTATCTTTTGAACTTACCTGCTTTGCCTACCTTGTGCTGCTGAATTGTGTTTTTGTTAGGGATATGCGACTCTATGATTGGGGTGTTTGAGTTTAATGTTGGGTAAAGGGCGCGGTGAAGGAACAGATTTTCATGTTGGCTAGGGTTGTCCTGCTCTTATAACATTATATTATTATGTATTCTTTTGCGTTAATTATGATATTAAAATAATAAAAAATATATCTTATCATGTATCATGTGATGAGTTAGTACTTAAGTGATTATAGGTCAGTGCCAGGAATAAAACTAAATCTTAGTAGGTAGGAACCGAAACTGTACTTGAATGGAGTTAAAAAATAATAATTTTGGTATGACTATTTCAACCTCTACAATAAAAAGGACAATTTTTTTTTAAAGGCGTAGCTTAATAAACTTCTTCATCTCTATGACTCGGAAAGGCACCGTTTATTGTTTGAAATCAGAAGTAAAAAAAATGTTTCATTGATAAATAATGTGTAATATTAGTGTGTTATTAATCAGATAGATAACATAGTATGCAGGGTAGGCTCCATGCTATGAATAATTAAACGCTGATTAAATTTACCATTTTAGTCTAAAAGTTGTGCGTCGCACGGCTGCAAAATTATTTGAGTCTCGTTCCTTTGAATTCCTCACTACGCTTGGGATTATATTTTTGGATAATCTAAGTATCCTTCGCTCGCTCAGTATTCAATACAAGCACTCGCACCAAAAAAACATGCAACCTTGCATAACAAATAACTATTACAACTTTTTTAGAAAGGCGCTTGAAGAGTAAGGTATGTTACGTGGCAACCCTACACGACCCTCCTTGGCCAACATTAATAAGGAGAATTAAGATTAAAATGATATTAAATTTGATATTGTGCTGTGTACGGATTACTTCGGAGGAAATTTTAATATGGTCCTCTTACACTCTTTGAGTTCAGCTCTTTGAGGCTTTCAACTAAGTTGAGGATAGAGAGGGAAGCCAAATATACATATTTACCTCGAAAGAGGTTTAACAAAAGTAGTGAAAAATATTATAAGGTAACAGGCAGGTGATAACGACCACGTTTATTTAAAAAAAATTATTTGTACACAGTGTTTTATTTTTCTGTGAGCAATCGAGACAGTACCGTTTCGACAATTTCGAAATTTCAAATAATTTCATTATTATTTTTGGGAATGTGACCTTTATAGCCTACCAATGGACCCATTAACATATTTTACATTATAATTGTTTAACCTTATATAGTATTTAATGGGGATATACATGATAGTCCATAATTCTTTAGACTTTGAGGTTTGTCGACTAATAAGGTTTCTTAAATGTTTAGCCCTTCGATTACCGGCAGTCTTAAAGTTGGGCCTCAAAGGGCAGAGATGTTGGCAAGAAATCGAATCTACTTAATAATATAGGCTATAACTTTAAGACCAGGATTGGAGTAATTCAATGACATCATGCCTGCCTATAACATTAGTCATTTGAATGTGTCATTGTCGAAGCACGTGCCTCACCTCAGTGCGAGGGGGATTAGGGCATAGTCCACCACGCTGGCCCAGTGCAGGTTGGCGGACTTCACTCGTCTTTCGAGGGGTCCCCTCAGATATGCAGGTTACCTCACGATGTTTTCCTTCACCGTTTAGCAAGTGATAATTATGGTTGAAAATGAGATCTGGAAATCCTGGAGGCGCGAACCGGGGTTTGAAACTGCAAACCTCGTCACCAAGGCTAGTGTTCTACTAACTTGGCTATCTTTTTTTTTTTTTTTTTATACATTATAGGCAAGTATTTGATCTCGATCTCACCTGATGGTAAGTGACGATGAGATCTACGATGGAGCATACTTGCCTAGGTAGGAAGGCGGCAGTAGATCGAGACGCTACATTCACTAGGCACATGCAGCGCAGCTGATCTGACCCGCCATCCATGAATGGCAACACCGAACATCATGCCGGAACACGGCTAGGCCGCTTGGCGACATGGCTTTGTTCAGTGGGTGGTGACTAACCACGGCCGAAGCCTACCACCAGTAGAGTTGTCACCTGATTGGCACCACCCAGGGTCACGTGTAGGGTATCTCGAGGGTACTTAATTCTCCTACGGACGAAGGTGACTCGACCCCAAACCGACCTCTAATTTTATATAACTACCTAGATAAAATTTCTATAAGCAGATGTTACGATGCACCTATCAAATATCAAGCATACCGGACAAACGTCTCAACGTCAGATCTAAAAGTGTATCTACTGTGCACAAACGCAAATCCTATGAGATGTTATCTCATGGATTATCGTGGGTTATCATGCATTGGAGCGTATACCGTGACACTCGACTCTACAAACTTTAATATAACTTAACATTTTGTTTTAAATCCATTGCTGGGTGGACTTTTTAAAAGTTTCAATTGTATATTATCATGTTTTTTATTTACTTCTTATATTTACGCGAATACTAAACATTGAAATAAAACTAATTTAACTAACTCAAACTATGACACCAGGACATCAACCACCTCAGTCCTCCCGTGACCATGGTTGGTGTAAAGCAGCCGAAACGTCGGGAACGTAAAAAAGTATAATAAACACGATACACTTCACGCGGTTTCGCTAGATAGGAGCTGCTGCATTTCTTAAGAAAAATGATCTAGATGCAAGTAAGATAAACATCAAACTGTATTCGCCTCCTCCGTGGATCGATACCAGCATCATATAAGCGACAGGCAGTGTAACATTCACGCGCCCAGATTCTCAAGAAAAGGTGTACAACCAGCGTTGTACAACAGACAATGCAAATCGATCGATATGAAACGTCTCGGAAACATGCAATGGATTAGGGGTGCAGAAGCGTGATCGCAGTTACATAAGGCATTTATGTAAAACGTTACGCTATCGTCCCGCGCGATCGGGGCCGCCAGATAGGGACATTGTGCGGCCATCGGCATTGTTCGCTGATTCGCAGATGGCCAACCTTAGCTGTATTTGACTCTAGCCATTTTAAACTTCCTTGTTAGATATTGATGTTTTAGTGTGCCATTGGTGATGTGATTCGTTTTGTTTAGTGCCTTAGATTGAAATAAAACAAATTTTACGGATTTTTTCGCGTTTATTTTATGTTTTTTACGTTCTCCGCGTTTTGGCTGCTTTACAGCAACCATGGTCACGGGAGGATTGAGGTGGTTGACGTTCTAGTGTCATAGTGTCATTGCAAGACCTCAAGACACTGTGAGCACTTTCTGCGTAGATCGGACCGCAAGCAACAGCTAAATATGAGGGTACCCCGGTTCAAACTATGACACCAGGACGTCATACGGTATACAAAGCCTGCGCCTGAACTTGAACCTGCGCTTCTTTACCATATTTGCAATCATTTTCTGAAGTCAGAATTTGTATAAGTATGAGAATTAAAAAAAAATCACCATTCTTATTTTGGTGGGAACAAAATTGATTATTTAAAAATCAACCTATCTCAATTCTAACTTTTCATAGTGTTTAAAAATGTGCTAAAAACCCAGGTTATACTCTTTCGGAATCAACCGGTATATTAAAAAAAAGTGTTATATTGTCATCTAAAACTTAACTCGTTATTTCTTTCACTCTAAAACAATAAAGAAATCATAAAATTCGAGCATTTGAAACAAACAAGCAATCATAAAACCACTCAAGAAGTTAAAAACAATTAGTCGCGCTAATTGAATGGTTATGAATCGTAATTTTTTTTAGGGTTCCGTAAGAACAATCGTAAAACTTAACATAGCAGCGAATACACGTTATGAGAGAGATGAGAGAGTGAGATAAGAATATCATGACAGCTCATGCCAGATCGGAAATATGAAACGAATGCCATTCCGAAAACGTAACAAATATTTTAATTTTATACTTACGAGTATGATATATTGCAACATTATAAGTGGAGAACTTTTCACACCTACAAAAATGTATACCTACCGAATATTCACGACAAAAGTTTAACTCGCACTTTGCATCTCTATAAAAGATTAAAAAACAATACAGAGCGGGTTGGGGTGAAGAGAAAAACTCTCCGAATTTGTCCGCTGACAACATCCATCTCAATCAATTGTACTCCCTGAGGAGCAACCCTTCCCCCGTGTACCGTCCGTAACCCAATTAATGAGTAGCTCTGGTGTCGTATGACCGCAAAAAATTTAAATTGAAAATGTTAATTTGATATTGGATGTGTGGTGATTTTGGGGAGATCAAGGGACGCGGGTGACTTGAGATTCTTGAGGTTATTAAGTTAAGTTTGTTATATTGGGTAGCATGTGATAAAGTGGGACATAGTTATATGAAAAAACAGGCAGTTGCCAGTGTGTCTTAGGCTCGATGAAGCCGATTCTAACTCTGAAAGCGAGCTTGAGTGACGATTTAAGATTTTTGCGGTGAAGAGAAGATCTTTCCAGCCAAGCGCATCTATGTCCAGATGGTTCTTGTTAATTTTACGTTCGGCGAAAACTCTCATAGTGCGTTTTAGGATCGTTTGGAGAATCGTCATTTGTTCTTGAAGTCATATGAAGCGCCATCTATGTATTTGCGGAGTGAACATGTTTGTTGAAGAGGTCGCTGCAAAATATGATTAAGTAGGTAACGACAATCTTAAAAGTGCACTCAAGTATGCTCTCTGAGTTGTGGTCTTTTGCTCTTAATTGTTCTTGGTCAGACATCAGATCGAGTATATAAAACTACAAATCAAACCATGAAGCTTAAAGCGCCAATAGGGCTGCAACCAACATTTACTTTAACTTATTCTTTTATCGACTATTATACAATGTTTCAAACAGATCCATCAACACTCCAAGCGCAAGCGAGCGTGAAGCGAAGGGCCTCCAGCTTCAATAGGGCTTGATTAACTTCGATTGGGCCTCCGAGATACTGACCCTACTGTATTAATTATTCAAAGTGACTCCCGTCCGCGATGTAATGCTTGTTACAAAGATATTGTTTGTACGAATCTTTGGTATTTTTAGACAGGACTCAGTGGGAATTTCAATGAGATTCCTAAACTTGATTATGATGAGGAAGTTGGAATAATTTGTAGGATTTTAAGATGCAATTATGATGTTGAGTCCCATAGCTTCATCGTATTTTTAACAGATGAGTTTTTAATTAATTGTATGTTTTGGCATCCGTCTACGACACGTATGTCTCCCTACTCGAACTGGGGTTACCACCGACAGTAGACTTTTGGATCAATGGATGTTTATGGTATTTTTTTTGGATATAATATAGAGAACTATAATGATTTCTAAATCTTATATTCATGGCATAATTCTGGAACGCTATCCTTTGTGAAGTGAAGGAAATTGAAATAAAATAGTATAACTTGACTTTTCAAGTTCTCCCAAGATGTCCGGTAGATTTTCTGTAAAGTATCCACAGCTTTACTGATAGGGGCAGGGGATTTATTTCATCATCATCATAAACAATTATCATTATCATCAGGGGTACTTATAAATCAATAACAGTTTTTAACAATTACTCGACACTGGCATAAATGCCCCTATTTTGTAGCCGATTGCCAACCTGTAAAAAATAAAGAAAAATAGATCCGGGACTCCCATTTGATATGACAATATTATTAAACATACGATTCTATATACTATCATAGTTCCAATTGTTGAGATAGAAATAAAAATATTATTTATACTTACTATACTATGTATTACTTACTAATATTATAAATGTGAAAGTTTGGATGGATGGATGGATGGATGTTTGTTATTCAATCACGCCAGAACGGCTGAACGGATCTGGATGAAATTTGGCACAGAGATCGAATACAATCTGGAATAGCGCATAGGCTACTTTTTATTCCGGTAAAATGTATGGTTCCCGTGGGATAGATTTGTTTCAATTTTTCATAGCGCGACATCGACATGATTTTTTACGCGGGTAACACCGCAGGGCGCAGCTAGTCTAATATGTATAATCCTAGATCTACGTCACAAGTACGTAATGATGATCCCCGAGAGGTAATTTTTTTTAAAATTTATATCTCCATATTCCGATTCTCATGCGATCCACAGACCCACAGAAGTCTTACCATTCAAGAAGCCGTCCTCCCCCGTCGCGCCTCACTAGAGCCGATCCCATCAAAGGTGCAATCAAGCCGAGAGCCACCGGCGACGTCAGCCGGTTGACAAACGACGCGGCTGACGTCACGAGTGACGTATACACCACTAATGAAAGTATTATGCGAGAGAGATGGTTCAGAGATAGTGCGTGATGCTGGATGCTTTATGTAATTAGTAGTGGGTGGTATTTATATTGCTTTTTGATTTATAAGTATAACTAGCTGCGTCCCGCGGTGTTACCCGCGATTAAATAGTATGTCATTTTCTGACCACTCATCATGCAATCGTGTCGATCCTTTGCTCTATGAAAAATTAAAACAAATCTATCCCACGGGAACCATAAATTTTGTCGGGATAAACAGAAGCCTATGTGCTATTCTAGATTATAATCTATCTCTATGCCAAATTTCATCGAGATCCGTTCAGCCGTTCTGGCGTGATTGAGTAACAAATATCCATCCAAACTTTTACATTTATAATATTAGTGGGATTGGTCACCTATTAGTATTTATTTGACCTGATTAGCGCAGTTAGTTGACCCTGCGTTCTACGCCGAGGGTTGTGGGTTTGAATCCCGGTAGGGACGAACTTTGTGTGATGAGCACGAATATTTGTTACTTGTACCCCAGTCATGGATATTAATTATCTAGTTAAGTATTATATATTCGCGTTCGCTCTCAGTACAATGTACGGTACCCATAACACAAGCTTAGTGTGGGACCGTACAGTTGGTGTGTTCGGCTGGCGATATTATTATTATTATATGCAACTTATCTGCTCAATATTTATTATTTAAACAGTATATTTTTTTTTTTATTACATTATGGCAAGTATTTGATCTCGATCTCACCTGATGGTAAGTCACGATGAGATCTACGAGGGAGCATACTTGCCTAGGTAGGAAGGCGGCAGTAGATAGAGACGCTACATTCACTAGGCACATGCAGCGCAACTGATCTGACCCGCCATCCATGAATGGCAACACCAAACATCATGCCGGAACACGGCTAGGCCGCTTGGCGACATGGCTTTGTTCAGTGGGTGGTGACTAGCCACGGCCGAAGCCTACCACCAGTACAATTGTCACCTGGTTGGCACCACCCAGGGTCACGTGTAGGGTATCTCGAGGGTACTTAATTCTCCTACGGACGAAGGTGACTCGACCCCAAATGTCAATTATTAATGCTATACATATTTTATATACGCCAATATCAAACACATTGTCGGAAATATGTACCTTTAAACCGACCGTTTGTCTACGTCTTGTCAAAACAGCCCTAACAATGCTCAAACTCCTGGCTCAAATACTAGCACCTCCAAAGTACCTATTACCTTAGGTCGATATTGATATGGCAGTAATGACTAACATTCGTGTAAATACCGCTATTACCATCCCCCGCTAATATCCAAAAACAAAACAACATCAAAGTCACTCGAACACAAAACTTTTCCAATTACCATCCAAAAAAAAAGAACCCACTCAAAAGGATTTGCATGCGAGGTCCGCTCAACAGCGCGGCGTATTCGCAATACTTCTTTCAATGCCCCAGCATGGGTCCCGCTACTCGGGGGCCCATTGTCCTACACTTTAATATCTGTGGGAATGGACATACCGACTCCATTTGGGCAATTTATCATTCTTAAACGAGTCCGGAGACTATTCTACACTAATCTTGAAAGGGCGAAGACTTCGCCCTTTGTGACGACACGTTCAAATTGATGACGTTTACCCCAACGGGTTTGGGTATTAGCGATGGTTCGGTGTCCGATATTTATGAATTATTATATACTTTAGGTTCCCATACAATCTGTGGAGGTAAGGGTCAGTTTGTATTATTGTAAAATTATTTATCGGTTGTCTGGACTCTCTGTTCCTGATTGCTTATGTTCTGGTTAATAGTTTAGGTTTTGCACCCCAAAATAGTGTTATTATAACACATTTTTAATGCATACTGAACAAAAATAGCATATGCTATTACTACCGTATCTAGATTTTGCTAAGCTAAACCATGATCTAGTCCAAACTATACTTGAATTCATGACCTAAATCTTCCAGTATCGATCACAGCAAATGCACTCAAAATCCAATGGCTAGCTATGTATATGGAAATGCAACTTATAAAATGACACATCTGTAGCAAGTAAGTTCAACAGTTTATAACCATATGAGCGCATGTTACCAAAATGACCCTTTCAGAACTTAATCGTTTACTCAATAAAATTATAAATATTAACATATCAATTCAAAGGTCGGCACGAGATGACCAGCATCGCGGCGGTCATGGGGTCACTTCTTAAAAAGACACGAGCCCAACACGCTTTTACATGATGGGGATGAAAAATATAACGCTTTTTAGAGTACAACATTACACACAAAATAGGGAGATGATTAGATCGTATTAATGGATTTGAAAGTAAAATTTAAGACGTCAGTGAAGTAATAAATGGATATTAACATAATCTGAATGAAGTTTAAAACGCTTGTAATAGTTATTAAAAAGGCATTGTAAGTTGACCAGTTGGAGATGTAAAGATTATGGAGAGATCTATTCAAAAGTTATGTTGTCAGTTGTAGTCTAAATTTAGTTTTGATTTTTCGAATGAGTATTTTACCAAAAATAGTAGTAGGAATAAGATCACCAGGCAATATCAGACTTTGAAAGAAAATTTTGCTGGCATACATATAATTGCATGAATTAATTAATTTAATATGTTTGTCAGTTTTAAGGGTTTTTATTTATATGGGCCGTTGCAGCCTGAAATAAATAATAACAAAAACGTAAATACTTCTTAATTACAAAAATACAAACACTAATAGAATATAACTAAATTAATATGATTTTATTTAAAACTGATGAGGGAACAGATTGAGCGGAATGTTTTTATACACATTCCGTAATGACTTCGTAGATATTGTCCCCTAAAGAATCCAATATTGCATGGAAATTAATGATTATCCAGAAAATGGTGGGCCGGTCCGCGCGTCGATTTAATATATTACACGAAACGATCCCTGGTTGCACCGTTATACCATGATGACCGATAGTAAAATTTAAATAGAAAGCAAACACAACAGCGCCAATAAATATACACGTTTTTATAAAAGTGTCAAAGCTTTATATTGTCGGTTTAAAATGTATATACCTATGGCAAAATCGGCGGAGTAAACAAAGAGATGAATGAGATCCGACCTCGGATTTTGTTGGATTCTAACAGATTTGCCCTGTGAGTAATTTAATAATTTGGAATTTATAAAATGTCGGCTTGCTTGACTATGAATAATTTAGTTATCAATGGTAAATTATTACACTTGAAAAATGCTTCGGAACTCATGTATGTATTTATCCGAACGGATTAATACTTTACCCGTAACATAATCAGCCAAAGCTACATTAAATAATGTATGCTTACGAGTCTGTGGTATAGGAGCATTTTTAATATCTAGCAATAACGTAGTAATGAAAGAATACTGCAGCTGATGCAAGTACTATCATTTTAAACCACCTTAAATAATGATTATGTCAGTATTTCACCCAGTTTTCTTTAAATCTCGTTATCACAACTATCCGTTTTATGAAGAAGTATTCAAGATTTAAATATCATACTCGCACATAGATATATTTAATAATATAATATCGCCAGACGAACGCACCAACTATACGGTCCCACAATATACATTAAGCAACGCTTGTATTATGGGTGCCGTGCAATGGACTGAGGGCGAACCCAGTATATATTACTTATATTGATATTAAACATCCATGAATCGGGTGAAAACCTCATGCTCAGAAGAGTTTGTCCCTACGAACTAGGGTTTGTAGGGACAAACTACTTACGAACCTACCTACGGACCTACGAACGAATTCGAACCCGGGACCCGCAGCACAGAAAGCAGGGCTTCTACCCACTGAGCCAATCAGGTCATCAAGGGTTAGATCTTAACTAATTCTTCTTCCTAATCGATTCAGATTAACAAAGGAGACTTGATGTTAATCGATTCAAAACTCAGTATCTGGATCGACTAACATCGGAATCACCACAGACATAGGCGAATGTAATCGTCCTCCTCACCAGTACATCCGAGCGCAATTAAAAATCCACGGCCCATTCCCAGCCCTCATTTGCGGTCTATTATCTATAAGCCCATTATTGCTATAATATAACACCTGAGCAACTCCGATTACACATAATGAGTACAAAACCCTTTGTATCCATTCAGCCACCGATATTAATAAAAAAGGGATAGTGACTAGGCTCTTTGTACGGAGTTGTTTACTCTACGGAATGACATGAATGTTTAGAAGCAAAAAAGGGAGATGTAACGGAGTGCACGGACCAAGTTAGTATTGCGGTTAGATAAGGTTGTTTTTCGGAATGATGTTTAGAGTCCAAGAACCTTTTGTCGGGGTCTTAAATTTTGTGGGCAGCATTGTAATGTTGCTGTAGAGTTAGAATACGATGTTCGCTGACCTTTGCCACCCAGTTGTGTGGTGCATGATTGACGTTTGTATGACGTACGCAGTCGGAGAGATTTGGTGAATTTCAGACATAGTTTTCTAATTGTTTTTGTAATCGTTCCTCGCCTTCCGTGTTTTTATTTTTAACAAACTTCTGGTTAACAATACATGTATTACAATTGGTGTTAATATGTAAATTGCCCTTGTGTTTCAACGTATATTTTAAAATGGCGGACGTGAATTAATTACATTTGCACACAATCACACAATAGCAATAGTTTACTTTAGGCCGAATTTTGTATTTTGGTGTAATTCATATATATTTGACAAGGATTTTAGGTCTTAAAACCGTACCTACACTTGATAATTTGTGAAATACTAATTACCCCACTATTGCGGGCCTCTCCTCAATGCTAGAGGAACTTACCGCAAGTTAGCGGCCTGTACACGTCTTTCGAGAACAAGTCAGGTTCTCACAAACATGCAGGTTTCCTCACGATTTTTTAGCTTGAGCTAGAAATTGTAATGGTTCATTTTGGTTCATCATCTAAGAACCCTAAAGGTCAGAGCTAAGGATTTCAACTTACGGCATTTGTTTCCAAAGCGTTCTACAAACATGGAAATAACTGATTTAACTTCTGTTGCTTATAAAATTTCCTTTCATGATTGAGACTCTTTTTAACATTAAATCTAGTAGAATACTTCATTAAATAAATCTGTATTAAATCAGTTATCATGGCTGGTACACTTCCTCAAGAAACTTTTAAAACAGCAGCCATTAAAAATGCAAACTTGAAAATTCAGTTGCACAATAGATGACAAGTGACAATAGAGCACAGAAGGACAATACATACAATAGTCTATGGGAAACGAACAAAAGTGTTTCTTATTTATGCATTGTTTGTTTAAGAGGTGACAGATGAAAACAAATAGCCCCTTTAGGTGCAACCCCATCTTGTACTGTGACCAGTATAATTGTAACCCTCTTGCCTTCAACATTCTTCACTAAGCTAGATCTATTTAATTTGGAGTCAAGTGTTAGTTTAGATATTTCTAGCATAATTAGACATCTATTTCCTTTGAGTATCCTTTCTGAGAGAGATCTTATTAAATTTGATAACCGACCATTTTAATATGAGCTCTATGTGTTTGAATTTGATTTGAAATTAGGAGTCACGGTGTTTTGGTAAAGTTATTCTTCGCGGTTCTAATTGCCTATTATAATGTCATCTGATACGTCTCGGTTGAGACTGCTACTTTGAAGATTATATTTAAGTAACATATACTGTTTTACTGTAGAAGATTAGTTTTTAAGAAATCTTCAAAACTATAACCTATACGGACTTTTAATTCATATCCTTGGTGTACGGATCGTATAAACTCCAACCAACAATGGTACTTACGCTAAAGGATGCCATTGTAAATGAAAGAAATCTTTCTATAAATTAGAGGATAGTCATGAACGGTGAGTGTGGAAATCACACTCCGAGACCTAAGGGATCAGCCGGTAATATAAGGCTTAACAATAACAGTGTAAAATATTTTAAGGAGGATTCATAGACTACAAAAGTTACATACTCAAAAAATATATCAAATTATTTGAAATTTTAAAAATAACACTACGTACTAAGTGAGCGGTGAAACTGTACTGTCTCGCTTTCTCACAGAAAAATCAAACAGTGTATACACATATATTTTATACATAAACGAGATCGGTATCACCTACTTGTTCACTCCTTAAAATATTGTACACTATTTACGCTGAAATATTTGAAATGCATTTAGCTTGAGGACCGTTGAAACTAGAAAAAAATAAAATTTCAGTACCAATCCTCTGGTAACCGACAAACTCCATAATCACCATGAAACAATAAATCTCTGTACGAAACTAAATGAAAAAAATAATTTAATACGTTAAACAAACAATAATAAAAACTAGCGCTTTAATGGACTCAACACTACAACTGGCCGCGACCGGTCTAACGGACCGCACGTGATTCATATACCACATTAATATACCTTTTTATATCGAACGCTTTTGTTTAACCCTTTTGTGCTCGGGTGAAAATTATTCGCGGACCGTCCATTACCTTCTTGAGGTGTCTATTGTGATTTTTGGCTTATGCAAATCTCGGTCCGGACCGAGCGTGACTGATTGGTTGGAGTTTCTCATGACCGGGTTCCGGTCATCTAATGATGTTGCGAATGTGAGAAAAGTTTAGTCATTTATATTTGCTATGACTCGGCATTTTTTGTCAATGGAACAAGCTATGCCTTTTGTGATTGATATCTGGTTAACTTTTGTTTTTATTATTGTTAAGTCTTTATGCAATAAGGAATTGAAAAGCGCCTCTCGCAGACGGTATTCAAAACTTTCAATTCTCCATACGAAATGTCTAAATACGGTAGACTTTAAAGTAGACAGCTCACGAATAATCTCGCACTTGACGTACAGGTCTATCTAGGTAATACGAAACGAAATGGTTTGCTGGATGGCTAGCAGGAACAACTTCATTGATCATACCGTCATCGAGAAAGCTTACTTTTTTTATTTTTTTTTATTACATTATAGGCAAGTATTTGATCTCGATCTCACCTGATGGTAAGTGACGATGAGATCTACGATGGAGCATACTTGCCTAGGTAGGAAGGCGGCAGTAGATCGAGACGCTACATTCACTAGGCACATGCAGCGCAACTGATCTGACCCGCCATCCATGAATGGCAGCACCGAACATCATGCCGGAACACGGCTAGGCCGCTTGGCGACATGGCTTTGTTCAGTGGGTGGTGACTAGCCACGGCCGAAGCCTACCACCAGTACTTCAAGTTTGTAGCGAGTTTTATTCTTCAGCTTGTGTACCTCCAAGACGTTTTAAATGAATGTATGAATCTCATTTGTAACAATGCTCACTATAAAATCATCTGTAGAGTAAGCAGGAACTCCTAATGTAATCGTAACATAATCGAGAAAACATGCCGTCTCTGTCATACTTATTAATAAAATCGTTAGCTTACGAATAATCTAGCACTTACGTACTGGCTATTATCACGGCTGTCAAAAATAAACGCATTACGAAAATGAGAAATATCTCTCATACTCTCACCGACACATCACACGACCGAGGATCCTAAATCTATAATAGCATAATCTGTCCCCAACCCTTCACCGACCGCACAGTTTTAATAATGCATCCGCCATTAGTTAACCCGCAGATGCCCGCCGTCTTTGCCTTTAATTCTGATTGCAAAGGGTGAAAGGATTACACTCGGGTCCTACCCGGTTTTGTTTTAACTTAAAATACAGCTTTTTGAGAATTAAGTGCACAAGCTAAGGTCTGAGTGGCGTAATGGAAGAAAAATATGGAATGTTTGTTTTATACTAAGGTGAGGCAGCGAAGCTTTTGCTTACAACAAAATTAAAACCGAATATTAACCCCCAAATTTATAGACGTTCTATAATTTTATCCAACGTCATATGGTACTGCATAAAGCAAAACTGTTGTGCGCAGTACTATATGACGTTTGATAAAGTTATAAAACATCTATAATTTCGGAGGTGAAACTGCACGCTGCTCCATCAAAAAGGAGTAATCCCACAAATATTATAAATGTGATAGTTTGGATGGATGGATGTTTGTAACTCAATCACGCCAGAACGGCTCAACGGATCTGGATGAAATTTGGCACAGAGATTATAGTCTGGAATAGCACATAAGTGACATGATTTCTTGCATAGGTAGTGGTAGTTTACTTTTTAATCGCGGGTAACACTGCGGGACGCAGCTAGTGGAGTTATAAAACTCAGTTACGTACGTACAGCAAACACGACAAACTATGCTCTCCCAGCAATTACAAAACCATTAGCTCGAAAATCTCCTTGGCGACCAACAAAACCAAATTAATTTTTGACGATCCCGTTGACAGGGTGGCTTTTTTAAAGTCGAGAGTCACAGGAGGTGTCTGGACGCAGCTGGCGCATTACGCTAATCTGCGGAGCGTCGCACTTGTTAAATATTAACGCAGTCTAATTACAACCCCGGCCCCCTCACCCTCTAATGGCTTTTAGAACTGATTCCCGCCCTGCAAGGATGCGTATTTGATGACAACTTGCGTCGTTTTGACGGTTTTCAAACGACCGGCGTCTTTGCAGACATGTGTTGGACTTAAAATCATATTTTCAGGATTTTATTAGATATACTTTTCTGTTTTCTTTGTGAGGCGAAGTGTTATGTAGGCTAAGTATATGTACAGTACAGTAAATATTCACCCCCAAATTTATAGACTTTTTATAACATTATGAAACGTCATATAGTACTGCGTAAAACAAAAGTCTTGTACGCAGTACTATATGTTATAAAACGTCTATAAATTCGGGGGTTAATGTATGAGACATGTGTGTCGTGTAAGATGGTTAAGGGTTAGGACGGCTCGGAATGGTTTGTGTAACCCTAATAGATGTATAGGGATATATTAAAGTACGTACAGGATTGAACCTATATAAGTTTTATGGTCAAGAATAAAATAGCAGTCCTTTTATTGCTCAATTCAAAAGTTGCGTCTTAAATTTTGGATAGTATTTCTAAAATTGTTGTAAGCGACAAAAGCATCCTGATCTTATATGTATATAGAGTATAAATTCGTGTTAGTTACACCATTTAGAACTCAAGAACGGGTGAACTGAATTGTATGATAATAGATTTATTGAATTCGTCTACGCCATTAATGGAAGAATAAAGAATAAACATTGAGAAACAATTCACTAAACAAATAATGATAAAGATAGTTCGTTTTCTCATACATTTGATTCTGCGACAGTACGAGAAGGTCACTGGGACGGCTAGTATAAAAAACGATATATCTATACATATAAATAAAATTGGAGTGTCTGTTTGTAATATTAAAATAACCGCTTTTTACTAAGTGCATTTGGATGTATACACGTTACCTATACCGAAACAACATTTTTTAAAATTTTTGTCTATCTGTCTGTCTGTCTGTCTGTCTGTCTGTCTGTCTGTCTGTCTGTTTGTTCCGGGTAATCTCTGAAATGGCTGGACCGATTTTGACGGGAATTTCACTGGCAGATAGCTGATGTAACAAGGAGTAACATAGGCTACTTTTATTTTAGAAAAAAAAAATTGGATCTCTCGAAAAAAAATTAAAACCAATGTTGCAGCGCTGCGCCTGATTAAAGTTTGATAGCAACAATCTGCAATGCGTCCCGCGGGATCAGAACGCGAGCAGGCTGTTGCCAACGGCTGAGTCTTTGTTAAATACCACGCGGACGAAGTCGCGGGCAACAGCTAGTGTTTACATAAAAATTGACAACTGTAGCAATAATAAGTAATCATATTGTAATGTTTCACGTAAATTTGCTTCAACGGCGAAGGAAAACATCGCGAGGAAGCCTGCATGTCTGAGAGAATACCTCGAAGACGTACGAAGTCCGCCAACCCGCACCGGGCCAGCGTGGTGGACTATGGCCTCGTCCCCTCGCAGTGCCCAACAGTGGGACATTAAAAGGGCTGGTATTGTTATCACGTAAATTTTGCCGAAAGAAAAGGGTGGTTTCCGTTAACGCCGCCGTACGTTAGAATTCGTGCGAATATTGGCCAACAAAGCTAATAATTAATGATGTCACGACAGCCATGTTTGTTCAACTGGCCATCCTTGCTCAGCAAACAGGTCATTCTATTCTTAAAGGGACCATTTACACCGCTAATGGTTTAAGCGACAATTATTCTGCGCCATTACTTGGTATCATTAGCGCGCGCGTTTTATTTGACGTTTGTTTTCTTAGAGCATGGGTCGTACGGACCCCGGCGGTCGTTGGCGGGTTGAGGTCATTAATCAAAAGATTTTCGGACGATGTCTTGACAAAAGTTATTTTTTTTAACGCTAAGCAAATATGGGAATGTAGGGATTTGGAGATATTATTCAATATGTAATTCAAGGCAATATCGATCGTGTGTTAACGGTATAAATGCGATATTGAGATGAAAGATTGCATGCTCTGGTACCGTTGTCATGTGTATTGTGTACAGGAATGTATATTTGGTTTGATAGATATATAATCATGTGTGATGTGAACCATCGACGGATCTTATTGCCATGTGGGAGTGTGTGAAATTTTCTGAAGAATGAAAAATACTTGAAGTGTCTCAATGTAAGTCAGTCAGAAGGAGACTAACTAAATCTATATATCCCACTAATATTATAAATGTGAAAGTTTGGATGGATGGATGTTTGTTACTCAATCACGCCAGAACGGCTGAACAGATCTGGATGAAATTTTGCACAGAGACAGATTATAGTCTGGAATACTTTTTATCCCGGTAAAAGGTATCATTCCTATGGGATAGATTTGTTTTAAATTTTCATACTTTTTAATCGCGGGTAATACCATGGGGCGCAGCTAGTGTATATATAAATATAAATGTGACACGAATAAGTAGATAATATGCAAAAGCTTTGTTTAGATAATAACATACATGATCTGGCACTTAATGTGTAAAAGAATATAATATGAGTTACCCCTCATATATTTTTACAAATTGGTAACTACCAGTATACTGCATAGAAGATTTTTTTTCTTATTCACGTATCGCTATTCCATCAACATTCCATATTCAAATGTTTAAAATATTATTTAAAAAACCTTCTTTATCACCAAACTGTTGGCACGTTCTAAAAAAAAACTTCTCGCACTGACAATCTCGTTGTTTTACGCGAGTGGTGAACACCATGACATCTGTCAAGCCGTGACACGTCTTATCTTTTGGGGGTGAAAAAAAATACCCCAGGGGTGGGAATCACCCCACGGAGAACCTCAAGACAATGTCGGGAATCAAATATATTTATGACTATGTAAATTGGTACAATTCGGCGCGGAATTTGAAATTTAGCTAAAAGGTTGCCACGAAATTTATTTTCCCGCGACAGATGTTTTTGAAGGGTCCGTTGTGATTTCTTTTTTTTTATGTTATCGGTATTGTTTTTTTTTGGGTGTGCGTTCCGTTTTCCGCTTTATTACGTGCGAATTGACGCGAAATGAAACGGTAAAAACAATTCTGTATTATTGGAATCCGTGGATGGTGTTACCGTCTCCTCTAAATATCTTTATGTAATTTTTGGCTAGGCTAAAAATCTTTCTAACCCCTATTCAGAATTTATCTGACAAATAAACCAATGATGTCAGATAAGTTCCGGATAGGGTTAATTTACATAAGTGATACAGACCCCAAGTAAGGGCCCGTATATTAAACCAGAGACAACTAGAGTTCATGACGCGACTAGACGACCAGAGAATCGACGATATAATAAATCAGATGACCATAGACGAGTTTGTTTTAATATAGTATTTTTTTCTCGTGATTCCCCGAGCGATGTGCGGATATATTTTAACGTTAAGTGGATGACGTCACACGGGATGCCTGAAAAAGTGCGGTAAGTGCGGATAAGGGACGAGACGTTTGCTTTTACACGTCCGCGACAATTTTGTGATGGGCTGCTGGGCACACACGAGATAAACAGGCCGGAGATGCACACACGAGATAAACAGTCCGGAGATATAATATTCATTTTTTATAATTACGCGAAAACGAAAACGACAAGAGTATTATACTTATGCTGGGGTACCCTCATATTAAGCGGTCGGAGTCAGAAACAGAATATTTTTTATTCATGTAAACCATTAAGTACAGTACTTATGAATCGTCAACAGTTATAAAATGCGATGCTACAACTTTACCACCCGTTCGGAATGCCGTTCCTACGGAGAAGAACGGGCAAGAAACTCCATGGCTGCTCTTTTTAAAAAGACCTTTTACATTTTTGAGTCTGATCCATTATATCCTCACACACGTCTTCGGAATCATCCTCGCATTCATATCCCATCTCCTTCAATTTCATTAGGGTCGTCTCACACTGTCCGGTAAAACAATGTGCTAAGGGCGGGCGGCTCCCTCTATAAATTGTCACTTTCGATAGTGGTGTAGGGCGGATTACGTTTTTTACCGTTCTACTTTCTTTATTTATTGTTTTTTTTTCAGGCTATTTAGGGGGTTCATTTTTATTAGTTCTTGTAGGCTACAAGTACATCTATTAAAAATAATACCAAACTGATTTTAGGTAAAGTTTAGACGACCTGAATAACGCAGTTGGTAGTGACCCTACTTTCAGCGTCGAGGGTTCCGGGTTCGAATACTGGCAGGGACCGGCTTTGTGTGATGAGCACGAATGTTTGTACCCGCGTCATGGATGTTTAATATGTATATAAGTATTATATACCGAGTTCGCCCTACGTCCATTGTACGGTACCCATAACAGAAGCGTTAACCTTAAAGTGGGACCGTATAGTTGGTGTGTTCGTATGGCGATATTTATTTTATTTATAGTTACTGCCAAAACGGATAACTTCTAAATTACCTACCTCCAAGTACGTAAAATAACGGTAAGAGAATATAACGAGACGGCATAATGTGAAAATGAAATATATTGTTTTCTGTATCCATTGTGAGGTGTGGAGATGGGACCGATAAGACGGACGGACAGATATCTGGTAAACGGCGAGATGCTTGTACACCTAGATGATTGTTGACTATCGGACAGAGGGTGGCGTGGAGTCGCGTCGTGTAGAATTTTAGATAAATAAATAACATAAATAAATATCGCCATACGAACACACCAACCATACAGTCCCAGATTAAGCAACGCTTGTGTTATGGGTTAATTCATTTATTTTAATATATGTAAAATAAATGGTATTATTGTACCTATAGTTCCATTTATTTATCCTACGAAATATTTACAAACTAATATAACTTAAAAAGCTTCAAAATGTGTAAAAATTTGGCCCATGCGGTAGAGTGCCCAAGATGCTGGCCGCATTTCCTCGCTGAATAGCCAAAGCTACTCGCTGAGCGAGGAAATACTCAGCCTTTGGGTCGCCGGTTGCGTCGACCAGTCTTCTAGAAAGATTTTCTACAAAATTAATGGTGTTTCGACCCCATGGACCCAGCAGGGTCTCGACTCCAAACGGAACGAATATGTATTCGGAGCCGATGACCGAATACTTGCGTCGTTTAAGTTTTCGGCCCCTCTGCCGAAAAAAAAATAAAAAAAATTAGTATAATTGGATCGCTATTAGTTGTTGCCTTTACTACAAGACTTACTTTCTTCTATGTCATGTTATCCTAGTAAGTACCTACTTTTTTAGATGACTGTTGAAGGTACCTACAGTCAACTAAAAAAATAGATACTCTGCTCTGTTTTTTAAATATAATATAAGAAAAACATACTTACACAACAGACGGAGATAATCGCACGGTAAGTGTTCCGTTTTAACCATTTCCGTACGGAACCCCAAAAAAAGTCTAATAAAAACGTAAGTACAAAATAAAAATGATGTTGAAGGTCAGTAGTGGGTTCCTCTTCCCCCATTTGTTTAACAACGGATTTCCGCCAAGTATTGCCTAGTTCTATCAATTGCACGACTTTTCGCCGCTACCCGTGACCGGCGGGCTGGCCTCTATTTCGCGCAGAGAGTGAGCCTCGCTATTCAGCGCGGAAACTGAACTGCTTACCACTTTTGGCATCGACGACGATGTGCAGGCATTTTTGTGTATATAATTTTAATATACCATGTGGTATTAATAAGTATATTCTATCAATTATGTTGAATAAGTATTTTTTTATACAAAATGTTGTTGTGCGACTCCCACACCTCCTGTGTTCAGTAACCCGCGCCTAATCGTGCGGGTGGTCGACTCTGATTGTGATTGACAGCGCCACGTCACAGCAGTGCATTCACTATACACAACGCTACCATACCACCGCACACACCATCCAACGCTCGTTGAAAACCAACAACACAGGTAACATTAAACACAAACCTTCAATGTACATGTTAAAAGGTTTATAATAGGTGCAGTAATGGAATGCCGGAACGAAGACTCCGAATCGTGGCGTTTGTATGTTGGTTTCTTGAGTGTGTCTGCTGTAATGTATGTGAGTGACGGCCAGTGAGAAATAGACACTAAAGGGTCCCGGCTGATCACACGTACTTATTATGTAAGGCAATAAAAAATGATCCACTCGAAATAATTTATGTAGATATAATATTAACAGATTTGATGTAGGGACAAGAACTGAAAGGTAAATCGAAATAATAATAATAATATCGCCAGATGAACACATCAGATGCCAGATGAACAATTTTGACGATTCCTAAGTACTGTACTTAATTGGTTACATCTGGGATTCCCAAACTATTTTGTCAAGAGACCCCTTTTCCAAAATGAACTGATACCTCAGACCCCTATAGCCAAATTACTTTAAAAGTCTTTAGTCATTCTTCTAACAAGTTGGTACACGTAATCCTTCTTATACAGTATCTTGAAAGTTTCAAACAAGCACGGTCGATTTTTAGACCACGTCGACACCCGAATTTAGTTTTCGATTCGGTCGGTCCTTTAGCATTGATTACAGCAAGTGCAGCGGGATATAGACGTCTGTACAATTTCAGCTAGATATTCCCACAGAAATAGCTGGTTTGCGAGCGCCTCTATGCTTAGCTATACTCGTTGTGTGATGGGCGTCGAACTCCGCGAATCAATCCGGCACTGAGTGTGCGCGAAGCTCCGAGTTCGGGGTCGCGACCTGTGACCTCATTGGGCGACCTTTGCCCCGCCCCCCGCCCAACTGCTGAAAACACTGAAACCTGAAGAGCTTGGAACGAGAACGTATTGGCTGTTTAACTGAGTGTGAGTGTTATTTATATGTGTGAGATCATGTCCTGTAATATACATGAAGTATACATTCTTTTAATTTTTTTTAGCTTTACATTGTAACATCAACCTTGGGATAATAATTCCAGCCCTTTTTTTAAGTCCCACTGCTGAGCACGGGACTCCACTCAATGCGAGGGGGATTATGCCATTGTCCTACCTTGGGATATTCCGCAGATATTATTAACTAGCTGGACGACTTACTTCAATAAAATAGTGTCTACACAAATACTACTGATGGAATAAATCATAATTATTTTTTTTGTAAATCAAATTAAAATCCATGTTTTTACCTATGAAGGCACAAGGTGGTGTTTAGTAAAACACAGGCGTTAAATATAACGGGTATTTATAAATTTTTGCAGTAGACTAAAAGCTATTACTATGATTTGTCTGCATTGTCTGTCTGTTAATCCAGCGAACGTTAAAAACCTTTTTCTTCATAAAATAAAAATGATAGTATTTTTCTTTCATGTCTAGGTACAATAAAAAATATAGAGAGATTATACCACTAGCATCATATATAAAAAAAAACTCATTTTTGGAAACGTAAAATCAAATTGACAACTTCAGGTTTCAACTTCTCGCCAAAACAGTTTTTATTCCGTAAAATGTCTGATACAACCAAATTGGTGGTAAACATATTAGCGAGCAGATGTATTAAACACGGTTCAGTGATGACCGGCGGTTCCTTACAATGGAGTTGTTCACCGTGACCAACAGTTGGTGACATCTGACCTTAGCCGTGATTGTGCACCTGCGCGTAGTGTGGACTGATTTGACCATGGTATAATAATATGCAACGCCAGGTGTTCTCTTTCCACGATCGCCCAAGACCACGTCATGATCGACACATCATCATCTCAATAGATTTAAGACCGTCGGTCGTTGGTCGATCGAATCGTTGGTCGATACGGCCGATGACGTAGTCTTGGGCCAGACATGTCATTACCTAGTTGTCATGGGAAGAGAATAATACCTGGGGAGCTAGCACACGGGTTAAGACAAATTATATGTCTCAGATAATGTCGCACTGAGTAGAAAGAGAAAGAGACAAAATCGATTTATCTCACATTTTGTCTTGTCATAGCCGGCTGTGGTAATAGCGCTTGAGTAGCATACGAGGACTGAGGTGTTAGACGTCCTAGTGTCATAGTTAGAATTGGGGTACCCTCATATTTAGCTTTTGTTTGCGATCCGATCTAGGCAGAAAGTGCTCACAGTATCTTGAGGTCTTGCAATGGTGCGCTTGGTTATCCCAAGTCGGTGGTAGCACCCAACCATCATCCCTATTGAAACTAGAATGTTTTTTAATTTCAATAACCTATCATCCTTGATCGATCAAATCTGATATAATGGCGGGTGCGATCCTGTACATGTTCACAGATTGCAGACTTCGTGGAGCGCCGGTGTTTCACATCAGCGATGTACCTTTTTACAAGAGTTTTTATTGATCCTGATTCTGCTAAAGTCCATAAAATTAGTTTGATATCAATGTCTACTATTCGCGTAAATATAAGAAATTAATAAGCGTATGCAATATTTAAAACCTACACTATACACAATTTTTCTTATACCTTATATATATATCTTTAAATATTTGTCATTCTGAGATACCCTGCGGCGCTAGCGACGTGTTCGACGTGAAAACCACAGCAATAATTGATTCAACACGTTGTTAACACAACACGGCATTTGTTTTATGAAAATTAAACGATTGGGAGTGTGAATAAACACGTAATTAAGGTTGCTGGTGTTAAGGGCGATCGTGTTGGAGATAGCGTGATAGAGATAATAGCATGGCGGCATGCCTGGATAGGGTGGTTTTGCCTAAACGGCTTTGTGTGAGCCCGCAGGTCGCGAGGCTGTATTGGCCTCTTGTATCAAAGGATTTTATTGACCCCCGACGCCAAATGAGCAGTGTTATTAGTTGTAACTTTTGTCGATATGTGGCATTGGAGATTTGTATCTCTACCTATAAAAAAATACTAGGGCTTTTTAGTGTCCCACTGTTGGGCACGAGCTTCTCATCAATGCGAGGGAGATTGGGCTATCCACCACGCTGGCCCAGTGCGGGTTGGCGGACTTCACACATCTTTCGAGGGGTTCTCTCGGACGTGCAGATTTCCTTACGATGTTTTCCTTCACCGTTTAGCAAATGATAATCGTGGTTGAAAATTAAATTGCACATGAAATCTAGAAATCCCCGAGGTTCGAGCCGGGGTTTGAACCTGTGATGCTCGTTACTGAGGCAAGCGTTCTACCAACTTGGATATCACTGCTTGGTATCCTAGATCTATTAAAAATATGAGAAAGTGTTATAGTGTTATATATAAAGTGTTATATATTTTGATATATAATTGCATCCGGGACCGCTGTGCAAAATGTAACATGGTTTTTTTATTAAATATTTTTTTTTCTTTTTTAAATTTATGACAGCATCAAATACAATAATGTTCAGTAATAATATAATTTGTTCAAAAATAGGGTTGACAAAAGGTACATAATTTATAACTAATTCTATTAGATACTACTACTCTACTGCTTCCAAAAATAATCTCAGTTCGGATTGAACCCGCGACTCTATGCACTACAGTCTACTGTACCAGTGACACTGTCGTTCGTGTAACAGGTTGTGATATAATTATAGTTGATCGTGGGAGTCGTGAGACGTGATTGAGCGGCGCATTCCCGCAGTGACAACCCTACCGCAGGTGTTCGCCAACTTCCGGAGAGTGTAATGAGCTTGTCATTTGTAGTGGATTTATTGGTTTGTGTGATTTGGGTTCATATTTCTTTTTTATTGTAGACTTGTACACTTTGATTTAGCCCTAAAATAGGATTATGTGTATCTCGGGGACTTTACACAATGATCAATACTTATATACTTATAGGTATATAACTTAACTAATTTATACTTATAGGTAATAGGTACTTCTATAGATTTTTAGCGGAAAAGGGAAGATCTTCCAGGCGGGTGGTGTGCCTGGCGGGGCGGCCGCTATGCCCCGACGGTTAATGTAGGGAGTATATATGTTACTTGCTCCGAAAACTCTGATAGCGCGATTCAGGATAGTGACGTCACTTGTCTATTATTCTGAATGCGTCTGCAGTGCCATCTGCGTAGCTTGTAGTGCGGTTGAAGTGGTCGCTACAGAATGAATGTGTTCTGTCCCGTTTACGCCACATATTTCAAATATAAGAAATGTGAATTTATAAATATATTTGATGGCCTGATTAGCGCAGTTGGTAGTGACCCTGCTTTCTGCACCGAGGGTCACGGGTTCGAATCCTGGTAGGGACCAGCTTTGTAAGAAGAGCGTGAATGTTTGTACCCGGGTCTTGGATGTTTAATATCTATATAAGTATTATATTCCGAGTTCACCCTCAGTCCAGTACTGTATCCAGAATACAAGTGTTGCTTAGTGTGGGACCGTATAGTTGGTGTGTACACCATACATATAGTACTACACAAACAACAGAAATTTACGAAAAGAACATTCGTTTTTTAAATTTTCCCCGGCGGTAATTGGGTTGTTCTGTTTCATGCTATGACTATTTATTTTTTAATTTAAGCATTTTTTATTCCATAGACAGCAATAATTTGAATTTAATTTCCAGCTTTTGACAGCTTCCGAATCAGTTCAATTAGGTAAACATTCGACCCTCCATCTGTTGGATTATTAATTAATAGACAGGGCTTATAATGGGTTACCCATTCCCTAAATCAATCAATCCCTGATTAAACATTTCACCAATTCATTCCAACGCTGACCACCTCGCCACGTCACGCACGTTCCCACGCGTGGGCGAGAGCGTCTGTTGTCGCGTGCGCGGCACCTGCTGCGCAAGCGCATGTAATCGCGCCAACACTCATTCCCACGAAGTGGGCCTTTCGTATTGTAAATTAGGGATATGCAGTGATATTCTGAAAAAGGTCAATCACCTCGAAAGTCAAACTCACGCTATGGCAGGCGAATTTTATTTCACAATACTAAATCCATTGTCAAACGGAGAAATACTCTCTCGATGTCATTCTTCTCACCTCCGTCCTCACTTAGTGGCGCTAGTGTGCAACTAACTCACTCCCTTTTAAGAATATTAACTTCAATTTTACTGCGGTTTTACAAGTGAATTCGCAAATGAACAGAACATCATAACACCTTTAGGTAATGTAAGTGACATTTATAAAGCTCTTTTCTATTCGACATTCTCAGAATCATTGGTGTTCGAGCCATAATTTGTTGTTTGGAATTGGAATGTGAAGTCTGTGATGCTGGACGCTAGAAACCCAGCGGGAGATGAGAGATCAATCAATCATTATATTTTAGTACGAAAAAATAAAACAAATTCATCGATAATCCATAGAGACATCTTTTTATTCTTCAATTATATTTTTTAATTCTTTATACAACTGCATACGTTTCATACATACATTCACCGACATTTACACCGCTGTACATTTTATTGCGAATAAATATTCATTGCTTTTGTTTTTAAACTAATATAACATGTTTCTAAACGTTGAGAAACATTGATTTGTAACACTTAAACCTCGTACACACGGCAAATGTAAGAACGTTTCTCCCATAAGTACATGGATAATATCAACTGAGACAATATCTTTTAATGAGATTATCTGTTTAAACGTGTGTTTTTTTGTCGTGCGAGACTTCACTGATAAATTTCCTGTGTTTATGTGTATAACCTAATCCGTTTAAACAGTTTATAACAAAATTTGTTCATACATTATTTTGTTCTTAGATTTGTGTTTGAAGTGTCTAGTTATTTATTTAATTAGTAAAGCCAACATTTTCAGCCTGAGCGAATGTTTTAAGTGTATTAGGTAGATAACTTGTTTTAAATTTAAACACATACCTTGGAACAAAATAATATCGTATAAATCGTTTATTTTATTATTATTTGTTGTTTTTGTTTTATTTGTTATTGAAGTGTTTGTTTGGTCTCACAACATGTAATCTTTAAGTAAGGCCACAGTAGTTTAATTTACGCAATACCGAGTGAGTTGTGTTTTTTTCATAAATTTCCAGTTTGAGGGAAAATGTAAATTACGCGACTCAGATTGTATTGCGTAAATAACGCTATTTGGCTTCATGCTAACGTGAGCCTTCTTGTAGGTATACACAATATATAAAATTTAAAAAAAAACATTTTTTAAATCATAATTACAATATAATTCATTCTCTCACTATTAAATTTATGCATACGACACACAGAGTAAATAAAATAAAAAAAAACAATATTCATCAAATATTTATACTTTTTTCAGAAGTTTGTTTTTTATTCGTCAAATATAAATGCTTTACGGAATTCATTATAATTAGGTACGAAATAAACTACATGTATTTGAGTTACTAAAGCACCAGTTGAAATTAAAATAAGTCGCATAATAACAATATAAGTCTGCTCTAGTTAACAGCTGGGAATAGTCTTTAAGTTAAAAAATCTATTCCCAGTTGAAAACCCCATGTCTTTTCACACATTAAAAGATTTCAGAAACAGTTTTTAGAAACATTATTTGTATGAAATCATTTACTTTTACACCTATACATACATATAACTACACACCATCATTGCACGACCGATGTATATAGTACATTATTGCGTTATCAATCCAAACATTGATTTATCATTTTACAATTTCTACAAAACAACGTCCATCCATCATCGTAGAAAACGTCTTAACTATTGATTTATACAATAATAAAACATTTGTTTGTTTCATTCGCGTAATATTATTTACAAGTAATTAAATATAAATAAACTATTTTTACAGAGGAACAAAAGTAAACTTGAACTAATACACTACGGATCCCGAATAACTATTTTAAGTCCGGTATATTACACTCCTGTCTCAGATTTAGTAGGGTGTCAATCGTGAGTGACTTTTGAGTCCTTTGCGATTCCGAATTAGCGTCGAACTCCTCAGCAGACTTCGGCGCATAGAAAGCTGATATGGGATCGAAGGTACACGGGTCGGCTCGCTCGCTGTCCCTGCTGGTCCGCGACCCGAAATACTCCTCACTAGCCTCGGCGTTTTCATTGAATTCACTGGAAGACGTGACCGCGTCCTCAGGCTGGGAGGTCTCTCGATGGTACCTCTGGAAGGGGTCGAACCTCTGGGCTGGCAGGTACGGCGGGAAGCCGTAGGGCGTGGATCAAGCTGCTGCCAACTGCCGCCACATTGTATGTCACATGGTCGCCATGTACGGCCAGGAGAACGAGCTTCCTGATAGCAGCATATCCCTTATAAGGGTCTCGATGGGAGTTTTTCCTACTAGCCGCACGAAGAAGAGCTGTTCTATGACTTGTGAGCTGACGGTCCGGAGGGAGGGTAGTCGGAGGAGCAGCTTGCCGAACCTCGTGGGCTGGTTGGGGTATTGACTTCTGCAGTATTCCTCGAGCGCGCATTGTGACTTCTCTTGTAGACTTTCTATGTGTGGCACGTCTGACAGGCCGCAGGCATCTGGAAAGAACGAAAGGAGACGTTTATTTTCAGCTCTAAGACCTATGATATAAGCCCTGTATAGATCTGTCGCTCAAATACAATACTTTTACGTAGAATTAATGTGTTCTGTCCCGTTTACGCCACATATTTCAAATATAAGAATAACAGTGCCATCTCGCTTTCTCGATAAAATACGATAACTTTAGAAGGTAAGGCATACTAATCTGATCTGAGGCCTGATAGAGAGAGACCGATGATTTGATCTATATGGGGTTAGAGGGTGTCAGCAGTTACTTATTATACATTTACTAAATTACTTTGTATTATGTTTTCTTCCTGAAAGCGTATTGAGTTGTATCCATGCTGTGCCTTATAGCTTCAGTAGTCAATCATAGTAGCTCTTAAATATTTAAGAGAGATTATTTGAAACTTTTTTTTATTTGCGTAGATGTATTGGTCAATGAACAATGACATAATATTAAACATAGATATGTCACGTTCCTTTAACACAGTACCTTTAGCGACATAACTTGTGCATTTTATGATATAGCATGGAGGCATATTAACATAAGTTGTGCAGACTGAACAACACGTGTTTTGTTCACATTATCTTGATCTACACGAACAGATCAATAAAAATATAATACGATAAACCAACCGATCTACCTTTATTTATATCAAACCGTTGGTGTTAGTTTAATAATTATCTCCTAATGTTATTTTTAATGTGCCATAAATCTACTCAATTCCCTGGAGGCTACGGCCAAAATACCTGTGCTTGAATAAAATGACGTCATCAAAGAAGGTTTAATGTTATAGAAAAACGTTATGCTACATTTAACTCAGTTGTTTTTGCTCATTGCCTTTGTCAATAACCATAAAATATGTTAGATAGTAAACTCCTCTGTGTACAGAAAAGCAAAGCTGTCACTTGCTTGTCAGTTTCTCTACGACATGTCCGTGTGTATTCTTACTTATTAAATCCATTTCTATCTTTTCTACATCGTTTACTTTGCTGCCCATAACCCATCAGGTTATGGGCCCAGGGCGTAGTTCCCTGTAGTTATGTAAATATATTTCCAAACCTTTTTCGTGAAATTAAATAATTAAATTTTCGATCGGGTGATTTTTGGAAAAGATGGCAGCAAACACATTGATTCAATGTAACGACAAATTACGAGGTATCGACAATTATTCAACATGGAAGTTCATTATGAAAATGATATTAATACACGATGACCTCTGGGATTGCATTGAAGGTGATAGCAAAGAAGAAAAAGTCTGTCCGAAAAAGTCTCAGAAGGCTTTAGCGAAGATCTCTCTGTCTGTGCAACCAGGTGCATTTCCATACATTAGAAATGCGAAGGATGCGCAAGAAGCGTGGGCGAATTTAAGTAGAGCCTATGAAGACAGAGGACTGTGTCGCAGACTAGGATTGTTAAGATTACTATTCAGTACGAAACTGAATGAGCACAGCAGCATGGAAAGTTATCTCACCAAATTGTCAGATTTGTCACAACAATTGCAGGACATTGGCTCACCCCTGGAAGACGATTTCTTAGCGGTTGTTATGTTGAGCGGATTGCAACCCGACTATGATCCTCTCGTGATGGCCCTCGAGAATTCGAACGTCAAACTGTCCAGCGGTCTTGTAAAAAGTAAATTATTGCAAGAGTACGGACGTCGTGACAAGAAAACTGACGATACAATGGCTTTGTCAACCACTACGAAACCATTAAGATGTTTTCGATGTAAGAAAACTGGACATTTTATGAAGGATTGCCCGAAAGGAAACAAGAAGGTGACTAAAGACAAGGTACACCAGCAGGCTACCTTGACAGCACTAACGGCGAATATCCAGCATGACATGTGGTATGTGGACAGTGGAGCGACGAGTCACATGTGCAACAACAGAGACTTATTGCACGATTTTGTGTGTGAGAAGCCGTTTGTAGTGAATGTAGCAAATGGTGAGAAGCTGATGACAGCGGGTCGAGGACAGGTTACCGTAAACCTTAAAGACTGTGTAAGGACAATAACAGATGTTTATTATGTACCTAATCTTTCTGCAAATTTACTATCTGTGAGTGTTTTAGTAAAGAAAGGTTATAGAATAGTTTTTGATAAACATATGTGTTGTATATCCGATGTTAAGGGAGTTCTAGCTACTGCGACATTAAGGGATGGTATTTATAAACTCGATATCATCGGTAAACCTTATGTAGGGAGCATCAATAAATCTGTTTCTTTCAGTGCATTGACAGATGGTAAGGAACTTCAATCGGATCGCAAGACGGTCTTGCGAGCTTCATCAAGTTCGGAAGGTAAAGTAGCAGAGGAGTCTCAGGAGACGTGGCATCGTCGTTTAGGCCACTTGAACTCCAGGAGCATGACGCTTTTGAAACGAGGTATGGTGACAGGAGTGAACTATAATACAAATATTTTTCATCCGTGTACTGCGTGTATTGAGGGCAAGCAGACTAGACTGCCTTTCCCTAAGAAGTCATACACCAGAGCTACTGTAGTGTTAGGGTTGATTCACACAGACTTGTGTGGCCCTATGCCATGTGTTTCTTTTAGCGGTAAAAAGTATTTTCTGACCTTCATCGACGACTACACTAGAAAAACTTATGTGTATTTTTTGAGGACGAAGGATGAAGTATTTGAGCATTTCAAGAATTTTAAAGCGGTGGTAGAAAATGAAACTAATCACAAAATAAAAATTCTTCGTAGTGATAACGGTGGTGAATTTGTAAATTCCAAATTACAGGATTTCCTAAAGAAAAGTGGAATCAAGCATCAGACAACAGTCCCGTATTCCCCACAACAGAACGGCGTGGCGGAAAGGGCGAACAGGACTATTGTGGAGAAAACAAGGTGTTTGTTACGAGATGCAGGATTGGAGAACAAATTCTGGGCGGAAGCTGTGAATACTGCCGTTTACTTGAAAAACAGGACACCAACTAAGGCTGTAGTTGGAAAAGTTCCTGAGGAGAAGTGGACCAATCAAAAGGTGAACGTAAACCATTTACGTATTTTTGGTTGTTTAGCTTATGCAGTTGTTTTAAAGAATCGAAACAAACTAGATTCAAAATCAAAACAGTATATATTCGTTGGATATTGTGACGATACGAAAGGCTACAGGCTATTAGATCCTAATGATTCGTATAAATGTGTCAGTGCTCGTGATGTGGTTTTCTTGGAAAAGAATTTCTATAAGAATAGGTCACATGATGATAATCAGGACTTGGTATTTATACAGTCTGATGGACTGTCTGAGCTATCTACTGTAAATCCAGAGTTGTCTGATGACCGAGGGCAAAGGACGAGTACAAATACAGTACATGACTCAGATAGTGACGACACTTTTGAATCAAATAGCTGTGCGGATCCAACATATATTCCAGGTGATACGAGCTTGGACGATACAACATCATACATGTCAGACTGTGAAGATCCAGAGATGGATGCGCAGTCTGTGCTGCTGGTGAAGAAATTATGCAGCGATGGTGATGAGCCAGAAAGCGTACAGGAAGCCATGGATTGTTCAGAAGCAGTTGAGTGGAGAAAAGCTATGTCAGATGAGTACAAATCTTTCATTGATAATAAATGTTGGACACTTACTGAGAGACCAAAAGACCAAAAACCTATAAAGTGCAGATGGGTATTCAAAAAGAAAAGAGGTCTGGACGGTGAACTCTTGAGGTATAAAGCTCGCCTCGTGGCAAAGGGTTATACTCAGAAGTATGGTGTAGATTACGAAGAAATTTTTTCCCCAGTGGTAAGATACTCTACTATTAGAATGTTACTGGCTATAGCTGCGGAGTACGATATGGATATCGATCAACTCGATGTGAAAACTGCGTTCTTGAATGGCGATCTAAAAGAAAAGGTCTATATGGAGCAGCCTGATGGTTACAAAATGAAAGGTAAAGAACAAATGGTTTATAAATTAAATAAAGCCATTTATGGCCTGAAACAAGCATCCAAGATGTGGTATGATAAATTAAATGAAGTTTTGTTGAAGAAAATGAATTTTAGAAAAACTTTGTCAGAACCCTGCGTGTATTTTAAAAGAATGCTAGGTGAATTGTTGATCATTGCCTTGTACGAGGATGATATTCTATTGTTTTCAAGTACTAATTCGGTCTTAAAGAAGAAAATAAAGAGCGATTTGATGAAGGAATTTGAAATGAGAGACTTGGGTCCTGTTAACCACATTTTAGGCATGAGAGTTAAGAAGAGTGATGATAAAATAACTCTTGATCAATCTGGTTATATAATGAAAGTGCTAGAGAAATTTCAGATGACAGATTGTAAGTCCGCCAAGACACCAATGGAAAAGGGTCTAAAACTTTCGCATGAAAAAGGAAAGGAAGAGAAGTATAGTTACAGAAATTTGATTGGATGTCTAATGTATATCGCAGTATGCAGCAGACCGGATATTGGTCACGCTGTGAGTGTGCTGAGCCAATTTAACGAAACTTACTCAGAAGTTCATTGGAAAGCGGCAAAACGTATACTAAGGTATTTAAAAGGAACGTCCAATTTTTCATTGACATTTGAAAAAGGAGGACTGGACAGTGTCACCGCCTACGTTGACGCTGACTGGGCTAACGACGATATTGACCGGAAGTCATACACAGGTTTTATTTTTAAACTTGGAAAGTCTTTAGTAGCCTGGGAGAGTAGAAAACAAAAGACAGTTGCTCTTTCAAGCACAGAGGCGGAGTATATGTCGATGTCAGATGCTTGCAAGGAAGCTTATTTTGTTCGCAACTTTCTGTATGAATTGTTAGAGAAAGATTGTAAAGTTTTAATGTACAACGATAACCAATCTGCTCAGAAGTTAACTATCAATTCAATGTTCCACAGCAGAACTAAGCACATTGATGTGAGGCATCATTTCATTAGAGAGGCAATAAAGCGAAATGTTATTGATGTCAAGTATTTGTCAACAGATTTGATGATAGCAGATATTTTGACTAAACCTCTGACAAAAGAAAAACATGAACAGTTTGTTAAAGGTTTATGTTTGTCTAATTTATAATAAGGTTATTAGACATAGGTAGTTAGAGTTGTCATATGCTATGACGGTTTAGTTATGTTTGTTTTTAAGAATGTTGATATGTTGTTGTTTTTAGTTTGCTGTGAGTATAAGTTGTATGTCTTATGTTTTGAACTATGTCGGAGTAGTTTAAGGGGGAGTGTTAGATAGTAAACTCCTCTGTGTACAGAAAAGCAAAGCTGTCACTTGCTTGTCAGTTTCTCTACGACATGTCCGTGTGTATTCTTACTTATTAAATCCATTTCTATCTTTTCTACATCGTTTACTTTGCTGCCCATAACCCATCAAAATACACCTTCAGAGGACATTTTGGCGGGAAGTTGTCAATTTTGTTTTATTTAAAATGTGTTTCTTTGATCAATAATGTTAAATATTAGTGGGATATTTGCTATTGGGTGTTCATAAACGATCACAAGTGAAGGAAATTTCAACAAAATAGTAAAACTTGTCTTTTCAAGTTCTCCCAAGATGTCCGGTAAATTTTCATTACAGTATCCAAAGGTTTACTGACTAGGGTAATTAATTTCATCACCATTATCATCAAGGGTTCTTATATTTCATACAATAATTATAAAGAAATACTCGACACTGGCAAAATAACTCTATTATGAAGCCGATTGCTAACCTAAAAAAGAACAAACCTTCACAGACGTATACGTGGACTCTGTATTTTTCGTTAACTTCGAACGATTTCTTATTATTTAGAGTGATTGAGAGACCTCTGCCTAGCAGTTGGATATACTAGGTTATAACAAAAATATCTATTTGATCTCATTGAGAATATTATCTTGTATCTTATTATCCGATAAAACATTATTGTTAAACCTTATAATATGTCCGCCCATAAGTAAATTAATGAAGATTCATAGTACGATTCCGGTTATTTTAGCCAACTCTTCCAAGGGATCCGTACCAACGTACATTTCAACAAGAACACCTAAACTAATCTCCAAGAATAGGCACCCAAAACAATAAAAAGATTAATCCTTCCAACTTCCCCACAATAAAAACGTATAAACATAATAACCCGTGAACGGTCGCAGGCCGTCTTAATGCGATTACGGGGGCCCTCGGTACATTTGGCCCCCGGTACATTTGGCCGATGGTGGAACCATTAATATTTTTTTATTGTTATACACTAGGAAGGAATGGGTCGGTAAACAAAGGCGTCGTTACGGAGAGCAGATGTCTCCGCCGGAATTCGCTAAGTGCTGGATGTAATTACCTATCTGTGCTAGATCACGTTAGTTAATCAACTCATATTAAGCGTTGGACTGACTGGGAACATTAAATATGACATCTAGTATCATCATACATCTTGGGTTTATCATATTTAGTGATAGACATATTGGTCAAAGGCTCTATGTAAGCCGTAAAACGCATCTCTGGCTTTTTCCGATTTCATTAGATCGTGACGATGATTATAACATGCTGTACGGTGAAAAGTAACATCGTGTGGAAAAGTGCACGTCTTTCAAAAGTCGTGTGAACTTCACCAACGCTCTATGGCCTAAATCACTCTCGCGTTGCGACGGTATGTGGCCCTTAAATTGGCTATTTCGTTGGGAAGAAATATCATCGGCGAAATTTGGCCTACCAACTCGGGAATTATAGACGTTATGTTATTTTTATTTCACAATTTAACGGTTATTTATTGAACAGTTTTAAACATCTTAAAAGGTACAGTCTAATGGTGTCGACAGAGCCATAACCTCGAATATCGCCATAAGTGCCTCCCCACAAAAAATATCAATTACAATGAGCAGTTTATTATAATTAAACGCGAGTACGAACGTGATCTAGCCACATTAGAACCGACGGCGAACATCGGACAGTGTAATTAAAAATTAACCCAGTTACTTGCGCAGGCGCAACCCGAATAAATTAGTTGTGCGCGTGAGTTTTTTTTAAATGGACTTTGAGATTGTTATGTTTGCTTTCATGATTTGGAAATAAAATAAACCAGTTAGTCTGCCACTAAATATTTATTTTAAAATTTGTTTAGTATTTTTCAGAGTTTCTGGAAAAGAAAGAATCATTGCTAGATGGAAGGAAGGCTATAGTTGGAAATTACTCAAGATTTTAAGGTTCAAATTAAGTCTACTAACAGGAGTGTTTTCTGACCATTAAAGAGAGAGAACATGATGAAATAAGGTACACCTGACCAGTGACTTTGGATTATCATCATCATTACCAACCTATTGCTGTCCACTACTGGACATAAGTCTACCCTAATCACGCCACTGACCGCGAACTGGGCCCCAAGTCTGCTAACACAATCGATTCATAGTCGAACAGCAACCGCATATTAACTGTCTTTTTGACGGTTATTGTATGGGATGTGTGTGTGGCAAAGTGGCAGTTACTATGCGTTTGCTGTTCCATTATGAATCGATTGTGTTAGCAGACTTGGGGCCCTGTAATAGTTCCAGCCCTTTTTTATGTCCCACTGCTGGGCACGGGCCTCCCCTCAATGCGAGGGGGGATTAGGCCATAGTCCACCACGCTGGCCCAGTGCGGGTTGGCAGACTTCACACATCTTTCGAGGGGTTCTCTCAGTCATGCAGGTTTCCTCACGATGTTTTCCTTCACCGTCTAGCTCTACGGGAAGCTCTACGGGAAGCTCTGACGTCACCTGGCCCAACCTACATTTTCATTCAATAAACGCCAACTATTAATTCTAATTCGTGTGGCCGTACGCGACGTCGTGGATTGGGACACGGTGACGCAATCCCAGAGCTGGTAATTGTGGTCACTTGTCCTAATTGTCCGAGCGATGCCACTAAATGCTGACAGCTGCTCCATAATTGATACGCATATACTGCACGAGACAATCACAACCGTATCTGAAGATGTTAGGGTAGACTTCCGATTGTGGGCTGTCCGAGAAAGGAATTAAAACAAATTGTGTAAGTGTCTTTAAGAATTATTGTTTATGTTTTAGAGTTGCATTTGGTTTGGCAAATTTGTGTGGTGTATTGAAGGATGTTGTGTGTTGTTTGTTTTCAAAGCTCTACAATGTATTAATTCGCATTTCCGTGGAGGATGAGAGACGGTTGCGCTCGCGTCATGTGTGCGACAGCGGGCAATTTTCAAGATTTATTGCCCTTGTGTAAAGTGCAGTTGCAAAATTTTTAAAAGTGATTCCATGCGAAGACAATTCTTGAGTATTTGAATAAATAATGGAAAGGTTTCAATGTTTATTGATATAGTTTTGGGATTAATGAGCTTGCACTACATGTTGACAAAAAACCTTTTGGTTTTAATGTTTTCAAAAATTGTTTATGATAGGGTAGGTATCCTGTTGACTTATTCATAATACTTTACTTACTATAGGTTTATTCCAACTTTGACTCTTTGTTTAGCTCTGACGTCAATTGTCTTATTTCTTTATGCTGGCAATCGGCTACAAAATAGTGCCATTTTTGCCAGTATAAAGTAAAATATTTCTTCGCTATTATAAAATAATATAAGTACCCTTTATGATAATAATGATGTTGATGATGATAATGAAATAAATCCCTTACCCCTATCAGTAAAGCTGTGGATACTTTAATGAAAATTAACAGACATCTTGGGAGAGGTCGAAAATTCAATCTATATTGTTTTATTTTATTTCCTTTACTCATGCACATTTATGAACACATAATTAATATCCCACTAATATAACACATTATTAGTTAATTCCAATTTTAACTCTTTGTTTAGCTCTGGCGCGAATTTTATCGAGGGTGATTCATCAGTATTTTTTTACCATAAACATATAGTTACGTTTTTGGCTACTGTGATACGACATAACTTTTTTTGTAGATGCTCTATAAAAAGCTAGGAGATTACATCAGACAAGCAGTCAGCCTACATCCATACATGCACACTGAACCTCAACCCCGCAACGAGAAAATCGAAAGGTGTACCACATCGGTCCAAAAGACCAAAGATCAGGCAAAGACGGCCCAATAGCAATTAACCCTGCACTCGCTGACGATGGTAACAATGTAATATATTTTAATTGATACGACCCCGGCTCCGCTTGCGCAGGCAACTAATTGAATGGATAGATACTTGCTGAAGATGAATTAAAGACAGAGTATGAGACGAGTGGAATGAATGAGTGACGCAATCTTGAGACCGCGAATAAAATTTGCTGTTGTTTATGGTTTTGTAGCGACCACTTTAACCGCGCTACAAGCTGCACAGATGACGCTGAAGATGCATTCAGAACAATAGACAATTCTCAACACAATCCTGAATCGCGCTGTAAGAGTTTTCGGAGCAAGTAACATATATACAAGATCCGGACTATAAACGTCGGGGCATAACGGCCGCCCCAACAGGCATACCCGCCTGGAAGATCTTCCCTTTTCCGCTAAAGTTTCATGTGTGATAGAGAGAGAAGGTTTAATTATAATCTATGGCACCAGTGGCGTTGTTTTGGCACTACCCGCTTGTGTATTTCGCCAGTGTAAAGTTAATATCTATGATAGACATGTTTTATTTTTTAAAATTGGCGTCACTGTACGTATGTGCCAGTCTGAAATGTAAGTATAAACAATTCCATAACTGCGATGGTTCTATTAATTATGCTTATTGGTAGCAAATTTCAAACTAATTGTCGTCAAAGCGAGGCCATATCAACAGTATAGTTTTGTTGATGTTTGGCTGTTGATTTTAGTATTTAATAACTACATAGCAGTTTCAAAGACGGCTGATTATCCCCCTCGAATTGAGGGGAGGTCCGTGCCCAACAGTGGGACATTAAAAAGGGCTAATATTTTATTTTTTTATTAATTTTACTCAACAAGATAGCAGTTGCCATTCATGGATGGCGGGTCAGATCAGCTGCGCTGCATGTGCCTAGTGAATGTAGCGTCTCGATCTACTGCCGCCTTCCTACCTAGGCAAGTATGCTCCATCGTAGATCTCATCGTCACTTACCATCAGGTGAGATAGAGATCAAATACTTGCCTATAACGTAATAAAAAAAATAAAAAAAAGTTTCAAAGATGGCTTATTCTGTTGAATAAAATGATGTAAATAATAATGTTAGTTAAATCAATATCTTTTCCCCCCTCATACACTCCAATAAAACCCAGCATCACCAATCTGGTGTTTAAACAGTATTGATGGTGGTGTCAACAGATCTGACCTCTGAATCAATGTCCTATCGTGACCAATGAGCGCTCATGAGCCCGGACCGCTGGCGCCATGGAGACGAGACCTTCGACGTACGAGCCGTTTAATGAAAACGAAAACCTACTTGACAGAGTGTAGTTACTTAAACGGTATAACTTAGCTCCTACTTGCTGGCTTCACAAGGCCTAAATCCCACTAATATTATAAATGTGAAAGTTTGGATGGATGGACGTTCGTTACTCAATCACGCCAGAACGGCTGAATGGGTCTGGATGAAATTTGGCACAGAGATAGATGATAGTCTGGAATAGCATATAGGCTTTTTATACCGGTAAAAAGGACATAATTTTTAATCGCGGGTATCACCGCGGGGCGCAGCTAGTACTTTATAATCAAAAATCTGTTTGTTAATCTTAATTGGTTAGTTAAAGAAACATATAAAAAGTGCTCCCATTCATCTTCGAAATTAATATATATAGTTTTTTTTATGAACAGACAAATCAAACACCCATGAAAGTTGAATTCATTGATTAAAAGACCGTGTCACATTAAACACCCGCATAACCCGAGCGTGCCGGCTAATAAATGACGATCATTCTATATTATACTAGCTGTTACCCACGACTTCGTCCGCGTGGTATTTAACAAAGACACCACCGTTCTGAGCCCGCGCGACCGGCAGCCTTTGTGATATTAAGTCGTTGGCGGGGGTTGGGGGGTTTTTTTCGAAAATAAAAGTAGCCTAAGTTGCTCTTTGTTACGTCAGCTATCTGCCAGTGAAAGTCCCGTCAAAATCGGTCCAGCCATTTCAGAGATTAGCCGGAACAAACGGACAGACAGACAGACAGACAAAAATTGTAAAAAATGTTGTTTTCGTATATGTACCGTGCATACATCCAAATGCACATAGCAAAAAGCGGTTATTTTAATATTACAAACAGACACTCCAATTTTTTTTTATTTGTATAGATTTATTATTTCCAGGGCTGCGCGCGCGCACCGATCGATGCGGGCTATCGATTCAACTCGATCATCACCCTTTACTCGATGCTGTAATGAGAGCTAATGCGATTCGTCACGGTTTATAAAATGTGAAGGGTTATGTTCAACAGGTTTATAAAGGACATCGTTTATTTATTATTAGTACCTATGTCAATTGTGTCAGTTGAACACAAATATTTGTGGCTCTGTGATTTTGTAGGATTTTCTTTTTAATGTCCCTGCTGGGCACAGGCCTCTTCTCAATGCGAGGGGGATTAGGCCATAGTCCACCACGCTGGCCCAGTGCGGGTTGGCGGACTTCACACGTCTTAGGAGTTCTCTCAGAAATGCAGGTTTCCTCACGATGTTTTCCTTCACCGTTTAGCAAGTGGATGTGAAGGAAGTGGAAACATGCATAAGTGAGTAAAATATTTATTTTTAAGTTCCCCGAGAACGGTTTTGTTGTCAGTAAAGTATCGACCTTTACTGATAAAGACAGGAAGGCATTTACGCCTGGACCTGCGAATGTTTAGAGCATTAATTTGAATCAGCTATACCCAGACTAACACTCGCATAGTACCTACGATAGCGACGCCACCATAATCCATTTAAGCAAAATTGAAAATAAACAATTGCAATTTCTAACAATACCTAATACCCCACGAAAGAGCAAATATGCTGCCATTGAATAAATCCATCTTTTGATCCGAAGGAGGCGTTAAGCCAACATGTCGTAGGCGGACGGCAGATGTTTGCTTAACATTCTACAAAGGCCGAAAGCCGAGGCCGAAAATGTACGACAATGGTCGAAGAATACGAGCAATAGCCGATTAGACGAACAATAGGGAGAGCGTATAAAAGATCTTTATTCAAACTTTCATTATAAATGATGCGCAACACTATTGAGGCGAGTTATGATTTATTTTTAATTTGGAATTTTGTTCATGACGTGTTTTTTTTTTTTTTTTTTGCTATAATGTTATTAAAGCACTTCTTATTTCAGTGTCGTATTATTTTGGCTTCGGAGGTATTTTTGTGGTTAATTAGGCTTTAAAAATCGCTATAAAGTCAGGAAAAAAATAAGTATGGATTTATTTAATTATCTTGACGTATTTGAAATAAAAAAAAATACGAACCAAAACGAAACCAAACATTCGTTCGATCTACATTCGAAATTCAAAACGGATAAACGATATTTGGAGCGCTCTCTATATCCCTCGCCGATTTAATCTCGGCTTTACAATAATAAAATAATCTTGTAAGGAGATCGGAAATAGCGGAGCAAATTTAGCCACCACAATGGGACCCGGGTGTTTGTCACTGTGATTTCGATCTCGAGAATAACACCCTATCCGTTATCGAGATACGAGATGTTTATTTACGTTCATAATACTATACTTAGGATGTAATAGAAACATTGTAGGTACTATAAGGAACATTACTCGTTGCCCAGTAAAAAAAATACGATTAATGTATATGCATAGGGCATAGATATCTGTAGTGCTAAAGCCAAGTATTGCCTTGCCATTTTTTAAGGTTTTCAGGCAGCAATGTTGTTTATGGTATGTAATGTGATGTTATATATTTTTTAGATTTATTTTTTTAATTTCCGACCGTCGCGTCGTGTAGCACTGTGTAAAGAGGTCCTTTTATCTCTATGCTTTGCGTCCAGGTTGTGCGAATGCATATATTATATAACGGTTAATATTCCAACAAGATAACAGTAGTAGTGTAAAGTAATAAATTTCAAGATTCTCGACAATAGGTACATCAATAGACACAAATTGGACGTCCATGACGCGTGTCCGAAATTAAAAAAAAAAGAAACGGCCCCTGTACTACAATACAAAGCAGTTTTTGCTATTTCAAAAATGGAATGTCGAATTCGCTAAAGGAATGATTTTTTTTTTCCTCGAAATTTAAACTCGGTAAATTGTTGAAGTAACATCAAATGGCGCGAACAGTGAAAAAAAAAACATATCTGACATTTTATGATTGTGAAATAAAATTTTAAATAAACACCTTTTGAGTGGGCGTTAGCGTGAGTATTTGTAAATAGGTTTTTGTTGACATTACAATGGTTTTTTTTAATAACCGATCCCTGCGGGGTGTTGTATGTCTGTGTGTTAATGTTGCCACGTGCTTTTGGGGGTGCCCGAGGCCGAGGCCATATTTGGGTTACAAATGGCGTTTTTTTTAAGGAATTACGGTAAACGTAGTTTATCGTGTTAATTTATTTTTTAATCGAGTATTTTTTGGAAACTATTATAACTAATTTTATCTATTGATATATTTCATCATTCTCTGTATTAACTTATAAAACAAGTACATTAACATACCAATAATTGTTGTTAACTCTTCACAGAAACTACAACCTGAATAAAACCTACCTACACAACAATATTCTGCCACAAAACGGTCCCATAAACTGAATTAGTACAAATTAGATTTGCCAAGTATGGCAACACTGCCTCTTGACAAAACGCACATAACGTTTCCGCCAATGTAAAGCCGTGCACGCACTCTCGAACACGAACATTGATCAAGCATGTTTGGATTGTAAGTACGGACGCAAATTAGCAACGAGAACACAAACACGGTTCGGCCTATAGCTTTGCGAACAACGGTTTGACACTTCCAGTAGCCATAAACATAGTAGGTATCATTTATCAAAATCCTCCAAACACGAAAGCGAAGCGAAAACGAGCGCCACAATTTGGCGCCCAAACTATAGGGTTGATTTGTATGGTCCCTACAAATCAGACCTGCAGATTGGCCGCCAAATTGTGCCGTTTTTAGCAATCTTTACAGAGCGTACGTATTGGATAGTCGCGAGTGTTTGCGTGTGCACAATTTATTCCGTATCATGTAACTCAACAAATTTGTTTTAAAGTGCGTACGTGGCTTAAGAGAATACCATAAAGGTGAGCGCACACAATATTGCCGCGTGGCTATCGCGTGATCGCGCGGCATAAACCACGCGGCGGGTGGCGCTACCGGCGCGGGCGCGCGACCCGCCTCTAATTTACGACGCAACGAAATATTTGTTGGCTACCGTACATTTTGTCGTGTCAAACCGTAAAAGTATTGGATTGTCGTTGTTACGAAGTAATCAGAATATTTTCTTGTGTTTTTAATTCAATTTTGACACAGTTAATTTTGACAGTTTGCTTTTTTTATGATTTTTTCTCGAAAGACGTGCGAGGTTCGCCGGTAGCAAAGGACTAGGGCGGTGACTATAGCCTGTATGCCTCTCGCATTGAGGATAAGTTTGCTCGATTTATTTATTCAATATGAACAGCATAATAAAAGTACATTCAATCAAACAAATTTTAAGGATTTTATCACGTTTATTTTGTTGTTGTCATATCGTCACGAACTAACCCAAAAATCAAAAATTCATAAAGGACATAGGTCATGTCACATCGCCTCTCTGTTCCTCTGAACACAGTATTTGAATTGACAAAAGAACAATAGTGTGCTGGTCCGCAAGTGGGTCAGAGTGGCACGGCGACAGGCGACGTCGGGGTGTCACTGATAGGGGCCAGGTCTCAGAGTTCAGAGCCGCATAATGGCCGGGACTGTCCGGAGTCCGGTAAACTGTTGTATGAGGTCCAGAAAATTAGGTTGAAATTTATACTTTTGAACAGATTTTATGGTTTGTGAAATTTGTTTTAAAAAGGTTACGTATATCTATTATTTTTTTGGTGCGAGTTCAGAAATCGTAGCCGAATATTCCAAATGAATGGAAGAGAGCACATAGAGGGTCCATTTTCTTTTTATTTATTTAAAGAATTTTTTTATTGTAATTTAATTTGAATTTTTAAAATAAAACACCACATACGCAAATTCATTTTTTTTTTTCAATCTCAATCTCAATTTTTTTTTGCAAACTATGTGTTCATTGGTCTCACATTAGTTTTAGTATTTCTGACGTAGCGGCCTTCTTCAAGCATTGCAATGTTGAGGGGCTAATTCTAACTACTAAACACGATTCTTAAATACTATCAACTGTCACAATTTTGAATTTGGAACCAGAAATAAGACCGCCCGGTGTAACTTTGTAACAAGAATGCGGTCGTACGCATCTCGAAATCGTTAGAGTTTTGGTGAATAATAATAAATTTATATATTTTATCGATAAAAGACAACGGGTGTTGAGTGCATTAGCATAACTAATTAATTATGTGTTAATTAAATAAACAGTGATGAAATCTTGTTTACATAGATTGGGCAGGTATTGAATTATTCGAAAGAACGGTAAATTTAGGTTATGATAACACTAGAACATAATTAATACTGTAGATATATTATTATATTCATATTGTTACTTAAAGACATGTTTGTAAGTACTTGATAAGTGAGATGGAAAGTTTATTACACCATAGTGATAATGAATGTATTGGTATTTTATTATGATAACCCACTTCCACTATTGACGCGTATGCCATTTTATTAGCCGCTAAAGAAGACGTTGTAAACAACTTAAAATTAAATTGCTTTAATCAATTTAAAAAATATCTATTCAAACACATAAAAATGTATCTCTCTTTATTACATTAAAACATAAAGTTAAGTCAATAAAGATACCGAATCGAATACGAATTGCTTATAATACAAAGAAAAGAAAACTATCTATCTTTTTCGCATAAACATCAGACATGGGTTACACAGCCCCCACTATCGTATGATACAAGATTAAGAAACTCTAATATAAATGTGAATTTACATTCCATTACCTACTTATAACAGAGTTTGATAGCTGGCACTTAAGAAGCTACGCAACGTATCGCACATAACTACAAATGCGCGACGCAAGTTTTTATAGTAGAGGCCAACTAACTGAAGTTCCGTACGCTATGTGCTTGTGGCGGCGTCCCTCGCATCGTCGTGATAACATTAATGACGTCGTAAACCTGCCCGGATTCAAGAGAGCGAGATAGAAACAGCGCAGATACGAGAACGCGGAAGAATTAGCCTTCACTAACGACGGAGTAAATCACCTGTGAAGCTGGATCCTTGGCTTTACCACGATTAAATTTAAAGAGATCCTTAAATCACACGATGTATAGGAAACTTATACTGCATTGATTAATAGTGGGAATATACATATTAGGTATAGCAAAAATAGTGTAAAATATTTTAACAGATAAATCAGTTAGTTATATGTAACTCGTTGATGTATAAAATATTTGTGTAAATGATGTTTGATTTTTTTTTTAAACAAGATAATCCAGTAGCCTTTGGCCGTGCGCTCAGTACGGGTATAATTTTTTAAATTTCTAATAATTTTATTTTTACTTTGGGAATGTTATTTTTAGAATATAATGTTGGTCCTGTTTAAATATTTACACTATTATTATTCCACTTTATATCTTGCAATTATAGATATATGAATATAGATTCAATAGGTTTCAAAAAGCGAAGATTATAATCATAAACGTATCCATTTTAAATTTTAAACAAAATTCTTTTATGTATTTTTAAAACGCATCGGTTAATTATTCCCCCGTTCGCGTCTGCCCATCTGGGCATGTTTAATTTGAATAACAAAGAGCCCTGACCGCGCGCTCGCGGTGGAAAAACGAAAGATTGACACATTCCTGGGTGAGGGCGAGGTAGGTAACGATTATGATATGTGATCCGTGCGTATATAAATGAGCTCGGAAATGCGTACTAAAAATCGTGATCAAATACTAGAGTTACGATAGCAGACAATTATTTACAAAACTATGCCTATAGAATACCACTACAAATTTGTGACCGAAAAACTCTCCAGCAAAAAATCTAAAATGTTTTCTTCTGCAATCTCACACATCTTAAATATTAAAATCACATAAAACGCCAGCAATAACATACTATTACGTCGCGCGCCCGCAGCGGATTTTTGATGAATGAACACATCAGTGCGGTTAACATTGACTGATGGAAGCTACAACAAAGGGCCGATCTTTGCACTTTGACATTCGCGGTTTAATCACGTACTACAGCGCCGTCTAGTGGCGTTCGACGGAGATCGGCGCACTTGACACCGCCAATACCCCTTGACAAAGTCACTCCTGACGGATCCGAGAGCGCTTAAAGCTCGACTCATTGTCTTCCACGCGCTTCGATCTTTATCTGACCGTCTAAAAGGCGCTTATTATGCCACTAAACTTTTAATTTACCAACAAAAATGTTATGGGCATTGTTTGGGAGATACGCGATCGGATCGGATCGATTAGGTAACGACTAACGACATAATTGTTGTTCAATTTAAAGATTAAGCCCCGATTATTGTTCATTGGGCTTAAGCTATTGTGTTTTACAATCGAATTGACAAGTGGAGTGTCCGTTTTTTATGTAATATTTTATGTAATAATATATAGATTACTAAAGGTAGTATTGTGCAAATGTCAGTTCCCAAAACGAAAGGTGTAGATATTGATTCGTATACCTCAAAATACTAGTTTTGTATCACATTATTTTGATTCCCAATAGTTAGACTAGACGATCAACTTGTTTTATGCGTCGATCCGGGCGTTGTTTTGATAGTGAGTAATTTGTGCGATAAAAAAATATTACCTATTATTTATGAAGCATTAGGCTCCAGCCAATCTATGTACTTATAGGGCGCCACTTAATGTCAGTTCTAATTAGTCTGTTTCTTGACGATACACAGAGTCGGACGCGAACTTATTTTACGTTGACGTGTGGCAGAAACTAAAAGATTATCCTTGTCTTACTCCGAAAAAAGTTAGTTCGTGTAGTCAAAACGTTACATAATACCTATATGAAGAAACTGACATCAATTTGAAATGGACAAATATTCCAAACGGCATATTTTTGAGTGAATGAATGAAACACAAAGTAATGAACAGTGATGTACGCAGGTACATTCGGCTACAGTTTCAATTGTACCATCGCCGTGTCACACTTGTGGATGTGACTGTACACGGAATGGGTGGACGGCCGCACTCCGAGTTGAAAACTAACTCTAACATTAGGGGTGGCTCTTATTTTTCATTACAATATCGATTTAAAATTATATTATTTAAATATTGGTATAGTTTATATTAAAACCAGACAGCAAGGTATAAAATACAACCTACTTACTAGTAAGATTGCCATCATATTTCACAGTATTACGCTTAAAGGCATAAAAAATAAAACAGAAGCATATCTACCAACCCTGTGCCGACGACGGGGTGAAAACTCGCCCACACTGAACGAATGGGGTGAAAAAAAATCTCAGTTCAAAAAGCCACGAGCCGGACCGACGCGGACGGACAAAAAGTCAACAGAACATGATGTATGTAGTGAAAGATTTTTTTGCAAAATACCATTGATGGGATTTTTTTCGTTTTATAGTCTGTCTACTTGAATAGACTATGGTGAGACGCGCGCGAAAATGAAGCATACACGGTAGTGATGTTTCTAGATTGTTTTTTAATAATTTAATTTGAAAATGGAACATTATTTCTAATGTACGTTTAACACATTTCCAGTAGTCGCGTTAACGGCTCCAACTAAGACAAAGCTTTGCTAGGGGTTGGCTCTTGTCAATAGTTTAATTATAGTTTGAATCGAACCTCTTAGTTGCCAGGAGTAGCGTCGGCTATTGACGTTAAAGGTAAGATGTGGGTTTTCGAATGGTTTATATATAACACGTGAAAGATTTTTGAAGTTTTTGAAAAAAACAAAATCGACCTGACTTACCTAATGTAATATGTGCCTACCAAAGTATATTTAAGTCTATATTTCTGTTCATGTAAGCTGATATAACACTGATAACCGATCATTTAACAGGGGACAATAACAATAACATCTAGCCGCAGGCACCCCTATTCCAGAAACTTTTTCAATCGACGCGTGTCGAAATACGACACTGGCAACCCTCATTAAACTCGTCATAGAATTAAATATAAAAAAACCGAGAGTTCGATTTTTGAAATTAGTAAAAATGTCAGGCGTAACCGTAGCTAATGACGTCACAATGCGGGCTATGTATGTAACCTATTCTTTTAATTGGAAAATGCGCGCATTCAGCCAGTAGTCTGCAAATAATCGTGATTTAGGATTCCTATTCTCGACCTTATTCACAGGATGAAGGTCGAATATAAAAAAATATCTACCTTACCTATGAGCTCACAGATTTAGTAAGTAACGGAATTGCGATAATTTGAAAAAAGTGTACGACGTCATACCCTCGCCTCGCCCCGTGACGTGGGGTGTCAGTGCAAGTCAGCACTTTCGCAGAATAAGCTTAAACGCTAAACCCAATTTGACGGCTCGATTAACACAGGCAGTTTTATATTCGCAAGATGCGATTTAGTTATAAATCAATAAATTGTTAAAAATAAAAAAATGTTTTTTTTTAAGTTTTATGTAATTAACTCGTCTCGCGACAAACGACTCAAAAAGAGGACTATTTTTTTTTTCATTTTGGCGCAACAACAAGCTTGTTTTGGGACTTAATTGAAACAGAGTGACGAAACTTGGCTTTTCAGTTTCTCAAAAAAATCCGTAAATAAAAATCAGGAAAGTATCCTTGACTTTACTGATTAAGGGATGGGGGGGTATTTTACTTGGGCCTAGCCTTTGGGCCTGGGCATATGCTCGAAAACTGAAATAATTTATATTACTTGACACTGGCAAAATACCTGTGGTGATGCCAAATTAAAAAAAAAAGCTTGTTTTGTATTATATAATTCATTTGCACGTTTTCTTCCGCATGTACAGTCGCGGCCGGTCGCATTTCACCCGGCAACACGCCCGCCGCGCCCGCGGCCGGCCCGTCCTCGTTCCCGCCATACGCGGCGGCCTGTAAGTCGTGCACAGGACGACTATTGTGCTCAATTCGGGACCAAGTTAATTGTTTTTAATTCGCCAGTGGTGTATTGTAACTCTTTTAATTACGCCCACGGCGGCGCAGCGCTAATGGCGTCATCGTGAGCGCGAGCAAGCCTCACGGACCTCCTTTTGTTTAATTGTACAGGCGCGCGGACATGTTTTAGGATCAACATTTTGCATGTTATTATACTTGTCTCATGATCTGTTCTGATTCTTGTCGTATGAGATTAGACTGTAAGATATCGTAAATAAAGTATAATATTATAAATATTATAATATGAATGGTACTGTCACTAAAAAAGCTTTCGGCCCATTCATGATAGCATGTCTAGTTATCCATCCAACAGCCGAAAGACGTCCACTGCTAGGGCAATGACTTCCACACATCAAGGTCCTACATCACTCGCATCCAACGACTTCTTGCGATATCATAAGATCATGTTGTACAGGGCCGTCCTACACCACATCTTCCAGCTTGCATCACCATTGTAGATTCATTCTGCTCGAACGATCATTGGTTGTTAAAGCTAAGTATCTCACGTGAAATTAATATTTTATTTACTGACCGTTCAATAGCTCGGCGGGACACACGCGAGCTGACATAAAAGCAAATTGATAGTTGACAGCGCTCGAGCGAAGACGTGTATACAAACTAGACTCGCAACACTGTATATTGGCCATATAGTAATACTAGCTACGCCCCGCGGTGTTACCCGCGATTAAAAAGTATGACCTTTTCCTCTATGTCCTTTTGCAAATGCACGGTTCCTATATGCTATCCCATAGGAACCGTGAATTTTTCCGGGATAAAAATTAGCCTATGTTATTTTCTGACCCCTAAATTACCATGCTATGCAAAAAATCATGTCGATCTTGCTGCTCTATGAAAAACTAAAACAAATCTATCCCACGGGAACCATACATTTTGCCGGGACAAAAACTATAAAGACTATATTCTATCTCTGTGCCAAATTTCATCGAGATCCGTTCAGCCGTTCTGGCGTGATTGAGTAACAAACATCCATCCATCCAAGCTTTCACATTTATAATATTAGTGGGATAGTCGCTTTGCGTGGCCGCATTTATCGAGAGATTTTCTTTTTATTATAACGGGTTTGTTGGCGAGTGTACCAAAATCGTATAGGAAAAGTATCCGTGTGTCGCCCTCATTTGGTTAATTCAGCCTCCGCAGAGGTCCTCAATTAAACAGGCACAAAAGGAGAAGTTGGAGCGCGCGCAGCCGTCGGAAATCACGACTCGCCGATATTACCTAGTTGCTGCCTTTTAATGAGCATTTTCGCTGATATGCCTGTTTTAAAAATGTATATTACGCGAAACTAGACTTGATTTTTTGCGTAGGAATAGATAAAAGTTTGATTTTTTATCGTTCATTAGCACGCTATTAACTTGTCGAGATGGCAAAAAAATTGCATAAATATTCGGTAAAGTAACACGATAATAGAATCTTAAGAAAAAAAAAATACTAGTTTCTGCCTGCGGCTACGGTAGACGGAACTCGACTTAAACATAGCCTATAGCACGCAGGGATATTGCAGCTTCCCATTAGTTCTGTCTGCATCCAAACTCACGGACTAACGAACTTTAGCTCTTTAGGAACTCATTTCACGGGGGGGGGGGGTCGAGCTCTGGACCAGAGACATTACTAAGTACCTTGTATGTATAAAATACTGGGGTGTCTAAGGCAATTCCCTAATTCCCCCCCACCCCCCTTGCCTACGGCCTTGAGTATAGACGTACTAAAAAAACTAAATTTACAGCCGCCTAACAACAAAATTTGCCTAAACACTTATATTTTCCAACTGCAACACTCAAAAAGGGAGCTAAAAGCATAAAACACCAAATGCCACAACTACACCGCAAACTCGGATAGATTGTAACCCTAAAGTGCGGGGTGCGACCCCAACGGGGTCTGTTCGACCGACCGCGGTCTAACAAGCGCGACTTTTGGCTTCAACCCTCCGGATCGGCAGATGAATGCGATCCGCGAGATAAATCTGATGATTGAATGAATAGGATGCTGCAGGAATCAGGGCTTTTTATTAAGTACTTAGTCGTATGGAAGAGGATTAATATATAATACATATTAAGATATACTTTGGTTATGTGAAAAAAAAACCGGTGGGTATAATTATTCATATCGCACCGAATCGGTATTTTTGTGTTTTTTTGTCCGTCTGTCTGTACGCGTATCACGGAATTCTATTGAACGGATTTTAATGAAATTTTGCTTGGTGGTTAGCTTATAACAAGAGCCTATATTGAGAATATTTTTTTGTACCAAGAAATCGAGATAGTAAAAAAATCTGTGAATCAGTAAAATTAAGATTTTTAAGGATCTTGTTCTAAGGAACAAAAATTTTTGATTACCTACTTGTGTTATATAATTTATTTTTGTGTTCAATAACACTCAATTCTGTCCCATCAAACAAAAGACTTGAATATAATTAATTTAGACACTTAAAACGGACATAGCAAATTAATTACAAAAATATATCGTCAGATTTATCCACAGCCAATACGCACATGCAGGCATTTTTATCTACCAGCCCTAGGGGTGTGGATAATCATATCTGCACACGTCACTTCAGCCGCGACACGTCGAGTGACACCCCTGCTCGCTCTCTGACCAGTAATCAATGATCAAAAAATGAAATACGAACCCGTGATTTCAGATAACCATTATTAAGTGTAAAATTGAATTTGCGAGGTTTACTGTTGGAAGAGGGAGTGTATGTAACTTATAACCACAACAAAGGTCTCAAAACCAGTGATTAAGGAACCCTGCGCCGGCGAGCACGCGACGCGGGCGCATTGTTGAAAAAAAAAAATTACTAGTTCCCATTTACTGTTGATTACACACGAGACAAAAAACCGTGTGATTATTTTCGCACGTCGTATTAATCTCGCTCGTCAAACGGGCGATTAACTTATAAATCCACCATAATTGCGAGGCACCGACAGATGTCGCTAGCGGCGCCGCCACTGGAATTGCGCGGGCGCAGGCTTTATTACGCTTTTGTACGCGCAAAGACCACCGCCTACTTTTTTTTTGTGGGCCTCTAATTTCTTAATAAAAAAGATATTGTACTACAATAAAAAAAAAGTTTTTACTTATGCATAGGATAGCGTTATGGCCTATTTAATGCTCGTAATTTTTACGAGTATAGATATAAAACAAAGTATTTAATATCGCTTGCTATTTGTAATGTTATCTTAATAGGACACGCTCGTAGAGAATATTTATAAAGCACTATTTGATAAAAATACAAAATAAAAATAAACTTTCTCTACGATCAATACGGAAGGTGTTACAAGAAGACACGAGAGTTGACAAAGATAATTCCGTCCCTTTCTCGTCAGTTGTATTTTTTTGTAAAATATACTTAATTGTCTTACGCGAAGTGTGGACAGATTTAATTAATTCGTCCTTGTCCCGCGCACGGGATTGCTGCATATTCATGTGGTCACAGCTCGTTAGGTCGTCGACGGTCAGTATTAACAATCTGTCGCCGAGGGGTTGCACTGAAACCGGAGCCCTATTTGAGTTACAATAGGTATATGGAAATACCTATAAATGGATTGATAAGGAACGTACATACAAAGTGTTCAAAATCGTTCAGTATGTTTGTGTTCAGCGGCCTCTTTAATAGACTCGGACTACAGTAGACTGGGACCGCGGTCCCAGTTATCTAACTGCTCGTTTTAATCTTGGCCCACTGGTGATATTCCTTAAAATATACACTCACAAAGAAAAACGATACTTCATATCTTATTAACATATTTATTTTTATAATAGCGACTGAAGCTTCTACTTTCATCGTGCGAACTGCCAAGGAATGGAACAAGCTACCGGGCGTCTGTTCCCCGTTGACTACAATCTGGGTGTTTTCAAGTCGAGAGTGAACAGGTACCTTCTAGGCAAGTATGCTCCATCGTATATCTCATCGTCACTTACCATTAGGTGAGATCGAGATCATATACTTGCCTATAATGTAATAAAAATAAACCGAATTGAATGTCGGTGCTATCAGCTTCCATATTGGTTATTTGAGTTAGTGACGAGCGACAGGTTACATAGACTGTCAGGTCGGATGCTCCCTTCGTGGGCTACTAATGAGCAAACAAGCCGAACATGCCCAGATAGGACATGCGCTCCCATGGTGCACTGACTTCGTGTTTACTTTGTATATCGGATTTTGCTTTGATTTATATACCTATTTGGAATACATTCACTGGGGACAGTTGTCGTAATTATTGCAATTTGATTGCTAGGTAAATGGTTTAAGATTTTTTTGTTAAACTTTTGTAAAAATAATGGCGATAATTCTGATGAGCATAAATGCAGATTAAAAATAAATTTGACACAACCAATGATGTTGTACATCTTTGCACACAGATATATGTATTGCCAGCTCGCTCTAACATCATGATTGTGAACGGGATGACCATACATTTTGTTTAGTCATGATTAGGCTTTAGGTTAGGCTTTAAACAGAGTCAGCGGACATATATAATTAATTGGGACCAATTAACAAGTGCAGGAGGTTTTTGCCAATACCTGGTAACAGTTTCTTTATTGACGTTATGATCTTAATATAATCATTAAAATTATTAACCGCAATGTGAATACTATCTGTCAATCTCTTTTAGGTGAATATTTATTATTATTATTAACCAAAAGGACTGTTTCCAACCAACCAGTAGAAAAATTACTAATAGTTTGAAACATGATTATTAGTCATAAATGTATGTTACTAGCTCCGCCCCGCGGTATTACCCGCGATTAAAAAGTATTTCCATTTTACCGGGATAAAAAGTAGCCTATGTGCTATTCCGGACTATAATCTATCTCTGTGCCAAATTTCATCCAGATCCGTTAACCTGTTCTGGCGTGATTGAGTAACAAGCATCCATCCTTCCAAACTTTCACATTTATAATATTAGTGTGATAAAACTTCAAATATGCAACAATGCATAAACATAAAACCATTGTAAGTATTTAATCACAAATCCAACTTGACTAATGAAACACGCCGCGACTCCGACCATCTATAATCTAAGCACTAAAACTTCAAAACACGAACGAGATTAGCGGGAACGAATTAAATAACATAATCTTGTTAGGCCCGCCGTCACCTACCCTGCACCGGTGCGAATAATTAGCAATCCCCTTACAAAACCTTCCGACGAGATAACTGAATCTACGTTTAACAAGTTTCGCGAGTTACAAGATAACCCGAGAGTGCACGAGATAACGCGGCTTGTGAGATAAAAACCGTTAAATGCAAGGATTGCTGATACATTTTCTTCGATAAACCGCCGCCAGCGACACCTAGCTTCGCGACCTTTGTTTAAAATTAAATTTATTGTTGTTTAGAGCGTTCTGTTTGGCGATTACATTATAAATTTTATTGGGAGCTTGGTAATATCCTTAGTACGGTATTGTTGTTAGAGATATTTCTTTTGCAGCATATTAAGTTTACAAATTGATTAAAACCAGCCGAAGACTATAATTTAACTGGCTGTTTCCTACAACTATTTGCGAGTAGAGTTAAATCCTTCTACAACTCGTGCAAATTTAAACTTTGTAGGTTTTATATTTAAAGAAATATCTTGATGGCGGCATCATGTGCCCGATCGCAACTTAAAAAAGAAATACATCGATCTTTGGGATGGGAGCTATTTTGACCGCTCAGGGACCAACGTACTAAAAGTCCTCTAGGATACTCAAGGAATATACTCGTATCCTTCAGATTTCTAATATCTAGGGTTACCAGTATGCCTATTCATTGTCTGTTAGACAGTGTTAAGAATTTTATAAACTACTAGCTGGCCCGGCGAACTTCGCACCTTCTCAGAATCAAATGTTTGAAACAACGAAGTATCTTTCTTTTGTGAATTTTCCATGTTTGCGTTATTCTGCTATTCGGGGCGGAGACAAAGTCAAAGACTCACAACCATATGCGGACCCGTTCTTGAGTTATGAATGGTGTAACTAACAGTTGTAAATATATAGACTAATTAGATAATTGTGATGGTAAAATGTGTACAGATTATGGGGAGACTATTCAAAGACAGTAATGAATAATAATAAAACATCATACGAGCTATATAAGCTCGTCATAGATATACGATCCAAAATAATTAGAGTCCGCGATCCCCCGACATTTGGACAAACAGAGCCCCGCGGGGGGCGACGTCTTTTTATCGGCGGGGGACCGCAAATTTCTATTTGCATATCTGTGCACTCATAAATCTCTGTTTCACTTATTAGCCCTTCCACCCCGGACCCACCGCCGCAAAACAGGGTTAGTTTTATACGTCGGTTAGTCGAGAATTTATTTGGCAAAATTATTTTATAGCAATGTTTTAATAAAAAAAAAATTATTTTATTATACTATACAAAAATGGTTAAGTACATTCAGAAATGTTGTTATTATTGGATTAAAAATAAATTAACTCAATAAGCAATTATTTTGACCGCGAGTCTTTTGCGATGCTGTGGCAATGACTGTACTGCCTATTTGTTAGTATAGTCGTCACATAAATACCCGATTTCAAAATAACAAAATGCTAACAGAAATTATAATAACAAAATAAATAAAAAAAAAGAAATTATAAACAAGATTGCTGGTGCCATTTATACAATAAATTATTAATACAAGCGAAGTGTGATTGTTAAAAAGATCATCATCTGTTCATTGAAGCAATTCCAATGTCACTGTAGATTTCACGCCCGCGTGCGTTGACCTATGCAAATCGTTGGTCATTAATCAATACTCTATTACAATACGTTGAAATATTTTATTATAATCTCAGCGTAGGCTATGTCCACTAATGCTGTGTAAGGAAGCGACGCGAGCGACGAAAAAAACAAATATATCGATGTATCATGACGAGAATCGAGAAAATTTCGTGATTGCGAATCGATTATTTTGGTTTTTTTGTTATAAAATGCTTGAATGAACAGATGTTTTATAAAATAATAGTTAAGTTTAATGTAATACTCACATGTTAGTTCTCCTTCGTATATGTCCTTCTTGGTTGTTAGTGACAGGGTTAGCTAGTGATCAGGTTACTATGGGTGCAATTATACTCAGAACAGAAAATAATGGGATTAGTACAATGATGATTGAAGGCAAGAATCACCACCACCGAGAGTAACCATCACCGATTTAAACATTCATTCTAAGTAAAACATGCTTCATGATGATGAAAATGGTGAAAGCCGCATGCAGGTTCGTTAAAGCCATCACCAGGATTGGAAGCAAGGGTAGACAAGATAAAATGTAGTAAGTAAGTACATAAGTTTAGAAACACACAAAATGTCAAAAAAAACCCCTAGCAAGTCTGATCTAACAAGATGACTCACGAAAACATTTACAACTCAAATTTATAGAAAGTCATAATAGATTAAAAGCTATTATCACGCACATTTTTCTCTAAAAAGTTCGTTATAATATATTTATAATCCAGTATAACTGTCTATAAATTTGGGGGTTAATTTATAACTCTTCAGCTGAGTCTGTATAAAAAATCTCTATCGACTTCAACCACTTCAGTCCTCCCGTGACCATGGTCGCTGTAAAGAAGCCGAAACGTCGGGAACGTAAAATCAAAATATAAACGCGATAAAATCCATAAAATTAGCGTAAATATAAGAAATCAATATCAATGGTTATGACGTAAGGTTACCCTAAACGTTGAAGCGCCTATGTTGTAAAAAAAACTATAGAAAATCACGTGAATAATAATATAACCAATAAAGTTATTTTTAATTCTATTATGGCGACATCTATTACAACAAAATATTATAATTATTAGAAGCCTCATAAGATAATAATGGTTCCTTTTACGCTAAATTATGTATATTGATAGAAAATGTTTATATATCGATATTATGTATATTTTATTGAGAATTTAAAACGTAGTTCCATCAAAGCGATTGCCATTTTAATATTTTATATATTATCACCACTTCTAAATTTTTTAATGGAAAGTGTTCGGTCTTTTGATGTGCGGCCATAATTTGCAATAATATTTATTTTTATCGACCACTGTTTACAAAATATTCGGGATTTTATCTCGAATAGCCGAATATAAATTAAAGAAAGCGACCGATCGAACACAAAACCGAATGCGTAAGCTCATTTGTAATACAAATATGCTACATATGAATCGATTTATATATGTTAATTAATTTAATCGATACAATCGTATCTCGAGTGTATCGTATATCACGGCGGTGACGCCCCTAGCGCCGCCTACGTCGTGTCCGTAAATTTTATCTTTATACAAAATCTGTTAATGTAACGTTGTAAGTTTACCCATACATTGAACGGGTTAATCGTACATTAGCCATTTTGCTAATTAATGTAATTTGTGATTTTATATTGAGGATAATTTATTAAAGTGATAACACTTTGTAATATTAAAAATTGGCATTGGCCACAAACGTTCGATCACAAAAAAAAATATGTCAGAATGATATTTTCGCGCGTAATCATTGTAAATAAAAAAAATTGTTTTATTAAGTACTTAACAAATATTCTACCTAATTTATAGTTTATGGACGAGAAAAAAACATTTCTGAACACACTTTTATCATAAAAACCTTATTGACATTGCTATGAGCATTCTTTTTATCAACTTAGATGTCCCCTGCAGACCTTATACAGATAATATTTCTCAAGCAATTGGTACCAGGCGTTCAAAACAATGAAGAAATTGCACGGTCAAGCCTGCCAAACCAATTTATTAGGGACTTTTCCTATCGAATTCGCTCCAACATTTCGTTTCGAAAAATTATTTGTTCGATAAATATCAGGTCAAGATATTTTGGTCATCAAATGGATTTTGTTTTCGCGGGAAAATGGACTCTAATGTATTGCATTAAGTATCGTGGGATACGTAATATCAATTTCAAGGAACGGCGACAAGTGAGTGCGTACGTGATGCGAATGTTCAATGGTGGCTTTTTTATTGTTATTGAGTGACCATAGAGCTTTTTACATTTTGATGCTGCCCATGGCTACCGCTTGAATTGGATACCGTATTTTTTTATGGAAAACTGACGCAAGATGTATGAATTTTATTAATCGTCTGAAAAGGTTAACTTTAAAAAAAATACACGCATTTTTTTCTCAGATTCTAGCTGCGGGGCACCCACTTTGAGTGTTTCAATAAAACATTGATATATTTAGACCTGTTCAAATAAAGAACATAATTTTCCCACCAAAAAATATAAAAGAATTATATTCGAAAAACGATAATTAAAATTTAAAGCCCCAGTTACACGAGTCAAAGCGCACATCAACGCGAATTTATTGGATTAATTGAGCAATAAAAAATCTGCGGCGGCGGAAAAAATGGAGGGGAGTCAACCTTGGAGGGGGAGGGAAACACTTCATTTCACGCGTTTTATACGGAGAGGGCCGTGCTGTGAGTAAGGTGCCCTATAAATCTTGTGCCGGAAACATTTTTTTGTTCGACGAAAATAGTTTCCTCTTGTTTTGTGGATAGTTTTGGGGAGTTTTCGTTTCGGCATGCGAGGGGAATACTTTCACTTAGTTATTAATGTTTTTCGTTATTGCGGTTTTTTAAATGTATTTTTGATGAAAATCGCTTCGCTGAAGCAATCTGTCATTGTATTTGAAAAATAGTGTGTTCTTTCTTGTTTATTGCATTTGGTTGAATGGTTTTTTTTTATGTTGTCCGTCGTCTATGTATGACAAACTATAAAGTCGTATGAAAAAGTTTTTAAAAATAAACTATTATTTTTTCCTGTCTGCATTTTTGATTCCTGGTGACAACCTATTAGATTAGATTATTATATAAGGTTTAAAAAAGTGTAAAATATTTTAACCAATGAACCAGTATCGTCTTTAGGGAGTAATTTTTCAAATGTCTAATAATTTATTTATTTCTTTGGGAATGTTTATAACCTACTGATGGCCCTGTTAAAATATTTTACTCTATCAATGTTTCACCTCACATTTACCAACATCGATCGTATTACCAAAACTTATCTTGTGAAGTGATATCTTTGTAATATATTTACGGGTATTTTCATAGCTGTAACACTACCATGGCGGTTACTTATCGCGGTAAATAAAAGCTCCTAAATCTCGCATTTACCATAAAGGATAGAGACAAATGGTCCGCTAGGAGCCGTTCATTCCTCCACTTCGAGGGTTGCCGCATATAAATCAATGGCCACCATGTCAAGAGCAACAGCACTAGTGGACTGGTGGTTGCTGGAAAAATCGTTTTTTTTTTAAACGCAAGGTCGGTTAACACGATGACAGTACGCAAGTAGCAAAGTAAAGTCACCGTCGTAATTAATGTACGGAATAGATTTCCATACATTTCTTTGTTGTTATAAAGAAACAATTTGCGTAGGTAATAAATTAAAAGTAAAAAAATCCTCGAGCAGTCAACTGCCATTCGTTGCCGAGGGTCTAACATCTTTCGCCAACTTATAAAAATATTTTAGGTTCTCCATAAACACTATGATAGGTATTTTTTTTTCTTCATGATATCTATAAGTAGTCACGCATAAATGACCGAACCATAAATAACAGAAACACTTCGACAAAGTAAAACGCGGTTTTGGCGCCGCACGTTCGTATAAAAAGCCGTAAGGGTGCATAAAATAGTAGGCTTTTAGGCTGCCAGTGCGTTCACACTGCATATTATTGTTAGAATAATAGGGCACTTTCTTAAATTGTATCAAATGATGATTTATAACACAGACAAGTATATGTCGTTTTTGAAATTAGAACGAAATGCGAGGCAAAATGGCGTCCCAATTCTAATTTTAAACGCTCTCTAGAACAGTTTCTAGGTACTTCAAAACTACACGAAAGTGCAACAAACTTAACATTTAGCTAGTTTTGAACAAAGTAAAAACGATTGCAATAATGATGCTGCCTTTAATTGACTCGTTGTGAAATGCATCAGTGGTCTGGCCCTTACTACCAGCGCGTGTACCAGTCATAGGCGGTAGCGAGTACGATCAATTCTCTCGAGTCGTGGATTTGCTTGAAGTAATTTTTTTATTAATGAAATAGATATGAGAGAATATGCGTTACCAAATAATTTGAATTCTCAAATTATAAAGTGAATGTTAGAAATAATTTGCAAGAGATGTTTGAGTAACGGAGGTCCCTTGCTAGTCATGCTTTCTCGTTCTTGCAAACATCGGGAAGGGAAGTAACTTGTACGTAACATATCGCATTGTGATATTTAATATATCATAGATATTTTTTTTTGTATTTTTAATACGTAGCAAACGCTGATTGTCCAGTCATTAATATTTAAAATAATATTTAATTTGAATGGAGTAGGTACCGGATAAAAACATGAGCAATATAAACAATTAATTTAACAGAATAATTAGTTAATAATTTATCGTCTAAATGTTAATATATCCTTAAGTAAAATGATTACTGATTATTTTTATTTAACTAGCTGTTATTGCTTATTCAGAGGTTGCAATTAGTAAATATGATAAAATTTATTGAAATCCTATTATCAAATTATTTTAATGCTATAAAAGTATGTCAGTAGTCTTTAACGCCTCTTGTTGTGTGAATAAATTCAAATGTAAACTTCTAATTTAAGCATTTATGAATGTGATTTTAAATTGTTAGGTATGGAGTATATGTCGCTATTTCCGATATCTTAAGGCACCGTTGATATGAGAGCAAGAGCTTCTAGACTCGAAGCACGCCCGCCGCCGCATAGCCGACACAAATTTATAGGTAAAAGTTCGCGACCGAACCAACCGGTTCGCGAACGTACACCACAACAAACACGACCTTACCATCTTCTAATACGAACCATATTCCAATCAACAACCCCGAGCCTTATTGGATACTTTCTTAATTGTGCTTTAAGCATCGTCCGTGAGAATGTTGACCTTATTACGTGTCGGGTAAGTTTCATTTTAAATTGATCAGTTTTCTCGGCCTTGCCGCCGGTGGATCGCTCTCACCTTAGGTTCACGTGTGAACTTACATTAACCTGCTATGTTGTATTGGCGCATCAGGTGCACTATATTGTTTGTTTGTTGATGGCTATTTCAATCGGTCGCTTTGTCGATGTTAAGATAGAGTTATTGGGCGTGCAACATCTAATTCGTTAATGTGGTTTTACGATTATTCATATTGGGGTACGCCTTTTGTTCTATGGTTCAGAAAATAAGATGTTTATATCAACTAGCTCTTGTATGGCACTTTGAAAGCCATAAATAAGCTCTAGTTATGCATCTACAACTTTAAAAATCATGGTTAATTTGCGCTACCTTACAACAATATGAAATTATACAAGTTGTACCTAAAAGAATCGATCAAACGACACAGGATGATAGGAGACATGAACTGTTCACATATAACTATAGTTGAATAATCAGATTAGGCACATTAGAGGCAAAATTATGTCTGAACCGACTTCTGATTAAGATTTTTTAGGTGGATAAACCATTTTTTTTATTTTCAAGATTTAAATTATAGCACCCGACACCTCTATAACCCTAATTCATTAGAATCTTACTTTAAGGTACAGCTTGTATATGATATACTTTCAAGTTAAACTTGAAAATAATTGAAACTCCTAAAAACATGAGTATAAATAATTGAAAACATGTGTACAAGTCGGCTTCGCGTACTTCGCCTATGATTCTTCGTATCGCGTGACAGACAGACAGACAGACCAGGCTGTATTACATATACGGTGGACATTGATTTAATACTCGGGTAGCGTGAATGAATGCCCTGCGCTCAGATATGCTCATTTGATCTACGCTTCATTGGTGTTGCCCGTTACACGGGGAAAATTCTCCACCTATTTATATTATGTACATAAATGATGAGTATAAGTTTTAACATAATTTCGAGTGTGGAATTATTAAAACAAAATCAAACAAAAAAATTAAAAAAGGTGCTTTTTGATTTGTTTCCTGCCGGTATTGTGTACTGCCGGGTCCATGAGTTAATTAAATAAGTATAGTATAGTATAGTATATAGTAGTTGAACAAAACAAAATAAATAAATATATATGGTTTTTGCTATTACCTACATATACACCTAGTTTACTACATCAAGATTTATTTTGATATTTTCAGCATCTGAATTGATGGCCAACGCCAACTAAATAGGTATTCGTTCGTTATATAAAACACATTATCTCCAAGGAAGGTAATTAACAATATCTAGCATTTAATAACTAATTATTTTCAATTAACATTTGCATAAAAGAAGCTTCCTAACTGAGTGACATTATTAAACCTGTTCATTGGCCCTTTGTCATAAATAATTAGACACAATCTAAGGAAAAAGAAGAAAAAATTACTTTTCAGCAAAACTGTGCATAGCTTTTAATAAAAAGCCGGTAAAAGCAAAAACAAACAACACAATTTGACACCTTCATTTCAATCTTTAACATCAAAAATTATGATACACGCACAAACCTCAATTTTCCTCAAACGCAATAAACAGGTCCAATTCATATTTAAACCTGATACAGTTGGGTCCGCGGCCACAAACGGGTATTACTTAATAGCCATGACTCAACTAATTACGAGCGGTGCGTACGCGCACTCCGCGCCGCTCCATGTACGATTTAACACCTGTCAACGTTGCACTGACAGACAGACGGACGCGGCGTGTGGTTCGTGTGCGGTGCAAGTTACATTACATATTCTTCTTAATTTTTCAACAAGGTGTGTTTATTAATCACTCTTCTTTCTTTATGAAATGGAATGCGATGTAATAAAATGAATATGAATATGGCCTCACCCACAACTTAGCGGGTATTTTGCCAATGTCAAGTAATTAATAGCAATAACGCATTCAATAAATACACATTATAAATAAAATAATGGATGTGACATGATATGAAAATGGCGTGTCCTGTTTATTAATAAATTTTAATTATATGTTGACGTTGGCAGAAAGATGACGTTCTCTTTGCAAAGAAGAAGATATTGTTTCTTTATAACGCAATAAATATAAGTTAATTAACTAGTGATTTTAGGTGAGTACGTTAAGCTGACGATCTCGATTGCCATTTTAACATCTTTAATACACGTTACAAGTAGTCAGAAGCCTGAAAAGTTCTGGCAAATGATCTTACACAAAGGTTATTCTCTCTGCGGCTGGTAAATATCATGGGAGTACCGGTACTCAACTTAATTAGGGTGGACTGGAAGCCTACCTCATTATCAAGAAAGACTAGGGAAAATATTAGGAAGAAGACTTATAAAGTATGGAAATTCCAACAGATTTTGATACACGAGGAAAGGAGTTTTTTGTTTATCTACTTACAAAGAAATTTTGAAATGTTGATCAATTGAATGAGATTATAATTCTTTTGTAAAACAATAGTTTTTACCTATTTATTTTTCTCAATATTTGTAATAAAGCATGTTGATATTTAATAAAATACTTGGCATTGAAAATATGAGGTAAGACTGTATCTATTTACTTCATTGTATTACTTATAAAATCAAATACAAAACAAATTATTTCCAAATCGGTTCATAAATGACGGAGATCTGAGATAACAAACATAAAAAAAGGACAACCGAATTGAGAACCTCCTCCTTTTGAAGTCGGTTAAAAAAAGAAAATGTTTCGTCTACTGTCAAAACGTTAAGTCACAATTGTTATAAAAGAAATCGCTTCCGCTTCAACTTCGCACCACGCACCAAGCTAAAACGATAAAACATGGGCACTATGCGCCCGCGCCGATCAGGACAAGATAACGTTGTTTTTTTCAGTAATTAAGACACGAACTATCTTAGAAATTTGTTACTATGCCTGTTGGACGTCATAGATGTCCAATAATATGGACGGTATGTTATGGAAAAGTATCTAGTCCTTCATAGTTCGTCTTCATTTTTAAGGTTGGCAATCGGCTACAAAATAGAGCCATTTTGCCAGTATCGAGTATTTCCAGAATATATTATTATATTGGAATGAAATGAATCCCCTAACCACTATCAGTAACTTTACTGAATATTTACGGGACATCTTGTCAGAAATTGAAAAGTCAAGCTATACTATTTCATATTAATCTGCACATCGACATGATAAATATTCCACAAATATTAGAAATTATTTATCACAGAAATGTTTTTTTTTTGAAAACTTCCCGCCAAAAAGTCCAGTTACTTAGTTATTAAATAATAACAGTAATACCTAGTACACATTCCCACGGCGAGCTAGTTGCTGATCGTGTGCTCGGGCAGGTGTTTCGATTGAAACAATGGCCGGTCGATCGCATCTACATCCATTGGGTATCTTTAGACAAACCCGAGGAATCTTTTGTTATGTACTTACTTGGGTTAAGACGAAGATATTGTTATGTTCCTAACAAATATGACTATCTTAAAACTTTATTTAACTATTTGTTAGTAATTGTTAAAAGTAATCAATTGATTTACATTAAGTCTTGAAAAAATAAATGCGGAGACAAGGCAAAGCTTGACGGAGTTAACACTTATAACAATAAATTAATTTTAATCTTTCAAATTAATTATATAAATCTACCATTCCTCTTCTTTTTTATGTTGGCAATCGGCTACAAAATAGTACCATTTTTGCCAGTGTCGAGTATTTCTTGGTAATTGTTATTGAATTATAGGTACTCCTGATGATAATGATGATCTTGATGACCATGATGATGACGAAATGAATCCACTATCCCTATCAGTAAAGCTGTGGATATTATACTAAAAAATTACCGAATATCTTGGGAAGACTTGAAAGTGTAGTTATACTATTTTATCTCAATTTCCTTCACTCGTGCACGTTTATGAACACACAATGGTTAATATCCCGCTAATATTACACATAATTATCAAAGAAACACATTTTTTGGAAAATAAAACAATATTAACAACTTCACGGTTCAACTTCCCGCCAAAAAGCCCACAATCACCATTAATATTTAAAAATATATATTCGATCAAAAATAAATAAATTATCGTCGAATATAACACGGAGTTTTTTCTGAGTCGATTACTGCCGGTACCTTAACTCGATGCCTTGCTTACTGACTGCTCGTGACAAATGCGGCATCGATAAGGATGTACTCGATACAAACGATACTCGATAAACGTGAATCGATAGATTAGATCGATATCTGGGGGTCGAGTGTAACTTATGGCTTAAGATAATACGGGCTACTTACATTTAACATACAAATGAGATTTACTTGCGGAGTATAAAGTTAGCAATATTGTAGAAATATTTTGTTAATTCGAAGTATGTATACCCTGTTCAGATATGAGGAGAATCCGCTAGTGTCTAACTAGTATATCTCGTAAACTCACACCGCCCTAAAAACAAGTATTAATTAAAACTAAACTAAATTAAAATATCAAAAGAAAAACTGATAAAGACGTGTTTGAAATACCAACAACATTAACACATTAACCATTGCGTTTCCGCCTTTGTTGCTGTAGTAATAAAGTTCAAACGGATCGCAAAATATGTGTTTAAAAGTATAGGGGGTGTTGGAAAACTGCTGTGACCCGATAAGAAATGTAATTTGAATAATTACGGCACACGGCAGCAGGAATTTTGATGATGAATGTACGTCTTAGGAAAATTGTGCTTGCCAGACAACCCGGGTAATTAATATGGATTGTTATTATTTATTATACCCAGAAACACCATATATGATAGGACGATATGACGGAATTACCCAGTTTGTTGAACTCTCGCGTTGTTGGTGCAATCGGTAGTTCAAGCTTATTTTTTTTAAAATATCGTTTTTTTATCACCATAAAGGTTCTCCCTAGGCTATGTCAGTGGCCAGAACCAAATAAAAAAACAATCTTTTGTTTTGACTCCCCCCTACTTTCTGTAGTTGGAATCTCGATAGGATCAAACTTTGTAAGATGAGCACGAATGTTTGTTACCATGTCATATATGTTTAATATCTACATAAGTTTTAAATACTGGGACCTTCTCTTGTCCATTGAACGGTACCTATAATACAAGAGTTTCTTAAATTGGTATAGTTCGGTTCTTTTTTACCACAAATAAAATATCAAACGCATACAAAACCCTTCCAACACAACAATCCCTATCTTAAACTAGCTGTAAGACTGTTGTAATCCTTTATCTCGACAAATTCATATCGTACACGAGATCTCAGCGCCCCCAACACTTCAGGACATTAAAATTCATCCCGCCATGTGTAAGGGCCAGTTTGAACATTGCATAACGCTCAGATCCCGTCGATAACCATTAGGATCCCTTAATTTGTTCACTAGGCCCTTCACCTATCCCTTCCGGGCCCTTTGCGGATCGTTAAGCGGGGAATTAGCGACGCTGGATAGGGAAGACTAGTGTTACATCATGAAGGAGAAACTTGAAATGTTTCTTGGGAAGAATTTTGCGCACGGGTTGTGTAAACCTTGAATTTATCTTGAATAGGGTGATGTAACTCTATGGACTTTACCCATGTTTTTAAGTAGCAAAATCAAGAACTATTTTTCTGTTGATTCACTGCTTTTGGCACAACAAATTATGGATAGGAAGTCTGGAGCATAGCTTGTCGAGTTCTATATATTAAAAAAAATACTAAGCGGAAATATTGTCGGAATATTCTATATCTATCTCTATATAGCTTCATTTAGTATTTATTATGGTTAAAACATTATCAAAAAAAATTGGTGGACCAGTGAACTAAGAGCTGGGCATTTTCTCACTCAGCGAAATACTAGCTAGCGTGAATTTTTCACACATGAAAAAAAGATTAAGCTGTCAATTTTTCTATTTCAATTTTAATTTATATTTTAGTAAGAGGTAGTATTCGTTGTAAATAATGTGTAAATAAATAAACATCAACATTCTCAAAATAGAGTATTCATATCCAGTACCTACGCGTCGCTATATCTGTTCCCAGCTATCGTAATGTCGCCAAATCCCTTTAGTTTCACGGTACATGGCGCCCGATATTCTAATGTTATTCTAGTTGGGACCACAGATTGAATATCTCGCCTGATTTGTGGCCATTCTTGTTTGTTTGTTAACCCTTGATAATGGCCGTTTAGTGGTATGTGGTCAGGTAATAAATAGATGTTGACTAAGTACCTATATTATCGTTTTAACATACAACCTAATATGCCAAAATTTGTGTTTACGTTGGTTGCCTTCGTCTGTCCAAACAAAACTGAGGATACTATTTACTATTTTAAGTTTTTCTCTGTGATAACAGGTATCATAGGTAACTTATTTAGTTATGTATAGAAAAAAATACTAAATTTAAAGTTTCAAGTTAAATGTGCTATAAGCCACTTAATAGACGGCTCTTAGTGTAGGATGATTATAGAATGGTGATTATGAGAAAAAAATATGAAATAAAAGCAAGAGCAAGCTCATTCCCTTCCCACAACTAGCTTTAAACAAATAGAAATAACGAAAATCTTTATAAACTACTAAAAACACGCGCGAACATTGAGAAAAAAAGTATTTCTGTGAGACCACAGACAAAAAAACGTTTACACATAGCATAGACGATAATAATATTATATTTAGGTATGAGGCTTTTTATACATTTTGATTGATTCTTAAATAACTGAACTCACAAACGTATACTTTATTCGAGCAATAAATAGCACTATCTCTAACACCTACTTATCCTTGTTCAACGATAATTAATTTAAATTTGCAACTATAGTTTAATTAGGTACACAATAGCGCTAAGGTGTGTTTAGACCTGACACAAATCAATTAAGGGTCAGCTAAACGCGATCCTCGACCTCCGCAAACAATGCTGACTTGTGCAACTAACATTCAATGTTGCCAAGTACCGTAGCCGAGCCGTTTAGATCCTTTAGTTTCTTTTGTTTACTCGTTATCGTTAAAATATAGAAAAAAAGTTATATATGGTCCACGTGGTTTTACAAAACTGTATTGAATATTATGGGGTTTGGTTTTGCCAAAAAATAAATTAAAAAAAATAAACATCATCATGTTTTTTTTATATGAGATAGAATAAGATTTGGTTAATATTATATATTATTAAATTGTCAATACGTATAAGTTAATTAATCGGATAGATTTCTTGTATTGTATATTAATAAACAAAAATATGAATTGATTAGTAACAATTCTTGGAACTTGTTATTTTTCTGTTAAATAGATACTTATATTCACAAGAAATTTAATTAATCGTTTAATATTAATCGTCCGACTTCTATAAATTAATAATCCACTATAAATATTTATTTTTATTTTTACGTTTCTCCGATTCTATAGACTTCGTCCGCTTCTTTAAATATATATTGTTTTTTTTGTTAACCGATTAAAATATAAGTATTTTACTTATCAAATCTTCCGGAAACTTAAAATTTTAAAATGAAACGCAAATTCTATGCAAGTTTTTACTTCTTAAAAAAAACATTTATTCGTTTAGCGAATATAAACAATATTAAATTGTCTTTGGACTACGTACGAACCTAAGTACATGTCCAGAGAATCAAATACATAATATACGAGAGACAATTGACAAACCAAAAAAAAGCTTGAGTCGAGTTTGATAACGACAATCAAACAGAACGTTTACTTATAACCCGTAAGAGGTCGGCAGTTAGTTAATGTACCCCGGGCGTACTTATACGAAGCAGGTGATAATAGTGGTATCGTGTTAATGCGGACCACGGGGTGCCGTCGTCGCGGACACCAAACAGTTAATTCGTAAAATATTCACTCCCGCCACTTAATGTGTGTAGTTCCGTTTTACGACGCCCGAATTGTGGTAACAGCTATATTTTACGGTAACAAGACAGTTGGAACTATTCTCGTGTGTTCATTTTTTTCGAATCCAATTATTTTTTTAATTTACTCTCGGTGACAAGTGTCAATTTTGTTTTTTTGTTACCGAGAACGTGTTGGTGTGGGAATTTTGGCTATAGATATGTTTTACGAATATGTATTTCGTGGTATGGATTGGAGTGTTAGTATTTGGACGGAATATTTGTTGGGATGACTTTGATGTTAGGAAAATAAGAACCCAAAGAAACAGGGAGCATACCGCGTCCGCGTTCTACGTTCATTGAAACGTATGAGATGAACGCAGAACGCTTATCGCTAACCTATATAATTGGCTTCTTAAAATGTGGCCTGAATAAATGAAAAAAATAGAAAACGTAACAAGTTGCACTAATTTTAAAAAATTAAATAAAAAAGTCGTAGTTGAGAAAACCCATTACAAAACTGTCATGAGAAAACACCATGCTTATCCCGGGAAATTATTAAGTTGTCTGTATAAATACGTTGAAACAACATTATTACCACTATCCACAATCTACTTATAAAGAATCTGCTTCTACTACTCGTAATCAAAATACATCTTCATAGACACTTTTCTATTTCTATTTTGTATGAGGCTCAAATTTTAGTCTGAATTACCGTTATTAACACTAAACGATGGCCAACAATAAAATACATAAACGAAACCAAATTTATCCTCACAAAATATATATCCATTCTAAATTCAAACTGGACGTTTGTCACACGGATACCAAGATAACCGCTTCACCTGTCCGCATTGCAATCGGCTTTTCAAATCCCATGTTAACTTGGGACCTATACATTGTGGGCCCATCTTATCTAGAGCCCGAAGTTCGGCGAACAAGACAATAGCAAGACGAGTCGACGACGAGTGGTGAGTGTTGACGTCTGACGGCGACTTTGGGATTCATTCTGTTCAGTCGGCGGGAGTTGCGGGTGTCGGAAATATGGAGAAATGGCGCGATCGGCTAAAACGTGTGTTCTAAATTTGAATTTAGTTAACCATTTTTTTACTGGCCAGTTTCATTTCTCTTGAATTTTCTTACCAGTCTTACTTGAAGGCACATGGTTTGATAATCGAACAATAGGACTCATACCCACAGACTAAAAAATAGATTTTAGAAATTAGCCAAAAATATTACCTACGCATGTACTTATAAAGTGTTATAATAATAGTGTAAAAAAATCTAATTGGATTTTTAAGACGTACAACCTGATAAAGTTACAGTGTAGTGTAATATACAATATATATTTAATTAATCTTAACACGTCTTACTAATTTATATAAGTGGCACAGATACTCAAACACGTAATGCAAACAGTCGAAACCCGTGGCCATAACACGACGCGACACGTAATTCAATTAATGCGCCCACCCCCCTGTGGGGGAGTGATCCGAACAAACATCGTCTAAAAAGTTATCCGGTATCGTACACTATTTGCATATACTACACATGAATTACTATCGCACGAGTTGAATAGAGGCGTACGTGATTTTTTTTTTATTTTTTTTTCGTCGAAGAATGAATCGGTAAAGAAAGAAACGCTATATTCGAATAATTAAAAATTATATAATTACTAATATGGTTTACAAATTGCGTAATTACAAAGATTTAAAAACCGGTAATATCAACGCACTTTGAATTACTCGTTATATTTATTATTATTAAAATATTTTGATTTTGTTGTCTATGCAGTGATAACGAACGCTTGCCTTGAAAACAAAAATCACAGGACCTTAGTAATTTCTGGACTTCATGTACGAATCTCATTTTCAACCATGATATTCAATGTTAAACGGCGAAGGAAAACCTCCCAGGACCAGTTCTCGAAAAATGTGTGAAGTCCGCCAACCCGCACTGGACCGACATGCTTTTGACAGATATCCCATAAAATATCTGTCAAAAGTGACAGTTACTATGCGGTTGCTGTTCGATTATGAATCGATTGTGTTAGCAGACTTGGGGCCCTGGACTATGAACCGAATCTCATAATCAGCTCGAGGGGAGTCTCATAAAAAGGTGGGAGAGTTTATAGTAGTACTTAAAAAATATAAGAGTTGGCAGAAATTTATTTTTCTTCCCACTCCTCCTATTTTTATCTTTCGATGAATTTCGTGCTGGTTCCAAGACAATTAACTTTATCCCGGGACTCGCCGAGGGTCAAACCTCGGTGTCTTCATTGGACACCACTGTAGATCCTGGCTTACATGAGTAGCAGTGGTGGGTGCGTGTGGCGGGCTTAGTACTTAAAAAAGATATAATGTGAAAAAAAAGAAATGTTCGTCACCATCTCTTTCAGCCCACACTGAGATGAGGGAGAGGAGGGTTAAAGATTAGGCGCGAAGCCCGCAATGCCACGCCGATAAACAACATCTGTGACCGCAACCCTACGCAGACCATTGTCTCGCGCCAGCCCCCTGATTACGTATCTTGCCTAGCCTAACGATAGCAAAGCGACAGCAATAATCTCGCAATAATTGCTTTCAAATCGCAGATTTGTATGGCGTCGCAGCGCTACGTAATACGAATTAGCAATTTTAAAGCAAATATTGCGCGATTACTGCTATCGCTAGGCTATTGCAAGTAACGTAATCAGGGGGTCGGTCACATCGACCCCTTCATAAATCACGTTTTCACTCGCGCATTTTCAATATCGACCTGTTGATGTTGACGTTTCTATTTATTGAAATACAAACGTCAACTTTGTTCCCCGTTGACTTTAATCTCGGTGTTTTCAAGTCGAGAGTGAACAGGTACCTTCTAGGCTAGTATGCTACATTGTAGATCTCATCGTCACTTACCATCAGGTGAGATCGAGATCAAATACTTGCCTATATTGTAAAAAAATTTTTTAAAAAAATCTATATTCTTGGGATCTTGGGATTGGTTAAACTTTCTACCTATTTTCCATCAATTTCGAGATACATAAGTGTAGCGACCTCTTCCACCACACCACAGGCTACAGAGATGGACGCATTCGGAACAATTGAAAATTCTCAATACGATCCTAAAACGCGCTATAAGAGTTTTCGATGCACGTAATATATATACAAGATCCCGAAAATAACCGTCGGCTAGAAGATCTTCTCGTCCCGCCTTTTGTTTCGAATTATTTTCCGTAAGCCGTCCACTCGTATGCGACAATAAAAGTTAATTTTTATATAATGTTTATAAAACAAATCGGCTTTAATACCGCCGACCTGAAAACAATGGTCGATAAAATATTCAACATATTTAACTTTTAACGCTGAGCACACACCGTGTCGAATTGGATTATATTTATTTTATTATAACTTTATATAAAAATACTATGGCAAAAATAGAAGGTTATTATTTTATAAGGGCAATACGTGTTTGTAGTAAACATTTAATAAAAGGACGTTCTGCGCGTCAAGTGCGAGATTATTCGTAAGCTAACTATATAGTTTACGTATTTAGACACATTGGCTGGCAAACTAAACAGCGCCTCTAGCGTACCATACTCAAAATATTCAATTCTCCATACAATGTGTGTAAATACGTGGACTATGAAGTACACGGTTAGTTTACGTATAATCTCGCACTGGACGTCCGAATGGCAATTTCAAATCTAATCCTTCTAACCTAGTATTGTACTACATTGTGTTATTTTGTTGTTATTATTATTTTTTAAATATCTTTCTCTCTCCTTGTTGAAGGGGAGGTAAATCTTAAGGCACGAGCCGGAGCCAAGTGTCTAAGGTGTGCAGAGTGCTTGAATATTTCGGTAATTAAAAAAAAATGCGAAATCTATAGGTATTAAAAATGACTGCTATTTGAAGAAGTGTATATGATATGTGGATACATGAAATATAAGTGGGTTGAGGCTTAAGTGTAACTATTATTATACATTGTATAGTCGCAAAAAGATCAATAAATAATTAAAAGTTGCCATGTCATAAATATATTTTTGAACCTTTTTTTATCTTTTTTATATTAACGCGAATGATAAAAAACTATTTTTTAAGAATTTTATCACTTTTATGTTTTTTACGTACCGGCTGCTCTACAGCAACCATGATCACGGGAGGACCGACTGAAGCTTCGGGAACGTAAAAAAAAACAAAATATAAACGCGATAAAATCCTTAAAATCAGTTTTATTTCAATACTCTTGGACCGTTATATTTATTAGTCAGATTAAAATTACAGTAATGCTGCAGTATAAATGAGGACCTCGCTTCGCCAGGGTCACTTTATACCCTGAACATGGGCACGCTATGGCTTTAAATAAGACGCGATAGCAATCTGCTAATTAATATGGCGCCGGAGTCTAATGCTCACCTTTATTTGCCTCAAACACCGATGTATTTTGCATCTTAAGCAATAAAATATATATTGTAAACATTATATAGATAGGTAGTATAAGCTCTACTGAAATAATTAAACTGAACTGTAGGTAGTACCTAGTGGAGTAATAGTTTATTGAAATCTCGACTAAGATTGGAAATAAATGGCTGAAATTTGTGTTAAAACCCAACTGAAAATATATAATAATAATATAATGTGTGCTGTTTATGCTATCATCAGCAGTTGACCCCAGCAGGTGGCTAATATAACATTAAAATTCTCAAAAAGGGCATCTACGTGTTGGACCCTTGTCCCCGCGCAAGCCTTCCAAAGATCTGGGTGGCCCGTGTGTCCCACTGCTGGGCACGGACCTCCCCTCAATGCGAGGAGGATTAGGCCATAGTCCACCACACTGGCACAGTGCGGATTGGCGAAGTTTACACGTCTTTCGAGAGACTCTCTCAGACATACAGGTTTCCTCACGATGTTTTCCTTCACCGTTACTTTAATTATTACATTACAATATATCACCATTCAAGACCAATATATTTAACCTGTTGGACGATTGACCTTGGCCAATATAGGCAGATGAACATCAACTGGGACTCCAGGCATTTTAATTATATCAAACGTCGATGACTCGATGAAAGCAGATTCACTACCAACTACCCTAGTCAGATCGACACATTTTAAAATATACCTCTATGCATAGTTACTCTACCTAAATATAGAAAAAAAATTGGGTCCAAGCTAACAACTTCTCGCTTTCAAAGGAGGCGTTGAACCGTTCATATCTGCTAGATAAACCCAAGCACGTGTTATTGTTACACAACCCTACCCGTCGCGATGTCATCTGATAAACAGACAAACGTATACCCAAACAACTAGCACCCCTTATCTGAACTGATTAATATTCCTATGCGTACATTAAAATGTTAGGGTTAAGACTTTTTTTTATAAAATGACGATCATATTCTTTTGCATTAAAGACGTATTTCCAATTGAAGGTGAAGTGTTTACGACCTTATGCAACTGGACCGTCAAGTTCATTTGTTTTACGAATGGCATTCAAAGGAATTTAATCCATAAGTTGGGTGTTTTACAGTAGGTTTTGGTTTGTGTACAGTGTCGCGATGATTCAAAGTTTGTTCCTTTGACACGCTCCTGACAAGGGTCCAATTGGAAACGGGCGTATTGCAATTTTTCCTATATTTGTGTGTTTTTTTTTCTTTTATTAATGTTACGCAATGAGGATCACACCTCGTGCCGATTCGGTACGCATCTGTGCCTCAATTTATTGGTATTTTTACGCGGTAACATTGTGATTTTTGTTTATAGTGTTGCAAGGAGTATTAATAATTTTGTTTGTGGTACAGTCACGATAATTAAATACATACGTAACTATGTAAAAATATGTTAGACTGTGATGACGAAGCTACTTGAATTTATACATGTATATAAAAATTCAATATTTTTCTGTTACTTATTTATAGTTAAGTAAGTATTATAATTTAAACATCATTTTAAATGAAACATCACATATATGAAGTAAAATTAAAAAAAAAACAATTTTTCAACTTCTTTTTACCAATCCCGTATTATGCATACACAAGAATAATGGTCTACCATCACCGTGAATTGCCATCAAATTTCACGAAGGTATGCAATTGACGTTCCAATCATGGGAAATTGAGGAGTCATACTGGCTTCATACATCTTGACCACAGACTCACACGTCGGCTACCGTTACCCAATCACCCCTGAACTATAATCAATTGCTTGTTTTGTGTAAAATATGATGTAAAATTGTGAGAATGATAGTTATATTTCAGACTAGCTGTTGCCCGCGACTTCGTCCGCGCGGTATTTAACAAAGATAACCGTTGACAACAGCCTGCTCGCCCATTCTGAGCCCGCGGGACGCATTGCAGGTTGTTGCTATCAAAATTTAATCAGGCGCTGCGCTACAACATTGGTTTTAATTTTTTTCGTGAGAGCATATTTTTTTTTCAAAAATAAAAGTAGCCTAAGTTACTCCTTGTTACATCAGCTATCTGCCAGTGAAATTCCCGTCAAAATCGGTCCAGCCATTTCAGAGATTACCCGGAACAAACAGACAGACAGACAGACAGACAGACGGACAGACAGACAGACAGACGGACAGACAGACAGACAGACAGACAGACAGACAAAAATGGTAAAAAATGTTGTTTCGGTATAGGTAACGTGTATACATCCAAATTCACTTAGTAAAAAGCGGTTATTTTAATATTACAAACAGACACTCCAATTTTATTTATATGTATAGATACGTCATTATTCCTCGAGACTGTCTTTAATGTCGTTCGAGTCAAAAAAAGTGTAAATTTAAATGTGAATAATATTATTTTTTAAAAACATTGTTTAATAAATAAAAAACCTTTTAATACAAATCAATAGATAATAATTTTGTATATTAATGACTTATATTTACGCGAATGCTACACATTGAAATAAAACAAATTTTGCCGATTTTATCGCGTTTATTTTATGTTTTTACGTTCCCGACGTTTCGGCTCCGTTCGACCGACGCGACGTTCCTAGTAACAATAGAAATTAGGAATAATATAATAGCCAACAATTCCGCTGGCACATTTTAATGGAATGGGCAAGTAATGTTGCCACAATGGCGCCATGATTGGCGCGGTCAGCGGCTGCGACGTCGCCGGGAGGATCTGCTTACAATGAGCCAAATTTCCTCTTGTAAACTTATTGTTGGCGCTTTTAAACTTTTTGATTTGTCATTCATACTCTTTGGAAATTACAATTTGTTAAAGCTATTGTTGAGAGCAAAGGTAGACGATGGCTCTTAATATTTTATAATGTGATTGAATGTTGTCTTCACATATTTTTTTTCGCTTCGATCGGATGTGTAAAATCTATTTGCAAATTTTTAATTTATCAATGATATTTCCAAATCTACTCATGCTTTTATTGATCTAGTCCGTAGTAAGAACGAAGAAAAATATATTTATAAGGCAGTTACGACATTGTACTTAAAGTTGAAAGTTCTATAAAGACTAGCGCATCTTATATTACTAGATATTGTTGTAAGTGTGTCGTTCTCCCGCAGTAGATATGCAGTATTCGAGCGCGGTTTAAACTACAAGCGGAAGGCTTGAGATAAATAATTAAATTACAAGCATTTTACACCTAATTCCAAGTTTAAAATATACTACATTACAATAGGTACAACGCATTCTTTTTTTAAAACAATAAATGTAAAAGCTTTGCCATGGTAAAATAGATTTAAGCTTTCTGTAAACTTGGGTGTATATTTCTTTACATCGTGAATAGATATTGGATGTGATTCTTGAAAATATTTATGAATAAAAAACGTCACCTCTTTGAGACCATGTAGTAGCTTATCGGTATCTTGAGGTAAAACTTATATGGACTTTCAGATTTTAACTTCAAAAAGTCTAGCAAGATGTTAGAATTCAGAATCCTACCGTTGGCTTTCTACACGGTTTTACTAGGTTGGTGGTTGGCGTTGGTCGATGGTAGCGTTCCTAACTGGGGCTGAGACGTATTATTAATATTAATAACCAAATCTCGCTCCTACATTTTATACCAACCGCTAGTACCTCCGAACCCCAGGGACTCGGTCCCGTCGGTCGGTCCGACACTTTTTCAAAATCGTGACTCGTCCCGCCGCAACGCCGTCACGAACTCGGTACCGTTATTCAGACACACACACCACTCACCCCAATACGTTATATCTATGGTTAGACGGAGATGGGTATGTTTCGCTTCGTTCCCGTAGAATGCGCTGCCTCGAGCAGTCTTTTGTTTTTGACGTGCTAACATATTAAAATGTTGTAACTATTGTTCGATATTCAAATTTCGAATAGATTCGATTTTTAAAATTTTACTAAATTAGTTTTGATACTGCTAGTTTATAGGTTAGATAAGAGTCATGTATATTTCAGATATCTTTGCTAGAATATGTACGTCATATGCGAGATTATTCGCAAGCAAACTGTATAATTTATAATTTACGAATTGTGGACAGATTGTATAGCAAATTGAACAGCGCCTCTAGCGGACATTATTAAAAAAACAAGTCTCCAATATGTCTAAATACGAAACACTATTGACGTATCTATAAAAATAACTGCCAAAATATTTCCGTAACTGTAAAATTTATCACAGAAATGTGAATAGCCCAAGATACATACGTCAAATAACGATCATCTCGACCTAATTCCGAACAAAAACCTTTCGTAACATAAAGGCACACACGTCCAGACGTGACTAAGCGTAATGCGCAAACGCAAAGAGTATCTTATCCGCCATTCGTGGACATTGATATCATGGCTTTATTGGTCATTCAATGATTGGCCGGATTGACTCGAGTCGGCACCGACTTGCTCACTCCGATTGGTCCAAATTAATCAGCTTTAAATATTTTGTTCAATTACCAAAAAAAAAATACAAATACGTACGCAGACTAGTTAACGTTTTGCTCACGAAAATACTCGCACACGAAGCTCGGGCCTATTAAAAGTAATTCATTAATAATATCGTCAGACGAGCACACCAACTATACTGTCCCGCACTAAGCGACGCTTGTATTATGGGTACCGTACAATGGACTGAGGGCGAAGTCAATATATAATACTTAAAAAGATATTAAACATCCACGACTCGGGTACAAACATTCGCGGTCATCCCACAAACATTGTTCCTACCAGCATTCGAAACCAGGGTCCTCGGGACAGAAAGCAGGATCACTACCAACTGCGCTAATCAGGCCGTAAATGTCCTTCAAGTGAAGGTAAACATACAGTTATTTTAGAACATATTAAAATTACCAAAATGTAAGCTCAATATATATCCCATTACACACACGGATTCTTTATTGTCTCTGAAGCTGTTGCCATGTCACTGCCTTATTGTTGCACATAATATTCCATAAGAGCCGATACTGTAATGTTATTGATTCATACTTAATAAGTGGTGTAATTGTGATCTTTTTGTTGCCAAATGTTGTACCGTCATGATGACGGAGCACTAAGTGCATTTCGATTTAAACGCCCGTTCGTTTAAATGTTATGCATTGTTTATAATTTAAGAAGTATTACAGCGTTTAGACTGGCTTTTAAGTATGTTGTACGGTTTGATAATATTTAAAAAGGTGTAACTGATTTCGCATCGTTTTATTTTGAAATTAAAAAGTATAATTATTCGTTCTGAAATATTTATATTTATTGTCTGGAATGTTTTTAAATACTTTTTGGTATTTATTTTGTAAATGCGTCAAGCTTCTCGAACAACTGTTGTTTTTGGTAATTTTTTTGTTGTAAAAAAATAATACCCACGGATTAAAAAAAATACGATCAAGCGCGTAATATAACATACATGAATAATATCGCCACGGTAATAAAATATTAAGAGGCGTCTTGAGGCAATAAATCGAATGATATTTTCGGTACATCTACATAACTAAATAGAAATACATGTAGCTATATTAACACAAAGTGTTATCGTATAACGGAACGCAACCCATTTGACAATTATATAAGGCTATGGTTTTTACCGCCATATTTACATTTATATAATCTGTCCGTTCGTTGTAACTTCCCGCTAAATATATTGTTCTTCAAAGTACTCCGTATTTTAATTAATATATATTAATATTGATTTCTTATATTTACGCGAATACTACACATTGAAATAAAACTATTGTTAAGGATTCTATCACGTTTATTTTTAACCGACTTCAAAAAAAGGAGGAGGTTCTCATTTCGGTTGTATTTTTTTTGTTTTATTTTTACTTTCCCGACGTTTCGGCTGCTTTACAGCAACCATGGTCACGGGAGACTGACGTGGTTGACGTCCTGGTGTCATAGCTTGACGGGGGTAACCTCATATCCTTTATTTCAATAATAAATATTAAGACAAATATTCTAATATCCACACAAAAAAGAATAATTTTGAACATTTTATTACCCTCAAATTAGTTGAAACCTAACTGTTTTGTTATTGATCGAATTATTAGCTTATACAAGCTATAAAATATACATTAAATAAACTTACATATTAATGATTAACTCGTAAACGGATTTAGACAGTTATGTTAATTTTGTATAAATTAGTTTTTATTTTACTTTATTTTATTATAAAATTTATTGATAAGCTTGTCAGACGTCGTGTGCTCGGTAATAATGCCGTGTCTCATAATAAACACAGTTTTCCTGTTAGCCAAAATACAAATCAACCGACACAAATATATAGTATTTTATTTTAATCAGTTCACCTACATGAGAACCGTAAATCATGGAATATTTTTATACCGAAAGTCATAGATAAAAAGGAGCCATAAAGATCAAAATCCCAAAAAAAAACACATTCTCTCTGCGTTACTTACTACAATTTGACCTAAATATTTTTAAATCGCATTCGAATTTTGATTTTAACGACGAAATCAACTTAGAGGTACGAATTTAAAGAAAAATCAATTCACGATAACACGACTAAATTGCAGAGTTAGTTCTGCATAACTATTACGCGACCGTGTCTAGTCGGGCGCTGCTCACGGAGAAAGTTGGTCGGCTCGGATAAAACTACATTTATTGGCGTTGCATATTCATCGTACCCCTGGGCGTAACACCCAACCAGTTCAAAAAGACCTCTGGGTGCCTGTATCAAATCCTCGTAAGGAATAAAATATAAGTATGTGTAGGGAGGTGCGGTGGGTCAAGCAACATTGGTCGCTCTGTAAGTACTTGTAACAAGCTTTATATTCTGTTTAGTGTAGTGACAGTGTTATGTAATGTGTACTCTGTCTATATCGATAACTTATGATGTGCGATAAATATCTGAGAATATCGTTTGTGACACTTATATATAACAACGAATAAACATAAACATCTATCTACTTTCTTTTCTATTAATTATGAAGATAAATAAAATTATTCTTACTTACATGAAGTAAAACGAACTATGCAAATTGTTTAGTACTAAACATTTAGATTTTAATTATCTATGACTTTATTTTCATTGTTCTGAAATTGGCAACTCCAGCCATCGCTCTCTCACCAACCCCTCTCGTTGTATGCATGTTCAAATTGTCAGAATATTAAATAAATCCTAATTAAACCTTTAAAATGAAGTAATGTGTTTCAATAATAGCACAAATAGTTTCGAAGCCAAGAAAAAATGTAAACCAAAACATCAAGTTCGAGATTATTCGTAAGCTAACCGTATACTTTATAGTCTACGCATTTAGAAATTTTGTATGGAGAATGGAACAGCGCCTCTAGCGGGACGTACTCAAAACATTCAATTCTCCATTCAAAATAACAAAATTACATAGACTATAAAGTATACGGTTAGCTTACAAATAGTCTCGCACTTGACGCTCTGCTATTTAAAAAAAATCAGAAGCGTAAAACCCACAGAACTTGTCCAAAAAGGGTTTAACAGACATACTAAAAAGACAGTAAGGAGATATAGCTTCGAACACTCAAACCACTGGTCTAGCTTGGCGCAATCAACTGTTTGATTCCTGGCTAGTCACAAGGGCGAACAACCACTAAAACCACGGTACTAGTACGATTACAATTAAATTTACAGCTGTAACGTTTACGACTTCACAGTTGTAAACCCAGTTGGCTAATGAAATTTGTTATGTAAAAAAAAATATAAAAAAAAATACATTGTGGCCTTTTTGGCGGGAAGTTGAACAGTGAGTTGTCAATTTTGGTTTACTTTCGAAAAAAATAATTGTTGTCTTGATGAATAATGTTTAATATTAGTGGGATATTAACTATTGTGCGTTCATAATCGAGTACTTTATACTGAGTTCATAATCGAGTACTTTTCGAGTTCAACCAAGAAGTCCGTAAAATTTTCGGTAAACTATCACCAGCTTCACTGATAAGGGTAGGGGAGTCATTTCATCATCATCATTTTTATCATCAGGGGTACTTAAATTATATAAAATAACGAAAACATATTTTTACTTGACACTGGCAAAAATAGCACTATTTTGTAGCCGATTGCTAACATAAAAAAAAGAAAAAGAATGCTTAAGTTTTGGGTGTATCATTTAAAATTTACATTCCCGCGTCTTTTATTGAGTCTTAACATAAATTTGACGATACAGTTGCTATTTACATTATCAATCATCGTTCCAATAAAATATGTTGATTAAATAAAGTTGATTAAAATAATATTCTATCATGTTTACAACCGCACTTTTTGAAAATGTCATTTCAATCAAGCAGAAAGCAAACCAATATTCATAAAATTCTTCTCATTTCCATAATGGAGATTGATGACCACAGCATTGGGTATATGTTTATTATTATTATCGGTACCGATTAATTCAATAACTTTGAATTTCAATGCCTAAAACTAACTAAGTTTGAATTTCAATACATTAAGAAAACGTGAGATTGGTAAACGCTACAGATAGGTACTACGGTCGCGAACATTAATATGACCCATTACCTTAATATTTTCAATGACACTTACAATGCAATAAGGTTGAATATCGTCATATCTCAGAGCAATTGCTCCTAATAACGCCATTTTAAATAGTACCTCTTATGGTATACGTTTGCTGTACGATATTCAACCTTAAATACGTCCTAAATGAAAGTCCGCAACCTTGTACTCTCCATGTATATATGCAAGCTTATTTTTAAAAGTAAAAAGGCTTTATAAAGGCATCAAACTTATAAGAGCCTTGTTTCGTTGGGAGTTAGAAAATAAACTTTTATAATGTTCCAAGTTCTTGTACACTGTAGTCTCCATGTATGTAGCGAAAGTGTCGGTGACATGTCGGAAGCTGTCGCGTCACGACAACGACGGTCGGTTGCGTCCGCAGATTATCGCGCGCGTAACTGACGAGATTCTCTCTGGACTATTGTAAATGTGTGATTTAAAAATTATTGAATGAGTTGAAATAAAACGGATTTTTTCGATTTTATCACGTTTATTTTATGTTTCTACGTTGCCGACGTTTCGTTCAATAGGGAAGATGTCTGTGTACCACTGACTTAAGTAAATCCAAAACCATGCGCACCATTACAAGATCTCAAGACGCTGTGAGCACTTTCTGCGTAGATCGGACCGCGAACAACAACTAAATATGAGGGTACCCCAGTTCTGCATATGCCACTAGAACGTTAATAACCTCAGTCCTCCCGCGGCCATGGTTGCTGTAATGCAGTCGAAGTAAATGGGTAATATAAATATATTTAACAGAAGTGACATCATTAAACGAAAATACGACATTATTTAATTTTGAGTAATAATTAATTGTCACATACTTTATTTAGGCCTTCTTCCAAGACACACGTACGTCTGCCCTATTCTGTGATTAACTTACAGTCTCATTCAGTTTATTTATCGATAATGATTACCTATTAAAATATCGATAATTATATATTAGATTTGTAATTTTTATTGACATGCAGATACTTTGATTAGTTCCCGGCGCAATCAGTATTCATTTTGTTCATTTAAAATTACAGTCAAGACCATAATAATTATTGTTTCAATTAAAATAAGTGGGTCTAGGTCTAGGTCTAGGTTTTAACACCTCACGGTTAAAACTTATTTGATATAAGCTGGCTGGGTGTTTTCAAGTCGAGAGTGAACAGGTACCTTCTAGGCAAGTATGGTACATCGTAGATCTCATCGTCACTTACCATCAGGTGAGATCGAGATCAAATACTTGCCTATATTGTAATAAAAATAAATAAAAAAAGAATTTTACAAATTTTAGTTTTTAAGTTAAAGGTCGCTATAATTAACACGAATTTAGATGTGTCGATGCCCTGAGAATCGAACCTAGGCCCGCACGTTTGACGGGCCGCATTAGCGATAAATCCAGTATATAAATTATCTTTACAAATTTTAATTCACTTTATAATTTACGCTATATAAAACGTCGTTAACTAAAACAGCTAAAAGAACAACCCTTAAGCTTTTAATGGCTCTTAAAATTATATACTTAAGTATTAAAATTTGTCACGGGCTTTTAATATGTTGTAAAGCTCAGTGTCTCCGCCTGCCTAATGATCGTGGTAAGGAAACTAAAAGTTTAAGCATATCTTTTTACTGTACCGCAGAATCGTTAGCAGAGCCTTATTCAGGGTTAACTGAAAAATACTTACAACCTGCTATAGTTAACTTTTCTATATCTAACCTAACAAATTTGGTTTTAAGTCTATTAGACATTCATTTTTTTTACTTTAATAAAAAAACAGATGAAAAAGTGTCAGCTAGTATAGTATATATAAGTAGATATCAATATATAAACAATTAAAATTATTTAAAATAAATTAAAATTAAAATGAGTCAGGTTTCAAAATCCCCACCACCATCGGCCGGCAGGGTGCCCAGAACGCTGGCAGCATTGCCACGTTGAATGGCAATGCTGATGTGTTGGCCATAATATATGCCAGCGTTCTGGTCACCAGATGTCTCCACCAGACGTTTTGAAAGCTTTGAATCTTGATGGATATGATATGATTTATCCCAATTTATATTTGCCATGCAATTAAAATTATGGTGCATATATAATACGAGTATAAGTCCGCCAATCCGCCATGGGCCAGCGTGGTGGACCCATGGCCTAATCCCCCTCGCATTGAGAGAAGGCCCGTGCCCAAAAGTGGGACATTAAAAGGGTATTATTATATAACATATAGGGATATATGAAAATATTTCATGATAGCCGAAGTCTGAACATATCACTCACAATCTAGCCACAAAACTATGGATTTTACGAGTGCTATTTTGGTGATTTTAATTGGCTGTCATCAAATTCATAATAATTCATTCATCTTTTTTTTGGGAATAGGCCCGCCACACACTCCCACCACTGCTACTCCTGTAAGCCAGGATCTACAGTGGTGTGCTATGTTGACAACGAAGTTTGAGGTATTTCCTTTATCTATATAAATAAGCTAAATAACCGTCTCGCCTTATTCATGACATTTCTTTTTAAAACTCTGTCTAGAACGGTATTAAACTTCGTATTTCTAAAATGATAGCAAGGAAGGTATAAATTAAAATGTGAGATTATAAATTTTAATGTCGGTAATCTGTTAATCCTCTTAACGATGTATAAGATACAATAAATCTGTTACCAAGTCGTTATAACTAGCGGCATTTAATCTGATTTATAAATTTTGTGTATCTATTTGATATTATTATAACAAATACCACGTCCAAAATCAACATATTTATAAACCTATACAGAAATAATCCCTATTTATTATCTAAAACTAAACTAAATAAAAGGGAATCGTTTTATCATAAACAAAACTAAATGAAACGAGTGTAGTTAATAATAAATTAGTCGCCTATATTCATAAAAAAAATATTATTTACATGTTAATAAATAATGTTAAGTACGTCAAATCGTAACTAGCTAACCTGGACGTTGTAATATTTTTAATTTTTGGCTATACCAAAGTAAAAAAAACATTCTAATCTATGTTACAATATTTACACGAAGTGTGAAGATTCGCGATAAAAATTTGGAGAACAATAAGTCGCAGGCTCCCCGCGCACTCTATCCGACCTCATAAGGGAGTGAGAGTTATTATCCCCATACAAAACACTTAACAATACGTTAACGGTTAAATACGCGAGCAAACAATCCGGCCTGAGCCCGTCACCGCAATCCCAATCCATAACCCATTCGGAGCATTTTGGAGCAACGTCAACCTCCTTGGTCCGTCTTAAGAACCTTCCCACTGCCTTCCCACTGTCTAAAATGCGACGTAGCACTGGCCTCCGGTACTCTTGGACTACTCGTGTAGCTCGGAGGTAACCGGGACGGCGTAGATAGGAAGCTTCCGTAAGATAGCGAGGAGTTGACGCCCAAAGAGGTGTCTAAAGTGGAGTAATACCCGGACGAAGCAGCCGAGGGCGGCGGAGGCTGTGGCTGAACTCTAGTCGCTTCAGAATACGCATCCAAATGTGTTCTAACTAAAGATACCAGTTCATTGTAGTTGGTGAGCGCGCCACAAGCCCCCGCCACCCTGTAAAGCAACAGCCGCGCCTCCCCAAAAAGACTGTCCAAAATTTTACCTGTCGTGAAGAGGACGATCGCCTTCAGACAGGAATACTCCGCTGAGTCTACGTGCAGCGCCTTCAGCTTCTCCACTTGCTCCTGGAAGATCCGTATGTGGTCCATGAAGGCGACCACCCGGTCCGCCGCCATCGGAGACGCGTGGAGACCTGCCGCGGCTAGTAGCGGCGCCACATGCAGCGGCATGGAACACTGTGACGCATTTAAGACGAACAGTTCCGACCAGACCAGCCGCAGCAACGCGACCTGGTCGGTCACTTGGAGTTCGGGGAAGAATGGAATATTTCTCGCCCATTCTACCGCTGAGAATAACAATCTCGCCGCTAGTTCGCAGATATTGTCTATGCCCATAACGTTGGTTGGTTGCACGCACTGGCCGTATCTGGAGGTGGGGTAGGGTTCTGCTCGGAGGAGCAGGGAGATGTAGGAGGAGAGGTAAGGGTGGCTGTTGAGGCCGGCGGCCGGGTCCCCATTGGCGAGGGAGTACTGGCCTGGCAGCGACAGCCCCGCGGACTGCGTCGGGGGCACCCGCCCTCGTTGCACCGCTGAAACAATAGAGAAACAAAATTATTAAATCATGTTTTGTACAACTAACTTCTACAAACTACAATGATTTGATAGATCAACCTAAAGCTTAAAATAGGGTAACCCTTATGAGTGTACAAAACCCTTGGGTTCAGTAATCAAACTATACTATTGCCATGTTTATTTTATGTTTATGTCAACCTTGTGAATAAAACCAAGGAACACTAATAATCCACAAACTTAAATAGGTAAGCTAACACTTTCTAATGAACAATAATTAGCAACTACCACACAAAAGATTAAGGGTGTCGCAATATTGTTTATGGGTGTTCTAAGTGCTTGACTGACGGCTACCCATACAGACACCACATATATGAGCCTGTAACTAATTAGAATCCCAGCTATGGCAGCTATAAAACATAGCGTCAATATTATTTGTGGTTGTTATCTATGACCAATAGTAATTTTATTTATGAGAATTTCGAATATCTTACGTACTTAAACTAAGTTTTCATAGTTCAACAAACAATTAAAGTCAAAGTTTTATATGTAATGAAAAGAAAAATATTTTAAGCTCACGTTAGCTTTTTTCTGTAAGACTATTTAAAGCAACCGAAAATAAATTCTGGACCTAAATATGAAAAGCCGTATCATTCAATTACTAAGCAGATAAACTAACATGTAGATTGCATGTTGCATAGCACAGGGTCATGACAAGGGAACAAGTGAATAACATGCAAATAATGAAACCTACTTCGCAGTCAGTGAATTAAAAAAAATACGAGCAACGGCATTTTTTGCGACAAAGCCGTTGAAAAAAAAATATTTTAATCAGAATCATCGCTCTCCATTCCCATATCTAGCAAATCACTAATAATCGACTATAATTTATGTGTTCTGTTTTAGTCGATTCTAAATTACAACTCAGATTCACAGACGTCAAGGAATTAACCTGTTGTTTCTCAGCACTAGCAAGTAACAAGCTTCGCCGAGATCGTGATGCAACAAATCATCGATACAATCCGAGACGAATCGAAGTAAAAACGCGGAATCGTTGCTTCTAATCGTTCGGTTCGGATATGCTCTCTCACAAAGCAACCAAAAATGTGTAGCACGCAGAGTATTTCAAGCGCGCTACGTTTTTTGGCGAGAACGCGCCGCGCGCCGCCAGCCGGCGCGAATGCCAGCGCACGCGCGCACTCTCCCGCCTTTTTATTTCTTGTCAGCCAGTAAAAAAGAACAAACGCGTAAACAGGTTGTATTATTATTTTTTCTTTGAATGACAACTTGACTGGAATTCGCCCCACCGTTGTTTCGTAACGACCGCTTCCCACAGTAAATTCACATTTTCGACTCCCATAAATTGTTATAACATTTCGCCTTCGCAGATGCGATTATTACAATGCACACAAATTACATGCGCCCATACCTACGTTCGATATTAATGTTTACCAATCAAATACCACGATACGAACCATCGAAATAGCACGCATTCACGAATTACGGCTAGCATCAACAATTCAATTAAAGTGTTACATCGGTGGTATAATTTCGTTTGAATTAGAGTAATTGCGCGCGTGATTAGCCGGTTTCAGAAGGAAAATGTAGGCCGCGGGCTCTCCCACGCCGCGTCGACACCTAGCCTAATAGCGCGTCATTACACTATCTGCCGATACATCTCGGCCGCGTCTCGACATCGTAACATCACTATCTAGCCGTATAATCGATGACCACTCGGCGCGATTTCGAACAAAGCGATTGTTTGGTCGCGTTCCTCCGCTAATTACAATTCGAATTTCAAACGTGCAAAGCTGTTTAGTCGATTTATTGCATGCGATTAGTGTTATCGACTAAAAATATTGCAAATTGTATGTTGCATTTTCGAACAATTATGAATGATTGAATATTCCAATTTTAAAAGTATTATTTTTAAACCAAAGTAACCTAGAGTTGAATTTGGTCTAGGAATAATTTATTTCTATATTTAAAACTTCCACCCGGATCGCGCTTATAGCATAGATACCTATTATTATTATTTTCTTAATTTGTTTTAAGTGTAGAGTCAGTTCTGATTATTGACAGTTTGTTGTTTATGAATGATAATTAATGTAAATTAGAGTTAATATAGTGGGCTTCCCGTAAGGTTAATATAACTAGATACATTAAATGTCATTTGCATATGGCTACATCTCATTTTGGATTTCTCTCGTATAAAATATAATTTGATTAAATCGTTCGACACCCACGGAGCGGCATGTGATCATGTCAAAATTATAAACAATGTTAACGATGTAAAATTAACTGCTACTTAACAAGTGACTAGTTAAGTATTTATTCGAATAAGTGAGTACTTAATTGAGATTGATTACATTTAATTACCAAATTATATTCGATCGTATTACCAGCACAGCCTTACATTATGAATCTCTTTGTATAGAAGTTGGTATTGATTTCTTATATTTACGCGAATTACATTGAAATAAAATTAATCTTACCGATTTTATAGCGTTTATTGTATGTGTCTTACGTTCCCGACGTTTCGGCTGCTTTCCAGCAACCATGGTCACGGGAGGACTGAGGTGTTTGACGTCCTAGTGTCAAAGCTTCAACTGGGGTAGCCCCATATTTAGTTGTTGTGTAACGGAACGAACGAACGGGATCGTAAAAATCATAAACGCGATAGAATCCGTAAGATTAGTTTTGTTTCAATAGAAGTAGGTACTAAAAGCAACTATATGTAGCATTGTGGGTAACAAGAGGACAACATAAAAATGTATTCCAGACACTTTTCTCATACGAGGACACTTGCTACTTGTACTGCCCTCGTGTAAACCGAGCTTAAGCGAGTTTTGGATATGAGTATAAAAACGTATAAATTAATGTCTTTTTTAATAAAATACCATCGACAAGAATAAACGACAGACGTTTACGTAAAATGTGATAAATAGAATTTGACAACAAAATAATAATTGTCCTACTAAGATACGAATGAGAGTGTGTTAGAATTGGTTATAGGCAGTATTACGGAACATTTAATTTAATTTTTTTTTTTTACATCTCACTAAATATTTACAAACATAGTATGAAAACAAACTATGTATCAAAAAGACCTTGTCCGCGTGGATTGCTGGCTGCATTTCCTCGCTGTATAATCAAACTAATTTTTTGAGCGAGGAAAGAGCCAGCCCTCCATAATTACAATTGAAATAACATAGAAATAGGTCAAGTACCCATTTAAGTATCACTGTTTACAAAACCATTATAGGTAACCAGAGCACGTGTACCCTATTTACGTGTGCATTCAATAATAAACAGTATTTTTACCTGCTCAAGTGTAATTTTTATTCTACGCTCGTATTAATGGTACCCGCAAAATTACTATTTTCACATAAAATTCAGGAATTTAGACTTTAACGCGGTATTTATAAAGGGTATTATTATAAGTAAGATCTGTGGTGACGGTTTGCTCTTGACACAGATCAGCGTTAAGGAAACGATATGTCATTTGTGAGATCTAGCGATGCTGTTGAAATCATTTGTAGAGCGATGTGACGACTAAGTAGTCTTAAGTATTTCAACTCTACTTAAGTATTTGTTATTATCTAGTTACAGAACAGAACGAGCAATATTCCTCGAAGCTCTACCGCGCTCTATTATGATTGTCTTTCAAATTATAAATATGGTAAGTACATAATTATTGAATCTGCTATTGATTGTCGTAGTTGGTAGAGACTCTACTTTCTGTACCAATGGTCCCGGGTACGAATTGCAGTGGGGGCAAATATTGTGGGATGAGCACGAATGTTTGTACCAAGTCATGCATGTTTAATATCTACATAAGTATTATAATACAACTGAGTTCGCCCTCAGGCCATTGTACGGTACCCAGAATAGAAGCGATGCTTAGTGTGGGACCGTATAGTAGTATGTTCGTCTGGCGATATTATTATTATACCTGACTGTGACGTTAAAAAAAGTATATATTTTAATCCAGGAGCTACAGAAAACCTGTTATTACAATTTGCAATCAAATAATCCTGAAATTAATATTTTTTTAATCCACAACCAACGTCCATCTATGTAGATGACAGTTTGACAACTCAATAGCTAAGCTGTAGATAGCGATCGTACAGACAAAAAGCCAATAATGTGGCTAAATTAATATTCTAATAGTCAAGTAACGCCATTGATGTCTTGACAGACTTTTAAGATGTAATAAAATGTGTTGTCTTGTATCGCTGTTAGATCTTTAATTAGCTGTAGAGTGCTTTGTTTGAAGTAATGCAAGATGGTTGATAAATGTATTGATGTGTGATAATTATTGTTTGCGAACTCAGACGCATGAAATAAAACAGAGTGAGCGTCGTAAGCAACAAACTGAGGCACTAAAAGGAAGCTGATTCGTGTAGTACACGCAAATTACGCACACAAAAACATCAAAATTCATTCATTTGTCCAAGGTTACTAAGTACCTAAATAATATGCGTAAAGATCTTTTTAACAAGAGCAACCATAGAGTTTCTTGCCCGTTCTTCGCCATAGGAGCGGCATTCCGAACGGGTGGTAAAGTTGTAGCTTGGCATTTGGTAACAATTTTGATGATTAATAAATACTGTACTTGATGGTTTAATTAATAAATAATATTCTGATTCTGATTTCGCGTGCACTACACAAATCTGCGCCTCGAGACCAAACGTGTGGGACTACGGATGACCTAAGGGTAAGTTTTTAGCGTAAACTTTTCATCTTCCCACTGCCTGTCACCGCAAGAAGCACGGAAGTCAGTTCTTATGACTCGGTCACCCATCCAAGGTCCCATCGAGACACGAGACGTTTACCGATTTACATTCCTTGGTATATTAATGCAAATAAATCTTATAAGGTTATTGTGCTTAGTTATTATATCTGAGATTAATTAATATAATCTAGTGACCGCCACAGACGCATGTTAATTAGTTCGCCAGAAGTAATATAATAGTAATATAATTGACCATAATAGTTTTAAGTTATAGAACGAGTAAATCGTACCTCGTTGCTGTGACATAGCATGTTGTACTAATCATTATCTGTCTACAATCGTATAGCCAACATGATGGCTTCATAAAAACCACATACCGATCAGATATCAGAATATTATATATTGATTTCTTATATTTACGCGAATACTACAAATTGAAATAAAACTAATTTTAAGCAAGACCTCAAGACACAGTGAGCTCTTTCTGCGTAGATCGGAACGCAAGCAACAACTAAGTATGAGGATACCCCGTTCAAACTACGATTCTAGGACGTCAACCACCTCAGTCGTCCCGTGACCATGGTTGCTGTAAAGCAGCCGAAACGTCGGGAACGTTAAATCATAATATAAACGCGATAAAATCCTTAAAATTAGTTTTGTTTCTATATCAGCTTATAGACTTGAATTTGGTCAAGTGACCCTATTGTTCTAAGGGTTTCACTAGGACGTAGTTCAAAAAGGGATTCATATTCGAAAATTGAGAGGAAATCTGTGTCACTCTGGTGAACTTACATACCCGAATAATTTGATAGTCAGGTTTAATTAAAACTAAAAGATTAAAAAAATATGGCCAAATAAAGATTGAAGATGAACCCAAGAAACATAACACCGATACTAATAAAGTAACTGTCATTAAAAAAGTACATTGTCAAACGCTAATCAATTCCATAGAAAAAAAATACTTATCAAGAAAGAATTGTTTATTAAAGACACACAGAACGACGTATGGTACAAACTAAAATAAAAATAACATGCCATAAATTTTACCATTAACAGAGTGTCATTAAAGATTCATATTATACATCATGCGCACTTCGGACGTTTATAAAAAGTAAAGTTTGGTACACAACTTCATTTACCGTTCGCCTATTTATTTAACTTGTTAGCCACTATCTCGTTACGTCCCGATACAAGTTGATAATCCGTTATTTATGTCGGACATTTTTCAACAAGTGTCCAGCACGCGACTGTGTGTCGCCCGACACAGCGGACACCGACAAATGTACGACCATACACCTTTTGTGCTATAACGGTTGTGTTTTGATATCATTAGGAAACTCTCGGGTTTTACGACAGTGAGAAATATTGTTTCTAATATACAGATTAGAGATTTGTCCGTTACTAATGTAGAAAGTGGCTACGCGTGGAGGCAGTGACGAATGGGACATATGATCACCGCTTCGATTAGTCAGACGCACGGTGATAACGAGGGTTTTGATTTGTTGCATTCAACAGATATGGATTATGTAAAGCGAAACGAATTGTCGATAATAGAAAGTATCGATGACGCAAAAGAATGTAAACAAAGCCGCCCACCGGGGGCTGCATATCTAAATTAACACCAAAAACCGGACACGGAAGACATCAAAACATTACCGAATCAAATAATTAATGTTATCGTCAAGATAAATTTTGGTTGGGAAATATGTTAACGATTTGTATAATAAAGCTATTGGGACGGCACGTGCTGTGAATCAAGCGCATTCCTGCGCCCGCGCCGCTCTCCACAACCCTAATAGCTGCAGTCGGGTTTTTGTAATTATCGACTTATTAAACGCCGCGAAAGATTTATGCCATGGCCGGCAACAGGTAAATCTGTTTCGCTACACCCATCGACAGATATATATGAACGTGCAAATGTGTTGGAAACTGACGATGATAACACTCAAGACGCTAAACACTATTTAAATGAACGTAATCAATATTCAATACATCATGCAGACCGTAACGAATCATCTCATGACCGCCATAAAACTAAAATATGTTAACACGAAGCTCAATCAAATATCATAAAGAAAGAAGTAGTTATAAAATGATCTGAGAGAAGTCTATAACCAACAGACCATACGTAGAGTCACTGACCACAACAACGTACGAGAAACGCAGCTTTGCGATAATCATAATACGCTTGCAGATATGTGATTAGCTGCGGGGTCACGAAACGGTCGGCGTTAGACAGAGAAGCCATCTGCCATCGGCTCGCATGCCGCAGTGCAGATGGTGCTATCTTTGTCAGGCAAACGACCGCAGGGCGCCTAAACCGCTATACTAAACTGTGACCTCACGAAATTCTCCGAGCACGATACCGCGGATGATTCACGTGTAATGACGGACGTACAGACGAGCTGACATATAGAGATGCGGACGCAAGATGAATTCCGAGCGACAGGTCGGGTGGAGAGAGAAAAGTGGTTTCAATTCTAAATACGGTCACGGCTATTATCGTCTGTTATTGTTAATTTTGTCGAACCTTCGCCAGCATTAGCATATTAAATTAGTTTTTGTTTTTACATATCGCGATTCAGTTTTAAATTTGTTGATAATTTGCGATTTTGATGGGAGCATCAGCCGGCCATTAAGATGTCAGCGATATATAAATATCCAATTTTAAATCGGCTCTCGTGACATTAGTTTAGCTTTTGACCTTGATTGCGATCTTTTCGCGGTATCTGCTACAGAAGATGGACATTCCGTCGAAGATACAGACGTTCCACATCCGAGTGACGTTAAAACATAAAGTGAAACTAGAATGTTCTGCGCAGAAGTTGTAGAACGATACGGTACAGAGGGCACGACCACTCGGAACAGGTTTCCTGAGACTACTAACGCAGTAACCAATATACTCGTACATACAGAGCGTGCATTACTCTCAAGTATTCAAGATTATACGACGTTAGAACGGAGCGAGCCGACTGTGAGAAAATTTCACCTGTAGGCTGTAGGATGCGCCGGCGATGTTGGTGCAGCCGACCTTTCACGTATTGAGGCGAATAAAAGTTACCGATCACTTTCAAATGGTCCTCGATTGCTCTAAGCGAAGATTATTGACACGGCACTTTAAAATAGTAACGTCTGATAATGTATTGTATATAGTTTGAAAGACAAATATAGACTTGGCCATTGAGTATAATAGTCTAAACGAAATAAAAGATACCCTATTAAGGCGAACACAAGGTATTGTGGCAACACAAAGACACGTCTAGAAACTTGTTTCTGATCGGATATATTTTGGAGAAATGTCATTAAACTCGGTAGTTTTATAGGTCCTACTGGTTTTTAAGTGAGACGTCCTATCCTAAATTCCCGAAGTGATGATAACAAAGCAATCAAATTACAACAGCATTGAGTATCTAAATCTAAACGTCTCCGTGATATTTCATTGCCTAACAAACATCACACGTCGTAAAGGAATTAGTAACTCCGAGTGTGTGTGGAGAGCATTCAGATAAATCACCTGTACAGTTCGTTAGGAACCGCCGGCGCACCGCGGGGGTCCGCCTTCGATTCCCGTGCTGGCAAGTGGAACGGCCATTGAGGCAACCCCCTGTAGGTGAATATTTTGACGTGCCACACTGCGTCATGTTCGGCCTCGCGTGATGAATGGTGAATTCAGATGTTTCTGTGATCTTTTATCTGCATTCAATATTTTTGAGTCTCTTTTGTCATCTTTAGCTTTTTTCTTTTTCGATGGCCATGGTTATGTAACTCCACGATGTTTTAATTAGCTGTTATATGAGTTATAACAAAAAAAGTGTGAAATATTTTAATAGGTTATCAAGTACTTATGTCATATATATTATGTTTATGTATAAAAAATGTGTAAATGTTGTTATTGTATTTATGAAGGCGAACCAGTAGCGTTTCAACATGCCCTTAGTACGTGGTGTATTTTATTAAATGACTAATAAATTGTTTTTTTTTTCTCGGGAATGGTGTCTTTATAACCTACTACTACAACTATATTTTAAAATCATCAACAATTATTATATTAGAACAGTCTTAACCCTTAATAGCCTAGAGTTTCAATTTTGATACCAATCTTTTAAACCGAATGTTCTCATTACTATTAGTTTTTTTTTTTATAGGTTGGCTGTACGTATTTTACTGTTGTATAATATTCTTTCCAACGAAATAAAAAAAAAATCAAATGTCATTATTATTAAACACAGTAATATTAAAAATAAATCACTTTCGTAAATCAGGCTACTAAGGGTTAATATAGCTTGTTATTTAGTTTCAAACGGCATAAATCAACAAAACTATTTGCTGATAACCATTTATAAAATACCTGACACCTCATCTACGTAATATTATGTAAATATTTGAATAATTAAATAGCAAATACCAATAGCCATTGTTGACGATATTAGAAAATGATTTTACGGCAGACATTCCGCATACCAAAGCCGAGACGCGTAACCGACTGGTTTTTATTTTTTTATTTCGACCATCGATAAGATTCTCACGATATTAGGATTTCGCATTCACCAGCCAGTGTTAGCGATTTTACATTATCTGTGATATCTTTTTTCTTCCTCGAAATGAAGGTGTCCGTCAAAATTTAAAAAGTTAATTATCGAATACTTTTACCATTGGTCCGGGGCCGAGCGGCGATACATCATCCCCGAGAATATAAATCACCGGTTGATTGATAGTGGTATACATCTCACGCTCGTTCGCTAGCTCCTTTTTTTAATCCGGCACAAATGATTTTACACTTTGATTCCTTTTTGTGACGCCATTTTGCTACGGAGTTTACGACTTGTTCGAATTGGATTTTGTACACCTGAATTTGGTTGAAACGAGCATGTCTGTTTCTTTTTGTTGGCAGTAAAAAAGCATTCGATGACAATCGAGTGATCTTGACGATAACGATTGAATCGGCAAATTGTGTTAGCGTTTATCGTCAATTCGACGGCCTGATTAGCGCAGTTGGTAGTGACCCTGCTTTCTGCACCGAGGGTCCCGGGTTCGAATCCTGGTAGGGACAAACTTTGTGTGTTAAGCATGAAAGTTTGTACCCAAGTGGATGTTTAATATCTATATAAATAATATATACTGGGTTCGCCCCCAGTCCATTGTACGGCACCCATAATACAAGCGTTGCCTGGGACCGTATAGTTGGTGTGTTCGTCTGGTGATAATAATATTTATTTATAATTCATAAAATAATTTCACGTCGTAAAAATTCAGTTATCGTACCACAAAACGTCCCCAAATAATGAGGAGGTTTTGTGGCACAATAACTCGACGAAATCTCCTTTCATTGCGCCGTGAAATTTAATACGCTCTACCGTATCCAAGCCCAATGTTTACAGTGAAAACCTATCATGTTTCTAACAACCATTGCGAGTCGACCGGCCCGCGATTCCTACCTGATCCAATACAGGATTAGCGTTCGCTATTGTATCGCTACCCTTATTCACATGCAAATGTATGACAAAACGTGAGTTGATATAATTAGCTTAGCGCCCGTGGCAGGTCGGAAGGGTCTTGCACCTTGACCGTGTCCTATCCAAAACCGGTTCATTATCTTTGGTTTTTAATTGATTGTTTTCGCATCGCAGTAACTTCTGACCAGTGTCCGGCTGGGGCCACCGACCTGTGTCGATTAGGGGTCGGATTTTTGCGATGGTCCGTGGGAAAGCGTGTAGCGTCGATGCTATCTTTATGGTCGCGGATGGTAAGTCAGTTTTTCCGAGAAAGAGACCATTACACGCGTCCGTCGTCGCCGTAAGACATGTCACAGTTATTATGCTCGCTAGAACGATAATATCTTTCGGCTATGACGCTGACAAAGTCGGTATGTGGGTACCGGGTTATTCTCGACGCTGTAAGTGCGTCTGTACTGATTGTTGACACGATTAACTCGTATCAATCTGTGGGTAAAACCGTATGAACGTTCGTTGTGACTCGTACGTTGGACGTATCTTGAATTGGTCGGTGACCAAATTAAATTACATTATTATGGCTCGCTTCAAAATTGATTGGAGGTGTGATGTGTATTAAATGGATTTGATTTTTCTTTTTCTTGTGATTATCAAATTGTTTTTGTATTGTATTGAGATATATTTGAGTGTGATATATACCTATCATGCGCATAGTTAAGTAAAAAACGTAGGGTATATGTTAGTGTAAAGTAACATATTTTCTAACCGACTTTAATTCAAATACAACTTGTTTTTGTGTAATCTTCAGTCAAACATATTCCGCTGAATATTAAAGATCACTGAATTGTGCAGTACCATACTAAGCAACGCTTGCATTATAACGTACAACTGCCTGGGACTAACATAGCATCAAGACCTAGGGCAAATCTCATAGAGATCATATTCCAACTCTGCCTAGACAGGAATCCAACCCACAAAAAGGTACAGCGAGCTGAGTAGCTTAAATTCGAACCACTACACCAAGCTGTCGTCATAAAGAAGGTACATCAAAAAGGCCGAATCATTAGCGCTAATAGCTTGCAAAAACGTTACATTTCTCACGGTATGTGCAATATTTGCAAAAACCGAACTGGACATATCCAAACAAACCCTCTCGGTCAGTTGGTCAACAATGACCAGGTGTCCAGAAAATTGACACCCTTCTAGGACGGAACAGTGACCCTATTGTGGGCTGAAGGCGTGTATGAGGCATTGGCACAAACATTTGCACTCGTTTGCCAACCCTGGGAATTTAGAAATGATGTTTTTGACAGCTCCTTCGCGTAGGACAAAAGTGTGCTTTGTGTACTACCGTTGCGAAGGACTTTAACAATTTTTCGCTTGGATTTGCAGATTATAATGGAGAGATGGTTATTGGCCGTGACGTGTTGAGGTAAGTAAATACATTGCATATCATGTTAGGTTAGGTTATGATAGACTGATTTGTTAAGGTATTTTGAGACGTGCAAACTTTTTGGATTTTCTCATGGGTTTTGATTAACATTGTTCGATGGTTAGACGATTTGGACATAGTATTTTATATGTGTTGTGATGGCAGTTTCTTGCCGGTCTTCTCCATAGGAACGGCATTCCGAACGGGTGGTAAAGTTGTAGCTTAGCATTTTGTAACTATTAATTCATAAGTACTGTACTTAATCGTTAACTGTTAACTGAATTAAAAAATATTCTGATTCTGATAAACAAATATGTATATCTATGAAGTGTCTTTTATTATAATTACTAAGAGTATCGCTGATTTCAAATTATTTCAAAATTCATTATGTGTATGTTGAGTGTCACAATGCAACGAATTCGAATTCGAACCAAAAACATTATCAGCTTTTCAATTTCCCTCCAAAAAACCCATTACGCAATTCGCCAGAGAGCCCGAGGGGGCGCAATGGTGCGATACCGGGAATCTTTCTAAATGACCGACTTAACACAAAAACTTATTAAGATATACCAAACAATGAAGTGATTGATGCGGATCCAACAAAAGGCACCTATTGTTACACTGACGAACCAACCCGGGGCGTAATATATGTATGTGCACTTATTAAACCGGTCTATAATGCGGTTAATTAATCAATAGTCGAGCTTTGTTACGTATTTGCATATTGGATGGGATCGCTCTGTGTTGTGTGCGAAATAGCTGCTGTTCTACGATAAACAGCAATCATTACCCAGCTTGTTTAATTACTGCATACAAAACGATTGTTCACAAACTCAGTTATGTGACCAAACATAGCAATAAAGCTGTTGTCAAAGTCAAAGTCAAAGTCAAATCATTTATTTCGTATAGGCCTACGGGGGCACTTACAAATTGTCATTACATTTTTTTTTTCTTAAGTCTACAACCGGATCGGAACGCGACCTCAACTGAGAAGATCCGGCAAGAAACTCTTAGAGCTGAGTTGTATGCTAGAGTTGTATCTCTTAGAGCTATAGAAGGAATGAATGTTCAAAATCAATCGAATTTAACGAATGTCATTATTCTAATAGATATAGCTACGGCGCTGAATTCAATAGAGATAAAGCACATATTAAAAGTGAAAGTCGAGTAAACAAATATCAGCTCACGAATAAAGAAACAGGATCCACATGTAAGATAAAAGCAATGACCACATCATACTGTGAAGCCGGACCAAGAGAAGACGCTATCACTAACAGATCATGTTTCAAATATATTAGCTAGTAGCCCGATCCCAAATGGGCCCTTTCAACAGCTAAAACGCTTTACAAAACAAGGAAACAATAGTATAAAAAAACTAACACAAAGATCGGCTTAATCTTAGCATCTCACACAAAGACGCACACGTACTTTTTTCTTTGTAACAGTTCCAAATTTTGCACCTTCCTTTTGTGATATGACAGCAAACAAATCGTTTGTTGGGACCAGATATGACGGGGTCGAAAACCTAATGGCGTGCTTAAGGGTTGAACCGAGAGCAGCGGGTTACGGTGTCCTTTCCGGTATTTCTGCCCTTCGGATTATCTGAAGGGGCTAATGATGCAAAGGTGCGAATCATAAAAAGTTTAGATGAGAATTGTTGTGGTAATAATGCGGGTGATTGCGTGAAAGAGAAAATAACCTTAATAAAACATTGTTTTGGTTATTGTCTACGTAATCCTTATGAACCTATAAATACTATTGACGTAGAAGCGATAGCCACGTTGGTGGAAGACTCACCATCGAAATGAAAGTTGCAGATTCAAACCAAGGCTCGGATCTCTGATATTTACACATTTTATGTCCAAATCTTATTTACTGATGATGTTGTAGGGTGAAGAAAAAAATACGAATAATATCCGCCAACCCACTGAGCGAAGCTGGATGACTATGACCTTAAATTTCTTTGCCTTGAAGGAAGACCCCTCGCACACATTAATGCATTTAATGGGGTAATTATTACTATAAGTAATAAAGGTTACTTCATAGGCACACAAAACTGCTAATCAAATAAAAGTTTGCAGAGCAATAAAAGATTTCCATCCAAACATCCTGACTGCTGGGTTTAGTCACTAGGTGACCTATAGTTCAACTACCGTCACCCGTAGTGACCTAGAACCACCTGCAACCCAAGTACTTCCAGTTGTAAAGGTCAACCCTAACACTAAAACTGGAAAAAGGCTAGCAACAAGAAGTACGCTACCGCACAAAATTGCAAAATAAAAAAAACAATTGAAGACAATTTCAAAACGAGAGGTCATCAAACGGGTGCCGTATAGAACGCGCGCAGTTATAATAACCGCCCGGCGGGTGTTCCATAGGTGCTACGAACTCTTCAACCTCCGTGCCCTCCGTCAAGACCGTTTCCTTTACGAGACATGGAAATTATATGGGGCTCGTGTTATCTTTTATTTTGTCCACCTGCGTTGGCGTTGTTACACTGACTGTGTTTTATAATTATTTGTGTGTCTCTCATTTGTGTGTGATCTTGTATTGCCATCTTTGTAGAGTCTGCCTGCGCGTCTACTATCTGAGATGTTTGTAAATCTAGACCTCGGTGTCTATGTGAGCTAGGAATTTGTGATTTGAAATCATAATCTTAAAACTGATAATTGAGAAAATAAATGTAGATATACCTTGTCCCAAAAAAATTAATCTTATTGATTTGGGTAATCAGATGACAGAAACAAAGGGTAGACATAGAGACAAATAGCAGACGTGAGCAATTGTCACGTACTGAGTGAGCGAGGCGAAGCAGCCTGATGACTATGTTGGTCATTATATGCAAGGCTGCCTCGCCAGACTGCCCAGTACGGCTTAGCAAAACATTAACGTCGTCACAAATAGAAACTAAAGAAGCAAAACATTGAAAGAAACTCACAAACTGGGATTACGGAAGATTTCAATTAACAAACTAATTACAAAAACAAAAGATCCGGCAGTAAAATATCTACTTGGAAAAAGTTGCGAAATAAAAACCATTAAAACAAAAAACTATTCTCAATGGCGCGCAAATCGAAAGCTACGTACACCGTACAGTAATCTTTGCTCACAATGTTGGTTTTCAATGGGCTATTAAAACCTATATTGTTGCGCATCATAAAGCTGACAATCGTCAAGGCTGCCAGCACATCCTTGACCCGACTACATCCATACCTTACTCATGTGTAAACAAAGGCAAGCTATTTTCGTCACCTTACATAATGATCGCATCATTCAATTTCCCAAATCATTTGAGATCACAACCAATTCTTGAATATCATCAATCACATCGCTGTCTTTAAAACAATAACCCATGATATTAATTGCATCTTTATAATAACCTATTACGGCTCATATTTCTGTATTAACACTGATCGTCAACAGTAACATAGCGTGCCCTTGGGCAGTTGTCGGACTAATGACGGGCCAAGATTAATGATTTTTACTAATTACACTTGTGACAATCAATGTATCTTATAAGTGAGCTTTTTGTATTAGCGCTACGGAATGTTGTTGTAGATTCATTATGTGATTTGTCAGTTGCTTGTGGATTTGTTAGAATTATAACACAGTTTAAGGTCGCTCTTGTATCGCTTGTATTTATAACTAAAAGTTATCTATTGAAGTATAGCGACCTCTTTAATCTCGCCTGAATCTCGAGAGTTTTTGTGCTACGAAAACTATCATAGCGCGGTTCAGGATTGTATGGAGAATTGTCAATTGTTTTGAATGTCCGTCTGCAGCTCCATCTGTGTATCTTGTGGCGAGATTGAAAACGTCGCTACAGAAGAAATGAAGAGCAAATTTTAAAGTAACGTTTTCAGAATCGAGTAAGCAAACTAAACTAAAACGTAGTACCAAAATAAGAAATAAAAATGGTTCTATGTATACTGTGGTGAAATATAGTTCGACGAATTAAAATAGCAGAGACTTAGCTGCAAATTAAGAAACAATAATTGTCCCTTGCGGTAGCGTAAACAAATTATAAATTGCACTTATTGTTACAAACAAAAACAATGTATCAATGCTTATATTACATAGTACTTACATACCGACGAAAGGTACCGGGGAACAGAGAAAAAGAAAATTTTAATAACACATATAGATATCAAACGTCTCAATATAGGCATGGATGTTAGTTGCCGCTTCAACTACAAGCCAATCGTGTATGGTTAGTAAAATTTTCTTCTGGCTCTATGAATGGACAACATCAGTTGCATGAACATCAAAAGGGAACTTTGTGTTGTCACCACACAAGGTATGTTGTTCAATAAGAAATATCTCTCGACTCACCTTCTCTCCTCATGCCCATTTTGAGACATTTTCTCAGTCTGCAGTATTGGCATTGGTTCCTGTGGTGCTGGTCGATGGGGCAGTTCCTATTTCCTCGGCAGGAGTACGTAAGATTCCGTCTCACGGACCTCTTGAAAAAGGATTTGCAACCTGCAGAAGAAATGTTCGTATATAGTGATAATATAATATCTGCTGCTAAAGTCTGATTAGCCGTTCCTACATTGTTCTCACATACCTATAACAATGTATTGCTCAAAAATTTAAAAGATCTTTTAAAAAAAAAACAGCAACCAAGGAGTTTCTTGCCCGTTCTTCTCCATAGGAACGGCATTCTGTACGGGTGGTAAAGTAGTAGCATAATATTTTGTAACTTTTGACGATTCATAAGTACTGTACTTAACAGTCTACGTGAATAAAAAATATTCTGATTCTGATATCGCCAGACCAATACACCAACTATACGGTACCACACTAAGCAACGCTTGTATTTTGAGTACCGTACAATGGATTGGAGGCGAACCCAGTATATAATACTTATATAAACACCCATGACCCAAGCACAAACATTCATGTTCATCACACAAAGTTTGTCCCTACCAGGATTCGAATTCCTCGGCGCAGAAGGCAGGGTATTTGTGGGATTTACTGGTGGTAGGCTTCGACCGTGGCTAGTCACCACCCACTGAACAAAGCAATGTCGCCAAGCGGCCTAGCCGTGTTCCGGCATGATGTACGGTGTTGCCATTCATGGATCAGTTGCGCTGCATGTGCCTAGTGAATGTAGCGTCTCAATCTACTGCCGCCTTCCTACCTAGGCAAGTATGCTCCATCGTAGATCTCATCGTCACTTACCATCAGGTGAGATCGAGATCAAATACTTGCCTATAATGTAATAAAAAATAAATAAAAAGCTGCGTACCCAACAGTGGGATATTAAAAGGGCTGGTATTACTGTAATAAGTATGCAGCCCCTTTATATAATCATAGTTGTCAATTAAACAAAGCATTATGTCAAAATAGGTACTACCAAACTAGGTACTACCAACATCTAAATCCGACAATTCCTATGGAGGCGTCAAATATTTATACGAATTTTTGAAACAGTTAAAATACCTACTTAACGATCTAAAGGCAGTTAAGAGCAATCTCATGAATATATCGTGCGTTAATATTGGAATAAGATATTATTCGGCTTCGACCGACGCAATATAGGAAATTTGGATGCGTTTCCATGTCCGTAAGGTGCAAATTCGCTTGACATATCTAATGGAGACGGACGGCCTGCCGTTTAGGAAATCGATTATTCAATAAAATATTTATGACCGCCGAATCGCGGTAAATTATTTAGAAAAATATTTGGAATGTCAAATGAGCGATGCTGTCGCGACATAAAGGGGAATCTTAGTTTTAGCGGTACTCGATTCGGATTCTCGTTTCGTTCGTCTCGATGTGGAAATAATCGAATTTAAAGTCAGTGGGAGGTGCGTGAATACGATTTAATTACAATTGTATATTATAGGAATACGTTTTGGGGAATTCGGAGTGGTAGTCGCGTGTTGCTCGGCTATTAAGTAAGCTAATAAAATAAATTGTGATTGGGCTGCTTTTGCAGGTATATGTTGTGGAGCTGAGATTACCAGCCTCCGATGGCGTACTTGAATAAAACTGCGTATTGAATAACGTTCTACGAATTTCGGTATTTAGATTTTATAGATTAAAACGTCGTATAAAACATATTATCTTGGTACCTCAATGAAATGATTTTAACTACCGAAATTAAATAATTATCGTTGTTTAAAAAAAACAGTAGTAAAGCTGCCTGCCTAATTAAATTGGTGCTATCTTATTTCATTCGAGTTTTTTTTAAAATTTATGACATATAAAATATGTCAACTGATAGGCCATCATTTTTTTAATGCCTCGCATACGTAACATTTTAATTTTAATTAGCATATATTGTTTTATGGGCCTTATGTACGCAGTACGTACTCATTGATTCCAAAATCAAAACATTAAATTGGTATTTTTATTTAAAAACAATTGATCAGAATTTTAAATTTGAATTGAGAATAGTCAAAAAATATCAGAATAGTAGTTTGTTTGTCTATGACAATGTCTTTAAGTAAATTTATTTTCAATTTTAAAATGAGAATTCTAACACTATCATTGCGGTTACGATATGTGAACACATTTTAGCGAATGGAATGGAATTATGGATAAACATAGAGCTTTATAGTTTAAATTAATAAAAAAATATGATTTTTCGTTATAAATGAAATAAGTAGACAGGTATCCAGTCTTTGCATATATAAAAATATTTGTTTAAAATTTCCATGCCTACCACCTACCTATACGTAGCAGAAACACTGTTTTATTACTCTGTAAAATATAAAAACTCGGTAAATTGACCATAAACATCGTGTAATGCAACGTTCGAGCGTTGACGCTATAAACCGTAGTGTTCTCGAGTCAGGACATTGTAAAAAAGGTAGTTTTAAAATGAGTTTTAAAACTACCTTTTTTAAAATGAGTTTTAAGTAAACAAAAAGTTTCCGTTCTATAGTACAGGCTAAGCGTACTTCAAAATAGTAATCGTACGTAAAGTCATCGAGCAAGCATGTTGTCACTGTCATTCTTATTTATAAATCCTATGGTGAGAGCGAGACGGAAGACGCTTACGTTACTGTTACACAGAACGTACATATATAGCTTTTTAATATTGGTGGACTACTATAACATAGAGACAAAAAAAGAAAAGTGTCATAGAGAATGACATATGATAGATTCGACACTTTTGTCTTTTCATGTCATCATCCATTTTTATTTATAACTAGCTGTTGCCCGCGACTTCGTCCGCGTGGTATTTAAGAAAGACAACTGTTGACTACAGCCTGCTCGCCCATTTTGAGCCCGCGGGACGCATTGCAGGTTGTTGCTATCAAACTTAATCAGGCGCTGCGCTGCAACATTGGTTTTTTTTTTTTTCGTGAGACTCTTTTTTATTTTCTAAAATAAAAGTAGCCTAAGTTACACCTTGTTACATCAGCTATCTGCCAGTGAAAGTCCCGTCAAAATCGGGCCAGCCATTACAGAGATTAGCCGGAACAAACAGACAGACAGACAGACAGACAAAAATCGTAAAAAATGTTGTTTCGGTATAGGTAACGTGTATACATCCAAATGCACTTAGTAAAAAGTGGTTATTTTAATATTACAAACAGACACTCCAATTTTATTTATATGTATAGATGTGTATTTATTGAATTTGATATAACCGCTATTAATTACTTGACGTTGGAAAAATACCCACTTAGTTGTGGGTGAGGCCATATTCAAATCCATTTTCATTTCGTAAAGAAAGAAGAATATGTTTTTTTTTAAATTCACGTTGCACATTATGAATAATAGTGCAACTGAAAATTCCGTATCATTTCGACAACAAAAGTAAGCAAACTTTTTCATATTTTACGAGCATTTTTTGCAAGTTGCAACACCGTTACCGCTCGAACTCACGTACTTGTACCGAGATAAGCCGCTGACCGTCTCCACTAAGTAGTTTCTATGTCCACCGCGCGAGACGCTTGTTAGTCCAAAAAGACGGCTTGTTAGCCTAAAAAATAATTTTATCGTTTTTTTTTTGAAGATAATTTAACGACCTGGCCGCTTTTAAAGTTATTAATGGCTTTTATTTAAATAACCGCGTAAATACTAGTTCGATATTTAAAGTGAAAAGAAATCTATTCATAATTTAGCTAAAACAGGCAGGCATTATGGTGTAAAAAGGTTGTAAGTCTAAGGGAATTACGTGGAATTGTGTGTAGAATTACTGCTGTTTAGTTTTAAGCAAGTATTAATAATACTTTCTAGTAAGATCGTCGCGTGCCCACCGCCGCGTTTTCTCGTGATATCTATCCAGTGCCTTTCGCCAGGAACACCGGCTCCCAATTACCGCTATCGTTGAGAATATCAACCGTTGCAAATTGTATTCAGCGCGGGCGCATCCACGAGAGATTTAAGTGAAAACGTAAAACAATGGTAGGGGTTAGCGGGTGATCGTGTATTCTCGTAATCTGTGGAAAAATGTGAAAAGAGAGAAAAAAAATAATGTCGGTCAGATCTCTATTAATAACTCGAGAAAACTTTGTATAAAAATTAGAATATTTTAATTAATAAATTAATTGATTGATGGATTTTTAAACTGTTTTATTTATTTAATTAATCTGTGAAATTTTCGACCTAGCTCTGTACTTTGTATTATGATCGATTTACACGAGGACGGTACCCAAGTGACAAGTAGCCAACTTAAAAAAATATACAAACCTCATACTAGCCAAACTGTTTACACGAGAAAACTCGCTACTTGTTACCAGCGTACTACCTTCGTGTTAAGCAAGTATGCCTACAACGTGGCAATACCTAACGTGTAGGTACAGCTGCAAATATTGGTATCAGAAAAAAAAGTTGAATCATAATAAATTTGGTGCTCATGGACCAGTTGAAGTAAAAATAAAGCTATTTAAAACTGGTTTCGTCGGTCAGTGCAACACTTTGTACCTATAAATACATTGGTGTATGGATGCTAGGTAAATGTCAACTCGGCAATGCCAGAAACGTTATAATGAAATAAACTGACAGTACAGAACTGGCAAAATAATAACGAGTTCCGTATTTATTCGTTTAGAGAAAAAAAAAACAGTCGGTACAAAAATAAACCCCATTTTATATTTAGAATTAGAAATTCAATTAATAAAACCAATGTTGAGTTAATTCAAGAACAAGATCAGGAAACTATTAATTAAATAAAAAGGCGTGGCCTCATTTTCCACTAGGCCAGGGACTATTCAAGAGTTATAATCCAGTCCTAAATCAATGATTGTCATACATGTAAGTATGTCTAATTTGTTGATGATGAGATTTTATACATTACCCAAAATACTTAACAACTGGAACGAATGTTCTAACTAGCGTACTACGTACGTACTACGTAGCGTACTAGCGTACGCAAGTCTATTACGAGTATACTGCAGATGTCAATTTAGGTATCCACTTGTCACCAATATAATTAAAAATGCAGTATCACAAACGTGCCTTGTCAAAACAAATGAATATCAACATTCGCCTCACTTGACATCGGCATAATTGTCCAAAAGAGCAGAGCCAAAGACAAAAATGAAAGTTTTTCTTTATATTAGAATGTGTCGCGGAACTCTAGGGACGGAGCAAAGCGTTGTCTACAATTATTGGCGAGCGGTGGCTAATGACGGCGAGATTACAGGCGGCGCTCTGCTGACCCACATGCTGCACGCCATGTGACGTCACACAACATGGTACAATAATATGCTACGCGAAGTATTCTCTTTCGAATATCGCCCAAGACTACGTTACGATCAGTATTGACATCTTCAATGGAGAATTAACACCGCTCATTGGTTGAAGATGACCGATGACGTAGTCTTGGGGTAGAGACGTGATCCAGCTGTCATTTATATCTAGCCGTGATTTTTGCTCTACCATGAAATAGGAGTATATATTGTTCTCATTATTTTTAATGCAGATCAGTTTTGAGACATATCTGCACACAATTTTAGATCGGATTTATTCGGTAGCTTAATATTTAAGAGCGGACCGTAAGCGATAAAAGATTTGTATGCTCTATGTTAGCTATACCAAAGCTGTATGGTATACCGCAAGTTTACGATCTCACTGGCGAATATGCGTGGAGTTATAACAGCTATAAAGCCTTGGCAACGTTGCGTAATAGCAACTAGCTGACATATACAATTATGTAGAGCCGGTTAGCAGTTTCATTTGGACAATATACGCCTTTGATGCAATGGTAAAAGTTCTAGTGGATTGTTCTTTTTTTTTAAATAGCTTTGACCAGTCATCTCGTTCTGCAGCTCGACCCTTAGTGATCAGACTGGGATGGTAAGTTCCCAATTTATTATGTTTATTGAAATAGATTTTTTTTCGGATTTTATCGTGTTTATTACATGTTTTTACGTTCTCGACGTTTCGGCTGCTTTACAGCAACCATGGTCACGGGGGGACTGAGGTGTTTGACGTCCTAGTGTCATAGTTTGAACTGGGGTACCCAGGTGTTTGTGGGGTTTAAGTTTAGCTGTATAACGGTGACAATGTTTAAATAAAAGACCCCTGTCCTGCATTTCTTTCATCATGCTCGAACACAGACAAGAGTTTTAAAAACATTTATTTGAATTCAGAATTGTCCAATTTAATTTGTATTATTGAAACTATAGACAGCCTTCAGCAGATGAGTGGAATGCTTATATCTTTCCAATCTTTACACGTAGGTAGTAAGTAGGTACCAACCTTTATTTATCTATGCCCAAGCGCACTATAAGGGAGGAAGGGGAATTCGCTTGGGTAGGTGTACTTTATTTTATCTCTGCCCAAGCGCACCATAAAGGAGGTAGAGAAATTGCCTTGGTTAAGTTTAAGATCCAATATGACACAGGCTAGAGCAAGAGTCATTATAAGAAGTCCCATAACTCAGCAGTGAGTTATTAGATATAACACTAATAACAGTTTTATGGGCATATCAAGTATATCTAGCGAGCTATAAATGTACTAATAAAGCAATCTGTATATAGCTTACCCATAATAAATATGCGGTCGTTTATTGTCTATGTGTCCTCGTAATTAATTGCTGGCGATTTTGTAAAAGGGACAACCGTTAGGTACTTACCTAACAACCTAACGGTAATAGAACAAAAATTGATTCAAAGTAATTTAAGAAAAACTGCATTCGTTTTTAGTTTTGGTATTTTGCACTTTTCTCTATATTTGAAATGTAGTGTATATTTGTAATGTTATATTTGTTCTAAATTTAAAATGAGCTTGCTATATTTTTTACTGGCTGGTCGTATTTTTTAAGAATAAACTATAGTGCCACCTAAGTAACTTGTTGCTTTTTTAAATTAGATAGTTTTTATTTTTTTATATTTCTCATACTACCACTACATTACTATACACGCCACACACTTCAAACTTTCTTTTCTACTATTTAATTAACACTAGCATAATGCACAAATCAAAAGTCCAAGATAAAAATAACTTATTGATCAACACAAAAAAGGCTATAATTTATCATTTCTCTATGAATATTTCACACCTTGGTACCCCATAGAAGGCGGTATGCGCTTAATTTGGTAATAGATATTTATGGCACCATAGAGCCGACATAGCGATAAATAAAAGATGCACTATTCGCCTTAAATCTTCGTTTAGTGACTAGTATATACTGGCTAGTTGGAATAGCGATTATTGATAAAAAGTATTTTTTCTTTTTTTCTTTTTAATAGTTATTCTGCTATTCAGAGCGGATGAAAAAATCAAAGATCATAAAAATCAGCCTAGTCGTTCTTGATTTATAAACGGTGTAACTAACACAAATTTGCTTGATAAAGTTTTTTCAAAACTATTCAATGTCTTACAGCCGTATTTTTTTTATAACAATTATTTAAATATTACCAAACTATAAAATAATATAACTACTAGTCACAAAATGTACACAAGTAACATCTAGCACCACTCAGAATTCAATTAAGCAGATACTCGTATGAAACACCAATTACTGAAGATCATTAATTTACAATCAATCATCTTGAGTTAAAACTTAACGATCTATGGCACGCCTAATAAGGGCATGGTCAAACCCATCTCCAGGCCATTTAGTCCTTGGTGGAACCGCACGTACCTACATGCAAAGATTTGGTACGTGTATAGAATCAGAGTTAGACCGTTAGCCGCGTACTGATTGACTGAGCAGCCTTGCGAGATTGCTATGCCTTATGCCTGCCGAGTCAGTATTTCAAGTCACTCTGGCGCTCTCTAAAATTGTATCCCTGGAAGTAGTTATAGCCAAGGTGGTAGTCTGATTGCCTTGGAAACGAAGATGGCAGCTTCAAGCCCCGGCTCGCAGCTTTGGGATTTCTCTTGCGAATCTCATTTTTACTTATTTGTAGCTCAGAGAGAACGTAAAGACAATGGTTTTACGACAGATCTCTTTCCGGTCGTGTCGGGATGCCGTCGCATTGGACTATGAGAGTGAGGGAAGAGAGAGTGCACCTGTGCTTGCTCACACACTTGTGCGCTATAATATCTCTTGCGTACTCAGCTAGTCTCCATTGAGATTGGCCATGACCAAAATTCGGTCAAGCGGACTATTATTATAGACTCTATCATTCGCCTTGCTGTACGCCCTATTGTTCATGTCAACTTCGCACGAACTAGTCGCTTGCTTGTATCAAAAGTGAGGCTCACGCGCGCGGTTTATTCCTTACCAAGCCTCTCCGAGGTTGCGCAGGCAGTCAGTACTCGGCTAATCGAGGTTTGTACATGTCAACTTCGCGTGATCTAATCGCTTGCTCGGATCGAAACTGAGGCTCACGCCCGCGGTATATTCCTTACCAAGCCTCTCCGAGGCTGCGCAGTCAGTCGGTACTCGGTCAATAAAGTTATAGTACAGTCTATAGCAAAAATAATTTAAACTAGTGATGGGCATACAGCCTCCCACATATCTAAAGTATCGATATACTTCCCTTAATCATTTCATTAAGACAGCGCACAAAAGAAGGACTAATGACAAATTACTCGGTATAATGACCGAGCGAATCGGATCTTAATGAATCGGGTCCTGTTCCCGAGAACATACCGACATATCTACGTACAGACGACGCGCTTCCTTTTGCCTGATTGGTTTAGGCAAATAGAAAAGTTTTGGTTTGCCAATTATGTTGTAAGTATAGAACGGATTGAACGAAATTCGTGGATTTTTGGATGCTTAGATACTTGAAGATATGTTTGTATAAGTACTATAGTTTGTAGTCCAATCGGCGAAAGCTATGTTTAATACAATGTATTATGCGTTGCGGTAGCCATTTGTAAAACAAAACTGAGAATCCATTATTGTGAATTAATTTTCTATTAAAACAATTTATAGCTTTTTCCATTTAGAACGGAAATGGATTTAAATATTTCTTTTTTTTGTTTAATTGTTTTCATGGCTGTCGGTTTCCTCGGAGTGGGTTCCTTTGTTTTAATTTATTATGAGCCCCCAGGTGCTTAATGAAGCAAATAATGAATATTAATACATTTTAACAATAAGCTATTTAATATGCAACATAAAGGGCTCAGTATTTACATATGAATGTGTCCAACGAACGGCCAACGACAAGCGCCCATTAGTTTTATCAAAGAATTCGGATACATAATTTTCTTAATCAATCAGTAACGCGTAAACCTATTTTTATAAATCAACAATAAAATTAATTGACAATAATTCCCAAATAAACTGTTCGTGTTTATAGAGAGCAAGAGAAAAAAACAGTAAATTTTCGATTTACGACGTGACAAACAGGCGTCGTCTTGAACAATATGGCGGCTCTTAAATTTCGAATATGGCCGTTAACGTCGCACGGTCGGATATGCGCCTTATTAAGGCGTAGCTAGTACTCGTTTAATTCACATAAATAATATATTAAAAAGAGTCAAATTTTCATTAAAAGGCGACATGATTCAAGGCGTTCAAGCGTTTTATTGACAGTTTTAGTGGCGGGCGAAGAACCACACACGCGCCGAACGCGGATTCAATTTAAAAAGTGGAATGAGATAAAAATAAATAAGTTCGGAAAGACACTTATGTTTAGAGTCGGTCGTAAAGATAGGGTTAACTGCCACGGTATCGCGGGACAAAACATACCATAAAGCGACCGGTTGTAGCGGCCAATAGGGACGCGCCTCGCGTCGATACCGATTCACTGTTGACTCGCATAATTTAAAATTATAATCGATTATTTTTTTATGATGATAATATTTGAATTAATAAATCATAAAATATTATTAATATTAAAAATTCTTGATGCATTGCTATTATTTGAATGCATTATTAGATGAATGCCAATTTAATTCCTGCTTGCTCGTATGACATATAACCAAAGCCAATAACTACTGGTCTTAAAAACATGTTTACAACTTTACGATTCGCAGATATTTGCTGTAGCTTTTAATATTAATAATTTGATGTTAATTAAAATATTTGTGAAAGTTTTCCAAAAGCTTCTGTCACTCTGTGAGTTGGATGGGATTGCAAGACATGTTTCAAACCTACACTCGTGTTCTAAACAGTGAATATCATATTCAACCATGATTATCACTTGCTAATGGGTGCAGGAAAGCATCGCGTGGAAACCAGTATGACTTGTCAAAAGACGTAAGATGAAGGGAACCTGCACTGGGAAAGTGTATAGCCTGAATCCCCCTCGCTTTAAGGGGAGGCCTGTGCCCAATAGCTAAACATTATATTATATTATTCATATGCTAACTCTTTTTATGATTATAAATAATATAAAGATTTGGTCCAAAGTAAAATGCAGGTATTGAAATATATAACTTATCATAAGTTACTACCTAAGTTGATTACATATTAGCATTACACAGTTCGGCTATTTTATAAATCCTAAACAATACTTTGAAATTTGAATAATGGCGGGATAAAAGAGATAGCTTACAAAATAATATAAGATTTATTTTTACAATCTTTACCGACAGCGCACATCACTACTCACAGGTGTCAACTGCGATGACCATTGTCGCTCACGAGCTCAAGCATTTAAGTCAAAAGGAGCGCTTCCCTGGGACCTTGTTACTATAAAACCTATAAACTGTTTTAGTACAAGATCACCCGCGCACCATAGCGACTTTACACCGACATGGTTCTAAGTGACCAGCGGGAGGTCCGATACTTAATAAAGTGGATTTGTCGACATCAAAATAAGGGTTTACGGTTTACGATCCCAACACTAATGCGCTTTGCCGGTACCGGTACGCTCGCATACTTATCTGGAGATACGGAACTAAAATATTGTGTGGATTAAAAAGATTTGTGGAATATTAACGGAGAAGTTTAGTTCAGTTCGATTGTACTAATGTCGCGATTAGGTCACGTGTCGACAGGTAGTTATATAAATTTAAAAAACTATGTTTTTTTTTCTTAACGCGTTTTGGGTTGTCTATGGTATCGATAGCTTTTTTATCACCGGATTGCACAACCTCGCGAGGCAGACTCGAATAGGTATGTGTACGTCGCGCGAGGCAAAAGACAGACGGTAGTCTGCCTCACTATTACTGTAGAACAAACACTTGAAGTGTCTGGGTTATATATACAAACGAACATACCAACTGTACGGTCCCAAACTAAGATCGCTGGTATTTTGGCGATCCCAGTATATAATTCTTATATTGTGGGTATTAAACATCCACGACTCGGGTACAAACATTCGTGCTAATCACACAAAGTTTTCTTCTGCCAGGGTTTGAGCCCGGGACCATACCATAGGTACCTGCTGTGCCAATCAAGCAATTTTATTATAATAATAATACCCAGCCCTTTTAATGTCCCACTGTTGGGCACGAGCCTCCCCTCAATACGAGGGGGATTAGGCCATAGTCTACCACGCTGGCCTAGTGCGGGTTGGGCTTCACACGTCTTTCGAAGGGTTCTCTCAAACATGCAGGTTTCCTCGCGATGTTTACTTCACCGCTTAAAAATTTTATTGTCAACACATAATTTGTAAAATATTCAATGACGTTTGCCATATGTAGCCACTTAAAACCCCTTGCTTGTGATTCGCGTAAGAAAAAAGGACTTAGTTTTTTTTTATACGTTGAGTGACGTAACTTACCCGACGTATGACAGACAAAATATAATAAAGTCGGTGGTTTAAGTTGTCTTATCAGCGAGTTTCCGAGGCATTTCAGTGGTGATAAGAAAGAGGTCGGGACCTCAATGGCGCCAATGTATCACCTACATCGATAACGCGACCAGACTAACCATTTTGTCCAATCAATGAATGTTTCAATGAAAATAAACCGGATACCGGTTTATATTGGAATAATGTTTGGGCTTTGATCCAATTGTAATAAGCTTTTTGTTACCATTCGTGGCGTCGGAGTGTCGCCAACGCTATCAATGAAAACGTTAGTTGCGGTTCAGATAACCTGGGGCTTAGTTTTGAATAAAGTCTTGAACTTGTATTCTCACAAGACTAAGGCAAGAACAGCCGGAAGACATAGAAGGGTCCCAAGTTCATAAAGACACCTTAGAGACTATGAGAAGAGTGTCGCAGTATGGCAACACGATGCCAACTTCATAATATTTGGCTTTCTCATTCCATTACGAAATTAAATGCGATGAAATAAAATGGTTATAACTTAGCGGGTATTTTGCCAATGTCAAGTATTTAATAACGGTATCAAATTCAATAAATACACATTATAAATATGGATGATGACATGAAAAGATTAAAATGAACAATCCTCATAATTGCCTTTAATGACATTGGCATTAACAAAAAAAAGTTAGATTTTTGACAGATTTTCCCTTGAATATTATACTCATGGAGGTAACAAAGTTAAAAGCTTCGAACTGTACGAGCGAGATAGCTAATTACCAAACGTATGTAAAAGAAAGGAAAACATTAAAAATACTTATTATGTCTTCTTTTTTTTTTTAATGACAGCAACGACAATTGCATTCGATTTATATTCTTTGTCAAATAGCTAGAGTAAGACGCGACTACGCTGTATTTTTGTCTACAAAGTTTATAATCTTAGGATTATCCAAGGCTCTTTAGCGAGAACCGTTCATAAATTAATGACTAGCCCGTTGCAATCATATTTAAGATAATGTCTTCATACACTGCACCTCTATACATAATAAATACACAGCTTTATAATAAACCACATTATACTGTAGTAGGTTTTATACACATATTTAACAAAACTATTGTAAAATAATTTTAAACAATTAATTGGTAAATTATATGGATCACGTTGATGTAGAAAATAATTGTGTAAATTATGTTTAATATATTTTTTAAACAAGGCGACCCAATAGGCTATGTCCGTGCTCGGTACAAGGGTGTTTTTTTAATGTCTAATAATTTGATTTATTTCTTTTGGAATGGTAGCTTTATAACCTAGTGTTGGCTATGTTAAAATATTCTACAGTATTCTATTTCACCTTATATGATTCCATTTATAGCAAGTGCCGCGAAACCAAAACCGACGTACCGTTAAAACGAAAATTTCAATTTCGAATCGAAATATTTAAAAAGAGAATTTGAAATGCCAATTTCAATGTCGATTCGAAATATTTAAAAAGAGAAGTTGTTTTAAATAGTTTTGTTTACAAACGGCGTATCTCAAAAGTGAGCAAGTTCATGCAGGTTAGCGCTTAACCCGTCAGGGGTCAAGGCTGCGGTCTCTGGGACCACTGGCTGGCATAATGACTGCGATGCACTTGGTTCCACCTATTATGTCATCAAGAAGTTTAGTTGTTTGTTTTATGTTTTTTTTTTTGTCGATTGATTCGAGACTTTTTGGTCAAGAGTGCCATTATTTTGTTTTTAAAAGCAAACGTTGCATGATTTATATATACAAAGTGTTAAAGTAACGGAAAGGCACAGACATTTGGATAAAACAACTCTTTACAATGTCAATAAATTGATTCACAGATTTATTAGTTTGTTAATTAATTATTGTAAAAGTTTTTTATATCCTAAAAATGTTAACCTTTATTTAAAAGAGGGCAACGGATTTTTAGTTTTGTTATATCTTGAGAAACTCATGTCAGATTTTGCTTTACATCACCTACGTTGTACGTTTTTTTAATCATGCGACGACTGATACCAGTTATTATTTTAAATTACTAGCTTTACCTACTTTCTTTAAAAGACCATTCCCAAATAAAACAAAAAAACATATTCTATCTACATTGGTGTTACAAATTATTTTTCAGCGAAAGATGATTTTTTATGCCAATGTAAACGGATTAAGACTATTTCGGAATCTGTGGGTATTTTTTTTATTGCTCACTTTTTTATTTTTCGAATAATGCCAGGTGAGATATTCAATAGCATGTTTTTGGTGTTTACAAGCGAAGACACATGCATATAAACGTCACAGTTATGAATTAACTTTCTAAATAAAGATTATTCAAAATCTAGAATGTTCTATTTACAAAAAGCCATATATTCTATGTGAGAGAACAGTGCAACATACAAAGGTCGGTTCCCAAGAGTTCGACATCGCCCCGGCCATCTACACCACTTAGACATAATAACTTGGCGACACCAAACCCGTGATTATCGTTGATCGTGTCGTTAGTGCCGACGTTTTATAAAAAAAAAGAAAAAGAACATAGATAAGGTAATTTGAAATGCGCACGTAACTTTTTTTTTCTAAAATTTTCTACGCAAGCAGTGTTTATTGATACTTGTTCTAGGTATAACATTCAATATAAATGGAGACATCATTTTATGTGTAATTCGTTGATTATTTTAACAGCTACGCCATTATTAGGCACCTAATTTGTGTAACGAAATTGACAATTAAATTAAATTCTGAACAGCACAACCCAGAAAACAACAATTTGCGCGAATCTAATTTGCATAAAAGTGAATCACCCCTTATCTTTGGCGGCAGACAGTTTATGAAAACTTTGTCTTATTGCATTCTGATTAGAAACGGCGGGAGTCGACTCGGCACTTGCTAATTGAGATTTTTGAGGTTAAAGAGGGGACGAGATATTGTATGTTATTATTATATTTTTTTTTTATAAATTGCAAATTATTTATTGTACGAAGTTGCTTTTACAAAAAAAAACCTTTTAATATTTATAAGTATAATAATAGTTATGCTCTACGATTCTGAAATTCAAAAATGGAACTCCAATTACTCTCTTCTACAATATCTGGCCGCGATGAAAACAGCTAAAATTGTAGTAATAATTCCATTTTATCCGATAATTGCCGTGTATAACGAGCATCGATCAATTTGACTAATAGTCGCCTATCATTCCACTTTTAGTTCTTTAGTCAAATCAGCTGATTGGTTTTGGATCTTTAATCGGTCATTCTAATTTGTGAGTTGGTTTAAATTTTTTTTTAACCGGTCAATTTTAGTTTTTACGTAAAAACACACAATTATTTGTCAAAGTTTTCAAAAGTTTATCGATACCTATGCCTACTGTCAATTTTCATTTAAATTATTGCAAAGTTATGTCAATTCAAATAACGGAGTGTCAGTTATCTTGGTGGGACCTAATCCAGATTCAACAGGCACTTAGTACCTCAAATTTATAATTTAGTCAAACACACTAAAATTTGTGAATCGGCACCGCACCCGAACCGCACACGGTCGATTTCCGTCGCAAATGAGTTACACACAAAATTCACTTTCACTTCACAAGATTACGTACCCTCGCACGTGAACTGGCCGTAGTGCTTCCCCGACGACTTGTCACCGCAGACCACACACTCCACATTCTGGCCTTTATCCGTCGCGGAGGAGCCGCTCTGCGTCGACGCGGCCTGGCTCGCGGGCGTCGAGGGCAGGAGCTCGTCATCCCGCCAACTACCGCGAAAGCCGAGCTCGAGAGGCGGGAGGTCAGGGCCTCTCGGAGGGCAAAGCCCCGGGCCTCCGACCCCGCTGTAAACTAGCGCTCCGTGCGTGATGATGCCGGTTGCCGTCACAGGGCGAGAGACCGCGCGCGCGCTTGTGTGTCAAGGGTCGCGGTTCAGTCGCGACTGAGCTCGGGTCGGGCCAGGGCGCGCCGCTCCGCCATTGGCCCGGTGGCCCGCAGGGGCAGGGAGCGAAGGCCCCGCCACCTCGACCGCGGCCCCCTCCCCGCGGAGGGGGTGAAAATCTTTCAGTGGCCAAGTACCGTCGGTAAGAAAATTCGTTGGGCGGTTATGTTTTAGTTCGAACGGGGATTTATTGTATTCGCGCTTTTGTGCTTGAGCGTATTTACGTCGACTGTCGAGTCTTTGTCAACGGTTTGACCAACGTTATAGGTAATATTGATAAATCCGAGAAAATAGGTATTAAACTTCGCAATCGCGTGGTGGTCATCGTTTTAAGGTTATCACCATTGTGCAGTTTCTTCATATATATTTTTACTCCTTTTCCTGTTTATTGAATCATTTATTGAAATAAGTAGGCAAATTATAATTTTACCAAACGGAAAGTACTGAACGGGCTTTTCCTTGTTTTTGTGGAGAAAATAAATATTTTGTAATTCCCACTTGCGCTTCAGTCGGTACCAGAAAATCCTACTTGTATCAACTTTCCCGGTGCCTCCATATTTCTGCGCGCCTGATAGGCACTCGCCTTTATACCTACCTGCCTACCTAACCACACATACAGGTGATAAAGTCAGTTACTTGTTTCAACTGTACTACAAGACTTTTCTCATGGTAGTTGTTATTCCTAGCTTTTGTAGTCCATGATTTCATGTGCCTAGTATTATTTTACTTTTCAATACTAATACTGGATTACAATAAAGGAATGTAGAAGTTACCACAACTATTAGAAAAACCGTTAATACCAGTTAACGTTCACATTATCAATTAGTACCAATTAAAAATGTTTTCTCAGGGAAGCATTACTTCAACGAATATCATCAATTAGATTCATTAATACGTAATGCGCACGAGTAGAATAGCGTACTGAAACGTACCCAACAACGCGTTATTTAGATCTAGATCGATCTAGATCGTTGGGAGGCGGCGCGCGCGCAGGGGCGTGGCGTCGGGCAGGTGGGGGGCGCCACTCCCGCGCACTTGTCAACGTGACGTCCGCACGGTTTGACGCATCACCGACTCGACCGCTATGATTCGACAATATTCGAAATTTAGAGTTAGGACTTTTTTGTAGCGAGGCACCGTTCGCGTTAATATCGATAGAGTTTTTTTCGTAACTTTTTTATAGGTAAAAAAAACGATAATGTTTGTTTGTCAATTTAATCGCGTTGGTAGGAAAAAAATATGTTCTATCTAGTTTGAAATATTCCCAAAAAAATGCTATGCTGCCTATAATCATTTACCATTTATTTACATACAACTTAATCATCTACTTAAGACCATTAACGTTATCTAGAAATTTCTTGTTATGGTTCCTATCAGAAAACTTCTTATTGGAAATTAATATACCTAAAAGAAAAATATTTTCGTTCAAACTTTCGAACGAAATTCGAAGTACTTATAAATTAATAAATAACTAGTTCATTCGTAATCAAAGAATACCTATATCATCTTTCTACTCTATATTTTCTGAGTCTCTATGGTATTATGAAATACCATAGAAACTAAATAGCCTCCCATCCCATTGTTAGGGCACTGAATAAACCACCACATAAGTTCGTTCTTGGCCTCACCGTTTGGCGAGTTCTGACTGATTCTATAACTTCAAGACAGATGTTTAGGGCTGTTACAATTATCTATACAGAACTTTGATTCATTCTCGATAAGGTCACAGAAAATACTATGATTGAATAACACATTCATGCTAATACTAGCTGTAGCCCGCGACTTCGTCCACATGGAAAAGTAGAACATTATAATTATACATAGAATTATATTTTCCATACAAATGTTGACGCCTCGAATTTTCCCGACGTTTCGGCTGCTTTACAGCAACCATGGTCACGGGGGACTGAGCTGGTTGCCACAGTAGTATGCCGAGTGCGATCCTGTGGCACCCCGCTCAAAGGCGGTCAGAGCGGACCGTGGAGTTTTAGTGGGTATACCGGCACTCTGCCGGGGAGTCCCACATACCCCTCTCGTCACCCCGGGCGAGAGGGAATGCGTAACGCATTTCTCCACGTAAAAAAAAAAGGACTGAGGTGGTTAACGTCCTAGTGTCATAGTTAGAACTGGGGTACCCTCATATTTCGTTGTTGCTTGCGGTCCGATCTACGCAGAAAGTGCTCACAGCGTCTTGAGGTCTTGACTTTATGTTTGTTAGTCTGTGAGTATGGGATATAGGGAGTAATCTGCGGATCGATAGATCACATTAAAAAAACCTTTTACTGATAACAGCTACATTATCCTTTAGTGTTATAGGCTATGTATCATCGAGGTACCGCGGGCGGAGCTGAGGGTGAAAGTTAGGCTGCTAATAAAATACGACTGAAAGTTGTAGTGGACCTTTTCTATAAAAAATATTATTATTATCCATCTACTTCAGTATAAATAAACATTTTCAGTGTGATATCTAAAGAGCTAACTTCTGAATGTTTTCGTCTAATTCATCTGAAAAAAGCTTTGTAATGCGATTGTAAATCGTTTAGGGGAATTTATGGTCAATATTTAAAACCACGATTATGTGATATACCTACTATCTACATCTTCCACTTACTGTAATAATTCAACCATTGAGCAATTAAACGTCATCCGTTAGAATATAAACCAGAAAGATAGAGACGTTGCTTTATGATAGCAATCCTATTCAAAAGTTATATTTCACAAACTCAATAGTTAGTTACGTAATAGATAGCTATATACTACTTTATATACCTACCGAAACATCAAGCCGTTCATTATGTTTAAAAAACTAAATACGAAGGTAGAAGCCAGACTCACCCCTGAGGTGAAAGTGCGGGGGTGAAGTGCGGCCGCCCGAGGTGAGGGGGTGAGTTAGGGCGGGTCAAAGGTCGCCCCGCCCCGCCCAAGCCCGCGCCCGCGTGGGTGGCTTGTGTAGTAGATCCTAGGGTAGACGGAGGAACGTCAGTAAGAAGTTGGCGTACAGATAAGAAAAGCTTTCTAGGTAAATACTTACTGCTACTAAAGTAGTAATAAATATGGACTGATGAACACATTACACCCTTTTTGCTTAGCGTAGATCGGTATAGAGGCCTTTAAGAACCTTCACAATGTGCCGATAAAAGTTATATACAACTTATTTGGCACAATTTATATGGGCCATCTATCAATAACTTGTGGATAAGGTTTATAAGGATACTAGCTGCGCCCGGCGGTGTTACCCGTGATAAAAAGTATGAAAAATTAAAAGATCTATCCCACGGGAACCATACATTTTACCGGGATAAAAAGTAGCCTATGTGCTATTCCAGACTATAATCTATCTCTGTGCCAAATTTCATCCAGATCCGTTCAGCCGTTCGGGCGTGAAAGAGTAACAAACATCCATCCATCTATCCATCCATCCAAACTTTCACATTTATAATATTAGTATAGATTATTGTAAAACATGGCTCTGGTATCCTATATGATGTATTAGTATTAGTTCAATTGTTCAAGTACTATAGTCTATCCAACGAATAATGCTACCTGTGACATGCCCGCAGCAAATTGTCAACAAGACAATGTTCTTCTTCCTTCTTTATGAAATGAAATGCGATTAAATAAAATGGATATGAATATGACCTAACTTAGCGGGTATTTTGCCAATGTCAAGTAATTAATAGCAATAACACATTCAATAAACACACATTTTAAATAAAATAATAGATGTGACATGATGATATGAAAATGGCGTGTCCAAAGACAATGTTATAAATTGTGAATTGGTTGTCAAATCAACGCTCTTGAATGGTGATAGCTCTACAATATTGCATTATTAGGACTATATTTTGCGTGGATAAACATGCAATGTGTCTAAGACAGATTATAACTGATTGTAGAGTAAACTCTACCAAGTCTCTTTATTGCCATTTTCATATCGTCATGTCATCATCCATGTGTATTGACGGTAAAGGAGAACCCCTTGAGAGACGTGTGAAGACCGCCAACCATTGAGGGGAGGCCCGTGCCCAACAGTGGGACAGTGGGACACAAAAGGGCTGGTTTTATAATGCCTCTCTCCACACGGGCTATACCCGAATCTTTGGAAGGCTTGCGCGGGGACATGGGTCCAACACGTAGAGGCCCTTTTTGAGAATTTTAATGTTATGCTTATATTATATACTTATATAATGATATAATTCGCCTACAAGTGCTTGGCGCTAGAAATACTCGTTGATATCGTCAGTACAAACCTTGAACTGTTGCGATAAACTATTGGTATACTGACTACATACATACGTACCAACTTCTACAATCCATATCTTGATACTATTTTATTAAACGGTAACTGGGCTAATGGGTGCATTTCATATATTATTAAAAAAAAGTGCAATTTGACTGGGCCTCAAGTCTGCTAACACAATCGATTCATAATCGAATAGCAACCGCATAGTAACTGTCACTTTTGACAGATATCCCATACACAGTTACTATGCGGTTGCTAATCGATTATGAATCGATTGTGTTAGCAGACTTGGGGCCCTGGTTGGTTGGCGAAAGTGAAGTTCACCAACCAGTACTGAGCCAGCATGGAGGATGATCGCCTAAACCCCCCTCGTATAGAGGGGAGTGCGTCCAGTATAATGACAATCATTTCTCCGCAATTGGAGCCAAACAGCATGGTCACGGGAGGACCGAGCTGGTAGTCGTCCTAGTGTCATGGTTGCTGTAAAGCAGCCGAAACGTCGGGAACGTAAAAAATATAAAATAAACGCGAAAAAATTATTAAAATTAGTTTTATTTCAGAACATATAGAAAAAACACTAAGCTCCAATCTGTGTAGAATTTGCATGAACTACACAAATCAGCTTGGTTTCTTGTCCTTCATCTGTTACGACCACCATATTGACATTTAACCCTTAGTAGCCTGATTTACGAAAGTGATTTATTTTTAATATTACTGTGTTTAATGTTACTGTGTTTAATAATAATGACATTTGATTTTTTTTTTATTTCGTTGGAAAGAATATTATACAACAGTAAAATACGTACAGCCAACCTATAAAAAAAACTAATAGTAATGTGAACATTCGGTTTAAAAGATTGGTATCAAAATTGAAACTCTAGGCTATTAAGAGTTAAAATTAGCTGTAATGGTATTGTTTCACAACAATATACTCCGCACAGTGAAGAAATAACGTTATCTTCACAGTTATCATCGATCGTGACAACGGTGTCTGTATGTCGGCAGTTCGTTACCCCCACCCGTCCCACAGCCTCCCCCATCTGGGTCGACTGAGTAATTGGGTGCAGGTACCATCCGAGACGGCCCGGGGACACATATTTTTTTCTCGGTCCTCTCTCTTTGCCATTTTTACTTGACTTGCGGGGAATTTACCTTTTCTACTTTGCGAGGATTTTTAGGTAAGTTGAGTACTTAGTGAGAAAGTTTAAAGTACTTTTGAAGCGAAAGAATAACAGCACTATAATAATATACATGAAATTACTTTTAGAGTCAAAACAGGAGCTGAGTAGTTCAAGCAAGAAACCCTTTTGGACACAAAAACATCGCGAGATTAAAAAAAATATCGCCAGACGATCACACCACTTGTACGGTCCCAAACTAAGCAACGCGTCAATTATGGATACCGTACAATGGTCTGGGAATGACATAAATCCGGGAAAAGCCATATATTTTTCTTGCATTGTATAAAGAGCTTATTTTTTAACACTGTATCATTTAGACTTTAGCTAGATTTAATTTCATCTCAATAGAGACATTGAACCAAGATCAAAAACTATGTCCGTTTGTTCGAGGCCTATTAAAATCTACGAATAGTAATACCGATGGTTGCGCGGGCGCAGCCGCGGGCAAAAGCTATTAGGTACTGTGCTCCACAAAAGTGTTTCTCTTTATTACCCCTTTAGAATTGCAGCTGACAACTTCTTTGTTATTTTGATGCCATAAATCGCGGCAAAAATCAACCAATAAGAACGCAGTGTGTAATGTCACATACATCAATCGCCAGTAGATGTCGCTTCGGTCATCCAGCGACCGTCTCCTGCGCAGGAATGTACGGTCGACGGCGAAAAGCTTATGTAAATGAATAGTGTTATAAATTGGAACGATACGAAAGTTATAGACTGGTTACATAAATTTATAATTTATTGATATTAGAATATTTTATTCATTGCATATTGAATTGATGTTTTTAAATTGACTTCTATTATTATTATACTTAATATGAATATCATATAGGTACACTACTTGAGAGTCAATGACTTACATATAAAAAATAATATGTGAGTCACTAATCTTAAACACTCATAAGCTGCACCCAATACAAATTAAGTACTAAGAGGTGACTAAGAACAAAATGGCATATTCATTCTTGTGCATACTTTACTTCTTTTATACAAAAAAAAACATCAAACCATTTCTAAATTAAGCGGGTACTCAATATAAAATATTTCAAGGAAGGAACAGAATATAAATCAATCGGTCTCCATTACAATTTACAACAAGATCGATAGTAAAATGAGAGCAACTGAATGTAGAGCCGTCAACGTTAAATCACTCGTTTGTTGTCGTGTTTGTTTGTTTGTTGGCATGTTTGTTCGCTTTGTGCGTGCCGGAAAAGTAATTTGGGAACGTCTGGCAATGTACGTGTGTGTCTTGTGCGAGAGATGTTTTGATTTTATTCTAAAACATTACCTTGCTAGAGGGCCTGACAACAACTCGCAAATACTACACAGTGAAATAAAAAAAATATTTTACGGATTTTATCGCGTGGCAAAACCAAGCGCGTCATTGCAAGACCTCAAGACACTGTGAGCACTTTCTGCGTAGATCGGACCGCAAGCAACAACTAAATATGAGGGTACCCCAGTTCAAACTATGACACTAGGACGTCAAACACCTCGGTCCTCCCGTGACCATGGTTGCTGTAAAGCAACCGAAACGTCGGGAACGTAAAAAAATAAAATAATTTTATGTCAATTATTTATTACTTTTTTTTTATACATTATAGGCAAGTATTTGATCTCGATCTCACCTGATGGTAAGTGACGATGAGATCTACGATGGAGCATACTTGCCTAGGTAGGAAGGCGGCAGTAGATATTATTACTTCAACAATGGGCCATTAAAAAAAACCCCTGTTTTATAAAATGTCGGTGACATCAATTATGATTCGTCTCATTTGTTTTTCTGTATGATAAGACAGTGTAAAGGTTATCAGCTACTGACGTGGTCGGGACATGCGAGCCACGTGTTATCTCAAGTTGGTATGCTGTGTTCTTCAGTATCTCGTGTAAGTAATGATCGTAAGTATGTATACATTATTAATATGTACATGTCTACATTAGTATGGCCATATATATTCGGCCTAATCCCCTCGCATTGTGTGGTGTGAGTGGGACTTTAAAAAAGGGCTGGAATTATTTATACATGTCTACATTAGTTTTGTAAAATCAAAAGTTAAAAATATTACAAGACAAAAATATTGTATGCATATATTCGCATATTATAATCGGATTCATTTTCAATAATGATTATCACTTGCTGTACGGTGAAGGAAAACATCGTGAGGAAACCTGCACGTCTGTCAAAAGTCGTGTGAAGTTGCTGTGACTACAATGGCATGAGGCTCGCCCCTATACATTGGTACCACATTCCATCAGCAAATTATGGGTGCACTGCAGTGCTCTGCCTATCTCTTCAGGGATTACAGGCGAGATGGTGCCTATCTATGATAAAATAGTATTTGAAGCACTCTTCAAGGAACAAAATATCATAATAAATGATTCGATCTGCGTACTTTTCTGAGGTCCAGTATGTGTGCTATTACAGTGATGTGGCTAACATCACTATAATAACACACATAGGTAGTATAAAAGGCCACTAAGAACCACAAAAGCCACGCATATACTTACCCTTTATCCCACAAAGCGGTGTCCATAAAATTTTTGTCCACAAAAATGGTACTGAAATCTGCGGGCGGTCAGAGGTGCGCAACCGTTGGTCGCGGTCGGGTTGTTTCATGACACGATTTCATGCACGAACGCGCGATCGAGCGCTGCCGACGCGGCGACGTGGGACGCGTCACGAGAAAAAATATACGCCAAAAATAGGCTCTTAAGATATTTTGTTTTAACTTTTTTTTTCAAGGAAGTGGAAGTAAGGTTGATTAAAAGAGTCATTACAGAATATAAAGGTTATTTGTTTGTTTATGACTTAAATGTGCTGACGTTGTAGCTGTAAAAATCCGCTAAAGGCCTTTGCAAAATACCCACGTTCATAGTAGCAAACTAATAGTTTTGTTCTTAAATATTTATATCAACAATAACATGGTTTAATACTCTGTAGTATAAAAGCGCAAGTATAATATTGAATGCTTACAAGCATATTTGCATCTATTCATCAAACGCATTACCTATCATAGTCTCCCTTCGGTATCTTCAATATTAATACCTCAAATATGTTCCAGTTCCCATAATCCTTCAAAAAAGTATCATCCCGCAATCCCTCTAATAAAACCTCATTGCGGATGGTACACAATGTAGCCGCGGCGCGGCGCCACGGTCGCATTGTGCGGAGGCGACCAATTGTGCAGAACCCCTGCCTGATCACTTAATTGACTACCGAGAGCTTTTCGGGGAAACGTCCTCAATACACGACGTTTTCCCATTAAACGCCACACCATTGCTGTTCTGGTATGTTATTAAAACGTTCAAGCAATATTGGCGCGCGCAATGAATATCGTTAAGGGTATTAATCGCATAACATTGTAGGGAGGAAGTGGTATAGGATTAAAGTGCAGTGGAAATCAGATTTGTTAGCAAGTTATAGGATTGTGTGGGAGCGTTTAATGCCAGTTAATCTGAGCGATTAAGGAGCGGATCGGTGGCTGTTGATTCGCTGGAGAAGATAAAAAGAGGCAGCCGCGTGGATCGAGACACCGGTTATTGGATTTGATCGAGGCAAGGAGACGATGAGGAGTTGCTTAATGACTATACATACCTATTTACATTAACCCCCTTTATAATATAAGCTTCTCGTGGGAGCTACATCATGGGACACCACTGTAGATCCTGGCTTACAGGAGTAGCAGAGGTGGGAGTGTGTGGCGGGCCTAGTCCCATTAAAAAAAAGGTACTTGTATTAAATAAGAACGCTTATATGACTTCCGTGTTGTTCCCACATATCCATGTCGCAGCCGGATTGTAGAATCAACTTTTTTACAATATGGCTAGCCGTATTACAGTACGTCAAGTGTGAGATTTTTCGTAAGCTAACTATATAGTTTATAGTCTACCGTATTTAGACATTTAGTATGGACAGTTGAACAGCGCCTCTAGCGGACGGTATTTAAAACTTTCAATTCTCCATACAAAATGTGTAACATCCATATAACTTGTACAAAAAACTCGTGTTAACAAGACTTTAACTTCTGTTCACGTATTAAATTCAGGATAAACGTAATAAGTGCGGATTGGAACACGTCGTATTTGATTAGATAACCTAACAAATAAACCGTTGCACCACATCATCGATATTATTATGAGACTAGCTGTTGCCCGCGACTTCGTCCGCGTGGTATTTAACAAAAACAACCGTTGACAACAGCCTGCTCACCCATTCTGAGCCCGCGGGACGCATTGCAGGTTGCTATCAAACTTAATCAGGCGCTGCGCTGCAACATTGGTTTTAATTTTTTTTCGGTAGATCCTATTTTTTTTTCTAAAATAAAAGTAGCCTAAGTTACTCCTTGTTACATCAGCTATCTGCCAGTGAAAGTCCCGTCAAAATCGGTCCAGCCATTTCAGAGATTAGCCGGAACAAACAGACAGACAGGCAGACAGACAGACAGACAGACAGACGGACAGACAGACAGACAGACAGACAAAAATTGGAAAAAATGTTGTTTCGGTATAGGTAACGTGTATACATCCAAATGCACTTAGTAAGAAGCGGTTATTTTAATATTACAAACAGACACTCCAATTTTATGTATATGTATAGATGTGATCGCAGGCCAGCGGGACAGATCACCCTTGACAACGGCTTATTTCCCAACGGACACGGATTAATCAGAGGTCCGTCTTCGAAATGTAATCGGTGCTGTATATCTATACTAATATTATAAATGTGATAGTTTGGATGGATGTTTGTTACTCTTTCACGCCCGAACGGCTGAACGGATCTGGATGAAATTTGGCACAGAGATAGATTATAGTCTGGAATAGCACATAGGCTACTTAATATCCCGGTAAAATGTATGGTTCCCGTGGGATAGATGTTTTAATTTTTCATACTTTTTATCGCGGGTAACACCGCCGGGCGCAGCTAGTAATAAAATAAAATAAAAATAGCCTTTATTTACTTACCACTAACGTTACATATACATTTTTTTCCGTGACTATATTTCTCTATCTAGGTATAAGTGTATGCAAATAAAGTAATAATTTATTATAATATGCTAGTAGTTGTCGCCTCTACGGCCGGCGTAGGCCTCTCCTAAACCATTCCAAACATCTCTTTCCCGGGCCTCATCAGTACTATATAGTATACACTAAATTTCTATTTTATTGCCTGTGTAGGTATATTTTTCAGTCAATTTTAACTACTTAACAAAAAAAAATACAACCGAATTGAGAATCTCCTCCTTTTTGAAGTCGGTTAAATATAAAAATGTTTGTATATAGAAAACAAAGTCTTGTTAGTTACACTATTTATAACCTACCAACGGATGGGCAGATTTTTATGATCTTTGATTTCTTGAATTCGTCTGTGCCCCTAATAGCAGAATAAAGAAAAAAAACTCATAAGAAGATAATTGACATTCTCATACATTTGACAGCTGTGTATAATATTTTAATAATATTTCAACGAGTTTTTTTTAATAATCTACACGTTTTTTTTTCTTAATTTTTTTTATCGAAAAAAGACTTTCGTGAGCCAATAGCATTTTACAGCGCATCTAGTACGTGATGTTATTTAAAAACTATATTTTTTAGAAATGTAACCTACCTGCCAATATTGTTATACTTCATTTAAATGCCTGCAGAATATAACTCAAATAGGTTTTTTACTTTTCCCCATAATGTATATATGTCAAAATTTAAAAACAAAATCGATTTTATCCGTCATAATTGGCGAATTATTATAAATGGCTATAACAACAGGATAAAGAACTTTATAATTTTATCATGATAAATAAAAATCAATGAAGCCGTAAGTATGTTCTGAAAAAAAACTATTTAATTTTATAAAAAGAATTCCATGACACTAAATTAATAATAAAGATTAGTATGATAAAAAAAATCAACTCACTCTCCCTAAAATTCTGTAAATCAGTAAACTAATAAAATAATTAACCCGACAGTCAAACATCTCACCCTTTTCACTTTCATCTTACCTTTTTTATAACCCTCATCTCGCGGCACGTGGGTAAGGGTTGCGCTAGTTATTACCATTATTAACCCTTAAACGCTGCGGATGCTGAGACTTTTTGTAAGATTTTATGTACACGTGCTTTTTGTATAGTATTTTAAAAATAGAATTGGATTATTCTTGCTAAGTGTCATATTACGTTATATATGACATAGAACTAGGATTTAGGCTCTCATATATGACAGTGGGTGAGGTACTCATTTATTTATAGTTTCAAACATAAATTAAATTGCGTAATAATTGATATGCAAAAACGTAATTAACAAGAAATTAAGATTTTTTTTTATTCTATTATAATTACATTAACATCAAAACACTATTCATTTGAAAAATCCATTGTAATGTCACTGTAAAGTTCTATAAATTTGAGCCACATCTACGAGTCTAAGTCGTAAGAGGACTGAGCAAGTAAAAAAGGAGCCTCATCAAAATTCAAAACAGCATTTTGAAACGAAACTCACTCGTACAAAAAACTTACAACAATAAACCCAATCAGGCTTCTAAGAAACTTTCATAGAATTGTATTAATTTTCAATGAGATTATTTACAAATCCTCGAGATACACGTCAATGGCAAGATACGGGGGCTGGGTCTGTCAATATTGTCACAAAACATTAACAAAATATAAAAAACTACCAAAAAAAGTAAAAAGCCATGAATGTGGGCTAATTTTCGCTCTCAATACTCACATTGTGTGTAAGCATCGAGGCGTTACACAAATTAATTCATATTGGTAGCCATTTTTTTATTTCATAAAAAGAACACGGAAGACCGTTACTTTTTTTGTAATTTTTTTTTCCCTTTTATTTATGGTGTAAAAATTGGGTTACTTAACGGGAGCGAAGGGACTATTGTCAGTAATCTTGAGGGAACTTTTTTGCGAAAAAAACTTTTTGACAGAAATGCTTTTGAGTTTTTTTTTAAACGTACACGTGTGGCTTATGGCGCGAGTAAATAAAGATTTGCACTATTATTAGGTAGACATTTTTTAATTAGCCGTTATTAATGATGTTGATATTTAAGGTCTGGTTATCTTGATAAATTATATGTACTGTCAAGTACGAGAATATTCGTAAGCTAACCGTATACTTTATAGTCTATTTAGACACATTGAATGGAGAATAGAAAGTTTTAAATACACTCCGCTAGAGACGCTGTTCAATTAGTGTATAAATACGTATACTATAAAGTATACGGTTAGCCTACGAATAACCTTGCACTTGATGTGCTATTAAATTATGTAGTAAGATGTAGGTTCTTTATTATTTTTTACCTTTCAATTCAAACTTTAAAACTGGCACTCTTAAAAAAATACATTGCATTCAAAAGGTGCTCTTGGACTTATTACACTGTATTCTAGAACATTGGCGATTCAAAAAAAAAAAAATTCTGGCGAGTTAAACGTATATAGAGGTGGATGTTTGGCGGGAAACTGAATCATGGCGTCGCGTCAGTTATGTTTTAATTTCCAAAACTAGTGTTCCTGCGAGTTATAGTGAGTGATATAAGTGGAATATTAACCATTATGGGTTCGGTAAAGTGCACAAGTGTAGGTAATTGATACAGAGTGACGAAACATGGCTTTTCAGTTTCTCACAAAAAATCCATGAAAAATCTTTCCGTAAAGTATCCATCACTTTACTGATTGAGGGATGGGGGGGTATTTTACACATATATTCAAAAACAGAAATAATTTATATTACTTGAAACTGGCAAATTACCTATGGTGATGCCAAATTAAAAAAAAAAACAAATGTATATAGAGGTTATATATAACAGTTGTGTACATAAGTAGACACCCAGAACATAACGTCTCACAGTTATAGAAAAACTGCCCCAACTACAATAATCAGTTTCGGACACGTATTCATTGCTTTGTGAACAACAAAACACACAGACACGCTTTTTTTCATACAAAACTAGTCTCCAACCGTTCGCTACTCAAAGGGTCTTACAGGTCATGGGTCACAAGCGTATTTTTTCGAAAGAAAAAAGTCGTTATAGCACCCTTGAAGAGAGCAAATGATAAGTAAAAAAGGGGCTTCGTCTAATATTGTGAATATTGATGAAGAAAGGAATCTGGTTTATGAAATCGGGTGTGTTGCGAGCTGGTTTCATTCACCGCATGTGTGGTCCCACGGTTGCGATTCACGTGCTACGAAAACGTTCTGGGAATCGTGCGCAAGCGCCGAAACTGGATTCCGTTCAGTCGGAGCCTTGGAGATATTTAAACACTGGTATTGACCGAAGGACATGTCGACAGTAACCTAGGCAGCATGTTTTCTTTTTAATTTACCGAAAAAAAAAATACTTGCCTAGCTTATTTTTTTTATGACATAAATTATAATGACACGTAATCCATAACAGATAAAAACCGTAACCTTTACATAAAAGGATTGGAGTAAGGGTTAAGATCTCGTTTCCATCTCGACAAAAGGCACGCGATACGTTACAGAATCCTTGCGCACGATTCGTGTACCCTGAAAGGGATAAAAAGGGATTGGGTATGAGATAAACGGGTACAATGACGAGTGAAATCTCGAAGGTTGGTCGTATTGATCCCGGCACGCGTTTGCGGGTTGAATAAGGGTTGGATGCTGCGCGCGAGCACGCAAGCATTCAACGGGTTTACGGATCGTTAAAAAGTTGTTTTGTAGTTTTTTGGGCAATCGTAATTCGGTCGAGAAGCATGTTTTGTGTAAATAAAATATTTGTTAGAAAGGGGTGTATAATATACACTATAATTAAAGTAACACCCTTTTTGTTACATAAATAATTAAAAAAAAAGTTTTTCGGTACACTTTTTTTTTCTTTATTTTTTTTTTAATTTGAAATATTGTAATTAATTAACCCTGAAAACGTCTTTGTGGCGGAAAGATGAACAGTAAAGTTGTCAATTTCGTTTTATTTTCTAAAAATTGTGTTTCTTAGATATACGAGTATGACAGTATAGCTTGTCGTTTGCGATTTCTCTCAAGATGTTCGTTAAATTTTCAGTAAAGTATCCACAGGTTTACTGATAGGGGTAGGGGATTCATTTCATCATCATCATTATTATAATCACGGGTACTGATATAATTTAAATTAACGAAGATATATTTTACTCGTCACTGGCAAGAAATGCACTATTTTGTGGCCGAAAGCCAACTTAAAAAAAAGAAGAAGAATCCAGCAAACGACGCACGAAATATTAAAAGTAATACATTAATATTCATACAACACAGCTCTTTTCCGTGTCTTTGACATTTTATCTTTTTCGTGTGAGTTTAATAGTTTGCACATGAATTTAAGGATCCCAAGGTCTCTAATTGACAACTTCTGAGATATAAAAAAATGGGAGCAAAATATGTGTTTTTTTTTATACGATGAGCTTAATTTGGGTTTATAAAATTAATTATGAATTAGGGAACTTTAATTTATCAGCAGTTCAAGTGCGAGTTTATTCGTAAGCTCACCGTATACTGTATAGTCTACGTATTAAGGCATTTTGTATGGGGAATTAAACGGCGCATCTAGCGGTCAGCATTTAAAACATTCGATTCTCCATACAACATGAATATTAGAGAAAATAATTGCAATAGCATCACCTATAAAAATATACCTAATAGAAAAGAAAATTATTAAAAAAATATTTTTGTGTACAATGTGAATTTTCAAAGAAACTGCTCAATTTATCAGAGGAATTTCATTGGCAAAGTGTCACACTTCAAAAATGAAATCTCAAGATAAAATTGAGTTAGCACCTCAAGTCAGGTTGATAATCTTTCTGGTAACAAAAAAAATCGCGCTGAACCGTTCGTCTCTCACAAAAACAGTAAAAACGGACAAAAAAACGAGCAAAAAGTACCGTAAATTTGTCAAGCAACTCCGCCCCGGCATCGGGTGGGTTTTTGCCCGAGTGCGGCCCTGTCTCTGTTCTGAGAAAAGGCAATAAATTCGATTAGCTCGGTCGTAGGTGTGGCAAATATTATACAAAAAAAACTACGAAACGTTTTATTTTTGTTTACTCATAAAATAGCTTTAAAATATTCAATTCTTAATTAGAATATAATATTAAATCTAGAACAGATTTGAAATATCACAGCGGAACATGCATTCTTTTTTCAAAATTTTAAACATAGCATTTTTTTCTAAATATTGACGATACCAACGACATAGATAATAAACCTTAATATTCTTCATATATATCGTATGTAAAATATAAATCAGTGCTGTTCATTTGTCTAAGCACATTTATAAGCACAAATTGTTCTTAATTACACTATTCGTGTATTTACTAAGCTCATTTTATGTCACAGCCGGGACCTTTGGTCACAATTAGCCACAATAAACATTCGCCATTGTGGTCTGAGCAGAACGGCAATTGAATGTGACCCGTGCAGTGACATTGTCTATTTAATTAGATCAGTCACATAATATCCTCATAAATGGGTTACCATAAATTATTATGATAATATTCACTTCCTGAAGCAGATAATACGTTCAAAGTGTTTATTTGTTTATGCTGCGCCCCGCGGTGTTACCCGGGATTAAAAAGTATGTCCTTTTCCTCAGTCCTTTTGCAAATGCAAGGTTCGTATGCTATCCGATAGGAACCGTGCATTTTTTCCGGGAGAAAAAATTGCCTATGTCATTTTCTGACCCCTAAACTACCACTACCTATGCACAAAATCGTGTCGATCCTTTGCTCTATGAAAAATTAAAACAAATCTATCCCACGGGAACCATACATTTTACCGGGATAAAAAGTAGCCTATACGCTATTCCAGACTATAATCTATCTCTGTGCCAAATTTCATCCAGATCTGTTTAGCTATTCTGGCGTGATTGAGTGACAAACATCCATCCATCCAAACATTCACATTGGATTTGTAGCTCTAACATAGGCTGCCCGGTTAAGTACACCCGGTTGAGGATTCCATTCCCGTCGAGACAATTTTTGGAACGGATCTTGACGCTATGAGCCATAGTCTGGGTGCTTATGAGATTATCCCTATATTGCTTAGTTTGGGACTATACTGCTGGTGTGTTCGTCTGCCGATATTTGAGTTTCCTCGGTGGGTCTCATCCAGACCAATCGCGCCGCCTTGCGTGTCCATATATGTCTAGAGCGGCATGTAAATAATAAAAAAATAGGTGTATTATCTATGACCCTAGCCATAAACAACGGAAAGTGTACTGACATAAATGCTTCCCTGAGTCTTATTTTTTAATGAATATAGTTGCATTTGTATTTTTTTTATATTTTAATTCCCTTATCTCAATAAGAGTCCTCACAAATATATCTACCAATCAATCACCCTCAGGGTTACCACACAAAATAATCATACCCCAATCAGCCGAAACATATTCATCGCAGTTCAAAAGCTGGGAAAAACAATATGACCATTGTGTTGCCATATAAAAGAGCTTCATATCAATTTCTTATTAAAGAACCATGAAAAAAAATTATTTGTAAACTAATCACCATTCTGAAATATACTTTATCGTGGAAATAATAAGAGTGTGTATAATGTGCATGAATAGATGTAGTAAATTTGTTGCCAGGGGCATAATTTTGATATGGAATGGGATACTTGAGCCAAATTAATAGCTTATCTGTGATCAGTTCGGTTATTATGTCACTCACTGCGCGGGCTTCCAATATGTAGTCACCTTTTATAGGGTTGTAAACATCGACAATACAAATTTTGTTTAACAAAGACCATTTTTTGTTTAAAATTGAGTATTCATTGCTAAATATTTGCTTATAATATTATACTTAAACAGGCAAAACTATTTAAATTAGGAATTATAATGATTCAATGTTTCCATTACAAAAATATTAAAATTTTTAATTCTTTAAATCACAACAGTTGCAAATTTTAAAATAAAAATCGGAGGCGTTCCATTTTCAAATTTGAATACGGCACATTGCTTGACCGTCAACCCTGCCTCCGCCAGGGGGTGTAATGCACCCGAGTACCGCGGCCGGGTTATCCGCAACATCTAGACTTTTGTTGCCGACGGTAATCAGAGACCGCGCCCTGTCGACTCCGGATTATTAGCAGATGGGGTCCTTTCTACCCCACGCGCCATTGCGGTTTGTGTTTTTACTATAATGGATCGCTGCGCTCTTTTTGCGATATTCATAATTCGGACGGTTTTTTGTGAACAAGAAAATAATGCGTCGTATATTTCTTCTATGGTTTTTGATCATGCTTCAATACTGTCTCAAGCAAAGATTAGTTAGCTTTTTTTTTCAGAAACAAACCTTTTCCGGACATCTACGGTCGATGGTCGACCGTGATAGGGATAGTTTTCGTCACCAAAATAAGTCAAATTATTATTAGGTAGCAATATTATCAATAGTTGACAATATATCAGATCTTTCGTCACCACTGAACCGAAAATAGGCCACCGTAAGCTTATCCCTAAAAATTACAATAATGCACATCTTTCATGGCAATAAATAATCACCGATGCGTTCACGGAACTAATCCGTTTCACTTCCGAATTCAAAAGATACGGCGGTCGAATCGTAAAAATAATTCGAAATTTAAAATTCAAACGTCATGGGAAACGTCATCGAGTTCACGGTTTGCTAATAAGGAATGTCCAGATATTACAAAAGCAGATTCAATTCGATAAATCGACACAGAAATGACATATGTTTTGAATACGGAATGTCAACTTATTTTTTTTTTATCTACCTATACACGAGGGGGCCAAGGCAATTATATTTTGTGCCAAGTTTGGAGTAAGGAGCTCGAACAATGAGCGGGCCCTGAGCCTTTGTGCGGTCGTGTGTACCGTCTTTATTATGAAGATTATGTTTTGCTTTCGAAAATAGAAATAGTGCGATCGTTATCTTTGAGGTGAGCTGCGATTGGCTGGCTTAGATGTGGCCAGAGATTTTGAAATTAAAAATATTTTCGAACGTTCAACGTTCGCTTAAACGCGTTCAAAAATAATTCCTTTCATATCTCATCGCAATTAAATAAACATTTTAATTGTATGTGTTCCAATTGATTTAGTCGATATTGTCTGCTTGGCTATAACATACTAATGTCTATGAATGTATTTTAAAACTAAAATAATATTGTCTCTGATTCTTAACCTATGAAAAAAAACCATGTAACGAACCTGCAAACTAAGAATAAAATTATCAAGTTAATTATATAACGTTGTTATAATTGATCATGTGGACCTTCTTCGCCACATAAAAGCCAGCGACCTACGGATTTTACGACGAGTACGGACAACGCAATCCGTCATGTCTTGCAAGTCATCGCTACGTGGTTGAAGACATCGTGGCGTCGCATCATCACGCCAACCAAGAATTCATCTACAAATATATTCTCGCATCATATTTCGTAAAGAAAGAACAAGAAGAAGATTCATAAGCGCATCATCGGGTACGGCTAACCATCCCATCCTAACCTAAACTTTCCGCTTCAGCTTTGTGTACTGTGTCTGAACTTTTTCAGTGGCTCGGTGCATGAGGGGTGCATGCTTGCGCGGTTTCTTTGTACATAGCAGCTTTGTGACGTGCTAGCATCGGCTGCTATACCACTGGGAAACCGTAAGTACCTCTGCTTCTTAAAACCTAACCACAATGAGCGTATGTGACGGTGCTATTTCACGCAATAAATCGCCTAACAGGCTTAGCTCTGATACAAGTAATGACCCTTTTCTTCGCGACCTTATTAAAAAAAGAGGCATTCTAAAGGGCAGGCTAACTAAGCTCTCTAATTATATCACTAATTGTCAACATGATGACATAGACAGTCAGAAAAAAGTTGATTTAAAGTTACGCATACAAGGCGCATCTGCATTATTCGCCGAGTTTAATAGTATTCAATCTAAAATTGAGGAATTTGTCAGTGATAGTGAGCTTGACGATCAGTTATCACAAAGAGAACTATTTGAGAATAGTTATTACAGTTCCATGTCATTGGTGGAATGCTTGATTAACAATGGAGAGATCACTTCCAACATGTCTAGTAACAAGTCACAATCTATTAAGTTACCTACAATATCCATGCCAACCTTTGACGGTGCATATGAACACTGGCTCGAGTTTAGAGACACATTTATCTCACTAGTACATCAATCCAGTGAAATAAGTGCTATTCAGAAGTTCCACTACCTCAAGTCTTCATTAAAGGGCAGTGCAGAGCTAGTAATAGATTCTCTTGAGTTTTCCGCAGATAATTATTTGGTGGCATGGGAATTGCTTCTCAATCGGTACAACAATACTAGGCTGTTGGTACATAATCATGTAAAGGCTCTTTTCACTATTCAAAAAATTTCTAAAGAGTCTCCTCATCATATAAGGAAACTTATAGATACTATTCTTAAAAATCTACGCGCTTTAAAAATATTAAAAGAGCCCACAGAGCATTGGGATACATTAATAATTTATATAGTGACCTCAAAATTGGATGAAACCACTGAGCGAGAGTGGGAGCAATACAAAGGCACTACATTATATCACAGTTCTCAAACAGCAGTTAAAGTAAGTGATTTGCTTAAATTTCTTAAAGACCGGGCTGACATGTTAGAAACATTGTTGGTGTCACATGGAAACAAATTGTCTAATGATGTTAAAAAATTCACCCCAGCAGCCCATGGCAACCACAAGATTCACTGCAATGTTTCTCACAATAAGCCACAAGAAAAGATTGTTAATTTTAAAAAACCTTGTTTGATGTGTTCGGCATATCACCCAATATATGCATGCCAAAAGTTTTTAGACAGTAACTTAGAGGTAAAACTTAATTTCATTCATGCTAATAAATTATGCGAAAATTGCCTGCGCACAGGCCATTCATTAGAGAATTGTAGATTTGGGCCATGCCGCAAATGTAACCAAAAACATAATTCATTAATTCACAATGACTTGTCAAGCAATCAAACTGTATCATTATACGCATCAAATGTAAGCGAACAGGGGGTTAGTCCGGTTACTAGCCAAGAGAACTCTCCACAAGTTAGTTGTATTCAAGTACATAACGCGCACATAGACAAACGTTGCAATTTGTCTATGCCTTTGCAACAGGTGATACTGTCTACTGCGTTAGTCGAGATAGCTGATGATCACGAAAATTATCACGTAGCACGCGCACTCCTCGACAGCGGTAGTCAACATTGCTTCATTACAAATTCATTATGCGATTTATTACACACAAAATTAATACAGTCCACACACGAAATTCGAGGGGTAGGTAATTCAGTGACACATTCCACGCAAGTATGTGATGTCGAGATTAAATCGCGCATAAGTACTTACTCGACACGCATCAAATGTTTTGTGTTGCCGCGCATCACATCTACTTTGCCCATTGTATGTAAACAAAGCGCACAGTTTACAATTCCTGACAACATACAGTTGGCAGATCCGCAGTTTTGCGAATCCCAAGCTATTGATATTTTACTAGGCGCTGACATATTTTGGGATTTGCTCAACAATGGTAAAATGAGGTTGAAAAATGGACCCTTTTTACAAAATACTAAATTGGGTTGGATAGTTTCAGGGCCTATCGATTTAAATCCGCATCAAAATAGGTATATCCAATGCAATTTAACTAATACGCTTGATTCTGTTGACAGCTTACTGCGAAAATTCTGGGAATTAGAAGAGTTGCCCACATTATGCGATACGCGTACCGACGAGGAGCGTGCGTGCGAGGATAGTTTCGTGAAGAATACTACGCGTGATAGTAGCGGACGATTCTGTGTACGTATGCCTCTCAAACATTCACCGGCCGACTTGGGTGAAACATTCACTCAAGCCGAGCGCCGTTTTACAGCGTTAGAGAAGCGTTTACAACGCGATCCAAATATGAAAAAGCTATATAGCGATTTCATACACGAATATGTAAGCTTAGGCCATATGACACGCGTGCCTACATACGGAACCCCGCATTATTTTATGCCGCATCACGGTGTCTTCCGCGAACATAGCACGACAACCAAGCTTCGTGTTGTGTTCGACGCAAGCGCCGCGTCTAGCAGTGGCAAGTCGTTAAACGATCTTCAGCTGGTAGGGCCGCCATTACAAAGCGATATAGTCACCATTTTATTACGATTTAGGCAACATAGGTACACTGCATGCGCAGATGTTGAAAAGATGTACCGGCAGTGTCTGATTCACGAATCACAACGTGATCTACAGTTGATTATTTGGCGCGACGACCCAGCTGAGCCGCTAGGTATTTATAGATTAAACACGGTCACCTATGGAACCGCTTCAGCTCCATTTTTGAGCATTAGGTGCCTGAAACAACTCGCGATTGATTGTCCGGATCCCGCGGTCCAAACAATAATTAATGATAATTTTTTTGTAGATGACATGATTCTCAGTATAGATGACAAAGAAACGCTGCTACAGTTATGCGAGAGAACCGCGGCGGTCTTACAATCAGGTTGTTTCCCGTTACGAAAATGGATTTTTAATTTTGAAATTGAAAAACCTATAACTTCAAGCGCTTCAGAGAAGTTAAATTTAAGCGACAACGGTCAATGTAAAACATTAGGACTGGGTTGGCACCCGGCTTCTGATGAATTTTATTTTAATACACAATTTAAATGTGATAGTTCTAAATTAACAAAGCGCGCTATCCTATCACATGCATCTCAAATTTTTGATCCTTTAGGGTTTCTTAGCCCAACTGTAATGATTGCCAAGATTCTTTTGCAAAAAATGTGGCTGTTACAGTTGGGCTGGGACGAGGAAGTGCCAGCTGACGTCGCACGGGCATGGAACCAGTTCGTCAGTGGTTTATCGGCACTTACCGTCATACGCATCCCGCGCCACGTCACAGCTAGCAACTTTACACGCAGGGAGCTACACATCTTTACTGATGCCTCGCAGGCAGCGTACGGCGCTTGTGTATACGTACGCACAGTGTGCAACGACCATACTGTATCAGTGAGGCTATTATGCTCCAAGGGCAAGGTCGCTCCATTAAAGCCTGTCAATATTCCGAGGCTAGAATTATGCGGTGCTTTACTCGGTGCCAGACTGTACGACAAGGTGCGCAGATCGCTTAATTTACAATTTGACACAACAATGTTCTGGACTGATTCCACTATAGTGTTAGGGTGGTTACACATGCCTCCTAATCTTTTAAAAACTTTTGTGCAAAACAGGGCAGCTGAAATCCACGAGTTGACGAAGGAACTTCAGTGGCGCCACGTAAGCGGGAGAGAGAATCCAGCCGACTTGGTATCGCGCGGCGTCGGTTTGCAAGAGCTTCCACAGTCCCCCCTGTGGTGGGAAGGCCCAAATTTCCTTCGTGAACTCGAGTTCAGTTGCACTGAAGTAGCATCGGAGTCAGACAATCACGCGCATGAAGAATTGCCTGAAATCAAATCAGGAATATCACACACGTTAGTGTTTACCCAGGTACCAAATTCACTATTTCCGTATAGCCGATTTTCTCAATTCAACCGCATGAAACGCGCAGCCGCTTATGTTCTTAGATTTATTTACAATGCGCGCAATAAAGGCAGCCGGCGGTCTGGCGCTCTCACTGTGGATGAATTGAGACAATCTGTATTCACACTGGCTAGACTTTCTCAGTTGGAATCGTTCCCCGCTGAATACGATTCTGTAGAGAAAAATACGAAATTAAAAAATACGCATTTACTTAAGTTGAGTTTGTTTATCGACCACGATAAAATAATGCGAGTCGGTGGTCGTATTCTAAACTCAGTCGATTTTTCGTTCAATAAAAAGCACCCAGTGCTGTTGGCATCTAACCATCATTTTACAATTTTACTTTTTCGTTATGAACATAAGCAAATGCTACACGCTGCTCCCCAGGCGCTTTTATTTAATTTACGGGAGACGTGGTGGCCATTAGGTGGTAGGAACCTCGCGAGGAAGGTTGTTCACGATTGTGTAGTTTGTTGTCGATTGAGAGGCCGTACGATCAACCCCATCATGGGGAACCTGCCCAAAGAACGTATTTCTCCCGGTTTTCCGTTTGAGCGGTGTGGCGTTGACTACGCCGGGCCGGTGCTCATACTTAATCGCAAAGGTAGAGGAGCTCAAACTATAAAGAGTTACATTTGTTTATTTGTTTGCTTTGTGACACGCTCTATCCACTTAGAATTAGTAAGTGATCTCTCTACGGATGCCTATTTATTAGCTTTAAAGCGTTTTATTTCACGCCGTGGCAAGCCATGTGAGATATTTTCCGACAACGGAAAAAACTTTGTCGGTTTAATGAATGATTTTTCCAAATTTTTATCTAAATGTTCCCCTGACATAATTGAATACGCCACAAGTCTAAATATTAAATTTTCGTTTATTCCACCGTATGCGCCTCATTTTGGTGGGTTGTGGGAAGCAGGGGTCAAATCTTGCAAATACCACTTACGCCGAGTTGTAGGAAACGCACATCTGACCTACGAAGAGTTCAGCACAGTGTTGACTCAAGTCGAGGCAATCCTTAACTCCCGTCCGTTAAGTCCTATGTCTACAGATCCGCATGACTTCACACCACTCAGCCCAGCACATTTCCTGGTTGGCCGCCCGCTGACATCACCAGCTGACGCTGACCTGACGCAGACGCCTTCAAATCGGCTCACGCGCTTTCAACGAGTGGAGCAAATTCGACAAAATTTCTGGTCGCGATGGGCGAAAGAATACATCTCTGAACTGCAAATCAGAACCAAGTGGACGGAGAACTCATCTCAGCTGCGTCCTGACATGCTCGTAATCATCAAAGACGATCATCTACCACCGCTGAAGTGGCACCTTGGGCGCATCATTAAACCCATCCCAGGGACCGATGGTGTTGCAAGAGTAGCAGACATCAAGACCGCATCAGGCATCGTGAGACGGGCATTCACAAAAATCTGTCCGTTGCTGGACCAGTAGCTGAGAACCAAGATCTACTTTGAAAGGCAGTGCTTTCAAGGCTGGGGGCATGTTCCAATTGATTTAGTCGATATTGTCTGCTTGGCTATAACATACTAATGTCTATGAATGTATTTTAAAACTAAAATAATATTGTCTCTGATTCTTAACCTATGAAAAAAAACCATGTAACGAACCTGCAAACTAAGAATAAAATTATCAAGTTAATTATATAACGTTGTTATAATTGACCAGTATGAAATAAAATTTGTGTCAATCAGTAGTTTTAAAAATAAAACGTTTTGATACCTTTAGATATTTTTACGTTTTGTTATTTTTACTGGATGGACAGAGTAGCTTGGTAATAAAAAATAAGCAGATGGGGAAAAGTGTCTCGACAAAAATCCGTTGGGCGTGAAATGTTCTCTTTTCAAAATATTCCTGTCTTGTTAGTGGTCAGTATTTTTTTTATTCTTTTCACAATGGATTGGCAAATTTGTACAACACTCACCGTGAGTGGCCGAGAAAACATTTTTTGTTGCTCTATTTTGAAACCTATTCATGGATTAAATATTTATGGTTATGAAAAATTTATGAAGACCATGGGATACAAAATTGTGTGTATATTCAAATGTTTTATTTATTTAAATAACTTATAGTACTTATTTCCAATATAAATATTAAAGTATAACTATTTGTCATAATATTTTTTTAATACCTATTGCAAACGCAATCATGTTTTTTTTTTAAATTCATTTAGTGTATACAAGGATTTATAATGCATCTGGCTTCTATGACTTAATAAAAAAAATATAAATTCAAACTATAATGTATCTTACACCAAAAATGTTAACGGCCAAAGAAAATATATAACTTTCTTTTTAAACTGCAACATTTTAGCCATAACACCCAAAAAGCCCTACCATGAATATATTAACCTCAGATGAGGCGTTTTAGCGCAAATATTATTATATATTACATCAATATCGTACCCCTATCCATCAAACATGGCGGAGGGATGAAGGGCCACTATTGATACAAAATTTACGAGATTAATATTTACAGAGACTACTACCCGTACTGACCTCTACACTTTTGGTTGTATGTGGCCAGTGACGTTGGTATTTTGTGCCTGTATTACTAAAAACTTATCCAAGCTCTGTGCCTTTAAAACTATAAAGTTAATAATGAAAATTTGAAAAAAAAGTTACTTATCATAGCCACATAAAAAAATAAATGTTTTATTTCATTTTCGACAGCATTCGCGCTGGTTTTGGCGGATGATTGAATATATTATTAATTAGTTAATACAATTTTTGAATTCAACTCGTTCGCGATTTCGTAATTATATTTTATTATCTATGGTGAAGCAGTAGTATGGGGCAGTAAAATTTAAAATACGAACTGCAAATTCGAATTTTGAAATTTGCTTCCGATCACAAAGCACCCTCGGATCTCAACTCACATCATAATCTAAACCAAATCTCCCTAGCATTTTACTTATACTCCCAAAAAAAAAGTATGTGCATTATTCAAATATCCGAAAATCTATAAAAATAATCCCGCTCTGTCCCCCCGGTGTCCACTTGTACCCCGGGGACCGTGGATACATCGCTTCTCACGGGCGCCGTATAATTTCGCTATAAATAAAATTGCACTGTAAAATTTCTTGGACATTCGGCGGCCGCAAAGTTGGAATAGGGAGGCGAAGGCTTTTTTATGGGAATTTTATTTCCAGTTTTGGGGTCTATGGAAGACTCAATGTACACTTTGTGATATAGTGTAACGGAACGTCCTGTACGTTCCTTTACACTCTGGACTTATAACAATCGTAAAACTGTTCGATTATCGATTGAAAATGCTATTCATACATCCATCATTTTAGCAATTATTGTGTAAAATTAAATTTGGTTATTGAATTTTGTGAACTACTTTCGTACTAAATTTACTTTCTGAACTAATTTCTATGGCGATATACATATATGATCCATCGAGAATCATATATGTATATCACCATAGAAATTATAGAAATAATGTGTGATAATATTGGACCCAATCATAATCATTATATTATGATGAAACTATGTCAAATTCAAATCATTAATTTCGTATAGACGTACGGGGGCACTTACAAATTGTCATTTTACATTTTCCAGCAAAGCGTAGCAAATACTACTACAAAAATGAGTGACATTATTTTGTAAAGAAAAAAATGACTTCGTAAGGCTCTTTCACAAGCCGTCTCCATATTTTCTGCGCGGTTCTTCCGGGTCGCAATCGCGCGGTAACGGACCCTCGGCGCAGCGCGCGTATCGCGCAACGCATCGCGGCCGATACGCGACGTACCCAACTAATGCCAATTTATACAATTTCCACATTATTTCCGTCTTACAACTGCGTATCACGTTTTAAATGCCAGGATTTTCGTGTAACAATATTTTTAATGTATAAACAACTATCGTGGAATGGCGGAATTATTTCCGAAACTTGGCCACACGGGAATCCAACCCGTAATCACTTGGCCCAGTAACGCAAAGTGACCCACGCCACCACGACCATTTTAAATTTAATATGTTAAAATATTTATGACATTTGATTTTATGAATATTATTTTAAGAAATTCAAAATCAAATTTCGAATTGAATTTGTTTTCGCTCTACATTGAATTTTAAACAGTAAATCTTATTTGATTCGCCCTCCAATATTGATGGGAGTGCAGGTCACGGGTGAAACTGCGGGCAAAACTCATACTTTGATCTAATACATAGCATCTAGGTATGCTAATATGGCATTAGCAAGGGTAATATTGTTACCACTGGCATAAAAAAAAGAAACTCCTTGATGTCATAAAAATAAACGGCCTCCTCAAACTCTCTGGTAAAAATCCAGTCGCCATAGGGTAGCGGTCTTTATGGTATAAATATGGCATATTTCACCATCACGCCAGCGATATTTGGGGCCGGATCATGGGATATATTATGGTAACCCTTTCGGAGTACGATTTACGAATGAGGGTTTGATTCCATTGTTTGGGATTCGACGGTTAAATATTTTGGCTTTAGACAAGTGACGCTTGCGTTTAAAAAAAAATGCACGATGGTTTTTTTGGCGGGAAATTTAACAATAAGAAGTTTTTAAATTTATTATGGCCAACTATCTTAAATACCACCATATTAAAATTATTATATTATTATTTATATTTAAGACTAGCTGCGCCCGGCGGTGTTACCCGCGATAAAAAGTATGAAAAATTAAATCATCTATCCCACGGGAACCATACATTTTACCGGGATAAAAAGGAGCCTATGTGCTATTCCAGACTATAATCTATCTCTGTGCCAAATTTCATCCAGATCCGTTCAGCCGTTCTGGCGTGAAAGAGTAACAAACATCCATCCATCCATCCATCCAAACTTTCACATTTATAATATTAGTATAGATGGTTGTACGAGCAGCCTTTAGTGTTATTTTTTTAATAATGTGTTCTTATTGTAATGTCCGTGGATTGTGGAATAATACCCATCCGGGAAGATGACACTAACTAAATCAAACTGCATTAAAATCGGTATATTCGTTTTAAAGCTACGAATCCAAAGCCAATGAAAAAAAAATTATGGCGCTACTTACCGCTGCATTGGAGGTGGAGTTTAAAAGCTAAAACAAAATTAAGCTAAATAATAACATCTCTAGACGAACACAAACTGTACGGACCCATACTAAGCAACGCTTGATTATGGGTACCGTACCAAGTGGTGGCGATCCCAGTATATAATACTTATAGATATTAAATATCCACGACTCTGGTACAAACATTCATGCACATCATAAACCTAAAGATTGCCCCTACCAGTATTCGAATCCGGATACTTCGCACAGAAAGCAGGGTCACTACCTACTGAGCTATTCAAATCGTCAATTATTCACTTCATCTGCTTATAAGTTGCTTACCCTAAAACATGTCATTCAATATCTTTGGAAACAATTCACCGGCTGACTGATTCTCACCCTTATCCGCGGCTCGTAAAATTTTATAGCACTGCTTACCCCGCTGAGGCGACAGCGCTAAGCGGACCGTAAAATATTCCTATGCCATTTCGTTACTAAACTCTCGTCAAGAACGAGAATAACCGCACGATAAATATATCGAGAAAGAACCATCTCGAGAATATAGTTTGGTCCCACCGAATTTATTCTCGATACTTTTTATAATGAGAGACAAACTGTTATCAGATATTTCTTGGTGTAACTTCTCGGTATGAGTGTAGTAGAGCCGATATAGTAGTTCTTGTATTATTATTGTAGAAGTACCACTTATAATGGCTGAGCTAATAGCATATAAGTTAGTTAGTAGTTGTTTAGTTATTGAAATTATAAAACAACAAAATTTCAATACGGAAGATGACTGGGTGCTACCACCAACTTGGAATCCAGTGATTAATATAATTAAATACAATACCAAGCGCACCATTGCAAGACCTCAAGACACTGTGAGCACTTGCTGCGTAGATCGGACCGCAAGCAACAACTAAATATGAGGGTACGCCAGTTCCAAATATGATACTAGGACGTCAAAACCTCAGTCCTCCCGTGACCATGGTTGCTGTAAAGCAGCAGAAACGTCGGGAACGTGAAACACATAAAATAAACGCGATAAAATCCTCAATATTCCTCTCAATAAAAATATTCAACTCTCAAGGGACGATGATTAAAATAGCCGAACGTTCACCACCACTGACGTGTAATCCGCAATATTGATTGATGGCCACTGCCCCGGGATAATCCGGGATTCTTCCCTTTTCCCGGGATATCCTAAACAGCAAGGCGGGGTGGTGTAAGCGGTGGAATCATAAAGTAAAGTGGACCCGGGATTTGATGAATTGTGTTTACGTTATAAAAAAATATATTATGGATGTTGGTTTTGGGCAATTTAGACTGTATTCCCAATGGGGTAGGCACTATTGTAGCGTTTGGCGGGTTGTCGCTGTATACCTTGCTATTACTATGTACTGTTAGGTACTTACTTAAAATATCTTAAATATAGCTATCTATACATATAAATAAAATTGGAGTGTCTGTTTGTAATAGTAAAATAACCGCTTTTTACGAAATGCATTTGGATATATACACGGTACGTATACCAAAACAACATTTTTTACAATTTTTGTCTGTCAGTCCGTCTGTCTGTATGTCTGTCTGTCTGTTTGTTCCGGCTAATCTCTGAAATGGCTGGACCGATTTTGACGGGACTTTCACTGAAAAATTGCTGATGTAACAAGGAGTAACTTCGGCTACTTATTAAAAAAAAATAGGCTCTCACGAAAAAAAATAAAACCAATGTTTCAGCGCTGCGCCTGATTAAGTTTGATAGCAACAACCTGCAGCAATGCGTCCCGCGGGCTCAGAACGTGCGAGCAGGCTGTTGCCAACGGTTGTGTCTTTGTTAAATACCACGCGGACGAAGTCGCGGGCAACAGCTAGAAGGTAATATAAATACTTACTGAAAATCATCTCAACAGCCATTGACACTGAAGTGAGACTCCATCGAGACGACATTAAAGTATTAGCAGTATAGCCAATTCGTCACAGTCGTAATGGAACCTTAATAGTGTGTCGCTGGAATGGCAATTATATATCATTTTATTTCAATTAGCAGAAATGGGCCCCTGAGGCCTTGTTGAGGCGTAATCAACATAAATAATTTATAGTTTAAAAAATAAGACCATTTATTAAAAGATTATTAAAATTAAGATACATTCTTGTGCTGCGCGCAATGAGCGTGAGAGAAGAAGAGAGCGAGAGTTGCCAACTCTAAACCATAAATATGTTTTAATGTTGCTAATAAAAAAATAATATTCTTTATGTTACGTTGTGTACATAAAGAATAATATTTTAAAATTGGCTTATTAATTTTAATAGGTATCTTTAAAGTAAATTAATATGTAGAATACAGTGGCTCAGACACGTAATTAAATTAAAATACTTAACTAAATTGTATCAAAGAAATAAATAATTAAAAAGTCTCGCCAACCTAACGCACTAGTTGTATGGTCCCAAACTAAGCAACGAATGGGGCGATTCATTTAAAATCCAGACTATGGAAACTTACGAAAATATCATATTCGGTTTTGACCCCGACGGGAGTTGAACCCACACCGACACCGTCGCGAGAGCGGTCTGTCTCCAGAACAGTAGATACATTACAGGCGTTTGTCGGAATAATAGTAATGTTGATATTTTTAAAACATTAGCATTGTACCAATACAATCCCACTAATATTATAAATGTGAAATTTTGGATGGATGGATGGATGTTTGTTACTCAATCATGCCAGAACGGCCGAACGGATCTGGATGAAATTTGGCACAGAGGATAGATTATAGTCTGGAATAGCACATAGGCTATATGCTATTTATCCCGGTAAAATGTATGATTCCCGTGGGATAGATTTGTTTTAATTTTTCATAGAGTACCAATAAATTTATTTTCTCATACATTTGATTCTGAGGCGGTAAGTAGTTCGCCGAGACAGCTAGTTTAAAATAAATCTACAATTCGCCAGTAAGTGCCGAAGGTCAGTACCTACCCACTGTATGTCAACACCACCTGCTTACATTTAAATAATAATAAGGATGACACTGCAATGTCCGAGCGCATTATTCCAATCACAATAGCTGACCGACACATCACAATACTTTGTTTTCTTACAGCCCTGGGCATATTCAAATGGGGCACTTTTTGTACCCGTTCTCACGGGTCACAAGGGTCACCGGCGACCTGTCCGGGAATCCGGGATTTATAATTAATGTCCCAACACTATTGGTCTTTGTGTACAGTCGCGGATACCAATGATTTATGAGTGCGAATATTCTAAAGTTGAATTTCTTGAATATTGATCAGGGGTGTCTCACTTGTTAAACTATTGTGGACTTGACCTTCCGGTTTGTCTTGATTTTAATTTTTTTTTGTATGGGCAATGATAAATCGGTAATGCTGAAAAGATTTTTTTTTTCGCGATATTAAATTTGGGGAAAGCTTGAGAGTGGTCAGTTATAGTCATGTATGCGAATACAATAAATATATGTGAGATTAATAAATTCCTGTATTGTTACCTATTTTGCTCTCCACTAAAGCTTAAACTATGAGAGAAATTTAAATCTTTCTCAGAACGCTGCATTCAATTCAAAATATTGGAAGGATTTCGAATAGAAGAATAAGAACATATAAGAAAAGGCCAAAAAGAAAATTTAAGATTATAAAACCTTCGTTTTTAATTGGTGTATTGAATATGGAAGAACCGATATTTATCAAACAACATAAAACAAAACATAATCATCACATTAAAACAGCGCTGACGTCAAATATTTCACGAAAACTTAAAGGAGCGGTCAAAAACATCAGAACCCTAATTTCCACAAAAAAAAAGTGAAACAGTAGAATCACGCACAAAACCAATTTCCAAATAATAATTACCGTCAAAAGAATGAAGTACAGTCGTGAACAAAATGTCGTTAGTTGTCGCGCATTTGTCGGAAACGACGAGCCCGCCGCGATTTATACCGACGCGGGGATTTGATACCCAAATAAATAGAATGACGTAGTATGCCAGCAGTGTAGAGGATGCTTGCGATTACAACACTTTTGTATTTCGAATAATTTAAATTAATAATATTAATTTTAAATTAAATCGGTCACAGTCTCCCTGCTGGAAAAATGACTGGATAATTAATAAATAAACGCAAAAAAACAAAGTAACATGTTTAAATACTTTTCATGATAAATGATCATATAGTTTTGTCACACTTCTTTTTGCATACATAATAATTTATTTTTAATAATAATGATGAGGTAGCATTAATAAATTATGTATCTTTCATATTGTATCAGCCAATTTTTTTTTAATATTTAATTATTCCTATATTATATTTAAAAAGTTCAAATATAAATGTTTGCTCTGAATCAACTATCTCTACGAGAACACCCTATGCACTTCTCAAAAAAGCGCACCCGGAAGATATATCTCAAAAACTTTAGTGAAGCGTCGAGTATTTATGGAAATCTAAATAACGCCTCGCTTTTTTTAATTGTACAGAATGAGCTCTTTTTGTCTATGGCATTTTTTTGTGTATGGTATTTGTTTATTTTCGTGGCTCGAGTGATTTGTTCGGCGGTAAATATTGCCGGGAAAACGTTGTCAGTTGACTGTGTAAATGAACTGTCACACATAAACGTTCGGTAGAACTAAATGCGGCACTCGCTGGGGACAGATTTTGTGGGTAAAAAAATAACGTTACAATGTAAAAAACAATAAAAATACTTAAAATATTAGTTAAACTATTTTTGTGTATAGTTGTACCAGAGTGCATAGAGATTCTATAATATAGTTAATAAATGTAACAAAACAGATTTATGAAAAAAATAATACAACATGCCATTAATAGTATAATTTAAAAATAAAACGATTATTTTTTCATAATGGCTTCTACACGAAATATTGTGGGCCAGGACTTTTCTAGAAACCTCTATAGTACAATCATGAACTAAAGTAAGATAAAATAACGCCTTTTAAGATAAAAAGTCCAGTGCAACGTACATATATTCGAGTAATCCCGAAGTCAAGCGGAATCCAAATGTGAATTTATTTCACGTGCAGTGGCCAGAAATAACACTCTACGAGTACACTTGAGGAAGAAAGTGCCAGATAAACCACTTTATATTTGCCTGTACCAAATACTTAAGTATAGTGTGCCAAAAAGTACTGCTCTAAGCTTTAAAAGTTACATCAAAGTGGCCACAGCTTAAAATTTACATTTAAAAAATGATTATTAGTTGACGTTCAGTTCTGCCCAATTTCATGTAAGTTGATCACAGACTAAAAATCATTTTCTGAGGCCAAATATCGGTAGTCAATTTTGTAGCACTAAAAACCACGCCGATTTGCATTTTACACACAAATACGCATCCAAACATTGCCGATTGCATATCAAGAATCATTCCAATCTCAATATCAGTATTGATTTTACTGAAATTAAACATAATGGTAGCTTATACGCCATATCAATTTACACCATATCTTTTTTATTCGAGGGATCCGAGGGATTCCACCGTGATACTCTATTCATACATTTAATAATATGATGTAATAAAAAACTTTTTAACAAAATAAAAACCGTCTTCAAAAAACTAAAAAGCAAAAAATAATCTAATCTTGAAATCTACCTTGTCTAACCACATCAAATATTTAACTAATCTGAAGTCGGTGCCAAACAAACAACTGAGTCGAGTATTGCCGGTCTGCGCCAAAGACTATACCTACAAATTGGTCCGCGCATCTCGTTACTGAGTATACTTTTGTTATTCTTTGTCGGTTGTTTATTTGGCACCGACTTCAGATTAGTTAAATATTTGATGTGGTTAGACAAGGTAGATTTCAAGATTAGATTATTTTTTGCTTTTTAGTTTTTTGAAGACGGTTTTTATTTTGTTAAAAAGTTTTTTATTTTAAACTTTTTAGTGGATATATTTACTATTCTTTGTCACTAAAAAGATTTGTATATCAATCTTTTTACTGGATAATAGGTATACCAATAATCGAGATTATCTTGGCGCAACCCGTGAAATACGTATCACTGACAAGTTCCGGTGGCCATTTGTGGCCTTCTTCATCACTTCCACTTCAGCAAATGATACTTTCTGAATGCAAATGCTTGACTTCTTGATGAAAATACCAAAATTGCTATCGGTATGCCTATAAAATTTGAGGAGTCCTCTCAATTCCTCATGGATCCCATGATCAGAACATTTTTTTGAAAAAAATGGGACCAATCTGTAAACATATCCTTTCATATAAAAAAATAATTTTCCAAATCGGTTCATAAATGACGGAGATATGAGGTAACAAACATAAAAAAAAAAAATAAAAAAAAAAATAAAAAAAAAAAAAAAAAATACAACCGAATTGAGAACCTCCTCCTTTTTGAAGTCGGTTAAAAAAGGATTTGTCTTGATTTATATCGTATAGTCTTAACATGAAATCTTGCTTGAATTTGGAACAAGCTGTGTGATAAGGACAAAAATATACTTAATAATTTTCGCGTCACCTGTACCAACATCAAACAGACGCTCGCCCAAGAATAGAATCATCTCATCTCACTCCGCCTCACCCGAGCAGAGTGCCGGCTGACGTCACGCGCCGCCATTGGTCCGCCCCGTAACCTTTAACCCCACCCATGAAAAAAGAATATTACCCATTAAAGTGGAGATGTGTTTCAGTTTCAGATGGGCGCAGCCGTTCGTGCGGCCTTATCTTTGAGGAAAGAAATAAACTTGGTCTCTGGTACTTGGATCGGCTCTTTGGTATTCATTATTGGTATCCAGTTATTTAAATTTTGAACTGGCAAAATACACAAGCATGTGATGCCAAATGAAACGCAAAAAAATAACGAAGTAGTCTATTTTGTTTAATTTTTAAATATTTTTCTTTTAAATCTAATATTCGTGGAATACGAACCACTGTGTGTACATTAACGTACACAAATGTAGGTATTACGGAATCTTGATAATTTCAAGCTTTCTCATGTCCGGTTATTTTACAATCAATTATCATGATAGGAATCATTTTATTTTATCGTAATTATTATTACCAGATGTATAAAGAAATAATATAACAAAAAAAATCTTGACACCCGCAGATGTAGCCAAATTTCATTGCGGATTGGTGCGAAAATAAAAGTACCTATTTTTTTTTTTTATAAACAAGGTGCTTCAGAAGGGAAAGAATTATTAGTGTCAATAAAATTGTCGTCATACTCATTACGGGCAAAATGGTTGGAGCTGACAGTTGAGTCTCTTCGGTCGGTTTAGGATAGTTTGTTTGGTCTCCATAAATATTTTTCCTTGACACTGACAGTACTGGCACGGCATAATGTGAGAAGAAATAAAAAAAATACTTTGAAAGATTTTTGTCTCAGCCAAGACATTTGAACTTTTTAAAAGTTCATGACAGCACTATGGTAGCTATTCGCGTTTATCTAACTGCTTTCGAGTACTATTTGAGAAGACAATTTCGGATAGCAGTAATCTTATCTACGCACTGAGTGTTCGAGAAATGGCTCTCTGAAGAGCGAACGCTTACATTTTAACTGTTATTATCAAAACATAGGTATCAAGTATTTTTTTTATGTTTATAACAAAGTCCTTAGATGTGTTTAAACATTTCAATATACCTAGATTGACTAAGATCGTTTCAACTGTTGTTCCCATTAACATTAATTGTTATCAGTGTCAAATAATTAAAAAAAAACACCTTATGATCCTATCTAACTGAACGATTTTATTGTCTATCGTTGAGTTTGGTTGTGATAAATTTGAAAAAAAAGTATGTCTATGAGTTCCACTGGCCAGTCTCTATTCAGTTATACATAAATAATATTAAAAAAATTCTATAAATCTCGGAAAACAACCTAAATTCGTCACGGTGGGGAGGGAACTGAAAAAAAAATTCATACATACCATGCAATAATACAATAAATTGTACATTTAAAATTGAACGCAACGTACCTAAAATCGTGGATGGACTATTTAACTAGACTGAGCACTTCAAAAACGATTCTTTGACTATTAAACAAAATAGTTCCAGATTTCACTAATTTGAAAGTATATTACTGGGAATGAAACGAATCTGAGTCGGGTAGATAGTTTCGTTATAATTTTGTAAACGCTTAGCTGTGAAAATTTGTATCGGTGGACTTTTGCGTATCGGACTTTTTGAGACTTTTTTTAAAATAAGCCCTAGTTTTTTTTTATTCAAAGAAAGACAAAAAAATAAATACTATAATGATAATATTTACTTTTTGTCACATTTCATAAACATCAGTCTAACTGTTTAGCCACGTTATATTTTATATATATTATTATTATTACGTATATAACCTTTATAAAGGTTAAGTTAACAAAACAGAAAGATACAAACTTTGGTATTTATAATTCAGTGTGAAAGCGTGGATGTGAAAAATGGTTGCAACCAAAAATAAACATGTGCTATTTTTTTAACCGACTTCAAAAAGGAGGAGGTTCTCAATTCGGTTGTATTTTTTTGTCTCGTACTTACAAAATGTTAGTACGCAGTCCTGTTAGTTTATTGCGTCGGATGCGAGTTCGGGATTTGATACGTTCCGCAACATTGGGCGCGGAGTGCGCGATATATTGCGCATGAAACTCGATTTAATGCTGGCAGCATGCGGCAGTACGGCGATGCCTTGCGGGGACTTTTAAAAAGTTAGCATTTTATAAATGGAATCGCACAGGGCGTCGAATGGCGGGAACCACTGGCGGGAACGAATGTAGATATTCGTTTGTTACCTTTAAAAATGTGTACGCTATTTTTTTTATTATGTGAATATGAAATTAACTGCCATTAGTAGATTTCTAAAATGTTTAGTAGTGTTTCGTATTAGTACTGGTAAAATACAATTTCGTTAATTGTTTCCTTTTTGTTGCTTCCTTTTTTGCTCCTTACAATTTCTCGTCAGCGACAACACTGAACTATTTTTTTGAAAAGAGAACAAACATCTAACAACGTTAGATTTCGCAACTCCCTGCTATCTATTTATTCGTATTTTTGAGCCCTCTCCATTCCCTCGTATTTATTTATGTTTGTGTGTGTATTCGACCCCAAAATCTCCCTTTAGAGTCATCCCCGGCTAGGAAAGTGTGGTGCTGTGATATCCTGGAGTGCTGCTACTACCCCGAGTCAGTAAGTACCTCTTTTCCCTTGAAACCTCCTCCCATTGAGGAAAATAGAAGGTGAAGTTTCATGTAATAAGAATGCCAGCATCGTTAGGGTAACTCAAAAAACCCGCCCCCAATCGCAGTATTTACAACATTGCGCACCCTTTGAAGTTGTCAGGGTGGACACAATCTCGAAACTTTATAAGTAGGCACCAACTTAGTAACTAAGTAAGTACAAATACAAGTAGTCACTTGAATAAGTTCTGTTTATCTAAGAAAATACAATACTATGTTACAATACATTACTCAGTTGATAAGACTTTGCACTCCATGCATTCGTATTGCAGTCATTTAAGAAAAAATCAACTGGAACGTTGTGTTTCAATATTTTCATGTTATATTTTTTCTTAAAAAAAATATTCTTCTTATTCTAAAATTATTTTAAAAACTGTTTGCTAATGGTCCGATTATCAACGAACAGCATTTTGTCACATAGTTGATGACAACGTTTTTTTGTAAAAACATGTATTTTATAAAATTATTTTTCAAGTTTAGGCTTGGTACTAAACTTTACTATTGTGAAGGTGTATTTTTTTTTATTTTCCAAAAAAAAGCTTTTTATTACAATTATCAAGAAATACTTGACACTGGCAAAATTGCACTATTTTGTAGCGCACTGCCAATCTAAAATAAAAAAATATATTATTATACGTTCCTTACCAGGAAGCTAGCAATAAATTTTAATAGCGGCACACGAAGACAGCATATACGATTTCTTTTAAAAATATGTATTAGTTCGAACTGATTTTATGTGAATTTTATAGCTACTTATGCGGTCAGTAAAATTATCTAGTTTCAGCGTAAAATGATACGCTATTTTATACTCTTTTTATCATTGTAAAATTTTTATGTCGTATTTAATAAAATTGAGCTTTAAATACCCATTACTTAACGTTTATTGTTAGATCATTAAAAAATGAATTAGTTTTCTTGGGCAAAAGATTAGATAAAGATACCTATTAAGATCGCCATAAAAGTAAATTTCATGTTATGTTCCTTGTATTAATCTTATTATCTGTGCCTTTAGTAAATGAACCAATTTATAACTATTATTTGACAATTTAAAGTAAAAGTGACATCGTATGATTAAAAAAAATACAACCGAATTGAGAACCTCCTCCTTTTTGAAGTCGGTTAATAAACTAGCTTATATTATTAGCTCAGCTTCATTAGTAACAATTATTTGATTCCTAACGCCAATAAAAGTAATGCCAATAAATACAAAAATGCGAAAATCTTTTCAAAAATATTCTCATAAAAAAATAGTTTCTTTATAGTAGGTAAACTAATTATTTTCATTTTACTTTTTTAAATGGATGACATTAGATAATGAGACCGTTTTAAGCCGGTAAATAAAGTCAATATCAATTCGCCATTTTCATATCAACATCCATTTATTAATTTAAAATGTGTATTTATTGAATTTGATACCGCTATTTAATACTTGACAGTGGCAAAATGCCCACAAATTTTTGGGTGAGGCCATATTTACATTTTGAATCAATTTTATTTCATCGCATTTCATTTCGAAAGAAAGAAAAAAAACGAAAAGCAATATCGTACAAAAAAAAAAAACTTTTATCTATAACAACATCATGACAATACGTACGTACCTATATGTACCTACTTATGGTTCAGGCAAGGGGATGTGGTCTCAAGTGTTCGGAATAGGAAGTTGCACGTGGACTCTGGCCAAGACCCCTTGGGTGTCAGGTTTCCTCAACACTTCCGAGGAACCGAGGGTCTGCATGTAAACACTATACCGTACCAAGTACTCACCTTAAATGGATAGAGTACAGTGTTCATTGCACATCTACATTGATCAGTTATTACTTGCATGAGCTTAAGACCCCACCTGAGCATCGTAGTGTAAGCTAATCATAAAGGATATCGTGAATTCTTGAAAAGCCTATCTATCGAAATCGAGTAAGCACCATTTTTTTAACCTATATCATCCCTCTGCTGGGCTAAGGTCTCCCCTTTAGCCCTCGATGCTTCTCTGTCAACGGCTTTCTCTGGACATTTCCTTGCATGTGCATCAAGGTCGTCATGCCAACGTGTCCTGGGCTGCCTCGGCGACACGGCGCCTATCATCAGCCACCCATTGCGTGACGACTCTTGCCCATAACGAGAATTTTAAATATCTAGAGCTTCCGAGATCCCGCATGTTAAATGCGAGATTATTTGTATTGACAATTCAATAACAACTTTTAAGAATTACTCGACACTGGCAAAAATGGCACTATTTTGTAGCTGATTGCCAATCTAAAAAAGAAGAAGAAGAAGAAATACAGCCAGCATCTGCCAATATTCCACGCGGACAAGATATCTTCGATACATTGATTTATTTTTACTTATCATTAGATATATTTTATCTTACTTATCTAGCTTAAGTAATTGTAGCATTTTAACATATGTTTTAAAAGTAGAGGTCCTCACCTATATGTACCTTTATTTATGATATATACAAAGGACTAATGTCTTGTCTAAACAATAATTAATAACAATCATATCTCATTAAGGCATATGCACACGCGAAACTAAGCTAATGATGTCTGCCAAGTAATGCGGTGTGACCTTTACTCTGAAACTTATTTTTCAGGAACCATTAGACGCTCCACTGTACAAACACCAGTCGTACTAATGGCGGAACTCACCCTTAACCTCGCTTCCACCCTCGGGACGTACATACTTCGAGCTCTATTAATAGGTGCTACAAAAACGTATGCGGTTACCGTTCTTGGAATATGGTGATAATGATATCTTTTTTTTTTATTACATTATAGGCAAGTATTTGATCTCGATCTCACCTGATGGTAAGTGACGATGAGATCTACGATGGAGCATACTTGCCTAGGTAGGAAGGCGGCAGTAGATAGAGGAACATGCAGCGCAACTGATCTGACCCGCCAGCCATGAATGGCAACACCGAACATCATGCCGGAACACGGCTAGGCCGCTTGGCGACATGGCTTTCTTCAGTGGGTGGTGACTAGCCACGGCCGAAGCCTGCCACCAGTAGAGTTGTCACCTGGTTGGCACCACCCAGGGTCACGTGTAGGGTATCTCGAGGGTACTTAATTCTCCTACGGACGAAGGTGACTCGACCCCAAAATCATTATTTTATGGAATGGTTGAATTGGATTGATGGATCTATGGCTTATTGGTTGGAGGCTACACTCGTGGGACGTTCCGAGTTCTGCACGTCAAGTGCGAGATTATTTGTAAGATAACCGTATACTTCATAGTCTACGTATATACGTATACGCACTAAGCGTTTTGCTTCTACTTTCATCGTGCGAACTGCCAAGGAATGGAACACGCTACCGGCGTCTTTGTTCCCCGTTGACTACAATCTGGGTGTTTTCAAGTCGAGAGTGAACAGGTACCTTCTAGGCAAGTATGCTCCATCGTAGATCTCATCGTCACTTACCATCAGGTGAGATCGAGATCAAATACTTGCCTATATTGCAATAAAAAATAAATAGATTCAGTGTATGGAGAATTGAACGTTTTAAATGCAGTCCGCTGGCGCTGGCGCGCAGAGGCGCTGTTAATTTTTCCATACAATGTGTCTAAATACATAAACTATACAGTCACCCCCGAATTGATAGACGTTTTATAACTTTATCAAACGTCATATAGCACTGGGCATGAGTGTTCCATCGCGCAGTACTATAGTTTGATAAAGTTTTAGTACGTCTATACTACTTTAAACCTTAAGCTTATTGTTATAAACTTAATAATAAGAATAATTAATAATTACCGTATAAAGGGGATGAAATAAAAAGTCGTTGAATAAAAAATACATTGTACCTCATACAAGGAAGTAGTGAATCAACTACTTCCTCACAAGTTTAGCGTGAAGCCGCAAAAGGGATGGTCAAAGACGGACAAACGCGAGGAGGGGGCGGGGGGGGGGGGGGGGTAAGAGGATTGCGTTTGACATGTAATACTATTGTGGTGATGACTGTACTGATACTGGTAACCATGGTAACCGTGAAGTTCAGGATTTGTCTTAAAATGTATCAATGAATTGGTGCGTTCGTTTAAAATGGCAAAAGTTTAAAATGACAAAAATTATATTTGTTTATTCGTCTTCGTCCAAACTATTGGGAGCTACGATGCCAGGGACAAACAGACAGGCTCAAACTGATAGCACCCGGGACCCAGTTGGGACTTAAAAATACATGGTGAAGACCTAGGGCTATGAGATGAATCGCTATGGTATTAAGTCTCTCGAACTTGAGTATATCTTGCTTAAGGTATCCTCGAGTACCACATAATAATTATGTTTCCAACAAAAATGGTTCATTAAACAATAATACTTATCGGTCCTTTAAAAGCATTAATCCTGGTCACCATACAAGAAGCCATTAAGCAAACGGAAGTTAAGTCACAAAAGACGTAAAAGAAATTAACTTTTTCTTTTATTATCCACAGATAGAATAAGTACGTATTCTTGCTCATACGGCTTCCTTATATACGATTCAGATTAAATACTTGAGGTTAGGCTAGGTATTACGATAACCGTTGATTTTATCTTAATAAAAGGTATTAAGATAAAATCAACGGTTATCGTAGACCATACACTAAAGTGTCAACTTTTTAAAGAATAGCTGTGACATCCCTTTGGTGCCCGGTAAAATAAAATAATGAAATTAATTTGCTTATTTTTTTTGTTTTTGGAATGGCGCTTGTGTTTTTTGTTAGTATAATTGCTTACTTTTCAAATTGTTAACTTTTTTTTATTGGCTTGAAATTTGAGCCCCCTTCTGTCACAATTATTTTTTAAGTTGTTGATGGTTGATAATAAAATGAAATAATATGCTCTAATCACACCAACATAAATCAATTAAACACATTTTTTTAATAAAACGGCCATTAATACCTTCATACATTTTTGCACAATAACCTACAACGTGTTAATGATTGAATACAAATCATACAATAGCCACACATTAATGACCATGTAATAATCTCCGAAAAAAAAGCACAGGCCGCACGCCGACGACTGTGGGTGGACATCGTAAATCTGTCAGAAAAAAAACAAAATGGCTGACCGCAGCTGTCAATGTGTATTGAGATATCAATTGTGACAACATTACGACTGCTGCTAAACAAAACGTGTAAAACCTTTACGCTGCTACAATAAAGACTGGTTTCGAATGGCGGTTAAGTTTTGTAATCGAATATATATTGTTGTGTCTTATTATAAAAGACACAGCGGTCATTATTGTGAATTCACTCACGGTCATTCCGTGGCGCGCGTGTGAAAGTAGCGTAACATTTGTAACGATTAATTTTATGGATATTTAGATGTAATTGTCGTGGTAAAGACTGGACATGTGGGCGGGAGGGCATAGGAAATGTTCCACTGTGTTATTTATACTTTTGGTTCAATGATTTATTGATATCTGCTTTGTAGGAAGACTTTATCAGTACTATTAGGACAGTTACGCGATACTTAACAAAAAACGTGAAACATTTTCGCTATAAAATATTCATTAGAGAGGTTGAATAACAGTTTTTTTTTTTGTATTTCGCATCACCAGCCAGCCAGTGTCCAATCTATACATATAAATAAAATTGGAGTGTCTGTTTGTAATATTAAAATAACCGCTTTTTACTAAGTGCATTTGGATGTATACACGTTACCTATACCGAAACAATTTTTTTTACAATTTTTGTCTGTCTGTCCGTCTGTCTGTCTGTCTGTCTGTCTGTCTGTTTGTTCCGGCTAATCTCTGAAATCACTGGACAGATTTTGAAGGTACTTTCACTGGCAGATAGCTGATGAAACAAGGAGTAACTTAAGCTACTTTTATTTTAGAAAAAAATATTGGATCTCACGAAAAAAAATTAAAACCAATGTTGCAGCGCTGCGCCTGATTAACTTTGATAGCAACAACCTGCAATGCACCCGCGGGCTCAGAACGCGTGAGCAGGCTGTTGCCAACGGTTGTGCCTTTGTTAAATACCACGCGTACGAAGTCGCGGGTAGCAGCTATAATAAATAAATACTTTTCTTCTTTGAAATGAAACTAATTTGAAGGATTATATCGCGTTTTTATTTTGATTTTTCGTTCCCGCTATATAATCCTTAAAATTAGTTTAATTTCAAAATGTAGTAAGTATTCGCGTAAATATAAGAAATCAATACTTTTCTTCTATTTTAAAAAAATGGACGTCACCATAATAATGAGTTTCATACGTAAGTATTTTTCATAATTATATATATTAAATATGTTTTTAACTATGCCAAACAGGTTTAAAAAAATCGCCTAATCTTGGCAGATATTGTACTAGTATTTTGCCCATACCTACTTCTGATACTAAAAATCCGATTGTCCTGATTCGTTAAGCAATAAAATAATATTTTATCTGCTAAAGAAAGTACTCAATTAACTTCTCTCGATGATAAATTTAAGAGAATCCGTTTCGCGACTTGGTTGGAAATTATGGCAATAAATTATTATGGGACGTGATGGCGGTTATCAGCTACCAACCACCTTCTCTGGTACCACTACGCAATAAGTCCTCATAGTCTAGCCCATATAGTACCTATAAAATTATAGAAAAACTTATAACCTCTTGTATTGTTCGGCGTAGGCCAAATGGTAACTCTTCAATGGTATAGATAACTCCAGAATATGACTTTTTGGCGGGAAGTTGAACCGGGCAGTTGTCAATTTTGTTTTATTTTCCAACAACGTGATTATTTGATAAATAAGTTCCAATTTCGAATTAGATTAAAAAAACAAGCTTTTGTGTATTCAAATTTCGAATACAGATTTTGGCGCGCACCACATGCGTTCAAAACATTGTCTCTCGTGACCCATATCCGCGAACCGTGGGAACAAACAAACAGGTGTCGTTCCAAAACCAAATGTTTTCGCTGACGGCGAACAAATCACGCGAACCAGGAAACGAGGGTCCGATGAGGAAAAAATTATGGACAACATTCCCATAGACGTCGAGGTATGGCTAATAAGCGTAGCGGGATTGGGTTAAGAAATACCAGATACATTAAGTACTTACATTATATTATGGTAAGTATGATAGGTGCTTATTGGATTGAAAACGAAGTCGTTAATTTCTAACAAGAATTTAAAAAAAAGTAAATATTGCAAAAGAGTATGGTAAAGCTAAATGTCAATGAAATTACTCACTATTATAGATGCTATCTGTCAAATAAACGTGGTTGCTAGTAAAAATAATAATAATATCGCCAGACAAATACACGGTCCCACACTAAGCAACGCTTGTATTATGAGTAAAAAAAACATATTAAGAAAAATTTTAAATGCCGACGCTATTTTTTAAATTTCGCGCCAACAATTTTCCTGAATTAAACGTACGAGCAAACATTAATAAAATAGATTCATAAGTAAGTACAATATTAAAATTTAACTAATATTAGACTAAAATGTTAAACAAAAACAGTTATTTCCTGGTTGTTTGAAAGCATATTGGTAGAAATGATGCATCTCGCGCTCCCACGGGATCCAGTTGCAATGTACAGGATGCTACAACAGACACATCTTGGTTTAAAAAAGCATTTTCATTTCGATTTCCACCCATAATATTATATCATTGGTAATTCTAATTGGGAAAATGAGATGAGTCCTATTTATCTTCATGCCATGTTAAGGTAATAAGACATTTTGCCATTATTTAAAGTTGAAATAAAACTTATTTTAAGGATTTTATCGCATTTATTTTTTCTACGTTCCAGACGTTTCGGCTGCTTTACAGCAACCACGGTCACGGGAGGACTGAGGTGTTTGACGTCCTAGTGTCAAAGTTTGAACTGGGATCGGATCCTTATTTTGCTAGGATCCTCGCAAAAATAATATACTATTTAATAATGATTTTAAGTACCTACTTAAGTAATCTTATTGCTCCGGTTCATTAAATGTGTTGACAGAAAAAGAATAAGCTCGCATCATGAAGATCCCATCCCATATCTTTAATATCTCCACCCCATCGGGTGGATAAAGAGGCCCTATTAAAGATAATTTTTAGAAAAAAAAAAACATCAAGTTAATATCCAAGTTATCTAATAAGAAGTCTCTAAGAATTTGGATCAGCCTGTACGTGCGTGCGTCTAAGAGAAATGCAAGTATGCGGATCATTCACAGGTGGTTCCGCCCTTCGGAATTCCGCGCTTTTTGTCTGAATTCCGCCGCTATATAGCGCAAGGATTTCCGAATCGAAAATAAACATACCCATACATTGTTACGACTATTTATATTTGGTGCATTTACAACTTAGTAATAATTGAGTGAAGGAAAACTTATGAGCTTGCTAGCCGATCATTTCTACTATTTATATTAAACATATAAGAATCTACAATATTTTATAATAGTTATAAGGTCCCTATGGTCGTATTTGTATCAAAATGTCCCTTTAATAATGTGACTAATCAATGTATCAAGAATCTATATGTTTCCCTAACACTAGTGTATGAGAATATACAAAACTTGATAACCATATGTAACTACAGTTGCCCACACATAAATGTTGTAGAATTTCTAAGAAATTATTAAGCAGGCACCTAGGTAACTTTCGTACCGCTGAATATAAATTATCTCCTGAAAAGTGAGGGGTTAATTTATCAGCTGTTTTAAGCGGCCGCCGACAGATCTGACGAAGGGTTAAGATTAGATGGGCTTAGGGTGCTACCCTCCATGGTGGTTGTTGAAGATCTACTAATCTCGAGATTGCGGAGGTGGAGCTTAGTGGGATTCCAAGTATGTATCATGTGTAGGGTAAAAAAGCGGCCATCAAAAAATAGCCCGCACAAACTTTGTCAAATAAGTTTTCACTGGTGGTAGGCTACGGCCGTGGCTAGTCACCACCCACTGAACAAAGCCATGTCGCCAAGCGGGCTAGCCGTGTTCCGGCATGATGTTCGGTGTTTCCATTCATGGATGGCGGGTCAGATCAGCTGCGCTGCATGTGCCTAGTGAATGTAATGTCTCGATCTACTGCCGCCTTCCTACCTAGGCAAGTATGCTCCATCGTAGATCTCATCATCACTTACCATCAAGTGAGATCGAGATCAAATAGTTGCCTAAAATGTAATAAAAAAAAAAGTTGTAATGAATAAATGGCGCTTTAGAAGAAGTTCAGGTATGAAAAGTCCCTATCTATTTCTCATACCTGAACTTCTTACACTACTCGTATAAGTAGTATTTGCTAGCACAAGTAAACATCGTGAGGAAACTGTGAGAACGCGAACATTATTATTATTTCTGAACGCACCGGATTTGATCGCGTCCTGACTCTATGCCCAATAATCCTTTAGTTGTTTATTATTCTGAATTACGTTGGTACACAATTACATTTAATTAATATTCATTGTGGTGTTTTATTTAATTAATATATACTGTAGAAACCTAAAAAAAAAATTAAACGATCGTAGTTCGATTGCATAATATTCTAAATATCCGATTATCAATATATCACTCTCCGACTCGTGCTTCCAAACACACATCAGCATTTATTAATCGGATCAAGACCCATCCATCTGCACAGCACACCCGAGCGATTCTTCCGCTCAAAGATTTTGATCACACCTCCGTAATCCCAAACTACCGAAATGCAAACGAACCGATAAAAAAAAAGCTCCAATCCCATCCCTATTCGATCCCTGATACGATTTTCTACCACTTGACGACTCGACAGTTCGTAATCGATCGCCAGGAACATGGGACCTACCCTCCTTACTCGAGTGTAAACGAGCCGTAGTTGAAATGCGAAATATTAGGACAACAAAAGATTTTTAGAAACAGTGATAGGCAAGTTGGTAGAACGCTTGCCTCGGTAACGAGGATCGCAGGTTCACACCCCAGCTCGCATCGCTGGGATTTCTGAATTTTCATGTGCGAATCTCATTTTAAACCATGATTATCATTAGCTAAACGGTGAAGGAAAACATCGCGAGGAAATCTACATGTCTGAGAGAACCCCTCGTAAGACGTGAGAAATCCGCCAACCCGCACTGGGTCAGCGTGGTGGACTATGGCCTAATCCCCCTCGCATTGAGAGGAGGCCCGTGCCCAACAGTGGGACATTAAAAGGGCTGGTATTATTAAATAATTTCCAAATTTGTATTTAATACAAAAAATGGGAAAAAAAGAGAAATTACATTATTAAATGTTCGATTATGTATATTAATTCAATCAAAATAAAATATTATTTCTTGCATAGACAACGGAGGTCTTAATTTTCATACCACAGAACATCATCATAGAGGATGCAATGTCACAGAACAACCCCATCGCGGTAGACGGAGCTCAAGATACACTGGCTGCGGTATAATACGGGTTTACACCACTTATCGACACTCCGTTCTGATTTGTTATCCGATCTTTATTTGCATTTAATGTTTGCCGCCGTTAAATAAAAGAGATGTGTGATTATTTTGTTTGACTAGAAAATTTCGTATGAGTAGCTATACTTTACGATAAACCCATGACGAATCGGTGAAGGAAAAATCGTGAGGAAACCGGCATGTCTGAGAGAACTTTACTCACAAAAGTCGTGCAAAGTCGCCAAACCGCACGAGGCCAGCGTGGTGGGCTATGGCCTTCATCCCCCTCTCAATGAAGGGAGGCCTATGCCCGGTGCTGGATTATTAATAAAGTCTAATATAAAAAAGAACTAGGTTATTTCATCGCGATTTCATTTCTTTTTTATTACTTTTGTCACAAAATGGAAACGTGAAGTGTTATAGGTGTATACATTATACTTAATTAAATATTTATAACACTAAATTTGATTTATTGATATTATATATTAATTTGTATGACCATTAGTTTACGCCCGGCGTACTTAACCTCATTATTACGTACTTCGAACGTAAACTAATGGTAATAGTATATTGCGCGATGAAATACGCAACTCAAGAACTTCGCGACTCAAGAAGCGCCATTATTATTTCGCCAAGTGTAGCTTGGCCCTTAGTCAACCGAAACCTCCCTAGATAGGAAGAATAGCTCGGCTAGCCTATTGCTGATCGGATCAAAGGCTCAAAGCGCAGGATGGCGAATAAAAGCTATTCCTAGGATTATATCTTTGAGCATACGAACCTGGGTTAGTTCCTAGTATAACAGGATATTTAAAGTAGATCCAATTTAGTTTCTAAATAACATACAAAAATATCGAAATAAAACTAATTTTAAGGATTTTATGGCGTTTAATTTATGTTTAACTCCTCAGTCCCCCCGTGACAATGGTTGCTGTAAAGCCGACGCCAAATCTATACACATATAAATAAAATTGGAGTGTCTGTTTGTAATATTAAAATAACAGCTTTTTACTAAGTGCATTTGGATGTATACACGTTACCTATACCGAAACAATTTTTTTTACAATTTTTGTCTGTCTGTCTGTCTGTCTGTCTGTTTGTTCCGGCTAATCTCTGAAATGGCTGGACCGATTTTGACGGGACTTTCACTGGCAGATAGCTGATGTAACAAGGAATAACTTAGGCTACTTTTATTTTAGAAAAAAAAATAGGATCTCACGAAAAAAAATTAAAACCAATGTTGCAGCGCAGCGCCTGATTAAGTTTGATAGAAACAACCTGCAATGCGTCCCGCGAGCTCAGAATGGGCGAGCAGGCTGTTGTCAACGGTTGTCTGTGTTAAATACCACGCGGACGAAGTCGCGGGCAACAGCTAGTGTCAAATAAAAAAAATACCAATGGCTCTAGTTTACATAGCTACCAACAATTTTATAACTAACATTGCAAGGTGGTATCTAGTATCTAGAATAGGAGAATACGGAAAGATTACATACTGAGTTCCACAAACAGACGCACAAACCTCCCAGTCCATTCAGTCGACAGGTCGCGGCGAGATCAAAGCACAGAGGTCCTCTTTCAGGGGTGCCTCTAATGAGCGCAGCAATCAGGGCTGTGCCACTGTTTACATGCGTTTTGTGTACAAACCTTTGAAGTTATGCTTTTTTAATATTTGTATATAAGACTTACATACTTACCTACTTGCATATGTTAGTAATAGGTACATAGAGTCATTTTAAGGGGCGGCTTCATATATATTTAGGACTAGCTGTTAACCGCGACTTCGTCCGCGTGGTATTTAAAGTTAAAAAAAAATATGTTGGTATATGTACCGTGTATTATGATATATATACAGACAGACAGACAGGCATCTGATTAATAATGACAAAATACAAGTGACTTTTACTGAAGTTTTCTGTAATGGTACTGATAGGCAGACTCCCGTCCTACTCCACAGATAACTAATATTATGTAATAACGATAATTTAACTAACTGAACAAAGAAGCTCATTGCAGCCATTCTTATTTATTATTTTGTCAAACATTTCATCGGAACTTCCCGAAAAGTTTACTGACAACCATTCCCAGTTACCACTAAAATACATAAACCTTCATCATTGTATATGAGACATCTTTTCAGGAGTTTCAGGAGTAACAAGAACGCGTACAGTCTCTTGGTCCTGAAAATCAATAAGGAGGGCGCGCCTCGGTCGCCCCCCCCCCCCCTCCCCGCACCCCGCACCCCGCCCTCGCCCGGTCATTACACACACCTTGTAGATTTCAGGCGAGTGGTCATTCCTTAATGTTCAAAACGATAGTTATTTTCACACGTTATTTTCAAAATTTGAAGCTCTACCCTTCTAATAATGAATAGAAAAAAAAAACATACAACCGAATTTAGAACCTCCTCCTTTTAAAGGCGGTTAATAGACATTAACACACAACAACACATTCAAACACACACGTCTACACACACACACAACCCTGCCTGTATAAATAGAGATCGCTAATATTTTATAGTGTTCCACTTTGACATTTGATTTTATGTTTTTTTTAAAGTAATTGTTTAACACGTAACATTATGCTTGTACCTTAACTAGTGTACCGAGCTCTAAGATACAGACATTGTCTAGTTTGGAGCTTTCTTGTTGTCAATGTTACTGGGAAATAAACTATTCTTATTGTTAAATGGTAGCAATTAGGATTGTGATCGGATTTAGATCATTTATAGACGGGTGTCCATTATAAACGTGATATAGTCAGACAGTTGTACAGAAAATGTAGTTGACATTTCACGCACTATTCCGCGGAATGTGGGCCGGTTGGTCGCACCACTAGAGCAGATTCTTAGCTTAGCAAGCTTCTCTCTAACTACTACATCAACCCCACTAAGCACTGACAACAATGTTGATATAACTCTCTCCGTTCGTATCGGATTGCCGTACCAACAAAACAACAATTGTCGTGTTTGTGAGCTAAGATTTTTTTCAAATCTTACAGCGTTGAAGAAGCGCTGGTTCAAATGTTAGTAGGTAAGGTACCTATTAACATTTGAACCAGCGCTTCTTCAACGCTGTAAGATTTGAAAAAATACTTAAACACGCTAATTCCGAAAGGTTATAGGTATAACCTTTCGGAATTAGCGTGTTTAGGTATTTTCATTTGATACATAGAAGCTAGGTTTATATACCCACCTGGAGTATTTGAGTTAGGATCAGGTGAGTATCTAGTACCAATCTTATCTAGTAGAGAGTATCTAGAGTATCTAGTATCTTTGGAATCATTACATATATATACACATAGGTTTATGCGTATAGCAGGGCGTTCCCACGCAGTAATGGCGGGGTCGCGACCCGGGACGTCTGATTGGCTTACCCGCCACCAAAAACCTGAAGAATTTGTGTAAATAAGCCAAATTATTTGCTGACACCGTGCACATAACACAAGTTTCATAAAGATGTATTTGAATGATTATCTTATTTTCTTGGTTTTGAAATGTGTAACGTACTGTAGTACTTACTGCTATAAGGCTATAGTTTCTTCGTGAGCTATGAGTAACTGGACTTACTTTTATTAGGTAGGTTATGTTTCTTTTTTATAATTATTAATATGTGCATTATTTTGGAATACAACTAAGGGGCCATCCATAAATTACGTCACACGTTAAGACATTATGTGATATGTGACCATTTGTGACAAGGACGGGGGAGGGGTAAAAAAATCATGAAATTCGTGTGACGTAATTTATGGATGGCCCCTAATCTTACGGATTAAATCGCGTTTATTGTATATTTTTTATGTTCCCGACGTTCCCGATATTAGTTTTATTTCAATGTGTATATTATTATTTGTTTCGTTCAGTTTCGGTTCTAAGCGTCGTCTTTTCTTCACCTTCATTGGGCTATCGATCTTTCATTAAACATTTAATAATAAAAATAATAAAAAAGATAGTAAATCTAACTAATAAAAGTAGGTCCAATATCCCATCTGAGTCTTAGATCAATTTATACTTGGTCTACGAATGTAATTACTCCATGTGACCTACCTAAATAAGTTCTTTTTTTTTTTTTTAATCTTCGGTGTCATTTCGATATAGGACCTCATTCTGCTATTTTTGTATGTTTAGTCAGTCTATCTGTTCGTACATCACAACAATTCTAAGCGACGTATTTGATAAAAAAAGTAAAAGGTATTAGCTACTTATAAAACCCGGATTGACATGTAGAGTTGGACTCATAATGCCGAAAATGAACGAATTATTTAAAAGTATATATATATATATATATATATATACTTACTATACTTTCATAGCTCCCTGGACAGTAAAGCACATCCCTATAAAGTTGTCGATAAAAAGCTTATATTATTATCATAGCCACCATATATTACTTCATCACTTCGATACCGGTCCAGAGATAGCGTCCCCTGGGACCCTTTCCCTCAGCATACAAGTTTTTTAGGGTTTCCTTTGGGGGATATAAAAACGATAATATTATACTTATGAAGTTTCGATTGTTCCATACGATATACAAAGAAATTGCCTGGAAGATCTCATTCTATATATTACCGTAAACTTATAATAATTCCAGCCCTTTTTAATGTCCCACTACTGGGCACGGGCCTGCCCTAAATGCGAGCGGGGATTAGGCCATAGTCCACCACGCTAGCCCAGTGCGGGTTGGCGGACTTCACACATCTTTCAAGTGGTTCTCTCAGACATGCAGGTTTCCTCACTATATTTTCCGTCACGGTCAGCTTAATATAAGGTTTAACAAAAATATAATACCCCCCCCCCCACACAAGGTGGAGTGATGACATCACACGCGTCGCAGGAAGCCGGTGGATGCGAGTGGCGGAGGACCGTGATGTGCGGAAGTCGTTGGGGGAGACCTATGTCCAGCAGTGGACGTCTTTCGGCTGATAGATTAATAAAAATAGTGTGAAATATTTTAACACTTAAGTTTTTCTTTTTATATTAAGGGGGAAGCTCAGGGTCAGGGCGCGAAATTCAAAATGTCAATGGTTTTTATTTTTTTACGAAAAAATTGGACATTTTTACGATGTAATTTAGTGTTTTGCGATATTAACATTCTGCATTGGATGTTTCAATGTATTAAGTTTGCTTAAAAAAGTACCTAATCCGATACAATACCATAAGGTTTGTAAAAACCGCTACTTTTACTAACTTCATGGTGTTGTATAGCTTTTGGTATTTTTTTAAGCAAACTTAATACATCGAAACATCCAATGCAGAATGGTAATATCGCAAAACACTAAATTACATCGTAAAGATGTTCAAATTTTTCGTAAAAAAATAAAAACCATTGACATTTTGAATTTCGCGCCCTGACCCTGAGCTTCCACCGCATATTATCAATTTAAGTGGGTAAGTGTTAAACTACTCATGTACAGTTGAGTTTCATAATAAGAGCATGATGTCAGCGCGTTTATCAGTAGTCGATACGAGTCAACAAACAGCGGCCATTTTATTGGCGGCATAAAGCGTTATCTCCGACTGGGTGGCGTGTCTTCGTGTTATCAGCAACGCTAGTGCCGACCCCTGGAGACGCCTGGAAGGGGGACCTTTACCCGGCTATGTATTACGAGGAAAAATATATTTTATATATTTAGAGCTTATATAAAATGTTTGTGGCCGGAATTTGGGCTTCTTTAAGTAAGTTTTATTTTTAAATTGTCATAAGTATCTGCGCTAAAAAGCGCAGATTCAAGGCTTAGTATATCATCTCTGAATCATTCTGTATATTGTAGGTGTACTCTACGTAGAGTAATGAAAGAGTGAATTTTGTAGAACCTGGAAGTCGTTTCTCAGACAAAGTGTAGCGTGTGTGCCTCGCATGGCAACACACTGGAGCTTATTTTTTTTTGCTACAAAAATAGAGTAAAAAAAGACAAGCTCGCCGAGTTTCTCACCGGATCTCCTCAGTTGAGGTCACGTTCCGATCCGAGGTAGAGTTAAGAAAAAAAATTGTTAATGACAATTTTTAAGTGCCCCCTTTCCTTTAAATGATTTGACTTTGACTAAATGATTAAACTATTGAATGGAGGAAGAGAATTCGTGAAGTAGGAAGACTTATATATTGCCCAACTGTATGTATGTAATAGTTAACTACTAACGGTTTAATCGGAACAAACTTACAAACTGATGTTGTTATTAGAGACTTTATTATGTGGTTACTGATGCCTTTGAGACGACTTTAGTAAACGAGGGTGGCAATGAATTATTTATATAAATAAAACTATTTTAACAGATTTCATCGCGATTATTTTGTTTTTACGTTTCCGACGTTTCGGCTGCTTTACAGCAACCATGGTCACGGGAGGACTTAGGTGTTTGACGTCCTAGTGTCACAGTTTGAGCTTGGGTACCCTAATATTTAGTTGTTGCTTGCGGTCCGATCTATGCAGAAAGTGCTCACTGTGTCTTGAGGTCTGGCCATGGTGCGCTTGGTTTTGGATTTAATGCTGTTAATTACTGGATCCCAAGTCGGTGGAAGCACCCAGCCATCTTCAATGGCCTCACGTATCATCCTTGTTCGGAAGCGATGTTCTCTTGCGAGGATCTGTGGTTGATCGAAATCTGATATAATGGCGGGTGCGATCCTGTACGTGTTCACAGATTGCAGAAAATAAACGCGATAAAATACGTTAAATTAGTTTTATTTCAATGTGTAGTATTCACGTAAATATAAAAAAAAAACAATATGAATTAACTAATCATTATCAGGCCATATCTGCTACTAGATGGCTAGTCTAGTACCTAAAATCGTTTTGGACAATCAAGACTGAGGTGATCTAGTCCAACTACTTAACAGTCTAGTCTCAACTCACTTCGCTGATCGTTGATCGATGATCTGAATGATGACGTTTTACAAGTATACTTAGTTATGTACGTAATAGCGGGCCATAGATAACCCATAAGATGGATCGAACAAAAGAAGATATTGGCAGAGTTCCTTATGCCGTGATTATATACACTTGACGAGTAAAATAGTGGCGATGCTTACGCTCTGATGCAAGAGTAGGGGTCGAACTGCACCATCCGATATTATGAAGACCGCGCCTACACTGTCAAGAGTGTCAATCAATCAGCTGAAAGACGTCCACTGCTGGACATAGGCCTCCCCCAACGGCTTCCACACATCACGGTCCTCCGCCACTCGCATCCACCGGCTTCCTGCGACGCGTGTGATATCATCGGTCCACCTTGTGGGGGGCCAAGTGTGTAATGACTAAGTAAAGAAAGATAGGTACGTATATATCCTGAATTTTAATTAGGAATCCATTGATACCGTAGCAGATGTTGAAATAAAACGTTTGGCGATAACCTCTGACTGGACTGATAGCGATTGCGCTGAGGGAAATACAGCCATGTTGTCCGGAGGCAATCATTTATCTATATATATGTATATTACTATCTGCTTGTATTGAGGTAAATGGGTACGCAAATCAATAGGTACATAAATACTCAATTAGGTATTTCATTAGGTACCTGCTGAAATAATAATAATAGCAGCCCTTTTACTGTCCGAATGTTGGGCACGAGCCTCCACTCAATGCGAGAGGGATTTGGCCATACTTTGAACTTCACACGTCATCACACATGCAGGTTTCCTCACGATGTTTTCCTTCACCGTTTAGCAAGTGATAATCGTGGTTGAATATGAGATTTGCGCATGAAATCCAGAAATCCTAGAGGTGCGAGCCGGGGTTGGAACATGTGATCCTCGTTACCTAGGCAAGCGCTCTACCAACTTGGCTATCACTGCTTTTGATCTACTGAAATACCGTCGGAAGTAGGTACCTATTTCTGACGCAAGGAAACATTATGCCTACACTTTTATATAGATAGGTACCTTGATAGGTACCTATAAAATGTTTGGTGATGCCAAACTTCTGGCTAAATTGGGGTTAGTTTTTAATCCAACAATTTGATGTCTAAGTAGGTATATTCCAATGCCCGTAGCATGGGAGTAACTCAAAGCTCTTCTTGATGGGTTCAAAATCTTTTATACGACTCCTCGGGAATACGTATTAAGTAGCATATTCACGTAACAAGAACTTTCTTAATGGCTTCAATGAGAGCCTAAGATCCCCGAGTGAAACACTAAATGCCTATCACAGAAGCGTCAGATCACATCTCGGCAGGTTCTGGACTCCGCAACTCGCACGTAGAACCACACAACGCAAACCTATTTCAACTCGTATTATCACAACACTTCGGAGGATAATCCAATAACGAAACATCACAGGCAAATTTGGCAATCGTGAAACTCTTCTAAATGTAGAAGTCTTGAGAACCCAACCACCACACCGGTCGGCCTCCATACAACTGGACTGACAAATAAAGCTGGTGCTTTATATAGGTAACCTCGGCTGGCCCTATGTCTGCTAGGGTTACACGATACCCTCTAGCTTCGGGATCATTTGTATCAACCCCAGGTCAGAGACACTGGATGTATTGTTTTACAATGATAAAACAAAGCGCGCCTTTTTTGTGTTATCTCTTTTATGAGGTCGGGGTTTCGTTTGGTTTGTCTATGGCTTATTTTATTTTTAAAAATAATAGACTAATATCCATCATAATCTACCCTAAAGGAGGACGCATAAGTAAGCCACTTTTTATCGATAGTTTTATCCGATGGCTGAGCTTACTTGCCAATGGAATTTGTAAAAGTCAGCACGTTCTAATAAAGACTGGGATTATGTACCTATCTACAATCTGCAAATTACAGTAGGTATATACTAGTCAATACTGACATTACAGACCGGATACTCGGTTCCATGAACTGTCAGCTTCAGACGTCTTCAACACTACAGTCTGTACTAGATAGTGCAGGCTCCATGTCCCGCAATTAATATTTAGTACGGGTAACTCAGTCGATCAGTACACTGTTTTTACAACTGGCTTCGACAGCTTTTTAGATTTTTTCAAGGTACTGCAAAACGCGAATAAGTACTTACAGCCGAGAACGCCAGCATAACGTACTAGGTAGTTAGGCAGGTAAAAATAATTGCGTGTTGGTATCGTAAAGTCGACAAAGAAACTCTTTGATAAAGGAGACGTGGACGTGGACATCGTAGAATCGTAAGGCCTATTTTTGTCATTTGTTATTTATTTGAACCTAGAACGTATCAAATATGAACCTTCGAATAGGAGTTTTTGTCAAAACGTTTCGTATTTATTATTATGTAGTTATCCTACAGGTTGCACTGCAATATCTTTTGAAAGACTAAAAAAAATTCATACAAAAAATATTCACTACTAACGCCATCTAGCCACATAAAAGTATTCTACCATACGTTTTGACAAGACGGGATAATTACACATACGCAGATGGCGCTGTAATCAAATAAATAAATGTTACTACTAGCTCTATCTAGTGGATAATTACATATAACTGACATACGTTTCGACGGGACGTGATAATCACATACAAGTGTAGATGGCGTTAAAAAGTCTTAATGGGACTTAATGATACCGCTAGCGCAAACCAGATGGCGCTGTTATAATTAATTACCACCTCACCAATACTGCCAGAAAAATATATCGAGAAAAACACAGTTATTACTTCTATCGTTTTATTCATAGTTTACACATAACATGCCTATGTCTCCCAACGAAGATACAATAAAGAACAACAAAAAAAACAAACAAACGTAAAAAATGCAACACATCGACGTCACAGTACACATCCTACGAACATAGACTAAAAATGCATTCATAAAGGTCACTTGAATAAATTTTTACATCATGTTTTGTTTTGACACACACTACTCTGTATAGCCGCAATTATTTACACAATACAAATAGTTTTAAGGACTTAAGCAAAGTAGTTAATACTATTTTGTGTAGTGAGATTTTTATTTACAAAACATCTACAATGTTGATACTCAGTGATTTAATAACATTACACGACAATTAGATTACAGTATTACAATCCACATCGGAAAAAAGAAGACGTGGCGTTGTCCAATCATCCACATTTAAAACAGTCATAGATAATGTAGATTACAATAAATGGACCTAAAGAAAAATCTTAATTAAGCCGCCGCATCTGCCTCAATGATCTAAGCACGCGTCGTTGACATAAAAACACAGGTTGACACAGGTCACGCGAAGTTGACATACTATACGCTCAGGTTGACATAGGTCACGCGAAGTTGACATAGTATACACTCAGGTTGACAAACGTCATGCGAAGTTGACATAAATTACAGTGGGGTTGCCAGAGTTAACGCAAATTTGCATTATACAGTCAGGCTGAGAGCGAGGGCTATTTCACAAGCGACGCTGCTCATTCAGTCAGTACACGGCTAATGACACAAAACATGTGTGCAATCGTCTTTAGATTACATACAGCAAATGATTCTTATAAATTACCATTGAATTATTTACAATCAGATCGGTAATATTACTATCAAAATGTATTAATACACATTTTTATATTTTATAAGCAAACCATGATGGAAACAATTGAATCAACTGTGTTTTATTATATCTAGATTTGACAAAACAATTTTAATAATTGTGAATATACTAACCCTCAAATTTATAGAAAATTATAAAGTTATTATAACGCACATTTTAATCTGAAAATTTCGTTATACTGTCTTTATAATCCATTATAACTGTCTATAAATTTAGGGATAAATAGTTACTGTTAGTAGGTACTCTAAATTACTAAGACCCTTACAACACAAACATGATTCACACCATTATTAAACATTAACAATTGTTGTGGAGTGAAATAAAACATCTGGTATTATGTTTTCAAAGAACCAAAATGGAGCATTTCAGCTTTGCATGATTTGTAAAGTAATCAATGATTGATTTACCCAAAATGTATAGTTTTAATCAATTTACAATGGCATAACAATACACTTTTCTATACATAGAATAAACCTTATTACATATTTTGTAGATATTTTATAAATTATGTTCCATTAAGTGACATCAGAAAATATTACCAGGCTCGATTGTAGCAATCGTTCCAGTGCACGGGTAGACTGCTACAAGCAAATGTATGTTCTATTGTAACTACTTAACGTATATTATGGCATGTTTTATATAAGAAAAAACGCCATGCAACCCGTGTCTAAGTGTGGGTTAGCCTTATAAGTCCTGTTTCACCGTTTCTTACAAACTACAACATCTGCTTTATACTTAGCCAATAATAATATTATGTCTCAGAGTGTCTTGAATTCTCAATATTTCAATTTGTTTTTTTTTTATCTCAGATTAAAAACCCGTAGATAGGACAGCGTAGCCGCGTATAACACGGCAACGACGTTACCAAGAAATTATTTTTATGCTATTACAACTAGCAACTGCTGGTTGGAGCTTAAAAATATTGGTCACAGCGACAGCCTGTTCCTTTCCTTTTTAAACGCGTGATAGTTCTGCTTCTTTGTTTTATGTTGGCAATCCGCTACAAATTAGAACCATTTTTGTATATCTGGATAAATGTTATAAATTATAAGTACCCCTCATGATAATGATGATGTTAATGACGATTTCTAGGCATGGGCAAAAATATCGATATTTTTCCATACAATTATCGATATATATCGTCGATATTTTTAATCACGATATATCGATATTCGATATTTATTTTAGAGTATCGAATTTGTATCAATTCAGATTTTTTTTTCAACAAATCAATTATAAAAAGAAACTATAGATATGCACATGTAGAAAATTCAAAAAACTATGAATACAATTTAAAAAAAAAATCGTCTATTCTTTTTACGAAGTTTGAATAATCATGCGAATACTGACGATATATCGATATTTTTCACTCGATAATTATCGATACTGTTTAAAAATACCGATATATTTTTGTCAATTGCTCATCCCTAACGATTTCTTTTGGAAAGTAAAACAAATTAACAGCTTTTTTCAACTTCCCGCCAAAAAGCCCCGTTTGGTAGCCAGTAATCCTACTCTTACAGATAAAAAAAAGCTGTCATCGTCATTACATCCATGAGTATTAAAATCATAGTATGTATTACATATGCTTGAAAAACAAGCACAGCAGTGCTCCAGCCAGCGTAAGCACATGTCAAAACATTACAATGTCCTCTTAATTCTAATTTTGTGACAGGAATGACAACTTACACGTCAAAATGAAAATACTGTTTATAAAAAAAAAAAAAAAATATTGAAATAAATAACTACCTACCTATATAATAATAATCAAAAAAACTTGATGCCTTCTAGCGTTTGATATAAATTAACATGGATGAACTTTTGAGGTGAAAAAAGAATCTGTCAAAAGAAAAAATAATCTAAATATTTACCCTCAAATTTATAGAAAGTTATAAAGCTATTATAACGCAGTTTTTCCTCTGCAAAGTTCGTTATAATGTCATTATAATCCATTCTAACTGTCTATAAATTTGGGGGTTGTGGGTTAGGTACCTTTTTTTAATCGATTTTAAAATCGGTACAATTATACATGAGGTCAACAAACTATCAATATAAATTGTCTCTTAGTACACTTATGAAATTACAGTAAACTTACAACTAAATGATATCATATATTTACAATCAAATACTACCTTACTATATTTTTTATTATAATCAGAACTTTGAACAGTCGAGAATATAAAAAAAACGTCTTTGAACAGTCGAGAATATAAAAAAAACGTCTTTGAACAGTCGAGAATATAAAAAAAAATGCATTTTATTTATCCCCAAATTTTCAACAGGCGGATTCTATATCTATGACATTGACATAGGATCACACATGTCTAAATTACATTGTCCCAATTAAAATGGACATCCTAGATCTATATCATATTACGACTTTTTAACCTCTTAGAATACTTTAGAATATTTTTTGTAGACCTTAACCATTTCAAAATGCAAGTGGTAGTATTTCGAAAATCATGAAAACCTACTCTAATATAGTATAAGACCATTTTAAAAAGAGCAACTATGGAGTTTCACACTTGTTCTTCTCCATAGGAACAGCATTCCAAACTGGTGGTAAGTCACAATTTTGACGTTACATAAGTACTGTACTTAATGAATGAATAAAAAAATCTGATTCAGTTTAATAGTTAGGATAGCAAAGCCACACTTCATATTATAACTATGTCCATTTGTCTAGCATTGCGTGAAGGACCTATATACAGCCTCCAAAACACAATTCACATATCTTAAGCGTTAGTAACACCAAGATCTTTCGTTTATATAAAATGTCTATGTACCGTAAGCTGTACCTAAATAACACACACAGTTAAATTCTTTGATACAAGAAAACATTTTTGTTTATAACAACAAGTTGCACTTAATAGTCCAATGTTAAGATTATGCGGTATTTCTGTACACTTTCAACACAACTGTTGATATAAGTCGTATTTAAGTCCATTTTAAGCTGGGTTTGTACGGTACGAGTGGACTCAACGAAGGCGTCCGATCATTGTGGGTCCTAGTCTACGCCGTGTGAGGCTCCCCAACACTATTTCACAAAAGATTTGGGGGGTAACTAGAAAAGAGTCATCTATACATATAAATAAAATTGGAGTGTCTGTTTGTAATATTAAAATAACCGCTTTTTACTAAGTGCATTTGGATGTATACACGGTACCTATACCAAAACAACATTTTTTACAATTTTTGTCTGTCTGTCTGTCTGTTTGTTCCAGGTAATCTCTGAAATGGCTGGACCGATTTTGACGGGACTTTCACTGGCAGACAGCTGATGAAACAAGGAGTAACTTAGGCTACTTTTATTTTAGACTATCTGTTACCGACTTCGTCCGCTTTTTGTTAAATACCACGCGGACGACGTCGCGGGTATCAGCTAGTATTGAATAAGATTTGTAGAACCACTCGTGGTAAGAAGTGATTCTTCACCATAATCCTCTGAAACACCACACAATCTTCACAACATGAGACACTAAATAAAGTCACATCACTATACACTATAACGTCACTGCCGTTGCAATCACCTCAAGTGTCAATTTTCACGTATGATGAGGATCTTTTTGAAGTCCCAGGATCATTCTGGCTCCGTATACATAAAGGAGAACTTATCGTGACTGGTGGGGGGGATGACCCTCGCTTCCATCAGGCTTTGGACCACCCATGTCGTTGACACTAACGGTATGTTGTCCTGGTTGGCCTTATTTTGGACTTCGTGGGGACAGTCCCATTCCGTCACTAGAGCTAGTGCTCCGGACATATTCAGGTCCTCTTCGTTGACTACTCGGGTGTTCGCACCAGCTAGGGTGCACACACGTTCCCAGAATTTCACGAAGGTGTCCTGGTCACCGCAGAGGAGTATGGTTTTGTCTTTGAAGAATGACGCGTTGCGTTTGCCCGACGGAGGCATCTGTAATTAGGAATATTTTTTAGTATAATGCATATATTTTTTTATTCTGTTGCTACTGCACTAAAGGACATTGGTTCCATGTGTAGGAAACGTAAATTTTATGGAGGATGTGAAATTTTAAAACCTGAGACAGACAACTTGGTATCATGGTGGTCCACTATCTTGTGACGCATCTAAATTCATCTTCAATGGCTTGGTACTGGATGCATTTGGATGTCAACTTACCCATTTAATACCCTGGATGTGTTTACATGTCAAGTTACCCAATTAATATTTTTTTATTTCAGTATAGACCAACTGGCGAATAGCCTTATAGACGCAGCACATGACATTCCGCGAATGTCAGTGGCTGACACTGGATGTATCTGGACGTCAACTTACCAAATTAATGAACTTGTGCTTCAGTATAGACCAACTGGCGGGCAAAAAGGAATCTACATCGCACTGTCCGCTATAGAAGCGGCACATGACATTCCACGGACGTCAGTGGCTGGACACTGGATGTATTTGGATGTCAACTTACCTAATTAATGAACTTGTGCTTCAATATAGAATAGCTTGCGGGTAATAAGGCGTCTACAATGCACTGTCCGCTATAGAAGCGGCACATGACATTCCACGGACGTCAGTGGCTGGACACTGGATGTATTTGGATGTCAACTTACCTAATTAATGAACTTGTGCTTCAATATAGAATAGCTTGCGGGTAATAAGGCGTCTACAATGCACTGTCCGCTATAGAAGCGGCACATGACATTCCACGGACGTCAGTGGCCAGACACTGGATGTATTTGGATGTCAACCTACCCAATTAATGAACTTGTGCTTCAGTATAGACCAGCCGGCGGGCAGTGAGAAGGAGTCCACATCCAGCAGCGCGTTCTCGATGCAGCACATGATCACCCATCCGTGGGACACCGCGCGGATGTCTGCAGCCAGACACTGGATGTACTTGGCCGTCAAACACGGCCGGGGTGCTATCAGCTTGCACACATTGTACTTGTTTTTGGGTATATCATCGAAGTGGCTGAAAATAGAAATTCATTGTATTGAGATGCGATAATAACTACATATTTATTTTATGTTTATTGTTATAAGAACATGGATAATTTTATTTATTTAATGAAATGAACAATGTTTAAATCTATACAAATATATAAAATTGGAGTGTCTGTTTGTAATATTAATATAACCGCTTTTTACTAAGTGCATTTGGATGTATACACGGTACATATACCAAGACCACAATTTTTACAAATTTTGTTTGTCTGTCTGTCTGTTTGTTCCGGCTAATCTCTGAAATGGCTGGACCGATTTTGACGGGTGGCTGATGAAACAAGGAGTAACTTAGGCTACTTTTATTTTAGACTAGCTGTTACCTGCGACTTCGTCCGCTTTTTGTTAAATACCACGCGGACGAAGTCGCGGGTAACAGCTAGTAATTATTAAAAATGTTCTAAAGAAGCGTAGGGTCCAACGCTAGTATATCGTTTCCGAATCACGCTGTAAACAAGAGCCCGACAACCTCCGAGCACAGGGTTGGTCTCGCCAGGCATTGCACCATGGCCTAGAAGATATTCTCTATAGTTTCGAATAACCTTTTTTTTTAATATTTATGACTGTGTTACCTATAGACAATCCCGCCGCCGGTTTCCAGCTGTTCCTTGAGCCTCTCCTTGTTGAATGGCCGGTCGCAGAACTCCAAGTCTTCAGTGTCAGTGCCCACTGCCGAAGTGGACTCGCCATCCTCCTCGGAGGAGTAGTGACGGGTCTCCTGGCTTTGGGCCGTATTCGCCTGGATTAGAGAAAATTACAAGACTATACACGACTGATACAGAAAGGGATGATTTAGAAGATTATTTAGCGCATTTGTGATATTTGTCAAAACAGATTTTTTTGGAAATCGATTTACGAAATATCCGACTTGACATAATGATTAAAAATGCACTAAAAAGCGCAGGCGCAGGGCTTATAGGCCTTACTAAATTATTTTCAAAACATGCAATTTAGTATACCTGCTATGTAATTAATTAAATAAATAATTATAGTGATAAGTATATACTATCAGCCTATAGATGTCCACTGCTGGACATAGGCCATGTATGGTTCCCGTGGGATAGATGTTTTAACCCTTAATAGCCTAGAGTTTCAATTTTGATACCAATCTTTTAAACCGAATGTTCACATTACTATTAGTTTTTTTCTATAGGTTGGCTGTACGTATTTTACTGTTGTATAATATTCTTTCCAACGAAATTAAAAAAAAACAAATGTCATTATTATTAAACACAGTAACATTAAACACAGTAATATAACGTAAATCAGGCAACTAAGGGTTAATTTTTCATACTTTTCATCGCGGGTAACACCGCCGGGCGCATCTGGTTACCAATAAATATTTCTTTATCTGTTTCTTTTGTATAGTTATTATTATTATTATTTTTTGGGACTAGGCCCGCCACACACTCCCACCACTGCTACTCCTGTAAGCCAGGATCTACAGTGGTGTCCAATGAAGACACCGAGGTTTGACCCTCGGCGAGTCCCGGGATAAAGTTAATTGTCTTGGAACCCGCACGAAATTAATCGAAAGATAAATAGGAGGAGTTGGAAGAAAATTATCCACTTCCCTCCGTTGCAAAGCGGGAGACAAAAAGATCTGGTAGACAAATGTCCACAGAAGTAAGACTATTACATACATTGCTTTTGTATAGTTGTTACCTTTTCTGTGCGCGCGCGCCGCGGCGGCTCGGTGCAGGTTAACAGGAAGAACATCCCCGCGAACAGCCTGGCGTCCGGGTCCGGGATGGGGCCGAGCTTGGACACCGTATCCTCGTCGTTCTCGAACTTGGTCAACTTCGAGTTCTTCTTACCGACGTTCTGTTTCGCGGCGCCTTTCAGCTGCAGCGGCCCGGCTGTTGGATCAAACACGCCTGTGACATATTGATTAGCCGTGTACTGACTGAGCGTGCAGCTTGTGCGGTGTCTACGCGCGGGTTGACTGCATTCGGTGCAAAGTATTTTTTTTGCGAGACAGACATAGCTATATATTTCGAAAATGGCTGATAGGTCTGTTGGTTTTATAGAAAACTTGATTATAGAAAGAATCATAAAATATTTACAAGAGGTACGAAGAAGCTTGGCCCATCTATACTAATATTATAAACTAGCTGTTGACGAAGTCGCGGGCAACAAAGATAACAAAGATAACCGTTGACAACAGCCTGCTCGCCCATTCTGAGCCCGCGGGACGCATTGCAGGTTGTGGCTATCAAACTTAATCAGGCGCTGCGCTGCAACATTGGTTTTAATTTTTTTTTGTGAGATCCTATTTTTTTTCTAAAATAAAAGTAGCCTAAGTTACTCCTTGTTACATCAGCTATCTGCCAGTGAAAGTCCCGTCAAAATCGGTCCAGCCATTTCAGAGATTAGCCGGAACAGACAGACAGACAGACAGACAGACAGACAGACAGACAGACAGACGGACAGACAGACAGACAGAAAAAAAAAAATTGTAAAAAATGTTGTTTCGGTATAGGTAACGTGTATACATCCAAATGCACTTAGTAAAAAGCGATTATTTTAATATTACAAACAGACACTCCAATTTTATTTATATGTATAGATGTGGAAGTTTGGATGGATGGATGTTTGTTACTCAATCACGCCAGAACGGATCTAAATGAAATTTGGCACAGAGATAAATATAACAATGTATTGCTCATAAATGTAAAAGATCTATTTAAAAAAGAGCCACCATGGTGTTTCTTGCCCGTTCTTCTCCATAGGAACGGCATTCCGAACGGGTGGTAAAGCAGTAGCATAATATTTTTGTAACTTTTGAAGATTCATAAGTACCGTACATAATGGTCTACCTACGTGAATAACAAATATTCTGATTCTGTTTTTTTTTAATACATTATAGGCAAGTATTTGGTCTCGATCTCACCTGATGGTAAGTGACGATGAGATCTACGATGTAGCATACTTGCCTAGAAGGTACCTGCAGTGTGATTTTGAAACGTTCGAAATCGGAATCGGATTCGGAACGGTAGTTTGCGTCTACGAAGTTAGTTTAATTATGGTAGGAAATAGTAGGAAAAACATTGATCGCGAAATTTAAACTATTACGGGTTTTTTGTGATAAAAAGCTTCAAACTTATAACCACACACATGAAACATTAAGTCAAACACTTGTTATTTTTAATATTCACGTTTCTAGCCCTGAATGTTTTGATTATTATTTTACTGTACCGAACTTTGTAAACAAATATCGCTGTTTTGATTTCCGAATTCGAAGATTGTTGACGTTTGTCGACGGAAAATCATTCCGATCCGACGAAAAGTTTTGGATGAGTTTTATGAGTCGGAAGTCTTTTCGATAGCATTTAGTCTTATTTTTTTACTCATTTTGATATTATACGAATTATTGGATGTTGCACTGGCTTTAATAGCAGAATTAAAGTCGTATTTTTGGGTGAAACAATAAATACAACGCAATCCTAAATGTATTTAGGTACCAACCTACATATTTATTTAATTTAATACAATTTGTTCATTATATATTTAAAAATTCTTTCATTCGCATCATTAACAAGATAAAAGCACATACTCAAACTTTATAGGGACGGACAGGGGTGATTGCGCCGGTTCGGTTGCCAAACATTTTTAATAGATGGCGCTGTATCCTTGCAACCTAGTTTTTTAACCGACTTCAAAAAAAAGGAGGAGGTTCTCAATTCGGTTGTTTTTTTTTTTTTTTTTTTATTTTTTTTTTTTTTTATGTTTGTTACCTCATATCTCCGTCATTTATGAACCGATTTGGAAAATTATTTTTTTATATGAAAGGATATGCTTACAGATTGGTCCCATTTTTTTCAAAAAAATGTTCTGATCATGGGATCCATGAGGAATTGAGAGGACTCCTCAAAATTTATAGGCAAACCTATAGCAATTTTGGTATTTTCATCAAGAAGTCAAGCATTTGCATTCAGAAAGTATCATTTGCTGAAGTGAAAGTGATGAAGAAGACCACAAATGGCCACCGGAACTTGTCAGTGATACGTATTTCACGGGTTGCGCCAAGATAATCTCGATTATGATCGTTAAGTGACTATGACAAAGCAAATTTAAAGAAATGTTCCTGATGAATATGTTACCATCGAACTGATCTGATGATAAACCCAGGAGGAACCGGAACATTGTAATAAAACAATGTCTCCAAGCCGTGTTTGGGCTTATTTAAATTGTTATAGGATGCACCTTGGCTATAAATAAAACTTTTTCGTGGATGTTCCGATTTGGATTATTCTTTTTTTTACAGAATAAGGTATACCCTTTTAAAATTCAGCCAGATTGATTCAATGGTTTTGTTTTATCTTGATTTCTTTAAATCTATATCTATATATATATGTTGTATTGGGTATACCAATTATCCAGTAAAATTATTGATATAAAAATCTTTTTAGTGACAAAGAATAGTAAATATATCCACTAAAAAGTGTAAAATAAAAAACTTTTTAACAAAATAAAAACCGTCTTCAAAAAACTAAAAAGCTAAAAATAATCTAATCTTGAAATCTACCTTGTTTAACTAAATCAAATATTTAACTAATCTGAAGTCGGTGCCAAATAAACAACCGAGGAAGAATAGTAAAAGTATACTCTAGTAACGAGATGCGCGGACCAATTTGTAGGTATAGTCTTTGGCGCAGACCGGCAATACTCGACTCAGTAGTTTTTTGGCACCGACTTCAGATTAGTTAAATATTTGATTTAGTTAAACAAGGTAGATTTCAAGATTAGATTATTTTTAGCTTTTTAGTTTTTTGAAGACGGTTTTTATTTTGTTAAAAAGTTTTTTATTATTTTTACACGAACATGGAGCATCTATGTGACGTAATGTTACTAATTATATAGGTAAGTATGTAATCAACGTTCATTTTAGTTATTTTGTAATTTTCTCGTCAACAACAATAAACAAACCTCAGGCACAGATAAAACAAACTTTTGTTTTCATTGGATTTGTCAGTTTACAAAGATCGGTACAAAAACTAAAAAAATATCACGTAGGCTTAGAAACGTGAATATCAAAAATAACAAGTGTTCAACTTAATGTTTATTTTATGTGGTTATAAGTATGAAGATTTTTATCACAAGAAACTGTAATAGTTTAGATTTTGCGTTCAATATTTTTTCTACTATTTCCTACCATTATTAAAATAGCTTCGTAGACGCAAACTACCGTTCCGAATCCGATTCCGAGTTCCGACGTTTCAAAATCACACCGCTGTTCACTCTCGACTTGAAAACACCCAGATTGTAGTCAACGGTTTTGGGGTCGAGTCACCTTCGTCCGTAGGAGAATTAAGTACCCTCGAGATACCCTACACGTGAGCCCGGGTGGTGCCAACTAGGTGACAACTCTACTGGTGGTAGGCTTCGGCCGTGGCTAGTCACCACCCACTGAACAAAGCCATGTCGCCAAGCGGCCTAGCCGTGTTCCGGCATTATGTTCGGTATTGCCATTCATGGATGGCGGGTCAGATCAGTTGCGCTGCATGTGCCTAGTGAATGTAGCGTCTCTATCTACTGCCGCCTTCCTACCTAGGCAAGTATGCTCCATCGTGGATCTCATCGTCACTTGCCATCAGGTGAGATCGAGATCAAATACTTGCCTATAATGTAATAAAAAAAAAACGGGGAACAAAGACGCCGGTAGCTTGTTCCATTCCTTGGCAGTTCGTACGATGAAAATTCCAATATCAAACGTACCTTTGATCCCGTCTATCTTCCTCGGCGTCCGTTGCACCTCGGGCTCCACCCCCGCGACCTCCTCCAGCCTCAAGGGGGGTGCTGAGTTGCTGCTCTCGCTCATCTCGCTGCTCTCGCTCGCGAGTCGCTTGCGCACGCCGGCAGGGGTCGCTTTGCTCTTCACTCCTGAAATCATACTTTCTCACTCATCTGACCCAGGTGCATATGTTAAGATGATTTAGTTGTAGAACGATACTTTTGTGTAATAAATAATTTTACTGTTAGAAGGTTCAAACATATATCCCACTAGCTACGCCCGGCGGTGTTACCCGCGATAAAAAGTATGAAAAATTAAAACATCTATCCCACGGGAACCATACATTTTACCGGGATAAAAAGTAGCCTATGTGCTATTCCAGACTATAATCTATCTCTGTGCCAAATTTCATCCAGATCCGTTCAGCCGTTCGAGCGTGAAAGAGTAACAAACATCCATCCATCTATCCATCCATCCATCCATCCATCCAAACTTTCACACTTATAATATTAGTATAGAAGTATAGATAAACTTTTTTTAGCAAGGTAACGTTTTTAATTTTTAATTTCCTAGGATAATAAAACAGTGACCGATTCCAGCAGTCTCTTTTGATTTTTTCTTCTTCTCTTTTTTCCTAAAAACAATATTTATTATTAACATACTTCATATTATTTTGTAAAGTTGAGAACGAGGTAGCCATAACTCGGGGGCCATAACAGGGTGATAAAAAAGGGTATACTAAGCTTTGAGTCTGCGCTTCTTTAGTGCATTTATAATAATTATTGTGAAGTCAGAATTAGTATAACTAAAGTAAAAAAAAAAAAAACTCCATTTTTTTTGTGACATATCGCTATTCCCACTTCACGTAGTAGGTACCACAGATATATGAGAGGAGATATGTTATGAAAGCGTTGGGCTTGCGCACACAATTGGCCAATATTAGGCTAACATAGAGTTTTCGCCGTCAGTCGACTGCAACTGCACGTCGGTATCGGAGCTCTAGCTTTTTTTAAAATGCCGTCTTATTCCGTCGCCGTCGTTGCGTGCAAAAATACTAGCAGCAAAGTGAACTACGCGAAAGATGGAATCTCATTTCACCAGCCAGTATTAGGTATTTTATTTATTCGTCTTTAAAATCATTAAAAACAACAAATCAAAAAATATTTGATGCCTTTATTATGTTATTTTAGTTTTTATGTAGCACAACGACTTTTTAATTTTTATACAAAATACATGGCTCTTTAAGTACCACATATGTTCGCTACTGAGTGAATGTACGAGGCAATGGACAGATCGTCTAACGATACTTTGAATAAACTGGTGCGTCGCGTGGTACGGCCGCTGTATACGGCGACGACGCAGCACGCACCAAGGAGACTTCGTATTGGTTGGTTTTATGGAATTGCAAGTGTTTCGCGGCGAGTGGTGGGGAACAAAACGGAGACAGCGAGTTCCCATACATTTTGAACCGCACGGCATATCTATCATGATCTGTGGTGTTTACAAATGTGCTAAAAAATCCGAGGCTTAGTATACCCTATCTGAAACACCTGTATAATTATTGATAATTTTCACTACCTGCTTAAGACTGCCTAACCGTTCCTACACAGTTCTCACATACCAATAACTATGTACTACGCAAAAATATGAATAAACTCCTTATAAAACAAGCAACCGTGGAGTTTTTATTCATTCTCCATGGGAAAAGGTCCAAGCGGGCGATAGAATCTTGTGACACTTTTGAAGATCAATAAGTACTGCAATTGGTTACATGAATAGAAAATGATGCACGGACCTGATGTGGACGCCTTCGGACTCTTCGGCGATGTGACTCGTTTCCTTGCGCTCGAGTTGCCCTTGTCTCTGCTCCGACCGCTGCGCGGACCCTAAATATAAAACATAAGATTAGGATATCCTTGAAAATGTCATTTTCTGTAACATTAAAAACAAAGATTGTTGATTTTAATTTTTCTTATCTATACAAATAAATAAAATTGGAGTGTCTGTTTGTAATATTAAAATAACCGCTTTTTACTAAGTGCATTTGGATGTATACACGGTACAATTTTTGTCTGTTTGTCTGTCTGTTTGTTCCGGCTAGTCTCTGAATTGGCTGGACCTGTATAATATTGTCAAAGTCCAGTTCCCGAATAAGCTGACCTGTATAATACTGCCGAAGTCCAGTTCCCGAATAAGCTGACCTGTATAATGTTGTCGAAGTCCAGTTGCCGATCAAGCTGACCTGTATAATACTGCCGAAGTCCAGTTCCCGAATAAGCTGACCTGTATAATATTATCAAAGTCCAGTTGCCGAATAAGCTGACCTGTATAATATTCTCGTAGTCCAGTTCCCGAACAAGCTGACCTGTATAATATTGTCCAGTTGCCGAACAAGCTGACCTGTATAATGTTGTCGAGGTCCAGCTCCCGGTTGTGTCGGCGGCGCGGCGTGGCGGGCGCGGCGGGCGAGCGCGTGCGCGACTCCGTGAGCGAGCGCGCCTGGTCCTCCGTCAGGTACAGCTCGCTCGCCGTCACCATCACCAGCGTGTCGCTGCACCGGTACACATGGCGACTATTAGTCAAAGTCAAATCGTTCATTTCGTATAGGCCTACGGGGGCACTTACAAATTGTCACTACTTTTTTTTTCTTAACTCTACAACCGAATCGGAACGCGACCTCAACTGAGAAGATCCGGCAAGAAAGTCAGCGGGGTTGTTTTTTTTTAACCATTATTTTTACAAAAAAAAATTAAATAATCAGCTCCAGGGTGTTGCCATGCGGGGCGCACACACGCTACACTTTAACATTATTGATATTGATATTTGAGCGATCAGTCCCAGGCTGCTTTATCGTCCAAATAATCCAAGATTCTGTGATAACACTCAGTATATAATACTTATATACATATTAAACATCCATGACTCGGGTACAAACACTCGTGCTCATCACACAAAGCTTGTGTCCCTACCAGGATTCGAACCCGGGACCCTCGGCGCAGAAAGCAGAGTCACTACCACTGCGCTAATCAGGCCGTCAATATGGAGCAGTGAGTGTTGCAAGCGACCGCGCGACGCGACCAGCGGGGTTCATTTTTACCGTTCCATTGAGGCACAGGCACAGGCTCAGTGACATATTAATCAGACTAATAATTGAGATAAAACTAATTTTAAGTATTTTATCGCGTTTATATTATGTGACACTGATACTGACTCAAGACACTGTGAGCACTTTCTGCGTAGATCGGACCGCAAGCAACAACTAAATAAGACGGTATCCCAGTTCAAACTATGACACTAGGACGTCAACCACCTCAGTCCTCCCGTGACCATGGTTGCTGTAAAACACCATAATATAAACGCCATAAAATCAATAGACTAAATATTATTATAACAAAAAAAGCTTACCCATCTGTGGTGCATTTGTAAGTAACTGTGCCGCTATCGTTCTCTTCAACCCCCAGCACTAATCCCGGTTCGTAGTTCTGCTCCTCGTCCACCATCGCATACACCGACTGTCCCTCCAGCGGCAACGTTTTCGTATCACCGAATATTATAAAATCGTCCAACAGCACTTTACTCTGACCGTCGTCGAATTTGATCAAATATTTGTTCGGCTCCGTGATCTCTAACACTTTCCCAGAGTAGTAACGTTTGTCCACCCATTTGGCCAACACAACAGTATCGGGCGCGAAGCCGTCGTATTCGGGCTTCACAATTAACTTATCCACGGGAGTTGCCGGTCTCGGGGACGTTGGGCGGCGTTTCTGCTTCAATTTGCTAACAGATTTAGGTGTTGCGACCAAAGATGATAGTGGTTTTTCATCTTTGAGCGATTTCACTGGAGATTCTTTCCCACTGTCTCCGTTAGTTGGTACCATTTCTGGGGAGTTCATGCCGTGCATGTACTCCGGTTCCTCGGTCTGAGTAGGTAGTAATGCTCGTTTTGTTTTCCCGGCTAAGTGTCGACGTCCTCGAACGCGAGTCTTCTTTAAAGAACTCTTCGGCGTCGCTTTATCGCATTTATTAACTTCTTCCGGACTAGCATTGCCGTTACTGAGCACACTGTCGTTAGATACAGAAGTTTGTATCCCTATTGAGACTTTCTCATCGCTGAGCGACCGGTTCCCATCATCGACTGACGATTCTCTGATGTGTGAGAATATATCTTGTAGCTTCTTTATTAACGCTTCGTACCCTTTGACAGATGTTGTCGGATTAGAGACGGATTTTCGAGGCGGTTGGGGTACGACGAACGCGCCATCACTCGTTCGGTTACTAGAAGTGGAAGTGGAACTGACCGTAGACGCGAACGAGGTTCTATTAGGTAGGCTGATCATACCCCCACTGGTAACACTCGACGGAGAGTTACTGACAGACACGTCGGCTAAGTAAGGATCTATTGTGAACCGTTTTGAAATCCTTTGGTATTCCCTACACATGTCCATACCTAGATCATTATCAGTTCTAACGACGTATAGAGATAAAAAGTCATTGTCCTCATTGTGACTGATGTGGACATCAAACACCGGTATCTGAGGAGTGTTCATGGGTAAGGAATGTCCGTTTGGCAACGGAGATATTGTCGAGGGAGTAGTTGTGTTACTAACTCTGAAGGATTCATTTTTACGAGTCCCTTTAATGACATTCAGTTTAGCCATATCAGGGGTGTTATCGCTGTCGTCTACACCATGCTTTCCATCTATATCAGTGGGAGTGGATGAGTTGCCATTAGAAAGCTTTGAGATTAATTTAGAAGCGACACTGGGCACATGATCTGGGCTTCCCAAGCCTAACGAACTCACACTATCAGTACTTTCTTGGTCTGTTGTTTTTCCTAAATTATATTCTTTTCTCGGCTGTGAGAAGTTGCCTTGCTCTGAATTCACATAACCCTCACTTCGAATTTCAATAACTTTACCAGGATTTATGTCTTCCATTCTGTCTTTGACACGCACAGGATCACTGTGACTCGGAAGTTTCTCCCTGTCACTCTTATCTGTCTCTTGCTCTGATGTAGGTGATTCAAGAACCAAATGGAAACCTTGAGAATCGTCTAACTCTGAATTAACTTCTTCCGTTATAGTTTCAGGAACTTTTGGTGGTGGTATTTCTCGAATAAATTCTACGCTAGGTCGCGAACTAGAGCTGTCACTTATTACTTGAATGTCGTCCGAAACAAAATTGGGTTTATCGACAACTTTCCGAGGTGTTTTGCGAGTAACATCCACACTAGCCGGTCGTGATTTAGGCGTCTTTGGTGTTTTAGGCTTTGATATATCAGCGCTGTTACTTCTCTTAATCTTCCTAGGGCTAGATTTGACCGGGGTTCGAATCCGGGAGGTAGACGGGAGTTGCAAGTCGTCGAGTTTCCGTTTTGCTGCGCTGGTGATCTCGGAAACCTCATTATCAAGGCTTTGAGTGGTCACCCCAAATTCGTCGTCAGTGAATTCTAGTTTTTGTATCTTTGCACTACTGTCCGAGGGTTCATCGGACAGTTTTCTTTTTGATGATGATGGGCGTTCTTCTGTAATTGATAATTTTCAAATGTAGGTGATGATGCGATGGGGTCTATGAATACATACTTACCGGGGTTATACAATTCTTATGTAAGATCTTACCTTTCGTCTCCGATGACTCTGTATTAGTTTCATCAGTTGTGCTGGTTATAGTCTGTGAAAATTAAAAAGTTATTATATTTGGATCACCAGCAACATAATAATAATATCTTTTTTATAAGTTGCTATATTTGTAATTGGCACATCAATTATTGACATTCATAAATATAGAAAAGTGCACAATATTATTAAATAATTACTCAACGTAAACAATTAGGTTGTTTTGTAAATTAAATGATTTATTAACAAGAATCCATTATGAACATTACAATAAATATTTTACGGTCATGTTTTAATCATTATTTAATTTTATAAATGGCAACCACAAACCTCTATGTCATCATATACAGGACTTTCAGGGAACAAATTCTGGGAGTCATCTTTGTCGGAGTTGCCTGTTGCACTGCCACCAGCCACATCCACTGCAGTTGTTGCTGCAACTGACACAAGGATGGTTGCATGTTTCAACAATTGTTATGGAAAAATTTAATGAAACAAACCTACCTATACATATTTACACAAAATCTAATAAAAGTCAGAGCATTCATTAATTTTAGACGTAGGTACTGAATACTAAAACATTTTATAATTATAAACAAATAGGTCGCTCGCTCTACAGCAACGAATCGGTTACGGCCTGGTAAGGTAAGCCAAACCCTCTGAGCTGAAATGATTTTGACCAAGTGGTCTTTGAGGTCAATGTTGGTAAGGATGATGATAATTATGAATTTCTTTCTTTTTACAAGTTACTTTTACACTCATAGATTTAGCCCCAAACTCACCCTAGGTTCCACACGTTATTGGGGACTAGGCAGCAATAAATAAATACTAGAGATGCAAGGAAAATTCTTTTTTTAATTAAACTAAATACGGAACATTATTGATTTCTTATATGTACGTGAATACTACACATTGAAATAAAACGGATCTTACGGATTTAATCGCGTTTATTATTTATTTTTACATTCCCAACAGATACGGAAAATTATTCAGTTTAGCACTTGACAAACTGAATATTCAGCCAAATACTGAAAATGAAAACCCATGCTGAATACCAAATCATTACCGAATCTTCGGTGCATCCCTAAAAAATACTTATAAAGATAATAAATGTCGTAAGTTTTTTTTTTTTTATTACATTATAGGCAAGTATTTGATCTCGATCTCACCTGATGGTAAGTGATAATGAGATCTACGATGGAGCATACTTGCATAGGTAGGAAGGCGGCAGTAGATCGAGATGCTACATTCACTAGGCACATGCAGCGCAGCTGATCTGACCCGCCATCCATGAATGGCAACACCGAACATCATGCCGGAACACGGCTAGGCCACTTGGCGACATGGGTTTGTTCAGTGGGTGGTGACTAACCACGGCTGAAGCCTACCATCAGTAGAGTTGTCACCTAGTTGGCACCACCCAGGGTCATATGTAGGGTATCTCGAGGGTATTTAATTCTCCTACGGACGAAGGTGGCTCGACCCCAAAAAGGACAAGCATTCATGCTCATCATACAAACATTGCCTCTAGCGGTTTGTAATCCGGGTGCTACATCATAGAAAGTAGGGCATCACCAACAGAACTATATAGGTTTATTGAGTAATTTAGATAATAGTTATATTACATTACATTAGTCATTCCCGCAATCAAATTGCAGAATACTTACTTACTAACCTCAAATCACAATCATAATTAATATGAATAGCAAAGTTGACAAAACAATACAATAACGAGAGGTTACATGATTTTATAACATAAACAATAACGTTATTGTTTTATAGTTATTATTAAACCATAAATCGTTGTACTTATCTCACAAATTGGATACAAAACACAATTATTTTCATGTTTGTATTATAACCTAACCAAATAAACTGAGACCAAACTGGTCCGTGTTTGAACTGATATTCTTATGTTCTGATCACATTAGGAATTCAATTAGGTGTTCTAAAGAGAATAGGGGAGCATAATTCAAGACTACACATATTCCATAACTTATAAACGATGTAAAATTAGAACTTCCTATTGGAATGGAAATTACATGACAACATTCATAATTTTGTCGGATAGCACGCGTGAACGTCAAAACTATGAAGCGAAATTAAAATGTTATTACTATAAAAATATAATGTTTACCTAGCTCTTGTTGATTTAAATCCATTTCAGCAGAGTTCTCCTTACTCTCCTCCATATTTTCAATGGTATTGATAATGTAATTATGTGAATAGTGGCGCGTTATTTCACTGAAACATCTGTCACTCGTGCTACGTAGAATCTCCAAGCATTTCTAAGCGGATAAACGTATTTGAAGACAAGACACTTTATTATCCAAGATTAACTTGCATTCATTATTTTAAACAATGCTGGAAATCATCAGAAATTAATAATTTTGCGAACAAACCGACACAAGCAAATCACTTGCTTGTTGATCCGGTTAGGTGTTGCCACCAAAGCAAGTAAATCAAAAATAAATGGAAAACCATAGATAATAGACATATAACCATAAAACACCAAAAACACATTGTGACGATATAAAATCATTATCTAAAACTAAAATTCCACAAAAACATATTATAGGCCACAAAAAAAATGTTTTAATGTCGTAGACAATTTATTTGTGACTAGACTGAGGATTGGCCAACATTTGGACACCACCAAGCGTGAAAAAGATAAGAAGACACTATTATGATTAACAAGACGAGTGGACTTTCGAAAACCGCAGCCGGTCTAAATATGACTTGCGGTAAATTATTAGTATAACCGTTCCATTTCATGTGAACCTAATGGACTAGCGTTTGTCCACTTTAAACTGGTCCCGTACAATTCGTTCAATGAGTTTAAATCATTCAAGGGGTTTTTTATATATAGGGATTCTGTAAAATTTTACTTGCCCATCAATCGACCGGCTTAAAAACGTAACTTTCCCTTATGGAGGGGTTTTCTGATGGTTTCCTGGATTTTGAACTAAGATAAGGGATCCTCGAATCGAAATATAAAAAATACTAACTTTGTCTATGAAAGTCGTGGATGAGTTTCTGGGATTTTGCGTTTAACTTAGCCGAATCATAAACTTACCTCGAGTTATAGGAAAGCACATTCTAAGATAAGCGAAGTGGATGGGTAATCATAAGTCAAATCTGACAGCAGGTAAGTCGTTCAAGAACCGAATCAAAATTCGTAAATAAGCTCTCTGGTTCCGTCTCTGGTTTCAAGGAATTTGGAATTATTTACTAATCATATAGTCCGTCTATATAAGTCGCCGTCGCCGTAAACGTACGCGCTGTTATGGGAGTCCTGAGGATAGGATTTTGATCCCTTGGGCCTTGAGTATTTTTTGGTCTGAGCCCAGGGCCCCAAGTCTGATAACATAATCAAACAGCAACTGCATAGTAACTGTCACTTTTGACAGATATTGTATGGGATATCTGTCAATACTGACACTTTACCATGCGGTTGCTGTTCGATGATGAATCGATTGTGTTAGCAGACTTGGGTCCCAGGGCGCGGAATGCAACTTGGATCGATACGCTCGCTGTTTCCCGCATATCATTAACTTGCAGGGCCACCGCAGTTAGCGCCCAAGTGGTGAATCGGCATTTAAAACCAGCTTAGGCTAAGTACTTATTTGTACCCTTTGCTGGGGAGAAAGACCATAGGGTCCTTGACTCCTGGGCGTTGTCGTGTATGAAATTTCACTTCAAACTTATTGAGGCCTCAGGCGATAGACAGGCAGCTAGCTTTTTCTGCCAGCAAATCGGCTTATAATAATAACAGCCCTATTAATGTCCCACTGTTGGGCATGGGCCTCCCATCAATGCGAGGGGGATTAGGCCATAGTCCACCACGCTGGTCCAGTGCAGGTTGGTGGACTTCACACGTCTTCCGAGGGGTTCTTTCCGACATGCAGGTTTCCTCGCAATGTTTTACTTCACCGTTTAGCAAGTGATAATTATGGTCGAAAATGAGATTCGCAAAAGAAATTCAGAAATCCCAGAGGTGCGAGCCGGGGTGTGAACCTGCGATCCTCGTTACCGAGGCAAGCGTTGTATAACTTGGCTATCACAGCTAGGTAATAGCTTGGCTATAAATATAAATAGGGAAATGCGTACCAGTGGATATTTTTTATTTACTTTGTTTAGATTTCTGTTTTACGTTTGAGATGTTCCACTCAATATTATATTGAATACGGAACTAGTCTTTAGAATACAAATAATTAACTTCCATCATAGGGATTCTCCAAACTAAATACGATTGGTCTGGACCTAACTTGAGGTTGTGTCTCAGAATTGTTGTAGGTAGGTTCACCATTCATTTCAGAAATTTATCTTGGCGAAAATTAAACCGCGACTGCCGATGTGGCTCACGCCACTAGACTAGACCAAGAAGTGTTATCTAAAACAAAACCGCACATTTTTGAGAACCGAGTATTTGAGAAGGTAAGTTTAGTCCTGTTTCTATACTCGCGAGGTTCAAACGTGACTCATCCGAGGTAAAGGCTCACCAGAGCGGTGTCGCTGCCTCGCTTAAGTCACCCAAAAAAAGGAGTGCTACTCTGCTATCATTTGATGCCTTTCTCTATGTGTCTGTGTGTGTCTATGGTATTATGACTCCGACCGAAATGGAGGGATTCATTTCAATGCGATCATGTATGGGAATCGGTTCAGCGGTTCCTACATGACCTACCTACTTTTCTCATAAATTAAATAATTACCCTTTACTTACCTGTTCTGTTGAAATTTAATTGCGGTTCCAATTTCAAAACATTTAGCATGGCAGTGAATTATCCAATCATTCCGCAATTTTATTATAGTCGTGATATTATTTATGTGTGTGTACTACATCATAATTTCGACGCTTTAGTCAACAGTCAGGATGGCCGAGCGGTCTAAGGCGCCAGACTCAAGGTACACCTTGCCTACTAATCGTGGGTGCGAGTTGTTCTGGTCCTCTCTGAGGGCGTGGGTTCGAATCCCACTTCTGACAGATTATTTTGTTACAAAACGGTTTAGTGAGAAAATTATTTTCCTACACACTGCAAATATTTTTACTAAAATATTAGGTGGTTTTGTAGCCTTGATGATATATATACATATTTTTTAAGTTGAGAAATCTTAGAGCGGATAAAACTAATAATATTGCCAGACAAACACACAAGTTGTATGGTGCTAAACATCAATGTCCCTAACTACTATTCCCGTTCAAATAAGTGTAATTTTAAACATGATTTATATTATTGGTCAATACTTATATGTAGATAACATTATCTGACATCGTTCGACATTTCTTGACATTGTTTAATATTGCTCAAAATACCGTAGATATTAAACGTTGATCGATATTGTTTATGATTACTCCAAATTTTATTCTCAACCATTTAATATTTTTATGACATTATTTAACATTGCTCGATAAGAGATATTTAACATTAACAGTAAATTAGTTTTATTTATACCTAACAATTGTGTGACAATGTTTAAGATTGTTCAAAATTAGGTATTTTAACATTATTTGACAGTGTTAAACATTGCTAAGGATTAGATTTTTTTTAAGCTTAGTGGCGAATGTACACGCCCTTGCATATTCTTTTAAAAACATTATAACATCGCCAGACAAACACAAAAACAACACAGTCCCACACTAAGCAACGTTTGCATTATGGCCATCGAACCATCGACTCGTGGCGAACATCCATGACTCCTGTGCAAACATTATCATAATGAGAATATTTTGTATTCATGTAAACCATCAAGTGTACTTTTTAATCGACAAAATAGTTACAAAATGCTAAGCTACAACTTTAACACCCGTTCGGAATGCCATTCCTATGGAGAAGAACGAGCAGAAACTCCATGGTTGCTCTTGGAGAAGAACGAGCAAGAAACTCCATGGTTGCTCTCTTAAAAAAGATCCGTTACATTATTGAGCGGTACATTGTTATGGGTATGTGAGAACAATGGAGGAACGGCTACGCAGACTTCAGCGACTGGTCAAAAAAGTACTAACTCTTTAAGTATATCATTCGTGCTCATCACACAAAGTTTGTTCCTAACAGCATTCGAACGCGGGTCCCTCAGCACAGTAAACAGGGGCATTGTTCTATATAACGTAAGTATACCTTTTCTACTACCTCCTATAAAAGAAGTGATAGCCAAGTAAAAGCAGTGATAGCCAAGTTGGTAAAACGCTTGCCTCGGTAACGAGGATTGTCGGTTCAAACTCCGCCTCGCACCTCTGGGATTTCATGTGCGAATCTCATTTTCAACCATGATAATCACTTGCGAATCGGTGAAGGAAAACATCGTGAGGAAACCTGCACGTCTGAGAGAGCCCCTCGAAAGATGTGTGAAGTCCACCAACTCTATCTGGGCCAACGTGGTGGACTATGGCATTATCCCCCTCGCAACTTACACGCGAATTACGCGCATACAATATATTATACACATGAAATGTATTTATTTTATGTACCGACCGACTAGCTATTTTTGATATTACACTACCAAACTTACACAAATAAATAACATCAAATTATATACCGGAAACCTGCTTGTCTGAGAGAACCCCTCGAAAGAAGTGTGAACTCCGCCAATTCGCGCTCCCCCTCGCATTGAGGGGAGGCCCGTGCCCAACAGTGAGACATTAAAAATGGCTAGTATTATTACACAAATCGGCTTACTCATGTCTTCTTTTTCTTTTTTTAGGTTGGCAATCAGCTACAAAATAGTGTCGATTTTGTATGCTTCAAAATGTTGTCAATGACACTCCGTCTGTTTTATTTCTTCGTCTGAGTATGTTTATGCTTTTTTGTACAAAACTCAGGGATATTGTATAGTTTATAATTCGGGTATGATTTGCTTTTAAATTGTGAATGGGTCAGTAATCATGTTAATTAGTTCCGCAAATTTTAAAAATATTATCCTTATAATCGGAGGTTGCTTTGTTTTCAAAAACAACACGTCTGTTAGGTAATTAGGCACTTAATTATATATAATAAGGTTAAAATAAAAATAAATTATTGTGTACAAAACAATGTATCAAGTGTAAAGTAAATGCACTTTCGGTACCTAGTGTTTTGACAAAAAAAAACACAGCGAAGTACCTATACGGACTTTTTGGCAGGAAACTCAAAAGTCATGGCGTCAGGTTATGATTTAATTTCTAAAACTAGTGCTCCTGTGAGTTATAGTGAGTGATATAAGTTGAATATTACCCATTGTGGGCCCGGTAAAGTGCACGAGTGTAGGTAATTGAAACAGAGTGACGAAACTTGACTTTTCAGTTTCTCACAAAAAACCATAAAAAACATTCAGTAAAGTATCCATCACTTTACTGATTGAGGGATGGGGGGTATTTTACTTGGGCCTAGCCTTTAGGTTTGTGCATATGCTCAAAAACTGAAATAATGTATATTACTTGACACTGGCAAAATACTTATGATGCCAAATAAAAAGAAGTACCTACACATTACAAACAACTAGAGTAGGTACCCTCAACATTTTAATAATTCGCGGAATCTCGTCTCGAATATGTATAGCAGTGACATTTTTGTGTTTGGCACAAAATATTACGAGGAAACCAAACGGGACGCCATATCAGCGTTGCCGCTGGAGTTGTCCTGGAAAATATTCTCGTGAGTTTCATCTCGTTGAACGAAAACACATATTTTAAGAGTAATCTGATTAGAGAGGGTACTTTTTGTTTTGTTTTGAGACGTCGGAACGTCAGACGCGTTTAAGGCTTTAACCAAGTTTGCTGCAGTGCGACAAAAATCTGCAATGCGACTTTTCCATTTGAAATGAAAAAAAATAGTTTTAATAACCCGCTTATACCTCTAATGTGTCAATAGCTTATTGTTGGGAGACACTGAGCCTGCAACTGAGAGGTTTTTTATTTTTATTTTTATTTTTATTTATTGTCCGGGCGCTATCAGGCCCGGCTCGCGAACACCTCTGACATGGGGGTCAGAGACTTTATTTTGTCTTAAAATTAGTGTCATGTGTAACATGAATTATAAAAAACAGCAGTAATAAATATCTTCTTATAAAGTGTACACAAAAAATATACCTACATCTTTTAAATTACTTTTATACATTATTTTTACACTGTGCACAATAATACACAGTGTAAGGCACAATAATAAACTGAGAGGTTTCAGGTTCGAATTTCGATGCCTACTCTGTCATTATTAGACTTACTCCCACTACTATAGAACAAGCTTTGGCTTATTAGGAGGAGCTAACGTCACAACTAGTACATCAACTTTAAAAAAAATGTCTTATTCATAGCAAAGTCTGTGAATGTCCTTATAAATTGGTAGATACGTAATTTACTTTGTTCTATAATAAATTTTGTGTCTGCGGAAATGTGTTCATTTTTCATCTTTAAATATAGATTTATTTATATTTTTCCACTTCACGGTGACAGGAATACTTAAATAAATAAATATCGCCAGAAGAACACACCAACTATACGGTCCCACACTAAGAAACGCTTGTAGGTAGTATGGGTACCGTACAATGGAGTGGGGGCGAACCCAGTATATATTACTTATACAGATATTAAATATCCATGACGGTACAAACATTCGTGCTCATCACACAAATTTGGTCGCTACCAGGATTCGAACCCGGGACCCTCGGCACAGAAAGCAAGGTCACTACCAACTGCGCTAATCAGACGGTCACTTGATAGGTATGTTTTATTTGACAAGTATGTAGCCACATCCACTGCGTTTAGTGCTCCACAAGTTGATCGATAATTAAAGAAGCCAGCAACACCGTACTCCACTAAGATGTTAGTCAAGAAACTATCTGTCACAAGTGACGGGACCCCAAATAAAATGCAATTCTCCGCGAAACGAAGCGAATTTAAAAATATATTCGACACGTGTTTCGCCTCTAAACGAAGTATCCTCAGGACGGCTCTTACATTAATGTGTGTAAAATTGGTTTATCTGAAGCTTAGACATGGTTCGGTATTAGCTAATAAATAGCATGCAACTAGGCCTCGATCATTTAGTAATAATAATAATTCCAGCCCTTTTTTTTAATGTCCCACTGCAGGGCACGGGTTTCCCCCAATGCGAGGGGGGATTAGGCAATAGTCCACCACGCTGGCCCAGTGCGGGTTGGCGGACTTCACACGTCTTTCGAGGGGTTCTCTCAGACATGCAGGTTTCCTCGCGATGTTTTCTTTCACCGTTTAGCGAGAATCATGGTTGAAAATGAGATTCGCACATGAAATTCTACAGGTGCGAGCCGGGGGTTGCAACCTGCGATCCTCGATACCGAGGCAAGCGCTCTACCAACTTGGCTATCACTGCTTCATCATCATCATTTAGTACATTGGCCTAATTCTTATAAAAACGTATTATAGGTATTTAGATGACACATCACTACGTATTATAGTTCACACACACAAAACATGGGCTCACATCATTTTAGCCAACAGAAAACTAAAGAATCGACTGAACAAATTTGAGCTGGCAATTAAGCTTGGCTCAGCGAACTTAGCCAAGTTTCACAGGAAAAATAAGAAAAAAATGAAAAAGGAAAACAGGAGGAATTATTTGCTGCGAGGCGAAACAGCAAGTAGGTTTTGATTTCATATATTTACGCGAATATTACACACTGAAATAAAACTAATTTTATCGCGTTTATTTTATGTTGACCTAAAGACTCTGTGTGCACTTTCTGCGAATATCGGATCGCACACAACTAAATATTTGGGTACCCCAGTTCTAACCAGGACGTCTAACACCTCAGTCCTCCAGTGACCATGGTTGCTGTAAAGCAGTCGAAACGTAGTGATCGTATAAAACTTAAAATAAACGAGATAAAATTAGAAAAAAAGGTTTTATTTCAAAGCAAGTAGGTATATTTACAGTTATTGATCATAAGAAATGACTTATTAATGAGACTTATTTATTTGTTTCATTTCTATATCTTAGCCTTAGAGTGCGTGATAGATACAAATATTAAGTAGGTACTAATGTGTATGTAATTATAATTTTTTAGCAAAAAAAAAAACAATTTACCGCCAAAAAGCATATAACCTTCTTTACAAGATTATTCACCTAATTTATCTAAGTACTTGGTACCTATAGGTACTTTTATTTATCTTCATGATTGTTTCAGTTACTTCCACAAAAATGACAGTACTGAGTTCAAAACGAACGGGCGACCAATTTGTGGTTCATACGAAGAGATTCAAAATATTTTGATTTTTATCGACGAATAAATATACTAAGTATGTATCTAAACTAATGTCATTTTTATTTGGATCTGACCTACCTATAAGATAGCTATTACATTTAGTATAAGTTCCTTTATATTGAGTGTATAGGGCCTATTTAAATAAATGTTACTAGATAGATAATATTATCGGTAAAACCCATTTGAGTTGACATATTGATTTCTTGTATTTACTCGATTACTACACGATAACTAATTTCACATATTTTATCGCGTGTATATTATGTTTTTACGGTCCCGATGTTCCTCGTTCCCGAAAAACTCAAGACCTCAAGACACCGTGAGCACTATCTGCGTAGATCGGACCGCAAACAACAACTAAATATGAGGGTACACCAGTTCAAACTATGACACTAGGACGTCAAACACCTCAATCCTCTCGTAACAATCGTTGCGTAAAGCAGCCGAAACGTCGGGAACGTAAAACATAATATACACGAGATAAAATCTGTAAAATTAGTTTTATTTCAATCTGTTTGAGTTAACCTTAAAAAAAATATACTCACATCGGAATGTTATCATGTAAATTGTATAACGTTTCATGTGTGAGCTGAACCGACATGATATACAACGCCGTCGCTTGCGTTGCATCGCGAATTACATGGTGTGGAAATGTACCAGACTATACGCTTTTATTTATTACTGGCAACATTGTTGAGCGCTGATGTCCATTCGTTGAACGGTGCAAGTATAAAAGAAATAAATACATAAAGAGATTGCTCACTAAAGTTAATCGAAACTGGTTCTTTCGGGATAGTAAAAAAAACCACGCGTGCGAACTCGCGGGCCTTATTAATACCTACCTATTTTTAATTAAAGTTTATTATATGTATCTACTTATATTTACGGGAATACTACACATTAAAATAAATCAAATTTTACGGATTTTATCACGTTTATTTTATGTTTTTACGTTCCCGACGGACGCTTCGGCTGCTTTACGGCAACCATGGTCACGGGCTGGCACATATTTTGGCCAACACATCAGCATTGCCATTCAACGTGGCAATGCTGCCAGCGTTCTGGGCACCCTGCCGGCCGACGGTGGTGGGGATTTGCTGAGTGCACTTTGAAACCTGCCTAATTTTAATCTTAATTGATTATAACTGTAACTTATTATGTATACTGTGACTTACAAACGAATATGACCATAAATTCATAGCTCCGAGCGGTGTGAAGATCTAGGTAGATAACTAATTAGTTTGCTTGTCATACCCTTGTCACAATGTTTGAGCGACAAATATTCCGCTCAACTAATAAATTCAGTGCGGAATGGACTTGATAAATGGTCGCACACTCCATTAGTGGGCGGCGTTTAGTTGTACCACATTCGAGTTGACCGTTGTGAATAAAAAAAATGTGTAGGTAGTCTTTTTTATTTTTTTTTATTCACAACTAAAACCGCTTTGTAGTTTTAAACCGGAGACCCAACATTAGATTTTTTTATTGTTTATCTGTCTTTTCGCGCGTCACGGGAAATCTTGCGGACGTATAGGCATAGTGATAGAATTGAAAGTTTTATATACCATCCGCTAGAGGCGCTGTTCAATTCTCCACACAAAGTGTCTAAATACGTAGACTATAAAGTATACGGTTAGCTTACGAATAATATCGCACTTGAGGTACTGATTCCTATTGCGTTGCGGTCGCTATCCCTATGATGACTTGCCAACGATCAATAATTAACAAGAATAATCGGTCCTGCGTGTAAAATACTAATTTACACTGCTTTCTGTACCGAGGGTCCCGGGTTCGAATCCTGGTAGGGACAAGCTTTGTGTGATGAGCATGAATGTGTGTACCCGAGTCAGGGATGTTTAATCATATTTATATAAGTAATATATACTGGGTTCGCCCCCAGTCCATTGTACGGTACCCATAATACAAGCGTTGCTTAGTATGGGACAGTATAGTTGGTGTGTTCTTATGGCGATATAAAAAAATATTGGAATATTAATAAATCCAGGTCAAGCATGTTGAACCAGGTTACCCATCTCCACACATCTCCTTGAAGTAGGTACAGAACTCAATGAGACGCTAAGAGAAGACGGCATCGGCTCAAATTGATACATCCGGCGGACGCTTTGACGGCGGCCCTTGCCGGAAGCGCACTCACAGCCTCCTGATGTTCCACTCGAGTGGAGATCTTCTTCCTGCCAAAGTGTCCTTTACTTGTGTGTCGATATTTGGTAAGATCGGTCGATTTTTTTAAGCATAAAAAGATATTAAAAAAACAAAAATGGGTGTGGAATTGATAACCTCCTCCTTTTTTTCGTTGGGTAAAAGTATGCAGAATACTACCACAATGGGCTGAGTACCTCATTTTTATTTTAAACATAACAGAATATTAGCAGTGATAGCCAAGTTGGTAGAACGCTTACCTCGGTAACGAGGATCGCATGTTCAAACGCCGGCTCGCACCTCTGGGATTTTTCATGTGCGAAACTCATTTTCAACCAAGATTATCACTTGCTAAACGGTGAAGGAAAACATCGTGAGGAAACCTGCATGTCTGAGAGAACCCCTCGAAAGATGTGTGAAGTCTGCCAACCCGCACTGGGCCAGCGTGGTGGACTATGGCCTAATCCCCCCTCGTATTGAGGGGAGGCCCGTGCCCAGCAGTGGGACATAAAAAAGGGCCGGAATTATTATAATTATATAATATGAGCGAGCCTATTGCCGTTATACTGGGCACATACCCCACCCTTAATATGAGGGGATTTAGGCCATAGTCCACACTAGCCCAGTGCAGGTCGGTGAACTACATACCGTGGAATCCTCCACCCTGTAGGTGTACCTACACTACGTCTTCGGGCTAGTGGTTGCCATATCAGAACCTTGCCCATCGGCCATCGGTCCTGCGCTGCAACTTCAACTTTACAATTCATAAAACTATGTTGGTAACTCAAGTTGGTCTACCTACGGATTCTAACATTTCTACAAGTAAGTACTTATAGGTATACGTTATAGGTATTAGTGAAAAAAGCCAATTCTTAAAACATAGATACTGTTCAATCGCTAATCGCTAAAAACTGTTAATTTTTAAACGCCTGCATAATATACAAGCAAGCGCCTGCAATAATTAACAAGCAAATAAAACGCCACTCAGCTTTATGAATATCATTGCGAGTTGAATATCAACAGGCGTCGACAAATAGCGAGCATCACGGAAATTTTAGTTGGTTTCTGTTAATGATTCCTAGCATTAAAATGTTAGTTCAATTTCAACTTCGAATTTTTCGTTCGAATTTTAATGATGACCTGCCTCTGTAATGAATTAGTACGGACTGCGTCTCATTCAGTATAAGTTCTAATAAAGACTTGGATGGACTAGCTTATCGGTGAAGGAAAACATCGCGAGGAAATCTACATGTCTAAGAGAACCCCTCCAAAGACGTGTGAAGTCTGCCAACCCGCACTAGGCCAGCGTGGTGGACTATGGCCTATCCCTCTCGCATTGAGGTGAGGCCCGTGCCCAGCAGTGGGACATTAAAAGGGCTGGTATTATAATATTATTATTATTATGTAAATAATACAACTTCAATAAGTTTGGCGTACTTTAAACTCCTGTTGGTTTAGGATAGTTTGTGGTGAAATCCCTAGAGACAGAAGTTGTCGTTGGGGAACTCTAATAGTTCGATAATTGCTCATAATTAATTATATTGTATCTTGTTTACCAGTCATATTACAATGAATCATAGGTTTACCCATTATAACAATAGTAGCCCATTATAGAAGTCCGATGAGTGGTTTGTTTCATGAAAATTCCAATCTCGATCAAGTTCTGCAAAAAACTACTTAAATTATGCCTATAATAGTTTTTAGTTAACACCCTATGGTCACCGTGGGTAGTGACCCTGCTGAGGGTTCCGAGTTCGAATCCTAGTATGGCATAACTTTGTGTGTTGAGCACAAATCTTTGCATCCGAGCCATGGATGTTTAATATCTATCTAGGTACTTAATTATTTACCGGGATCACGTTCAGTTCATTGTAGGTACGGTACCCATAATGAAAGCGTTGCTTAGTTTCGGGCTGGACAGGTAGATGTGTTTGTCTGGCGATATTATAACTAACTAGGTGCGCCCCGCAGTGTTACCCGCGATTAAAAAATATGTCCTTTTTCCTGGGATAAAAAGTAGCATATGTGCTATTCCAGATTATATATCTATCCCTGTGCCGAATTTCATCCAGATCCGTTCAACCGTTCTGGCGTGATTGAGTAACATCATCCATCATCCAAACATCCATCCAAACATTCACATTTATAATATTAGTGTGATAGTGTGATTACAATTTACCGGACAATTTTTAATTTTTTTTCGGACTATCACAAACTTTTTAAAACAAACATTTGACAAATCCTTTCAGCCGTTCTCAAGTGACGCTCTTACTTTCATCTTTATTTATATATACCTGGAATAATAGGTTATACTTTAGAAAGAAGAAAAAAAATAGAGATGAAATAACGCGATAATTCAGCACAAACGGCACACCAGACTCATTCGTCGACCAACCACCGCACTGAACGGTCGCCTGTACTTCCAATCAAAAGTTTATTTGAGTTTAACGTCCTCTGAATTGTAAACATGAAGGCTTACATACTCGTCCTATGTTTGACGATTTTCGTGGTCACCGAGTGCAAGCATATGTTCGTTGGCACTAATATCCAGAGGCCACGAGTGTATCATCATGATGTGCAGTACAACTCCAAGTTATTCAGCAAAAGAGTTGAGAACTTGTACTTCTTGTTGCCCGTTATTCCATCAAACGCTGGACGCTATATTCAGGTGAAAATGTTTCTATATTATTATTATTATTTTTTTATTACATTATAGGCAAGTATTTGATCTCGATCTCACCTGATGGTAAGTGACGATGAGATCTACGATGGAGCATACTTGCCTAGGTAGGAAGGCGGCAGTAGATCGAGACGCTACATTCACTAGGCACATGCAGCGCAACAGATCTGACCCGCCATCCATGAATGGCAGCACCAAACATCATGCCGGAACACGGCTAGGCCGCTTGGCGACATGGCTTTGTTCAGTGGGTGGTGACTAGCCACGGCGGAAGCCTACCACCAGAAAAAAGTAAAAATTATTAGCTGGGTGCTTACCATGATAATGAGTATCAAGCAAGCTATGATAGCTAAGTGGGTAGAACGCTTGCCTCGGTAACGAGGATCGCAGGTTCAAACACCGGATCGCACCTCTGGGATTGCTGGATTTCATGTGCGATCTCATTTTCAACTACGATTATTAATCGCTAAACGGTGAAGGAAAACATCGCGAGGAAACATGAATTTAGTATTTATTATTATCGTGCTTAGAGTTTATTCCACAATGTGCTGATAAATCCTATCCACGACTTGTAGGACAGAGAATTATATTGTTATAGTTGAGATAACTGGGTAGTTTGTATGTGATAAAATGGATGTCAATGAATTATGTTGGTCGTATCTAGAGGTCGATGTCAAATGTGCTCAGTGTGACATAGTCACCTGAGTTGATTACTCGTAGGTATTCGTAGTGTTACAGAACATTATAAAACATTATGTTTATGGGAATACCTACAATCCGGTAAATTAATACCACAGATTATGCGAACTGAATTGAACATTGAAAGCGTTACATGGTCATTGAAAAAGAAATGCAAGAACAAGACTGATTCTGCGAGAATCTTGCGTCTCGAAGTTACGTCAAACTTATGTTTTTTAATAGCCAATAATATAGAGTCAGATACGCCAGTTTATGTTTGTGTCTATAGGTAATTAAAAAACAATTGGACAATAATAATTCATAAATAATTGTATCCAACACATTTTAAGAGTTAAACAAATAGGGGAAGAGGAACCCACCACTGACCCTCGGCTTGTCAACTTTTCCAATTATAAACCAAACAAGCTTGAACGACAATTAAAGAAGCCAGCAACACCAAACTCCTCTAAATTGTTAGTCGAGAAACTATCTATCACGAGTGACGGGACCACAAATAAAATACAATTCTCCGCGAAACGAAGCGAATCTAAAAAAGTGTTTCGCCTCTAAACGAGGCATCCTCAGGACTGCTGGGCTATGAATGATCTTAGTCAGTCAGTGGTGGGTTCCTCTTCCCCCATTTGTTGAACAATGGATTTCCGTCAAGTATCGCCTAGCTCTATCAATTACATTTTAAGAGTGTTTTGAATACTTGCAATATCATTTATTTCTCTCTCTCACTCATTCTCCGCTGTCAGAGTGAAAAATATAGCCGGGTCTTCTTCTAAATCTTATTCGGGCACGAATTTTTGAACTGACTGAATCATTTTCAGGGTATAATGGCGTACGACTTCACCGACTCCGACGCATCTGTGAACGTGACGCAGGGCGGCATCGGCTTTAACTTCGTCAACCTTCGGATGAAGAGTTCCAGAGGAAAAAAGCTGCACTATGATGTCTATATTTACGCTTAAATCAATTAAGATCTCACTAGTACTTGCATACCGACTTAGGGAGCGTTCAAGTATTACGTAACGAAATTTTTGGTGATCTTTGAATTAATTTTAAAGTTAATAAGATAAAAAAAATGCTTTAGCGATGTGTGAAAATATCGGAGTATATGTATATTTAGCTAACGACATCACCGAGATGATGGATGTAATTGCATTAAACTATTTGCAAAATGTTTTTGTAACTTTTATTAAAAATAGTTTTATGTAACATAAAACATGTTTGTTAATACAAAAACATGTTTGGTTATAAATAAACATGTTTGTTTACACACAAAACATGTTTGTTTACACATAAATCCAAACGTCAAAATTCATCTTCTTGCCGCGGTCGCTCTTTAAGCGAAGCGTGACGTGGTTGGAGCCGAGGCCGCCCTGCGTGACATTCACGGATGCGCCGGAGTTGGTCCTATCGTATGCAAGGATGCCCTGAAATTGATAAAATAAAAGATCAACTGACATAAAACTCATCTTATGGATTTTACGCGAGGTCCTCCCGTGACCATGGTAGCTGTAAAGCAGCCGAAACGTCGGGATCGTAAAAAACGTGATAAAATCCGTACGATGTGTGTATCAATGTGTAGTATTCGTGTAAATATGAGAAATCAATACAAATGCTCAAGGTATATTACTTACTACGAGTATATATAAGGTATAACAAAAAAATAATAATAACGGTTAACAAATAAGTGATAACAATCACGTTTATGTATACAATATATGTGTATACAGTGTTTGATTTTTTTGTGAGCAAGCAAACCATAACTTAGTACTAATTGTTATCTAATTGATCGAACTTGGCGATACTTGGCGTAAATCCATTGTTAAACAAATGGAGGAAGAGGAACCCACCACTGACCCTCGGCTTGTCAACTATTCCAATTATAAACCAAACAAGTTTGATCGATAATTAAAGAAGCCAGCAACACCGAACTCCTCTAAGATGTTAGTCGAGAAACTAACACGAGTACCACTAACAACACGAGTGACGGGACCTCAAATAAAATGCTCGCACCTCTGGAATTTCTGGATTTCATGTGCGAATCTCATTCCCACCACGATTATCACTTGCTAAACAGTGAAGGAAAACATCATGAGGAAACCTGCATGTCTGAGAGAACCTCTCGAGAGACGTGTGAATTCCGCCAATCCGCACTAGGCCATTGTGGACTATGGCCTAATCTCCCTCGCATTGAGGGGAGGCCCGTGCCCAAGAACATTAAAAGGGCTGGTATTATATACAAATCTGCTAGTCTCTAAAGAAGAAAAGTTATTTGAATGATGACATACCTCAATGCTTCGTCCATAGAGCGATGGCGGTAGCGTATAGTTTATATACTCAATTCTCTTCTGTAACGCCTTGGAGGCAAACTTGGCGTCTCTATGGAATACCGAATTCCGGAATATATTAGTACCCAAGAAGGTATGCCCACATTCTACTAGCACAACGGCGGTTAATAGAAAAGCAAGCGTATAGAACTTCATTTTGAGGTAGTATTAGAATGACTTAAGTTGACGCTGTGGAGTCGCTTTATAAATGACTATTTATATTGTTTCAACTGTTATCAGTAAATGTGTGTCATTACTAAATAGGGATCCGTGAGAATTAGACAGAATATATTTAAAAACAAAAACATAGAGCATTAAAAAAAATTAAATAATGATACATTTAAATAAATTAATTTTACGGATTTTATCGCGTTTCTTTTTTGTTTTTAACGTTCCCGACGTTTCGGCTGCTTTACAGCAACCATGGTCACGGGAGGGCTGAGGTGGTTGACGTCCTGGTGTCATAGTTTGAAACGGGGCACCCTCATATTTAATTCAGTCCTCCCGTGACCATTGCTGTAAAGCAGCCGAAACGTCGGGAACGTAAAAAAACAAAAAATAAACGCTATAAAATCCGTGAAATTAGTTTTATTTAAATGTGTAGTATTCGAGTACATATAAGAAATCAATAGAATGTTAAGTAAGTTAAGATTAAGTTAACATTAAGTTAAGATTATTATTAAGAAGTCCATACAATGTTTGATACTTATATCATCATTCAGTTTAATTTTGATACGGAACCACATTGTTGGTTCACGTTCATGCCATTATTAAATCATTATTGGTAATGACTCAATCAAATGCTTTCGTAGTTATGCGACGTTATAAATATCACTAAATATTGTAATCGTTTCTTAACTGAACCGCAGTAGTTTACTGTTAACTGTTTGCTCATAAGGTTAATGATTTACGTCAAAATCCATTTACCAGATAAACGGGAGAAACCATGGAATAAAAAATTACTGGAAAGAGCATTTAGTAGGTCAAGCCGCGAAAACATGTCGTGCTACGCCATCTATACTAATATTATAAATGGGAAAGTTTGGATGGATGAATAGATGGATGGATGGATGGATGTTTGTTACTCTTTTACGCCAGAACGGCTGAACAGATCTGGATGAAATTTGGCACGGAGATAGATTATAGCCTGGAATAGCACATATGCTACTTTTTATTCCGGTAAAATGTATGGTAAAATGTATGTTTTAATTTTTCATACTTTTTATCGCGGGTAACACCGCCGGGCGCAGCTAGTTGTAAATAAATAAATAAATATCGCTTGACGAACACACCGCGTGGTCCCAAATATACACTTCTAGGGTAAAGTGCTCTCTCTCTATGGTCGGTCCCTCATGCCTTAGGATCGCGATCATCGTTATATAGTCCACACTTGGATCGGACGATTAGCCTCCATCGGTCTCTGTTCATGGCGCTTCTGACCACCGAGCTGAATGTGGTTGAAGATGAGTCCTATACTTGACCGGTCCATCTGGTTGGGGACCGACCACGAGCTCTCTTGCCCTCGGTGTTCCCAACTACGATCAGCATTTCGAGGTTCTCATCTCGTTTCCGTACTGCATGGCCGATGTATGACAGAATGCGCTGCTGACAGATTGTGGACAGGCGGATTTTTGTTCGGAGCTCCGCTAGAATTGGTGCATTGGTGCGCGTGGCAGTCCAGGGTATCCGCAAGATACGCCTCCACCACATCTCAAATGCATCAATTCTCTGGGTAGATTGCATGATTCTCGAAATTTCAGGCAGACTTCGAATATGCAACCACCATGTACAAAAACAGGCGACCACATATTTGAAAAAAAATTGTGAGTGAAGGCGATTCTATTTATTGTATAATCTATGGACTGCCACTCCAAAACCACAGTAGTCGGAATCTCTGCGGCTCGGATTGGCCCCGAAATAGAACAAAAAGCCGACTTCACCTGATAGCGACGGACATATCGACAGAACTAACTCTATGGGACACCATTTACAATACAGTGTAACATAGAGCAAACAAATTACATTCTGGTTGATATAAAACGAATCTTACGGATTTTATCGCGTTTACTGTATGTTTTTTTACTGAGGTGTTTGACGTCCTAGACACGTATAGTATACGTGAGGCCATTGAAATTAATCCACAACCAAGCGCACCATTGCAAGACATCAATAAACGGTGAGCAGTTTCTGCATAGATGGGACCGCAAACAACAACTAAATATGAGGGTACCCCAGTTCAAACTATGACACTAAGACGTCAAACATCTCCCGTGATCATGGTTGCTGTAAAGCAGCCGAAACGTCGGAAACGTAAAAAATATATAATAAACGCGATAAAATCTGTAAAATAAGTTTGATTTCATCGTGTAGTATTCGCGTAAATATAAGAAATCAACTCTTATAATATTAAATTAATTGTTTATTAATTAGAATACAATAGATAAAATATATATCAGTAATAACAAACTACCGCGTACGCTACTGTGTAAACGAAGTCACACAGGTATTCGTTTTGTGGAAAAACCTTACTGACAATACTGCCGCGGGTGGTATGAAAATATTTTGCTCAAATGCAGATGTGGGTTTTGTTCAATCCTTTAAATACTTTGGGTTTGTTGATATCGTTGATACGAAACTCTTCTTATAATGCAGTAGTCAGGGGGGGGGGGCGGTTCAAACCCCCCCGAAATACCTTTGCCAACCCACCGTTTTATACTTACATAAATATTTTTGGCTCTTTTTTTATGTGCATTCGGGGATACGGCTTTAGGCAGATAGGAAATTACTCACATGGTAGGTAGGTGTATTTTCTGAATTTTCATTTAGTTTATAAAAAAAAATATTATTCAACCTCAAGGAAACTCCGCAGAAAATAATCACTGAGCAAATAATTCGTAAGTAGGGGAGAGCCCGACAGTATGGGGACCCTTTTCACACGGTCTTGGCGAAACCTCCCCTCGTCACGATTGCGAGGGGATTATCCCACGTTTTTCTGCACATTCTGTGGTGACAAAAGCATAATTTGAGGAAAAAGAAAATCATGAAAATGGTTGATGGTTGTTGTAGCTAGATGGAGCTAGTTGTCGCGACATCTTTTGTTTGTTTTAATCTACTAGATGAGACATTTGAATTGAGAACAATAGCTTAGAGCGGAGTCTGCTACGAACATTTTTCTTATAAAGAAATATCCCCTAAAATAATAATCTAACAGAAATACGAACATGTTAGATTATCGAGCTACAGACTCGGATACATAGCATGATCTATTTCTTTTCAGTCAGTTATAACGCTCCTTATTATAGCAGCGACTAATCTACCTTAAGGTGGAAGCTCAGGGTCAGGGCGCGAAATTCAAAATGTCAATGGTTTTTATTTTTTTACGAAAAATTTGGACATCTTTTCGATGTAATTTAGTGTTTTGCGATATTAGCATTCTGCATTGGATGTCTCGATGTATTAAGTTTGCTTAAAAATATGCCTAAAGCGATACAACACCATAGAGTTAGTAAAAGTAGCGGTTTTTACAAACCTTATGGTATTGTATCGGATTAGGTACTTTTTTAAGCAAACTTAATACGTCGAGACATCCAATGCAGAATGCTAATATCGCAAAACATTAAATTACATCGTAAAGATGTCCAAATTGTTCGTAAAAAAATAAAAACCATTGAAATTTTGAATTTCGCGCCCTGACCCTGAGCTTCCCCCTTAATATTAGGCGGCGAGTGGCTTCCAACATACCCTTTCCAGTAACTATCCCTTATTCCGCGATTTGTCCGCAGAAACTCAAGAGGGCTCCAGTAATTTGCTTTGTTTAATCTTAAAGCTACGTATTACCTTCTTGATATATAAAAAAAACTTTTAACAAAAAAAATCTAATCTTGAAATCTGCCTTGTCTAACTAAATCAAATATTTAACGAATGTGAAGTCGGTGCCAAACAAACAACTGAGTCGAGTATTGCCGGTCCGCGCCAAAGACTATACCTACAAATTGGTCCGCGCATCTCGTTACTGAGTATACTTTTATTATTATTCGTCGGTTGTTTATTTGGCACCGCCTTCAGTTAGTTAGACAAGGGAGATTTCAAGATTAGATTAGTGTGATAAGTTAGAAGGAAATCAAAGTTATCCAAATAAGAAGAACACTGATATAATTGCTGTGTGTGATACTCAGCAGATATTAATATTGCTATCACTTGAATCACGATATTGCCTTATGTTGTGTTTATTTGCTTTCTTTCTCAGACTCATCATAACGCTATAGGGTTGGCACGTGAGCTATATGTATCTAACGAATGTTTTGGTAAACTTTTAAATTTGAAGACGAGTTTACGGGATAATATTAAGAAATATTTATATCTTTACTATGAAACCATAAACAAAATATTAGGCACTGTTTGCTTGTCAAAAATGTAACTGTTTGTTACATTTTTGACAAGCAAACAGTGCCTAATATTTTGTTTATGGTTTCATAAACAAAATATATGTATGTATGTAACAAAATGTAACTGTTTGTTACATTTTTGACAAGCAAACAGTGCCTAATATTTTAAATGCTTAAGAGCTTCTAAAGAAATATTTTTTTTGGCAACACAAAATAATAACGCTAAACAAAATCAAAATACAAAATTTCTACAAAAAAGACGGAGGCGAAGATGCTGCGACGATTTTGTCACCTAACCGAATAAACCGTGTCCACAATAACTTCAAGACAGGGTTGTTGAGAAGGAAAGGGGAAAGGGGGATCCAAAAGGCTTTAAATAATATAAAAAAATGGACTGTGTCAGCCCTGAAAATTCGACCAGCAATCAATCCGACCGAATCACATCGGCGGCACTGTGAACAATAACACAATTACGATGACTCATCGTCCACGAACGATATTCACAAAGCTAAGCTAAGCTAAGCTATAGCTTGTTGTGCTATGCCCAACTATTGCCCCATTGTAATTTCCATATAGGTAAAGATAATTATAAACTTAAGTACGATATAGAACAATAGTTCTATATTGAAGAATTTATGTTGATACTTCTAGTATTTTGATTTCGTAAATTGTATAAAACGCAGGTACTTATTAGGTCAAAAAAAATAATCTATATAGTTATACATATAAATAAAATTGGAGTGTCTGTTTGTAATATTAAAATAACCGCTTTTTACTAAGTGCATTTGAATGTATACACGTTACCTATACCGAAACAACATTTTTTACAATTTTTGTCTGTCTGTCTGTCTGTTTGTTTGTTTGTCAAATTCACACCGTATAAAATAAGAAAAATATCAACGTTACACAATATGGTGTTAGACTATATGAAAAATAAGCTTTATGTTGTGGCGATCCTAAAAGATTATAGCTTTTTATAACAAGTGGTCTTAATTATTCTGCATAAATATGGATTATATTTTCTTTAAAATCATAAAGTAAAATAATGGTTTTTTTTTCGTTCGAACACGTGATCAAAAACTCTCTGGATTGTTGGTCAATACGTTGTGACGTCACACCGTCGTAAGCAGCGTCAGATGTTCACGTATAATTATTTATTTCAACTTTATCAACAAAGTTTATGGAAAATACTGGAATTTACAAAGAAAGACCATTGTTATTGTTAGCATCATATTAAACTAATGAACAATTTGCGATAGTTTTTCAAACATACTCAAATGGCCTATTTAATAGGCACGTCCCTGATCAAAGGCATCGAGGGAAAATAAAGGCGAAACATTAACAGTCCCTAATTGGGTGGAAATTATCAAAATTGGCACGAGAGATCCGAGCAAGATCCGGGAAGATCCGGGGAGATCCGGAGAGATCCGGAGAGATCCGGAGCGTGACGGACAAAGCGGCGTCATCTCGATTCCACAGACGCTTAATAAAATTAACAGAGACTGCTCGCTTTTAATCCTTGTATTAGATATTTGTTGATTAGTCTAAGGTTCAGGATATGGCGTTTTTTTGTCTCCGATATATTTTTGTTTATAATGGGATATCATTATAGATAATTAGAAAAAACAATTTGGTAGAAGGCTTGCATCGGTAACGAGAGTCGTAGGTTCAAACCGTGGCTCGAGCCTCAGGATTCCGCGTGCGAATCTCATTTTCAGCCATGAGCATTGCTTTCTAAACGGTGAAGGAAAACATCGCGAGGAAACCTGCATGTCTGAGGGAACATCTCGAAAGACGTGTGAAGTCCATCAATCCGCACTGGGCCAGGGTTGTGGAGTATGGTGTGATGCCCCATTATTATTGTTATAATGAGAAATTAACCAATAGGGTTCTTCGGGTTTAATATAATTATAGAAATATGCCTAATATAGTATAAGCAAGGTAGAACGTCTTGGGAGAGTTTGAATAGTCAAGTTGCACTATTTTATTTGAGTTTCGAATGATTTTGAACGGTATCTGCTTACACATAAAAAAAAATTAAGTCCTGCCAAAAATACTAACATACCTCTGAAGTTTGTACGCCCGTATCTTACACACTTATACACTTCCGTATTCTGGATCCCGTATCTTATATAATTCCGTATCTTATACACTTTTAAATAATCTTAGATCTTACTCAATCCCTGGAAACGAACACTTAGTTAACTAAAATCTTTAATTGAACTAGAAATATCAATAAGTAAATAAGTTAAAATTAACCCTCAAACATATTTATGTTGCGAACATAACTAGTGTTTAGCTAGTTTTGGAGTTGGCAACATCGAAAACTGTTAGGCACCCCTGGGGTACAACTTTGTAGTACTTTCTCTACAAAGTTACAGCATCTTAGTTGCGTCGAGTTTAGGCTAGACATAATTATTCTGAGATCACAAACTTAAGGAATGGTAATAAATCAGAATTTAACTTGTTAACTAAGTAGTATGAGTATCTTATTGTATAATGGAACGCAACCCCTTGGACATTAACATAGGCTATGTTTTTCCCCGCCATGTTTGCCTTTTATAATCTGTTCGTTCGTTCAAAACTACTCCTTAAATATATACTCTTTAAACATATTTTTCTTTGAAAGTATTCTAATCACACTATCACACTAATCACCGCGCCCCGCGGTGTTACCCGCTATTAAAAAGTATGTCCTTTTACCGGGATAAAAAGTAGCCTATGTGCTATTCCAGACTATAATCTATCTCTGTGCCAAATTCCATCCAGATCCGTTCAGCCGTTCTGGCGTGAAAGAGTAACAAACATCCATCCAAACTTTCACATTTATAATATTAGTATAGATTATCACCGGCTCGCCTACTTTATTTGCCGCACACACCAACTCTTGGTCAAGCACAATAAATTCTCAATAATAATTGCCCCAAAAACAATAACAAACAGAAATAGCCCTTATCTTTAATGTCAATAACACGTTTAAGAGTACACGAGCATACGGCGGAATCTAATAAATATATCATTCGCTCTCATACGATAAACGAAAACACTAAAACACCGGTCAGCCGGTAAATCAGTCATAATTACAGAAACAAATAACAACGAGGGCTTTGGATGACCAAACTGGTGTTGCCAGCTTCAAAAGACCCATTTTACTTGGTATGTTTCCCAGTTCTGTTTATAATTGTGATCGGCTTCCAGCCTAGTAAAATAAAAAAATATATAATAATATCGCTAGACGAACACACCAACTATACGGCCCCACACTAAGCACCGTAAACCGTACCGTACGGTACCGTAAAATAGACTGGGGGTGAGCCCAACATATAATACGTATATAGATAATAAATATCTAACTCGGGTACAAACATTCGAGCTCATCACACAAAGTTTGTCCCTACCAGGATTCGAACCCTGGAACCCCGGCACAGAAAGCTGGGACTCTACCCACTGAGCTAATCAGTAAAAAAAAATAGTTGATGATGATGGAGGAAAATGAATTGGAAGTTGAACCCGATACATATTATTTAGGAACAAGCTTTGACGAAATAAGGTCTCATCAGCGGAAAGACGTTTATAGCTGTATTTAGACTTGTCCCAATGATTTCCACAGATCACGGTCCTTCGCGAAACACTCCACCTCATGGGGGCTGTCCTACACTACGTCTTCTAGCTGGTGGTTGCCTTTCAAGAAACTTTCTACCCAACGGCCATCAGTTCTTCGAGCTATGCGTCACTACCACATTAACATTGAAATTCTTCGAGCTATTTCGCTTACTCTAGTTCGTCTACTGATCTCCTAATTGTCAACACGACAATAGATGTCGGATGGTGCCGTGTCTAAGAAAAATGTTTGCTCAATTTTCTAGCATGGCAACACACCGGGTAAGTCGTCGGAAATATTGCGACAAATAAACCACGTCGATATTGGTGCGATAAAATATTTTTTATTGGCCCTGTTAGCAATAATGACGGTGTACCGTATAAGGGCTTTTTGGAACATACAATATTTGACCCCGAAACGTGTGTCGGTACGAAATTTATACCAAGTCTGCGGAAAATAAATTTTGATTGATCGATGTGAAAATGTATTTATTTCCAACCAGGGGAGGAAATAGAACTTTTCCTTCATTGTATGTTGATTACAAATTCTATTCTGGGGCTAGATCTTATCCGTAATGACCATAGGATTTTTACTTTAATCAAATTACAATAGGATTGCAAAACATTTTTAAATGAAAACTGCTTTTTGAATCCTTGTTGTATATGATCTGAAAGTTTTTATAAATGTATGATAATTAATACTTACGCACCTATTCACATCTCACAATGTTTTTTTATAAATTTAATAGATCGACTGCCCTATAATAAAATCTACTTCTTGCTTTCTCGTTACCACAATACCTATTTACTTTTACTTTACTAATTACTGTTTAAAATAGTGACAGCAATTCATAATCACTCATAGATCATGCTTAAGGGGGAAGCTCAGGGTCAGGGCACGAAACAACACCATAAAGTTAGTAAAAACCTTATGGTATTGTATCGGATTAAGTACTTTTTTAAGCAAACTTAATACATCGAGACATCCAATGCAGAATGCTAATATCGCAAAACACTAAATTACATCGTAAAGATGTCCAAATTTTTCGTAAAAAAATAAATACCATTGACATTTTGAATTTCGCGCCCTGACCCTGAGCTTCCCCCTTAACCAAAAGAAATTCGTTTAATTTACTAGTCGCTAATTATGTAAAAGCGAATGCTGGCGATAATCAATTGTAACACTTTACATGAAGCAATATACTATAAAGAATATAATAATTTGGGATGTAACACATACCTATACCATAAATACAAATAAAAAATCACGACACCACTTATACAAATGAAGGAAAATTCGATGCGGCCACCCAAAATACATATCTCCGTTCGGAATCGTGGAAAATATAAAATTGCATTTTTTAAAACTCCATTTACAATATAAAAGTGAAAATTATCTGCGCTTCGTACGGAGCGTATCTATAATCGTAACAGTAAAACGAAACGGACTGGTTAAGATACCGACTGGAAAAGTTTTGCGAACGTAATTTTTAACGTAATTAAAATTGTTATTGCTATGGGACCCTTTTTTCTATTAGGGTACAGTTCAACATTAATGCAACTTGATTGGTCCACCGAGACTGTATTCTTTTAGACTAGGTAAGTATTAACAAATATTACTTGTTATTATGGTTGGCATTTCTATTCAGGCAAGTAGGCACTCATGAGAACCTGCTAGACTAAATTTATTCTATATCTATCTATAAAACAAAGTCGTGATAGTTATGCCATTTGTAATTCAACAACGGGTGGGATTTTTATGTTTTTTTTTTTGTATTTGTGTGCGCCCCAATTACAAAAAAAGTTGATTTTTATATTTACGCGAACACTACACATTGAAGTAAAACTAATCTTACGGATTTTATCGCGTTTATTTTATGTTTTTTACGTTCCCGACGTTTCGGCTGCTTTACAGCAACCATGGTCACGGGAGGACCAACAAACGGGAGTTGTAAAAAACATAAAATAAACGCGATAAAATACGTAAGATTTATTTTATTTCAATTCGTATGAAATAGTAATATAACCGTTCGTATGTAATATAACCGTCTCCATCAAAACAAGCGCTGTTGTACGCTTCTTCAGTTGTCAAGACGAGTCGACTTCTAAATTATTTCTTCAGACAAAAACATGTTTGTCGTCAGCTGCTGGTCCAGCTCCTCAGGAGCCTAAATGACCTTGTTCGAGTAGACTGTTCAGATTTTGTTTTTCTCTCCTATTCCTTGTTATCTACATTTACAAAAGTAATTCGTTGCTGTGGGAACCATGTAGCCATTAACTTGTAATTATATACTTAGAGTTGGTATTTTTTTAACCAGCTACTCAAGCCTACATAGGCGATCCTAAATTGATCTTACATAACGAAAACTAAAACTTAATTGTCAGAATTGGTGGTGCTGAAAATTATTTAACATTTCTGATACAAGCTGTACAATCAATATTTATATTAAACGCAAAACGCTAATAATAGAGTTTCCCATTTTGATGATATTAATCTCGACCTGATTGGCGCAGTTGGTAGCGACCCTGCTTTCTGTGCCGAGTGTCCCGGGTTCGAATCCTGGTAACGATAAACTTTGTGTGATGAGCATGATGATGTTTGTACCCGAGTCATGGATGAAAGTATTATATAGTGAGTTCGCTCTTAGTCCGTTATACGGTACCCATAATACAAGCGTTGCTTAGTGTGGGACCGTATAGTTGGTGTGTTCGTCTAGCGATATTAAAATAATATTATAAAAGAGGTAAAGACATGTATACTTTGTAGGGGATAACCTCCAGAATAACTGAGACGATTCTAAAGAATATTTCACTGATAGAAATTGACACTCGTTTAGTTTCTTATTCGCTATGGTCGTTGAAGGTAGAGCTGTACATCAAAATGTATGGTTTCGCGAGCGGCGCCACGGGTAAAAGCTAGTTATCAATAAACGAAACAGCCCTGCAAACTCCTAAATGACTGTTAAGACTGATTCGGAGTCCTGTTAATTTTCATTAAGCGATTATTAAGCCAGCTTCAACTTTCTCGTCTGTTAATTGCAGATAAGTTGTGAAGAGTTTGCGCCGTTGATTGTTTCGAGATGAAAACGCGCGCGTTGATCGTTTGAGTTTCGGATTGGACAATTTAATGGGTATTTTTAGACGTAAAGTCCTTTATAGGAGCTTTATAAAGGTAGCTAAATCATTGAAATTCGAAACAGGTTAGTGGTTTTTTTATATTCACGCGAATACTACACATTGAAATAAAACTAATCTTATGGATTTTATCGCGTTTATTGTGTGTATTTGACGTCCTGGTGGCATAGGCAGTACAACACTCATATTTAGTTGCTGTTTGTATTCCAACCTATGCAGAAAGTGCTTACAGTGTCTTGAGGTCTTGCAATGGTGCGCTTGGTTTTGGATTTAATTATATTAACCACTGTATCCCAATTCAGTGGTAGCACCCAGCTATCTTCCCTATTGAAATTAGGATATTTTTTTAATTCCAATGGCTTCACGTATCATACTTGGTCGGAATCGGTCTTCTTCTGCGAGAATCTATCGAGGTGCGATCCTGTAAATGTTCACATATTGCAGACTTCATTGCTGTAAAGCAGCCGAATCGGCGGGAACGTAAATACATGAAATAAACACGCGATAAATCCCGTTAAATTTGTGTTATTTAAATCTCAACCGTTGCTTAAAAATTTTAGTACAATTTGAGTATTCAGAACCTCGTTAAAATATCTTAACATCATATTGTTTTCTTCTATCAAAACTTTATTTAATCAAATAACATGTTTTTCGCCAGTGCCAACACCATTGAACGGAGGAAATTAACTTAAAAGTCTGAGTGGGAATTTGGCACGTGCCTGGAAGATTCTATCGCCACTCGGGGACCTCTAATGACCTCACCGAGAAACATATTATCGGTGTTTAACTCCATTATCAAAACTGTTAGTGTTACGGCCTCATTAGTAATAAGCAAGTATTAAACCTTTTTCGTTAGTGAGGCAATAGATGATATATAAGAAAAAAAATGGCTGTCAAAATGTAAGAAAATAGAATATGGACTTTTTACCGGGAAACTGAAAAGTCATGGCGTCTGTTATGATTTAATTTCTAAAACTAGAGTTCCTGCGAGTTTTAGTGAGTGATATAAGTGGAATATTAACCAATATGGGTTCGGTAAAGTGGGGCCAGCGTGGTAGACTATGGCCATATCCCTTTCGTATTGAGGGGAGGCCCGTGTCCAATAGTGGGACATTAAAAGGGCTGGTATTATTATTATATCATTATGAACGGTGAAGGGTAACATCGTGAGGAAACCTACATATCTGAAAGAACTCCTAAAAAGACGGATGAATTCCATCATCCCGGACTGGGCTAACATGGTAGACTATGGCCGTATCCCTCTCATGTTGAAAGGCGGTCCGTGCCTAGCAGTGGGACATTAAAAAAAAGGGCTGGAATTATTAAGTCTTTTCTAGATGTTGATTCACTTGAATAGCTTTACTTGTTAAGCGAGTACTACTTAGTTTGTACCGTCAACATTGTATCACTTTGGATCAAGGAACAAATTATATTCAAGTCGACGATAGAACAGTGTTTGTTCTGCACAATATCGAAGTTTGACTAAGGCGGTATATATAAAGCTTGCTCACAATATGAAGGAGTAATGTTAAGGATTTCAATAATTTGATAGTAATTTTTTACGAAGCTATAAGCATCCAACGTTAAAAAAAATGGGGTGCAGGTGTGTATTTGTGATGTGTGTGTATGTATTTTTGGCGCGGACGTGTACAAAATAAAATATACAAATATCAAAAATACGCACACAGATGGTTGTGTGCGTATTTTTGGGGTGCGAGTGTTTGCGTTTTTGATGTGTACACTGAGAAAAAAGATAGGTAAATGCAAACCTAATAATGTAGGTAATGCAAAAAATAGTTGAATACAACCTAATTTAGGTTTTCTGAACCTAGTGTAGGTAAATAGTTTTACCTTCGATTGGGTAAATACAACCTACAGTGTTTGGTAGCGTACTATATTACGTAATTTTAACCTATTTTACGTTAAAGAAACCTTTTTTTTTACCTAACTGTTACGTTAACGGGCCGTCACCTAATATACACATTTAATTTTACCTATCACTATCAGTGAATACTACCTAGTATGATTACACATAGCTTAAAAACACCTAATAATAGGTAGCTTCGACTAAATTGTACTTAACCTAAATAATTATTTGGAATTAAAATTGTACATTCGGTTCCTATAACCTAATAAAAGGTTGTAATAACCAATAAATTGTTTTGTATAAACCAACTACATTAACATTTTCATAAAGTTATCGCAACTGATTGCAGTTGTCTCTAATTAACCTTGGCAGTAGGTTAAATAAGCTATTTTAAAGGTTTTCGTAATGAAAACCTGTGGTACTAGGTAAATATGCAAAACAAAAGTCTGTTGAAATAACACAATCCTGTTATAATATATTTGTTATAAGGTTTTAAGATATAAAACCTAATAATACCTAGTTATGCACAAGTTAAGTAAAACCTACTCATAGGTAAAATATATAAGATATACATTTAAGGATTAAATGGAGATGGTGCGGCTCATTAGGACCACGCCATGGCCTTATTTATACCTACTTACTCTGTGGCAAGAGCATAGCAAAAATCACATTTATACATTATATGCACAGTCACAGATTATCAAGTAGGTACATAATTTGGAGAGCACATATTTTTTATGCTATGTTTTTCTTTTGGTATGTATTTACCATGCTAATTTATTTAGACGGCCAATCTCGTTACACAACATTTGACGCCAGTTTTTTGGCTATTACCCGAATTGTGTGTTGCCACATCTCTATTAAATTTACCTCTATATACAAAATTTTGTGACACTAAATAAATGATGATGGATAGGGCGCCACAATGGAATAGACTCTATGCTATCTTTTTTTATTATTGAAATACTTAACTTATACATATTTTTTTGCTTTAAAAGTATTACATAAACCATGTTTGATCTGTAGTGCATAAGTCATTTTTTGTTATAGCTTTCTTCCCGAAAACAAAACAGATGTAGTTGGTTCCAGTGGCCACATGACATAATCCATATTTATTATTGGTGATAAAGACATGTTTCATTTATAAAATATGGTTATAATTACAAGAATAAGTTTTTTACGGCGGATCTGGCCATCTTTTAAATATTGTGCTAGCAACACTGGCCACTGTATAGACAGACAGTCATTTTTGCGTTCGCTTCGGTCGGGCCGGCTGCGACAGCGCGCTGTGCTGTTGTGGCGCCTTTTTTATTGCTTTCATTATACTGGGTTCGTGAAAATATGTACTGGGTTTGTGAAGTGAAGTCATGGAAGTGCTACTCAACGATTGGCAAATGCCAGATGAAATTATTGTAAAATTACTGGTAAGCTATTCACAACCAATTACATTTAGCCCTAGTTGCGTTAGATTTACCTATTTTGTAAATGTTGATAGGTTATTGATGGTAAAATATGATTTGGGTATTGATTATATGGTTCAATTTATATTGGTATCTGCTAATATTGATGTGGTTTTAGAGCAGCAAACTCCAACAAATATTACGCGTCATCTTATCGGATGGTATGGATGGGGTCTTAGGATTTAACCCCGGTACATCAGATACCTCCTGGGTTTGTCACAAACGTCTGCGTAAATAAAAATATGGCATAGGTAAATTAGGGATTCCAACAATATTAGCTTTATATGGCTTTATTTTGGTTGTTTGTAGGTTATTTAAATTTTATTATAAAGCCTGAGGTTTTGGGATACTTATTTGTCATTGCATGGTTTCTGCATTGTTCTTGTATTTGCTGTTTACAGAGGAAAATATTGAATTGAATGCAATAGAACACCTTATCGAGGAAGATTTGGTAGCGCTGATTCCAAGCACCAGAGTACGGGCTAAATTACAAAACGAATAGAGAAACAAAAATTTGATGTTGGCATGCTTTCTTGTTTATGATGAGATTGTGACAGCTGGTGTATACATATTTAATTGATTTAATGTGATTTCAGAATATTAGCAAAAGTACAGCATCATCAACTACTGAAGAAAATCCAACATTTGATTAAGATGTAAATATGGAAAATATGTCAATAGATTTAGAGAAAGCACGAGAAGTATTTGAAAATGTGATGCATGAAAAGTAAGGGGCTGAAGTTAAAAATGCAACCTAAATTATTATTTTATTTTTATTTTGTGTCAATTAAACACAACTATTGCTGTTTCAGAGAAAATAAATCTATTTTAAAAATAGTGGAAGACTTTAAGGCAGGGAAATACTTAATGGATTATCTTAAAAAAATGTGGAAAAAATTAATTAGGTACATAATACCTATCATGTTGGCATTATTAATGTAGTTTAACGTATCCAGTTGATTACCGTTACCTATTAATTATTTTGCTATAATCAAGTAAATACTTAGTTACTACCTACTACCTATGTACCCTACACCTATCGATAAGGTAACTCTAACGCAACTAAAAAGGTGCAGACAATTCTCAGTAGGTTATATTAAAGCACTTATTAGGTATCCAATACCTACGCAGTACACTACCGGAAACTATAAATTAGGTTATTTATACACATTGAAAAGGTTACAGACATCTAACCATCATCTAGACTAGGTTTAATTAAATCATTTATTAGGTATATATCAAAATTTATTTGGTCAAGTTTAACGTATATTAAGGTAAAATTAACGTAAACTACTAGGTGTTATTAAATGTTTATTAGGTTATAGTATCGAACCTAATATTAGGTTTTTGTCGGACAACCTAGTCACTACGTAACTTTAACCTACTATTAGGTGATAGTTACCTTACTAGAAATAGTTTAAAATAACCTATTGAGTCGGTACAACATAAGTTTATGTAATAACTAGTGCACTTGGTTGTTGTTACCTAATGCACTACGTTGTCCGACAAATACGCAATATTAGGTTAAATATTAGGTAACCGGGACCTAATTTTTTTCTCAGTGTATGAAATGTGTCTTCGTATTTTTTGGCATGTATGTGTTGTCTGTCTGTGTGTGTGTGTGTGTGCGTGTGCGTGTGTTTATATTTATACGGGTTGATGTGTGTGTTTTATCTTACGATATATTTATTTAATACAAGCTGACCCGAAAGACGTTGTCCTGGCCTAATTAAAATTTTCATTCCTTCCCTAATTCGGACTATTAAGAACATTTAAAAAATATAATTTACCTTACCTGCAAACATCATTTCATTTTTATATTTATAGATAACTTGAAATCCGTCAGTCACCATCCAACCTTTACCGAGCCGGTGATACCGTACTCAATTTAAGTTGGCAACTTAATTTACACAAGTTGTCCAATACCTGTTCCAGAGTGGTGGCTATTGTCGACAATGTCGACTTGGCTACATTTGCCGACAAATTAAGCTAGAAGATAGCTGCTTATTACTTTGTGTAAGATTTAGATTGGCTTAAATGAAACGCAGGCTGGACAAGTACTTACCAAAACTTTATTAACTTCTTCTTTTTTTTAGGTTAGCAACCGGCTACAAAATAGAGTTATATTTGCCAGTGTCCAGTAATTCTTTAATTATTTTTTTTATTAAATTATAGGCAAGTATTTGCTCTCGATCTCACCTGATGGTAAGTGATGATGAGATCTACGATGGAGCATACTTGCCTAGGTAGGAAGGCGGCAGTAGATCGAGACGATACATTCACTAGACACATGCAGCGCAGCTGATTTGACCCGCCATCCATGAATGGCAACACCGAACATCATGCCGGAACACGGCTAGGCCGCCCGGCCGCTTGGCGGCATGGCTTTGTTCAGCGGGTGGTGACTAACCACGGCCGAAGCCTACCACCAGTAAAATTAAGTATTTTTATTGAATTATAATGTACCCCTGATGATAATGATAATGATGATGACGATGATGATGATGAAATGAATCCTCTACCCCTATCAGCAAAGCTGTGGATACTTTACTGAAATTTACCGGACATCTTGAGTGAACTTTGAAATTCATGTTAAATTTTATTTGAATTTCCTTCACTCGTGCACGTTTCTGGACACACGTGTTAATATCCCACTAATATTACACATTATTTATCAAAGAAACACATTTTTTTCGGAAAATAAATCAAAATTGACAACTTCACGGTTCAACTTCCCGCCAAAAAGTCTCCTAAAACCATTTGTAGGCTGACATAAATGCAAAGTATAAAAAAATATTGCGTCTCCTTGACATCCCAATTTTAATTTTGACAACATCTTTGATTACGACGACACTAAACTTCAAAGTAGACGAAAATTAATTTTCAATGTTTCCTTTTCATTTTCCTACACTTTTTCATCACGGCGTCTTTGTCTGTCCCCGAGATTACTTATTTCACAGACAAATACTTTTTTTTTCATCCTGTTTTTTTAATTTTAAAACTTCTCCTCTTGGCCGTTACGTATACCTGTGTCTATTCATGGTATCTGTGTTCGATCATTTATTATTTTTTTATTTTCATTCGTTATAATTATTTCCATATTTCCCAAAATTTAAAGGTTTATCTGTAATTAGTATCGGATTATGTAGGTGCGTACTGTAAAAAAAACTATTTAAGTTTTGTTATTTATCAATTTATTGTATTTGCTGGCTGAAAAGATTATAAAGTTAGGTCGCTGATATAAGTTTTTAGGAGATGTCACAAATAAAAATGCCGTTTAATTTTTTCACACACACTAGAAAACGGGCCAGAGCGTATATTAAAAGCTATGTACCATAGACAAAAAAACACAGTAAACATGGGACTAATCATAAGAGAAAGTGACATCACTTATTTACCACTGCCAAAGAAAATAATTTTCACAATAATATCTTATATGAACGAACTAATAAGAATTACATACCAGACAATAAAAACAACGCACAGCCAAACATAATCTTATTATATCTAAACAATTCTATATTATTAAAGTGATATTCCTCACACTCATAATAAGCTAACGATTCTATTTTCCCGCCAAGATTCGGCCGGCGTCTAACGAACTGTCACAATTTCGCGGCAAAATGAGCGTCGCCATAATTAGGTTCAGCCCCCCCTCCCCCCACTACATTGTGTTTAACGGTACGATAACTATATCAATAAAAGTTGAGTTTATCATTTTTTTTCTTTTAGTAACAGAAATATGGAATACTGCAAGACAGATGTCAGTATTCTAAATTTAAAGAATTCAAAAGTATTGCTGTTATGCCCGGGACACACGCGCGCAATTTTTTTATGAATGTGTTCAAAATTTAAATAAATTTATTTTTATTATTATTCTTCTGTTGCACCTGCGCCTAATGTCGTTATCGACATAAATGAAATAGCAAATAGGACGTTTTGGCGCGAGGTTGAACAAAGTTGTTAATTTTGTTTTATTTTTTAATTATGCGTTCGCAAATACGCAACCAAAAGCCACGATCGTGACGAAAAGGTGGCTAAAATACAATCAATCCGTTTGTCATTCAATCAATCTCGTTGTCAATCTGATATTAATTCGTATTGAAGTTTGATTGCGATTTTCATGACAATCGTACATGTTATTTGATTCTCGTTTGGATTCGTCTGAAAAAAAACTATTTGTCAAACTCGATCAAGATTAACGACTTTTGTACTTCTTAGCAAGTAAATTCCGGGGAACATGAACATACAGTGAAGGTCCGAATTCTGATAACACAATTAACTCAAGAGAAGACAATGGAATAGAAATTGTCACTTCTGTCTAGTTTAGGAAATGCAGCCATCATTCTTGCCACCATTCCACGCGACAAGGTCTTTTTGATACCTAGTTTGTTTTCATATCATTTTTAAGTTTTTTTTTTATTTTCCTGTTGTAAATATTTAGATGATTATTACAAATAAATTTATCTCTTCGATTTAGTGCTTACATATGAACATATACAGAATGATTCAGAAAGGCTAAACTAAGGCTTGAGCCTGCGCTTCTTTAGAGCATTTGCAATCATTTTGTGAAGGCAGAACTTCAATACGCCGATATATTTTTTTTTGTCTCACAAAATATAAAGGCTTAGTATACTGTTTCTGAACCATTGTGTATATTTATACTGACGCCTCACAGTATGAAAAAAGACCAAAAAAACGGTCATCCCATTTTTATTCCTCTTTTCGAAGGAGTAGATAGTTTCAAATGCATGAGTAGAACTCCCGAAAGTCAAAAGTAATTAGATCCAAAGATATTAATTTTTTAATTTTTTTTTGCGAAATTACAGAATATTAAAAATTTATAGTTAAAAAAATATTTTCGTAAATCTATTGGTGTCCTCATATGACGGTTCTACGTAGGCAAATAATGTTTGGAACTAGCAGATTCTAACTCCAATCGCGTGAAAGATATTTGAAAAAGAAGAAAAAAAAGTTTTTATTTTTTTATTGCTATATTTTGCCATATTTGGATTCAAAATCATAATTAATATAATGTCTGACATTGTGCCAGTGATATAAAAAAAAATCAAATCCTAATCTTGTAGGATCTTGGAGTTATGAGCGTCTAAAGATTTTCGATAATTTCTATGGTTTTAGGGTTTTCACACAGAATTAAGTGTTTTCACATTATTTTCAAGATATAATTTGTGAATGTTTTCTAACCTATTAGACATCGAATATAATGATCAAACTCATTATAGTATGTTGTTTGAAGTTTGTTGTTAATGAAATTAAAATGCCATTACCAAACTGACTAAACACAAAATTCCAAAAAGTACGAGACATTCGACACAAGGCTGTAATTTGGCAAGTATGGTCCTTGTAAGGATTTTACGAAAGATCTGGATTAAGGGGGGGAAAAAGGGTTGAAAATATCTACGAAAGTCCTATATTATTTAAGTTAGGGGCACGATATTAAAGTAAATAGTTTCAAATAAATAGACACTGTTAATTTAAATTGCAACATAAATTAATGGAGTAAAATAGGCGTTTGAAAATAGTGGCAACATGGGTCTATGACGGCTCCATGGTGCCACACCCCCATTCCTCCGGAGAAAATGTAAAGGTATAGGGTTTTAGCTTAAGCTTTACGAGGGCGAACACCTTCCCCATACCACATTTACCTTTCATCGGAATTCTCTAAGTTTGAAATGCAAAGATACAATATTTTTATATATATAATAATAATAAAAGGTAACACTAAAATTCTCAAAAAGGGCCTCTACGTGTTGGACCCTTGTCCCCGCGAAGGCCTTCTAAAGATCCGGGTTATAGTCCGCGTGGAGACACACATAATAATAATATCGCCAGACGAACACACCAACTATACGTTCCCACACTAAGCAACGCTTGTATTATGGGTACCGTACAGTATATAATACTTAGATAGATATTAATATAATATGTAAAATTACTAATAATACCGTTAATATTATTAACAGATCAACCCATTTGTTTTAACCTATATTTACTTGATAAACACAATAGTCCGGTAGGTAGCAACCCTAAGCCAGTTTCTTTAAATCCCAATAAACTGCAGATCCTACGAGATTAAGATTTCAGATTTTTAATACATGTCAAGTGGGACCTGAAGAATAATTTAATCTAAGAATTGAATCCTAATACGTGAAGAGTTAAGAAAAAAAAAATATTTACGAAAATAAGCTTAAATTCGCATTTCTATGTTATTTATAGCGCTAAAATTATAATATTCACTAGATAATAAAGGGAATTTATTCTTTTAAAATGTGGCATTTAAATCAATAATTAATATTAAACGCCTTTTAAACTACAGCTACTTTTATGTTTTTTCTGATTTCCATAGATTTTATGAAAAAAAAATCATATCTCTGGATCTACGTACATTTGATCTGCGAGAGTTCTACTCGTGCATTTGAAATCATTTAATCTATCGAATATAGGAATAAAAATTGGATGACCGCTTTTTAGGTAATTTTTCATACTGTGCGCCTGTACCATATGGAGGTAGGCATATACTACCGATAGCCATTTGCTACACACGGTTATCGCTTGATTCAGTTTAATACCATTTTTGTAGGTATCTATTAGAAATCTAAAAAATAAAAATTGCGATACTGATGCGATTCAATTTTGAGTCAGTTGTGTTTGTAAACTTGCAGCCTAATTAAGTAGGTATTGTCGTAGATAGGGTTTAACAGCCCATTTTGAAGCAAACCTTTAGTTTAATTAAATACACGCTTATATCATGTCAAGTAAAATAAAACTGCACTTTCAAATGAGAGTACGGTGTTTGACGTGGTAACAGTTGTGCCAGCAGCGATAAAAACTGTAATGAAAACTATAAACAACAATGTTGTCTATGGTTTACGAATAGACAACGGAGACATATATTCTAGAATTGCGCATGGACATTCTACTTTTTTTTCGTTAGCAATCGGCAATAACATTGAGACAATTCTGCCAGTATAATTTAGTGATCGTGGTTTCAAGTATTCCTTGACGATGATGATTTCAACGTTGCTGGTGATGACATGTAATCCCCAAACCCTGTCAGTAAAGCGGTGAATATATTTCTGACAAATTATCGGATATATTTGGAGAACATGTCACAGTCATTTATCTGTTTAATTTCCTAGACACTGTGAGCACACATTTTTTAAAGTATTCTTTAGACTTTTTGGCGGGAAATTAAACAATGTAATTGAAGAAATTAAAATATAACAGTACAGCTTATTCTCCCAAGCTTTCTTATACATTTTCAGTAAAGTATCCACAGCTTTACTCATCGGGATAGGGGATTCATTTGAACGTTATCATCGCCATGAAATTCATTATTGTCATCAGGGATCATTATCTTGACGCAAAAAACCAAGCCGATTCGTGTAGTATACGCGAATTACAACCTTAAATACACACGCAACAACACTTCATCCGCATTATTTCTTCAACCGAGTTTAATTCTAATTTCAATAAAGTATGTATATATAATTCGTGAAAGTAAACTCCACTAAAATGAACGCCAACAAACCGACATTATTCATGAATATCTTGCTCCTTAATGACGTCACAAATCCACCCCATACGTGTTAAAAACCACCCCATCGTTAACCACTTCGTCTGCTCCGCCGCCGGATGAAGTAATTGCACAAAGTTTTCTGTGTGTCTCGTTAAAACTCCTCAAATTTGGCGACGCCTTCAGATCAGCTTTAATCCTGGTGTGGCGAATAGTTCTTGTGTTCATTTTGATTGCTTCGTGGTTAACTGCAAGGCTGCAATATTCATGAATTTATTTCATATTGCTCTATCACCTTTGACGAGATAATTTCTTAGTTAGTAGTATCCCTGCCTTCTGTGCCGAGGGTCACGGCTTCGAATCCTGATAGAGTCAAATTTTGAGATTACCTCGAATGTTTGTACCCAAGTCATGGATGTTTAATATCTATATAAGTATTATATACTGAGTTCGCCCTCAGTCCATTGTTTGGTACCTATAATACAAACGTTAGTTAGTGTGAGACCGTATAGTGTTTGTCCGGTGATATAATAATTATCATAATTCTACGTACGAAGCGATGTTTCGGCCGCTTTACAGCCACCATGGTCGGGAACGTAAAACATAAAAATAAACGCGATAAAATCCGTTAAATTAGTTTCATTTCAATGTGTAGTGCTCGCGTAAATATAGGAAATCAATATAGGTTTACTTACCTTTAAATGCGGTAATAAAATTCCATCCTATCCGAACCATAGTCGAAGGAACATAGGAACATCGTTGCGTTCATCGAACGGTTGTATTACCATACATTAAAATTCGACTCCGTCGCAAATTGTTATCGGCGACCGCCTAATGACGTATTTGCATCGAAAAAGAGCTCCACTTGAGATGTGGAGGTTGTTACGCAAATACTAAACTAGTAGAGTCAACAAATAAAGTTGCTAAACATTAAAAAATTCGAAATATTGAAATAAAACGAATTTAACGGATTTTATCGCGTTTAGTTTATGTTGGTACGTTCCCGACGCTTCGGCTGCTTTACGGGAGGACTGAGGTGTTTGACGTCCTAGCGTCATAGTTTGAACTGGATTGCCCTCAGTCCTCCCGTGACCGTGGTTTCTGTAATGCAGCCGAAATTTCGGGAACGTAAAAAAAACGCGATAAAATTAGTTTTATTTCAATGTGTTGTTTTCAAAATAAATATAACATATGATTTCTTTTTAATCGATTGACGAAGCAAGCGAATGTTAACTTACTTTTTTTTACTCAAGGAGTCGTAGTAGTTTTTGTTTGGAATAGTTTATATTACATCGAAAGATATGGGCACTGATAATGCATTTTTTTTTTTAATTTATGCAACATTTAACCGTTAAATATGTCAACGTTTAATAGTTACAATGCATAATGTATTTTTCGGGTTCCTAATTTTTTTTTGTTATTACAATTTAAGCTTACAACTTTGTGATACGGAACAATACGGAAACGGTATACGTTGTGTAGTTCTGAGCATTTTTTGTCGTCATACTATTATGCTTTAGTTTTCGGGCTTGTGTATCGACTTTTATTGCTGACTGTACGTCTGTGTTGTTCCTGTAAGAATCTGATGGGAGTTGAAAATTGGTACAATTGATGACAATGCATGGATATAGACGCGAGGAGAGTTTAAATTATTATGGTAAACGAATGGAAAGAACGATTCAATTTTATAGGGTGAATAAATCAACATTAAATCGCTTCCGAGAAGACGTGTACCTGAATCAACATTTTCTACAAAATAGCCTTTTTTCAGTTTAAAGATTAATATTTGAGGTACGTGACGTTGAGGACTTTGAATACATTTCCGAGATTTTTAATGTATACATTTTAAGGTTTCACAATAATAGTGTAAAATCTTGAAGGAGGTTCATCTGTTGGCTATTTATAAAGATCACAATCTAAAAACAATATATTTTATAAAAAAAAAACCATCGCGAACTAAGAGCATCATGAAACGTTACTGGTTAGTTTTCTTATATAAAAAAAAACAGTTATTTTAAAAAAATATAAACGTCATCGATATGGCGTAGTCAATACCCGTGGGTACCTCTTAAAATATTTTAGACTATTAAAAGGACAAATAAATATTTTAATATTATCAATACAAGGAATGTAAAAAGGTCGCTTGAAAAAGATAATCTTATGATTTGCACTAAAAATAAGACCATTATTCGTTCTACAACAAAGTAAATCAATAAAAAACCTCTTTTAATTTAAAACTTCAACTAATAATCGATTAGTTATCGATTACCCTACCCGGATAACTCGATTAGGATTGCTCGGTGGAAACATCACTATTCGTGTTCGTTCGCCCGCGGCTTGAGAGGTGCTCTGTGTATACCGGCTTATTTACCTTGGGTACATACTAGCTGGTAGGTGCTGAACCCTTTGAGATTGTTTGCGAAACGTGACGTCATCACCGCTACGAGTAAGCAAGGAACCATAGAGAAAATAAGTAATTTAAATAATGTTGGTAAGATTTTATCTCACGCGATACGTAATTAGAGCTTTGGTTATGATTAAAAATTATAAGATTTTAATTAACTTACTACCAGTGACATATAATTGATAGAACTAGGCGATACTTGGCGGAAATCCATTGTTAACCTAATGGGGAAAGAGGTTCTTTAATTGTGGATTAAACTTGTTTGGTTTACAATTGGAAAAGTTGACAAGCCGAGGGTCAGTGGTGGGTTCCTCTTCCCCCATTAGGTTACCAGTGACATAGACAAATAATGGCAAGGGTGATCTATCATTAGGTTCTGGGTTCTATTTTTAGATCATGCGTCGAGTTGTTTAGCATAAAGATGCCTTGTTTGTTGATTTCTTATATTTACGCGAATACTACACGTTGAAATAAAATTAATTTTACGTTTTTTATCGCACCGTTTTATCACAGCTTCAGACCCACGGATCGCACCATTGGGATTTCCACCACGCTGGCCCAGTGCGGGTTGGCGGACTTCACACATCTTTCGAGGGGTTCTCTCAGATATGCAGGTTTCCTCATGATGTTTTCCTTAACCGTTTTGCTAGTGATAATCTTGGTTAAAAATGAGATTGGCACATGAAATCCAGAAATCCCAGAGGTGCGAGCTGGGGTTTGAACCTGCGATCCTCGTTACCGAGCCATGCGTTCTACCAACTTGGCTGTCACTGCTATGCAAAAATGTCAATGTTTAATCATTACAAACAGTGACAACATTCTTCGGATAATGCAAACCTTCCAATCAAGTACATCTCAATACGACGTATTTTAATTGCATGATGAGGAATAACTGTGCAACTTGAGCGGAATCTCGCGTTTTGCCGCTTCCTTTGTTAACATTCGGAAAGTCTCAGTTCACAGTTGTTTCCTTCAATTCTTACTTCTCGTTAATGTTATAGTGTTAGCACCTATTCAAAGATATGAATAACGTAATACGCTCTGACGTTAGAGACAGCTACATTAAGTGCGGAAAAATGTGTGCGGAAAAATGAAAAAATTTTGGGGTCGAGTCACCTTCGTCCGTAGGAGAATTAAATACCCTCGAGATACCCTACACGTGACCCTGGGTGGTGACAACTCTACTGGTGGTAGGCTTCGGCCGTGGTTAGTCACCACCCACTGAACAAAGCCATGTCGCCAAGCGGCCTAGCCGTGTTCCGGCATGATGTTCGGTGTTGCCATTCATGGATGGCGGGTCAGATCAGTTGCGCTGCATGTGCCTAGTGAATGTAGCGTCTCGATCTACTGCCGCCTTCCTACCTAGGCAAGTATGCTCCATCGTAGATCTCATCTTCACTTACCATCAGGTGAGATCGAGATCAAATACTTGCCTATAATGTAATAAAAAAAAAAAGATGACAACAACCAAACGTCAAAAATTCGGTTTAGTGACAAAATTTACATAGGCCTATAAGAATAATTGTTGTGGGTACAATAGCCGTGTCTAAGAAAATGGTTATACATTTTATGTTTAATCAAATCTCAAGTACTCACAAGCTTGCTATGCATTGATAAGTATAGAAAATAATGATATTTCTTACAAAAAATAATAATTATTATTTGGTGACCATGTAAACATAACATTATTAACAAATTGCAGGTGAGTTCCAAGCTCGACAAGTGGTATGTATCTTTAAACTATTAATTTTGTACTTAAATAATAAAAGAATAACTAATATAGTTGGAATATAGTTTGTTATAAGAGAGATGGCGAGACTTCGTGAGGCAAGCAACACCAGTCCCAAAACCAAAACATGACGACCACGACCGCTCTGACAAGAGCGTCACGACTTAGAAGAAGAATATAGTTTAATGATATAATATTATGCATTATTAGTCGTACACAATTCATTTAAAAATGTTAATCAAAATAACATGACCGTAACAAATGGTCTTAGAAAAGTAGGTAGGCTTTTCTAATACCACTTGCTGTAAACATAAGTGGTAATAATAGTCCGAATCAGAAGACCTTACCGCGACTAAATATTTTAAGCAGCGTCGAGTCGAAGCGGAATTGTTTCGCGGCAAAAGTTAACGAACTCGCGGAATTTAGATGAACCCAAACAGTGCGGTGGTTATTTTTGTAATTACAACTTTAAATACAGCTTGCTAAGAGCGTTATAACCAACCCCCGAGACGTAGCAGTTTTTTTCACATATTTTCAAATAAAGAATGTACGTTGTTTTTCTTTCATTAAATGGCCTCACCCGGTAGCTTGCCAGTGTCAATTAATTCATAGCAATAATAAATTAAAATAAAAACATATTGTAGAAAATTGTATAATTTAACGATGATTTTTTTACATTCGAATCCAATAATTGTCTTTGGTAACGTATTGATTGAATGCCTATTGCATAATGGTCTTGTAATGTTTCAGGCTTCCTTAATAGTAAACCTGTATGTGTAAAGCAGCATCTACTACTTGATGGTAATTTTGTTTGAAGATGTGATGTTTTAGCAACGACTCATCGAAATGGGCTCGGCTACTTACAAAATACATTAGTAAGATCTAGTTAGGTAGGTACTTAAAATTACAAACAGAGTTCTTCCCGATAAATGTTGATTATTTATTTATATTTTAAAGTTACATGTAAAATAGATTATTCTAGCTTCTTAACAGAATCCAACAACAAGAAAAGTAGTTCACATGGCAAAAAAAAACGTAAAAAAATAAGTGCAAAAAAATAAAAATAAGTGATTTTGATCACAGCGTGATAAGAAAACTTAACCCCAACTTGTGACGTTTTTAAATTGTTGAACTTATACATATCAAGTATATTTATTATATCCAATAAGAATTCATGCTGTCGTAAGATGGGATCAGTCTGAAGTGTAGGGGTTGAACGCTTAATCTCTATTTTATGACACAGTCGGTTCGGCTTGCGATTTCGGCTTAATATTTTATTAATGGGCTTCTAGTTTCATATATATTGAGTGGTTACAGCTATATTTGCCTAACAGGAGTTTTAATTTAAATTTAAAATGTACTCTTTCATATTGATTTCCAATATTTACGCGAATACTACACATTGAAATAAAACTATTTTTTTCGGATTTTATCGCGTTTATTTTATGTTATTACGTTCCCGAGATTTCGGCTGCTTTACAGCAACCATGGTCACGGGAGGACTGAGGTGGTTGACGTCCTAGTGTCATAGTTTAACGGGGGTACCCTCATATTTAGTTGTTACTTGCGGTCCGATCTACGCACAAAGAGCTCACTGTGTCGCGAAACGTCGGGAACGTAATAACATAAAATAAACGCGATAAAATCCGAAAAAATAGTTTTATTTCAATGTACTCTTTCAATAATAATAATGTTAGCGCCTTGGCCTTGCCCCTTATTGTCTTATATGACGGCCTTTTAAGGGGCTTTTCAAAGTCGTTTTTTTTTCTAATTCCAACATCACAGAATACAATTTAATGATAATTACTGAACTAAATTAAATGCCAAATGTAGCATGAAAAGTTCGGGATAAACCTATTAAAAAAAATTATCGTTCCATCTGGCACCATTATGAACGATTAGAATGATTATCCAATGTAGTAATTAAAAGTAATTAACGGATCCATTGTGGATGCTTGACCGCTCCTGGGAACAACCTTATTCATAGGACTGCTCCTTCGTCGTCACACTCAGTGTGACAAACTCGATCGTGACGAACGTGATGTGACGAACTCGACAATAATTGGCAGTGTGGTCATGATCATCACGTTACGGCATTCCGAACAGGTGGTAAAGTTGTAGCTTAGCATTTGGCCATAATTTTGATGATCCATAACTATTTTAATTAATGGTTTACATGAATCAGAAATATTCAAATTCTGATTCTCTAAATCAGGGATTCTCAGTGTTGCCGGTTTCCCAGGGTTCGTGATAAACGAAAACTGATTTTGGGGTTGGACGAGGTCTAAAATTTTACCCCTTTTCCAAAATGAACTGATACCTCAGACATCCACAGCAAAATTACTTTAGAAATCCTATTTCTAGTTTTCCCTATTGATACATAATAATTACAAAATAATAATTTCATCTTATATGAGCTTGTGCACGCAGTATCTTGAATGTTTGAAATAAGAACTTGTGTTAATTGATAGGAGTCGATTTTTGGACCTCGTCGATCCCCAAAATCAGTTTTCGTTTATATCGACCGCTGGGAAACAGATATCGACCCCAAGGGGTCAATATCGACCACTTTGGGAATCCCTGGTCCGAGTAAACAGTAGCGCAAACGTATAGAACGGCATGTGTGAAATTGCGGGTTGTTGGCGTTTATAAGCGCACTCACCCTACTGTATTTTCCCTGGAACTAAACTGGGAGGCATTGGAATGCGGAACGATGTCCCATCGCGTGCTTTATTGCGTTGCGGTACAAGTTACAAGCTGTACCGAAATTTAAAATGACTTATTGTAGAGTCTAAAGGCAAATATTATTATGATAGTAAACTTCTCTAAGCCTCTCCATCATATGAGTTGATTCCATGATATTTTAGCGGTAAAAGGAAGATCTTCAGGGCGGGGCAGTCACTATGCCCCAACGGTTATTGTCGGGATCTTGTATTGTGCATGTCACTCGTCTCCACAGAATAAATAATTCTTTTATGGGGCAATGTATACGCTTCTATAATAAACTTCCCAAAGGAATCCGAGATTAGCCCATTAAAAAGTTTAAAACAACTGTAAAAAGTAATCTTTGTCGTAAGGGTTATTACAGGATCTTGGATTATTTGGATGATAAAGCAGCCTGGGACTGATCGCTTAAATATCAATATATATAATGTTAAAGTGTAGCGTGTGTGCGCCTCGCATGGCAACACACTGGAGCTTACTTTTATATTTTATTTTGTAAAAATAATGAATTTTAAAAAAAGACAAGCCCGCTGAGTTTCTTGCCGGATCTTCTCAGTTGAGGTCGCGTTCCGATCCGGTTGTAGACTTACTTAAAAAAAAATGTAATGTCAATTTGTAAGTGCCCCCGTAGACCTATACGAAATAAATGATTTGACTTGACTTGACTTGACTTGTATATATATTACGTGGTCCGAAAACTCTTATAGCGCGATTCAGGATTCTTCTGTATCTTTGCATATACGTAAAATTAGGGGAAATAAATCCCCCCTTTTTTTGCGTGGGGAAATGCAATTACGCGTCCCCCCCCGCCCGGGGGGACGAGAGGGGTATGTGGGACTCCCCGGCAGAGTGCCGGTATGCCCACTAAAACCACACGGTCCACCTTCACCGCCTTTGAGTGGGGCGCCACAGGATCGCACGTGGCATACTACTGTGGCCCCTGACCTGACCTGGTGTTGACCTGGTTAGCTCAGTTGGTAGTGATCCTGCCTTCTGTGCCGAGGGTCCCGGGTAATATTATTAAAATACATCATGCTTTCTCGATGACGTAACGATTACATAACGAATAAACTAGGCATGGTATTATCGTAGTCGCTAGTCTTCTTTTACTTAAGACAGTGGGTAAAGCTTGCGTGATCCACTAACAAGAGAAAATTTACAAACTATTTCGAGACGTAACTGTTTACAGAAAAGAAATACTGTGTTTATGTTACGAAACGTTTACTTAATTAGGTACTTCGTAATGGCGTATTTATCAGTAATCATGATTTACCATTGTAACTAGTCTTCACCCGTGGCTTCGCTCCCGCGAATAAATATGTCTAATAAATATATCCCGTGATAAATTGACGACCTGATTAGCACAGTTGGTAGTGACCATGCTTTCTGTACCAAGGGTCCCGGTTTCGAATCCTGGTAGGGATCAATCTTTGTGTGATGAGCACCAATGTTTGTACCCGAGTCATGGATGTTTAACATCTATATAAGTGTTATATACTGAGTTCGCCCTCAGTCCATTGTGCGGTACCCATAATACAAGCGTTGCTTAGTGTGGGACCGTATAGTTGGTGTGTTCGTCTAGCAATATATATAGATATAGATTTAAATAGTACATTGATATAAGTGAGCTAAGTAGGTCATTACAGTCGTGGCTGACGGCGTGGGCACAATGTAGCCAAGAGTGTAATTATCAAATTCGCGTGTTACGACGTTTTTCAACACACTTGTGAGAAAAAGATTAATAAAATTTCATAAAACACACCCTATACTTGACATATTATTTGTGGAACATGGCCACAGAACAAAAATGCCACCCGCTTTTTTTTCACGGCCCGATTGAAAAAGAGGCACGGATAACGAAGTCGGTGCACTATTCAAATAAAATCACATATGTTGCTAATTATAACACTCATCAATGTTAATGACAAAAATAAATAATTAGTCTATAGACAATGTTTATTAATAATATTTTAGCTATCACTGTTTATACACACACACAAATTTTAGACTTTTTTAGGCAAAAAACATAATTGCTAATATAAAAAAAAAGTTAAGTTTATACACTAGTGCGGTAATAAGTTGTATTATGCACCTAAAATCGGTGCAATAAGAGCCACTTTACGAGCAAGAAAAATATATTACAGCCCAACTTAGGTACGTAGAGGCCTAACAATACCTCACTCTACATTCAATATAAAAATAATCTTCAATACCTAACCATAGATTCCTGAAAGTGCTGTAAAACATTTTCTCAATAGATTTAAGAAAGTTAATTTGAAAGCGAGCCCCTTCACCATTTATGACCTCTTGAATGAGCCATTCAGACGGTTATATTTTTGTTCAACAACTTGAAGCTTATTCAGTCTTCAAAACTTTTTATCGGCTGAATCGGTCCAAGGAATGTGTTTAATAAAGCGTGTTGGATAACTCTGTGAAGTTATGGTCTGGATATATATTAATTGAATGTAAGTAGCTACTTGTAATCTCGAGACTAGATATGAGACGCATTTGTGACGTGGTAAAACCAGGGCTCAGCTTCGAAGTACGGCACTCTGGTACGAGCGGAAAAAGTACTTCCTAGTCGCGCCCAAGCCTCGCCTTTTAGGGCTGAGAACAATTGTATTGAAAATTGATCCTTATCTTCATTACATGAGGAGCACAATCGTATTGTTATATAAATACTAGCTGTTGCCCGCGACTTCGTCCGCGTGGTATTTAACTAAGACAACCGTTGGCAACAGCCTGCTCGCGTTCTGATCCCGCGGGACGCATTGCAGATTGTTGCTATCAAACTTTAAGCAGGCGCAGCGCTGCAACATTGGTTTTAATTTTTTTTCGAGAGATCCAATCTTTTTTTCTAAAATAAAAGTAGCCTAAGTTACTCCTTGTTACATCAGCTATCTGCCAGTGAAATTCCCGTCAAAATCGGTCCAGCCATTTCAGAGATTACCCGGAACAAACAGACAGACAGACAGACAGACAGACAGACGGACAGACAGACAGACGGACAGACAGACAGACAGACAGACAGACAGACAGACAGACAAAAATTGTAAAAAATGTTGTTTCGGTATAGGTAACGTGTATACATCCAAATGCACTTAGTAAAAAGCGGTTATTTTAATATTACAAACAGACACTCCAATTTTATTTATATGTATAGATATATATATGTGATTCGGTAAGGGTATAAGCCCAGAACCTGGGCTTCTTGAGCGAATTTGTAATTATTATTGGAAGTTACAATTTCGATGTGTCTACTTTAAAAAAAAAATATTTTGTTGGTAACATTATTTTTTTAATCGACATATGAAAATTAGACTTCACAAAGTGTTAACAAATACATTAAAGAAGTCTAGGCTTAGAATACGCTTTCTGAATCTACCTGTACAGGTACTAATCATCTCTGGTCCAGAACGGGACCTCAAGTGAACTCTTTGCTGCGGCCTAGCCATATGATAAGGTATCAGGTGCTACATTTTTAAATGAGTGAGTACACAGCTTTAGAATATTCGAATGTAAATATTAAACCATAATATGTATAAAACGCTGCTAAAATCATATAAAACATTTAATACTATCCAAAACACAATAGAAGTCTTTTTCATAAACAAATCTTCGTCCCGCGAAAACTCGGATGAACAAAATGGCCGCCGCACAAAAGCATAGACAAAAGAATAAAGGCCGGGCTCTCCTTGCGTCCGTTTAATGAGGGTTCTGGTCATTTTACGCTCATTTCGATGCAAATTTAAGGGTTTCATGATATTTAGAAGACTATGCAAATACGACCAAAAGATTTTGATTAAATTTTATCAAGATACCTACTGGTATTGTGTAGGTATGCCTCAACATTTCTCTTTTGTGTATAGTTTATACGATAAAACCAAATTATAGGGATGTACGTACACAAAAGCTAGGATCAGCTATAATAATCCTTCATTAGTAGGCATCCAACTAGACAATGGCAGTTTTCAGAAACATATTATTTAACATAGGTACGTCATCTGAAAAATTCCGACTAAAATTTAATTAAATCTGCCACCCGTTTACGCACAAAAGACAATGTTTTTTTTCAACAATACTACGATGTTGGTCAAGAACTTTTGTCGTTAGAAGGTCTTGAAATGGCCGTTTTTATCTCTCATTTCTCGAGACCGACAAAATAACATTTAGTATTTACGATATTACCAAAAATTTGCTCTCCGTGTTGATAAGAAATTTAAATAATTGACCGCTCCTGTTGAAAGTGTTTATTTTGTCAAGAATGCTTTGTCTATAATATTTTTTTTATTTACAAATATGCTCGATGATGGCAGTGTAGATGGTAGATAAGAAAAGCTTTGTCATCTAGTAATAGATGTAATTAACTTGCAAAAAAATCTACAAAACCAAGAGCCATGAAAAAAAGACTGCCTGTTCAAGCCGGACGCCCATCCTTGTGAAACTTGGCCATGCACTGTCTTCATTCATTTTCCCCGTAATCATCATTCGCATGTGCCCACCCAGCCTCGAGAAGCTGTGCGTTATTATTTATGCCTTTTATGCGTTTATTTAAAGCATAACTTTTTTACCGCTCCTCCAAGCTTTGAATGACTTATAGAGGGCAACATAGTTGGTAAAATTTACCTAATTGACTACATGCAGACTGACCATCCTATATAGACATATACCAAATTAATATAAATGAAATTAGAAAAATTAAATTTTCTTAATAGTCTGACGCTACGACACGCCAAGCACCAGCTTAAAGCTTGTTGGTTTCAAAAACAGCTCGCAGGAAACTAAATGAATGGTCGAATTGAGAACCTCCTCCTTTTCTGTTGGTCAAAAAGAGACTGTAATACCAAACCCCAATCATGTATCGCTTCAAACACAAGAGGCCATTAAATAAACCGCACTCATAAAGTTGTAATGAAATCATTGTTACAACGCCGTTAGGAGTTTAATGTATTTGTTGTTTACAGATCACCCCCCCCCCCCCCGCACCCCCGCCGCGCTTAATATATTAATGGTGTTTGGTTAAAGTTTGTGTTAAGGGTCGGAGGACACTCTCATAATGTAGCGGTCGTGGTAAAATTGAATTAGCTGTTCCCACTCGTGTGTTTGCCTTAAAATTTTAGTTCAATTGTGTTTCAGTAATCCATCTTTGTAACTCAATTGAAGAGTCACTCTACTCTAGACTTATGTCGGGCCTAATCACGATATCAGAGTCATGTCAAAAATGACAGTTATCCAAAAAAAAAAAAAGTAAGTTAGTGTTTTTATTTATTGTTGGCGATCTGATTATTCAGTTAGTAGTGATCCTGCCTTCGCTTGCTTTTTTACAGATTTTTTTTCAGGGCTGTTTTAGGTTTTAGACCAAGAAATGTTTTAAGAACTTTGCATAAGATTATGTTTTACTGCAGTTCCTTATTAGCTATCCCACATTGTTATAATGGTCCTTATTATTGAGAAGTCGAAGCTCATTATTGCGTAGGCGCAACGCTAGGGGAGGGTGTTTCACAGCGAATGTCACGAATTAAATGAATTGCCCCTGAAGTCTTTGCTACAAATTGCTTTGTAATTTTCTACATTTAGTTCGTACTTGCTGCTTGGGGTGCTAAAATGTACAGTTCGAGGACAAACGTTTGAGCTCCTCACACAAAAAAAAATCCTTACTAGGATTCGAACCCGGGAACTCTCAGCGCAGAAGGCAGGGTTACTACCAAGCGAGCTAATCCATGCACCGAGATTATTCGTAAGCTAACCGTATATAGACTTTATAGTCTACCCCCCGAATTAATAGAAGTTTTATATCTATTTAGACACTTTGTATGGAGAATTGAACAGCGACTCTAGTGGGGTAGTCGTACGACGGAAGTAATTTATAATATAACTAGCTGTTACCCGCGACTTCGTCCGCGTGGTATTTAACAAAGACACAACCGTTGGCAACAGCCTGCTCGCACGTTCTGAGCGGGACGCATTTCAGGTTTTTGCTATCAAACTTAATCAGATGCAACGCTGCAACATTGGTTTGATTTTTTTTTCGTGAGATATTATGTTTTTTTCTAAAATAAAAGTAGCCTATGTTACTCCTTGTTACATCAGCTATCGCCGTCAAAATCGGTCCAGCCATTTCAGAGATTACCCGGAACAAACAGACAGACAGACAGACAGACAGACCGACAGACAGACAGGCAGACGGACAAAAATGGTAAAAAATGTTGTTTTGGTATAGGTACCGTGTATACATCCAAATGCACTTAGTAAAAAGCGGTTATTTTAATATTACAAACGGACACTCCAATTTTATTTTTATGTATAGATGTATAGAATAATACTATCAGATAGACCAACACTGTTAGGTACTTTTAACTATAGTATATACATAGAAGCTCTACGTTTCGAATTTATACGTAAGTAAATACCTAAGACAGCCAACAGCATTTTAGATACCACAGACTAATAATCATGGGCCAAGCCCTACCCCTTTTCACCCCGGATTTATATTAAATTCCTTAGTCCAAATTTAGCGAAACAATGCCCATGGGGCGATCTAGCCGCGATTTTATTACAGCTACAAGCGCGCTTATTTCTATTACTAACCTTATAAAACACTGAAAATTAAACATCGTAAGAATCTTATGAGATTGAGTGAAGTATTTGTAAAAACTGCTGGCCCTCGGGCTAGATAACTTTCCCAATTATAAACAAAACAATTTGATCGATAATTTAAAAGGCTAACTTACCCGAACATCTCTAAGATGTCTGTCGAGAGTCAGGATCCTAAGAAAGATGCAATCTCTGAAAAGTTTCGGTCTAAACGCGGTTTTCTCAGGACACCTGAGGTATGAATGAATCTTGGTTTACGTAAACCGACTTTCCCGATGCATTAAATATTTACTAATGTAAACAACATTGTTTAAACATTTTAAACTGTACAACAAGTGCATAAAGTAGGTAATTTTATCCGAGACATTTATCAGCCCGAGTCGACAGCGAGGGTAGATATTATGTCGAAGAAAAAAACAACAAATTGTAGCGACCACTACAACCGTACCACAAGCTACACAGATGGCGCTGCAGACGCATTCAGAACAATAGACAATTCTCATCACATTCCTGAATCGTGCTATAAGAGTTTTCGGAGCAAGTAACATATATACAAGATCCCGACAATAACCGTCGGGGCATAGCTGCCTCCCCCGCCAGGAATACCACCCGCCTGGCTGGAAGATCTTCCGTTTTCCACTAAAAACGATTCCAATTTTAAAATAGCCAACACTTAGCCAATCCCCGTCTCCCAGGCCTGATTTGTATACACGGTGATACAAAATGCACGAGTTCCGCGGCTTGCCGTGAAAGGGCTCCGAGTTAATAATAAAATAATTGTGCCCCGCGCACTTTGAGGTACTAGTGGTATCATACGATTAGGTATAAAGGGTCGACAGTCATTAATGTATTCTGCGGAGTGGCGTATGTTAATAATTGAGAAGATTTTGGAAATGCTGCTGACGTAACGAGGCGGCTACTATGATTGGTCGATACGGACAACTTTGAAGGTCATAAAGCATCGTTAGGTTGAAGGATAATAAAGGTAGACGACCTGCGATTAGCGCAGTTTGTAGTGACCATGCTTTCTGGATCGAGGATTGGAGTCCGATGGAATGTGTGTACCTGAGTTTAATATTTAATAATTGTCTATTGTAAGGTAGCCATGATTTACACATTGCTTAGCTTGAGACCATATAGTTGGTGTGCATCTGGCGATATTATTATCTAAGAACCTGGTTTCGATCCCGAGAAAAATATATTTAGATTTTCCTTTTAAAACATTCTTATTATAACATCCCACGTACTGAAAGTGTGTCACTTCCTATTAGCAAATGGTGGGTATACAGTGCTCTTTTATATACTCCTAAGAATGCTTTATAATTTAAACTAAATATGAGGGTACCCCAGTTCAAACTTTGCCTCTAGGACGTCAAACACCTCAGTCCTCCCGTGACCATGGTTGGTATTAAGCAGCCGCAACGTCGGGAAAATAAAAACAGAAAATAAACGCGTTAACATCTTTAAAATAACTTTTATTTCAATGGATGTAAGCTAATTATAACAGTACGCGATTATGCGTACTCACCTAACAGACTCACTTGCTAAATGGTGAAGGATAACATCGCGAGAAAACCAGCATGTCCGAGAGAACCCCTCGAAAGACGTGTGAAGTCCGCCAACCTGCACTGGGCCAGCGTGGTGGACTATGGCCTAATCCCCCTCGCATTGAGGGGAGGCCCGTGCCCAGCAGTGGGACATTAAAAGGGCTAATAGAAGGCATTTTGCACTTATTCACCTCACGTCTCGTAAAGCCTTGAGTTATTGCTAGATCTGTTCCTGTTTCGTGCATTTTGCGTTTCGTCCTACATAAACGTTTGACGACTCTACAAATTATTATGTCTGAATTCTCATGTGCTGCCAGTGTAGCTGTAATTTCAATAAAGTTTATATACTTAGTAAACATCATGAATAATGCTTGTCGAAGATGTTTTGAGGGTCATACATATTAAAGAATACTTGGATCTGTTCCACAAAAAACAATAGAACAGGAGTAGGATCAAGTCGCACCACATATTTAAGTTGTCACTCACAAAAACCGGAATATTCTGATTCCCAAAATTATATTAATTTGTAGTTAATATTTGTAAAGACTCATAAATAATGTAGTTCTTGAATCAGTGACATTGCAGTGTTGATGATGACGAATGATTGCAAAATAACAATAATACCAAATGAAATATTGACTAATCAGTACAGTGCCAGTTACATTGGGCGTCATTCATCAACCTGTTCGGGAGCAAATCTCCCGTCTCTGATCCCACCGGACCGGGACCGTCCGGACTCGCAGTTTTTCCCCAAATTACTGGTTCACTCAAATCCGTGTTGAAATGTGTGCTCCCTGTCCTAATAAACTTTTTTGAAACCCTTTTTTTGTTTAGTACCTGTAATGTTTTTGGTCTTTTAAAGTCAGATTGAGCTTCTATTTTAGAATGAAATCGAGTTCATGATTGTACTGCCTGATTTTTCAGCCTCATGAGACTGCTTTGGGTTTGAACCGAACTACAGATAACGACTCTCGGGTGCACGAGTAGCATCAGGCTAGGCATTGGGTGAGCGAGCAGTACTCTGGCAAGGCAGCTCAATCAGTCAGTACACGGCTATTGCGAATTTGAGACTTCCATCAGTGAATAAATAGCAATAAAAGTAATGTAAACCGATGTGTAAACAATTTCTTGAAACCAGCAGTGGCATTAAAAAGCAAAGTTTTTTTTGTACATTTTAGGCAAGTATTTGATCTCGATCTCACCTAGTGGTAAGTGGCGATGTGATCTACGATGGAGCATACTTGCCTAGAAGGTACCCGTTTACTCTCGACTTGAAAACACTCGGATTGTAGTCAACGGGGAACAAAGTTTATTCTTATAGTTACAATAACCGTATCGAAATAGATGTATCAGTTCTGGATTTACAGTGTTACGACAGATATAGGCATTAACAGATTTGATTCACAAAATAGATTACCGTAACACCATCAAAGTTAGAGCTCTCGGTGCACCAAAAGCAAAATACAATTCTACAAATTCTATCTCAAAGGGATAAAAGTTTTAAAAAAATCAGTGTCTTTGTTTGCACGTTAAGAAGTACCTTTACAAGTCTATTACCCTTAGATCTCCGAAGTCACCTAAGCGATCAATGTTCAGGTGGGCCGGCTCCCCAAACTTTCCTCTTGAAAACTTTAAAAGTCATGTTTTTAATTTCCAAATGAACGAGCACGCCCTAGTGGAGTTTGAACTCCATTGTAAACGACTTTACACTGTGGAGGGTTATTTGAAAATCTAAATGCTGAGGCTAAAAGTTATTAAATCCTTCAGTATAATAACACTTCCGATTATTTTACCAGAGCCATTAAAACTTAGCTTTAATGTTTCAATTGAAACAACCTTATCGTGGTATTAGCGGGATGAAAATTTAATTTGATCCCTGATCGTAAGAGCCTGTACTACGTTACCAAAACGGAGATGTGAGGAGGGGGAAAATCGACTTTGATCTTATGAACGGAACGATCATTATTTACTGTAAAATCATAAATACAATCACTGGCTCTTAAAGTTTACAACACGCCCATAAGCCTTTGCCTTTAAGGATATAAGACTAGGAAAGCTAAATCCAGTACTGATTTCTTATATTCACGCGAATACTACACATTGAAATAAAACTAATCTTACGGATTTTATCGCGTTTATTGTATGTTTATGAGAGTGCCCCAATTCAAACTTTGACACTACGACGTCAAACACCTCAGTCCTCCCGTGACCGTGGTTGCTGTAAAGTAGCCGGAACATCGGGAACATAAAAAACATAAAATAAACGCGATAAAATTAAGAAACACACACACCACATTAAGAATAAAAAAAATATATATTTTTAATGGTTGCCAAGCTAAGAAAATTACCGCATTATTCAAATAATACCTAGAAGAGGTAAATTAACCTCTATCTTCATGTACAAAGAAACAAACTTGTATAATGTCTAAGCTCAACACATTTCATATCTAAGAAAACGTTCTTAGTACACCAAAAGATCAACAAACATCATCAAAAGGCTCTGACAACTGGTGACGTATACATGACACACACGTCTCGCGAGAGAACACTGTACGTCACGTCTGTACAAAGACTCGTATAAAGCGACCGTTTCCAAAAGACCCTCAGTAACAGTTCCTTTAAACCACTTGCGAATGTAAGATAGGGTCAGCTAAATTTGGCTGGATGATCTTTAAGACACGTTTTGCCTGAAGCAGACCCTTTGTCTGTTAGAAGGAGAAAAAACCGAACAATTGTTTTGCGTGCTTTTTGATGTTAGTATTTTAGAATATGAAGGACATGATCAAAATAATATACTTATATATGTTTATATATTTATTCTCAAAAGGAATGCTGGTTTCAAATAGGTAATTATATTTAAGCAATTAGTCCCGCTGCTTTGAAAGTATAATCCCACCAATACGAGGGTGACACTGAAAGTTCTTAGAAAATAAAAAACTGAACAAACTACCAAGTTATTAGTTTTATTATATCTTTTCAAAATAGTGTCCATTTACATCAATACATCGCTGCATATTATTTTATCGCGTTTTTATCGCGTTTATGAAACGATTTGTACATTCCCAACGTTTCGGCTGCTTTACAGCAACCATGGTCACGGGAGGACTGAGGTGGTTGACGTCCTGGTGTCATAGTTTGAAACGGGGTGCCCTCATATTTAGTTGTTGCTTGTAAGAGTTAACAAAATGACCTTGTCGACTCTATTGAAAGCATTTTTTTTTCTTTTTGAGTTCTATAGCGATCTATGACTAAAAAAAAGAATGATATAGGCTGATGTCTTCCGCTACATCCGACCCGTAAATTTCATGAAGAGCAAGTGTCGCGGGACATTTATCCCGCAGTGGAATACGGAGCTTACGCACGTATAATTAGAGTCCTAAGTAGGTACCTAACTAACGACCATTAAGCCGCAAGGGTGTGCGGTAAGCATGGAACACTAATGGGTTATTGTGCGCGGCCCATAAATACTTATTACCGTCGGCGGTGAGATGGTAATACTAGCTATGGATGTGACGGGTTCCGTATCAATTTATTGAGTTGCAGGAAAATTAATGAAGATTTAAAAAAGTACCGCTATGAGAACTGTTGAATTACATTATCGTGGCTTTATCGTGCTTTTAATGAATGAAATCACTGATTACATATTACAAATTTATTATATGACACTGATTTTTCTGAATACACACACACACCGTGTAGTCTGGCCGCCATATTTTTCAAGAGAGTTGACAGATAATAAAAACAAAAATAAAATTAGAAATATGACAGATAGAATAACGTCAAAAGAGACAGAGACAGACTACATGATAATTTGGATTAACAGAGAACAGCATACCGATTGTGACTGACACAATATGTCCAAACTTATGTTTTGTTAATTACAGAAATACTGGCAGATACATAAACTCGATCATGTATGAGTTTCGAGCAAATATACGTCTGTCAGCAGTGGCGGTCGGTGGTGGAGGTCAGCGGTGGCCGTCTGTGGTGGTGCTTTTGGTGGTGGTGGTGGTCGGTGGTGGTGGTAGTGGTGGCGGTCGGTGCTAGTGGTCGGTGGTGGTGGTTGTGGTTACGGTCAGTACTAGCGGTTGGTGGTGGTGGTTGTGGTGGCGGTCGGTGGTGGCTGTCGATGGTGCCGTTCGTTAGTCGCTGTTGGTGGTGGCGGTTAGTGGTGGCGGTAAGTGGTGGCGGTTGGTGGTGGCAGCTGGTGGTAGCGGTTGGTGCTGGCTGTCAGTGGTGGCGGTCCGTGGTGGCAGTTGGTGGTGGAGGCCAACGGTGACGATTTGATACAATAGTCGGTAGTATTATGAAGATATTAAGCTCCTAGTAAGCGGGTAACTCACCGCCATTGCAACCACCAACCCGCCACTACCGCTGTTATGGACCTAGTTCGCATTAATATTTTTTGTACCTAGCGCACAGAACCCTAAAATTTGGGCTGGCAGCGCGCGATGTATTGTGATGTTGTCTTGTAATGTATTTTATGACTAGCACTATCGTGCACAAGTACCCTTAGCGCGCTAATGTGCTCGCTGCCTTATATATTGACTGGGCTTTTTAATTATTAATTTTTTTTCTCTAGTTGTTATGGTCGGTTAAATAAGGGATTTAGTATTATGGAGCCATGAATTATAGATATAATCAATGTTATGAAATAAATATGGCTTGGTAAGGCGTTGAAGAAATGTATAATGTTAGGTCGGCCATGTTATTTCTTGAGATACGATCTGTCTTCTTTTGTATGTTGATCCGAGCTCTAAGCTGCCATCAAGCTGTATTTTTATCAAATGCTATGCTATCAGCCGAAAGACGTCCACTGCTGGACATAGGCCTCCCCCAATGACTTCAACACATCACGGTCCTCCGCCACTCGCATCCACCGGCTTCCTGCGACGCGTGTGATATCATCGGTCCACCTTGTGGGGGGCCGTCCTTTTATCAAATACCATCCAGTCGATTTCATATGATGCGCAAACATATAGACAACATTTTCAAGTTTTTTTTTTATTTTTTTTTATTACGACTCTACTACATTCGCTAGGCACATGCAGCGCAACTGATCTGACCCGCCATCCATGAATGGCAACACCGAACATCATGCCGGAACACGGCTAGGCAGCTTGGCGACATGGCTTTGTTCAGTGGGTGGTGACGAACCACGGCCGAAGCCTACCACCAGTAGAGTTGTCACCTAGTTGGCACCACCCAGGGTCACGTGTAGGGTATCTCGAGGGTATTTAATTCTCCTACGGACGAAGGTGACTCGACCCCAATAGCAGATTCATCCTCAGTATCAAACAAATAACAATATACATACAAAACCTAGCTGCTATTATATGCAAAGACACAAATAAATGATTAGACTCATGCCCAGATCGCTAAATCAATACAGCCTCGTCGAACGAACCCTCCATTATCGAGATTATCATTTAATTCACAAGATTACTGCTCACTTAAATCGCGATTTCTAACTGTAATGAATTATTCAGGTTTTTTTCTCGTAGATTTCCAACTAATCAACTGAAGCCGAATTACGAGGAGTGGTCTAATCCTCATGAATTACCAATCGGGTTCTTGAAATTCGAGTTTGCAGCTGAAAAGTTTCAGGGAATATAAATTTCTTCGGCCCTCGTCTATGGTTTAGGGTTCTTTATGCACAGAATGCGTAGATCGTAGTGTGTTAACAATTTAATTTAAATTTAGAATTTTTAATCATGGTAACCAAGTTGTTGGAGTGAAAATAAGATATTTACGTTCACAAGTCGCTTAGTAGAGTATTTCAAATGTACATGTTTGTGACTTATTCGTAGCTGTGCTGAAATGGTAGTCTACACTTAAAAATAGTAAAAGTAGGTAAGTAGACAGATATTGATTTCTTATATTTACGCAAATACTACGCACTGAAATAAAACTTATTTTACAAATTTTATCGCATTTATTTTAAGTTTTTACGTTCCCGATGTTTCGGATGCTTTGAATTTAGAATAAACGTTTAATTATAAAATAAACGCGATAAAATCTGTAAAATAAGTTTTATTTCAATAAAATATTTAAAAAGTTATGGGACTATAGGATTACTCCTAATATCAGACATATAACAATGAATAAACTGATGTCGGTATTGTCTATACGTAGTTTTATTTTATACGGAACAGTTTTCAAATAAAACCAAAACTTACTCGCTTTTACTTTCCAATTGTTATTTATAGGACAATCTTTTGCTGCGAGAGGGGAGCGTTTAGTTTTAAATTAACGACGGAATGCAGGAATTACGGCCGACGGGCACAGACAAAAGATTTCGCGCGGTGTTTGCAATTGGTACATCGGAAAACGAATTCAATAAAACGGCGGATAAAGTTGAATTTAAGGAGGGCTGATTCGTTTTATGGACGTTGGTTGAAGGTGAGAACCGTTTTAAAACCAATTTTGTGTTGAATTTGTCTTTAATGTTACTTGACTACACGATTAAGATTGAAAATACATTTGCAACCCCAATACCTTTAAATATCGAATCCTTTCAACCTACCTGAAAATGACAGCCTGATTAGCTCAGTGGGGTAGTGACCCAGCCTTCTGCGCTGGGGGTCCCGGGTTCGAATCCTGGTAGGGACAAACTTTTTGTGATCAGCACGAATGTTTGTACCCGATTCATTGATGTTTAATATCTATATATACAACCCATAATACAAGCGTTGCTTACCGTGGGACCATATAGTTGGTGTATTCGTTTAGCGATATTTATTTAATTTATATTTATAATTACAAATACTAGTACTAGGGCAACATGACGCGAACAATTAGATCAAGACGTCTATATGATGTCTATATGATGATATGTCTATATGAAATGGTTTAAGATAGGCATTAAATGGCATATAGGGTTACAATGTGATAGTTAAAAGAATATTCGAAAAATTCTCGTACTCTTCTAAGCTCCAACAATTAAAACCCTCAATTTATACTTATAACTTATAATCACAATAACTAGTTATAATAAATTGACAGCGTCATAAAAAAAATCACAACAAAAATGCTTGGTCATTTTGAAAAATTAAGAAATTACCTATAATGTTTTATCCGTCCGATACTGATGATTTGAACTCTAACTCCCTTCATAATGACTTAAAGGTAATATACAACAGCATTACAAAACATTTTTCAGACACAAAGTGTTTATTTTATGTAAAAAGGCGAGAACTTTCGATAACTTTTTGAGAATGGTTATTGTTTAGCCGAAAACTTTTACGTTGATGAAACACTTATTAAAATCACTAAAATCCCATTTAAATGCAGGCTCGTTGTTCTGGAGATTAGTCCTATAAACAGCACTGACAAATATAGCCTTTAACGGCGCAGGCATTACAATTTAACGGTTCCATTAAAACGGGTAATTTGAGTACATCGTAACAAGATCTATTGTTACAAACGAATTACCAACAGTTTTTAACTCGAACGTAAAATACTTTAGGATTCTTGCGAAATTAGATTTTGTAGTGTGGTTTAAAAAAGAAGTAGTATCGTGTTATGTACGTACGTGTTGACGGCCTAATAGCACAGTTGGTAGCGACCCTGCTTTCCGTGCCGAGGGTCCCGGGTTCGAACCCAGTACCTATATATAACTTATATAGATATTAAACATCCATGACTTGGGTACCAACTTGCGTGCTCATCACACAAAGTTTGTCTCTACCAGGATTAGAATCTGGAACCCTCAGCACAGAAAGCAGATCTACTACTAACTGAGCTAATCAGTTGAATATTATTATGATACAATATTTCAACATGTTTTATTGGGTGCTACCACCGAATTGGGGTCCATTAATTAATATAATTAAATCCAAATCCAAGCGCACCATTGCAAGACCTCAAGACACTGTGAGCACTTTCTGTGTAGATCGGACCGCAAACAACAACTAAATATGAGGGTACCCCAGTTCTAATTATGACACTAGGACGTCTAACACCTTAGTCTTCCCGTGACCATGGTTGTTGTAAAGCAGTAAAACGTCGGGAACGTAAAAACATAAAATCCGTAAAATAAGTTTTATTTTAATGTATCGTATTCGCGTAAACATAATAAATCCATGTGTTTTACTTAAAATGAAATAATGCTTGGCTAGTATTGAGACAGTGTTCAATTGGACCACTAAAGCAAGCTGATCCATCAGACCCTGATCATCATGAAAACAGCCCAGTGTCCCGTGAAAAATTTATTATTCCATGATCAAAGGTCGAGGACGTAAAACGGTTTGGTAAACAATGCTGAAAATCTCTTAGGGACAGCAATAAAATACCTATTGCGGTGTTAACATCGTTGAAGGTTTTATTTGGGTAAGGGTTTTGGCTCGTTGGGGTAGGTACTTGGATTACTATCAATACTATTTACATACCCTTACTGCCCCCCAACCCGCACTGGGCCATGCGGCCGTGGCCCGCATGGGCCGCGTGGTGGACTATGGCCTAATCCCCCTCGCATTGAGGGGAGGCCCGTGCCCAGCAGTGGGCCATTAAAAGGGCTGGTATTATTATTACATGCCCTTCGTTTCCCTTTCGTTGAATAATATGTTTTGGCTAGTTGGGTTACTTGACATGATTGTCGCGGATGATTGCGAAAGCGCCCCCCCTCCATTAGGCGGGAGAAGGACCACCGTGGGGTTTTAGTCGGTAGGAGTCCAACATAGCCCGCTTGTCTCCCCCGAGGCTTGCGGGTATCCAACCTTTGCATACCCCAGAATTAACTTAAGAATAAAAAAAAAAATCAAAATAAAACTTTTTTCATGGATTTTATCGCATTTATTTTATGTTTTATACGTTCCCGGCCCGAAGAAATCAAAACAATACTTTACCTAGAGTGTATAATAAATTAAATTACATAGACATATCAATTTGCTAAGTGCGATGTGAAATATTACGGCTCTGCATTCTATAAACAAACAATATTTATACACAAATTATGCACGAGGATTCAGAAATGGTATACTATAACTTTTAAAGCGGTGCATAAAGAAGCAGAATTTCATTTAAGTAACTACATATTAAACTTAATCAATAAAAAAAAAACAAATGTCATCTTGTTGGGAAACAAATGTGGGAAGCGGAACCAACCACTGACCCTCGGCTTGTCAACTTTTTCAACTATAAACAAATCAATTTGATCAATAAATTAAAGAAGTCAGCAACACCTAACTTCTCTAAGATATAAGCCGAGAAACGGTTGTTGGAAACATTTATTTTAATCGACCGTTAAAAACTGACCTCATAATGATCACAATACGCTAAAGAATGACACTGGCAAAAAGGCACTATTTTGTTGCCTGATTGCCAACCTAAAAAAAAGAAGACGAAAAATATAAATGGCAGGTCAAACCATCACACAAGAAAAAAATAAGGCAACTTTGATTTAACTTAATTTGAACTTTGTTCTCGAACAGTTAAAAATATTTTTCTATGCAACAGTCTGTTCTGTGACATGTTTGAAAATGGAACATGTACTCGCGAACGTTATGAATCAATTTGAAAACTAACGAACCTTTTTATTCTGGTACTGTACAGCAACTGTTCAAACTAGTACCACAAACAAAAACATAACAATATAACGATCACCTTAAGCTCCTTTCTCTATCATAGTTCGCCCCAATACCGGGTACATACTCGTACAAACATATAAACAGTTTTATTTCGTATATTCACGGGTACACAAAAGTAAATCATAAAAGGGCTTTATTGGACGTTATTATTGCCTCAGCCGATGTTATTAGGTACGTGTTGCGGATATATTGCGAATTCAGACTATTGGCAAAGTTTCTAGGTAGTTCTGCTGCATAGTTTTGAAGAAAGGTAACGAATATATTTTTTTTTTGTTAAGGTGCGGTTAATGGGGCTGTTACTGAATGATTTTGCAATGTTAATATAAAATGGATAATTATTGAAGTAGGTACAATAAAAATGATGACCGAACTGAACTACATTGTCACTTATTCTATAATTGGGTGATCAGTGCAGATAATAAATGTAGGATATTTTTTTTCTATACCTTTCTAATTTATTTTCTTTTACAATTTGATATTATTTTTTTTCCATAGTATTCCTGGAATCACTGTCTAGATGGACTCATTATGTCAAATCATAATGTATAATTTATGAGAATTAAAAGTTTAAATTTTGCACTCATTGAACGATGCTAAATCCCCTTTCACTGCATAACAGTAAAAGCATAGTCACAACACTAAGTAACTCTTATATGACCTAGCCGCTATAAGAATATCGCGATTTCATAGTTTGACGGCAACATCGCAACTTATTCGTGTATATATATTTATTTAGACATAATACCGGAATAAATACGATTGGTTTTGTGTACCAACGGGTTATTATTTTCTTTTGTAATTCTGGTGTGTTTCCCGTCGGCCGCGGCGATATATTTCCCTTTAATAATTTAGCGCGACCGTTTGTAAGTGGTTATCGATGTAGTAATTTATTGTATCCTCGTAACTGGTCGGAGTTGTGCTTGTAAATATACAGGCGGATACAGAAAGGGAACTAAACTCATAGCCTGGAGTTCTTAAGCGCATTCGTGAAGTCAGAATTTCGATATGTCAATTAAAAAAAAATGTGTTTTGATTTTTTTTTTAACTATCAATATTCTAACGACACATAATAATTACGAATCCGCTAAAGATGCGTAGGTTCAAGGCATTCACCCTTTACGAATCGTTCTGTTTTGTTTTCTTATGTGGTCACTAGCGATATAAGTTTGATCCTACTATTTCCAGGATAGATCAATCACTGGTACTTCGACCTTGTTTTGCCTGTTCATCCGTAAATCCCGTTTTATAATAATTGTCAGATATATAATTAAAGGCACCACAGCCCCCGTAGAGTATGGTTTCAGTGTGATTATAAGAATTCTGATTTCAATTTCATGTTAGTCTGAAACAGGAATTTTTAATATGTTTTTTTTAATGAATATATATTATTTGAGTAAGTACTTACTTTATTATTTCGCATTTAAAAATCATATTCTAATAACAATTCGAATGCACTAGTTACATGTAATCTTAACCATTCATATTTAACGAATTTTTTAATATCTGAAAATACCGCGTCTTATTCTTTAAAGTCACTTTTGAAGTTCCTCCGTCAAATTTCGAGTGAAAGAGATAAAGTTTCGAGTCATCGACTTGTATTTCGTGCACAAACAGTCGAACTGGGTTCGTTACATTTGCGTGCGCCGCAAAACAAAGCTCCTTGCAACTTGGACGCCATCCTCAGACCAATAAGCATGGACGCGGCAACAAATAAGACACGCTACCGGCGTCTTTGTTCCCCGTTGACTATAATCTGGGAGTTTTCAAGTCGAGAGTGAACAGGTACCTTCTAGGCAAGTATGCTACATCGTAGATCTCATCGTCACTTACCAACGGGTGAGATCGAGATCAAATACTTGCCTATATTGTAATAAAAAAAAGTATGCTAAGGATGGATGGATGAAAGACGACTGACAAAAGAAATATACTAAGCAAACGTGAGTGGTAGTAAGTGAAAGGGGCGCCCGAGGAAGAACTTTCACGACCAGATAAATGGTCTGTTCCAGAAGGGGCAAGTCCGTAGTACATTCAACCGACGGAAGTGTATGAAAAGATGTATGAATGTGGATGAAGCGAAAATGGTATGCCAGGATCGTAGCATATGGCAATTAGTGGTCTCTGCCTACCCCCATGGGATACAGGCGTGAGTATATATATGTATGTATGTGGCAACAAATAACGCGTATTCATTTGCCAAAACATTGCCCAATTGCCCATTAGCTGTACATATAAAACTAGTTGACTCTCGACAGCTACTCTCTACTTGAATTTGGAACCTCCTGTATCTCAAGATTTGGCAGAAATAAAACAGTATAGGCAGTAGTATGTTAGGTGTAAGCTCCATCGGCCCTGATGCCCAGGGCCTTAAATAACGGGCTACCCTCGGGGTCGAGGACGACTGGGGTGTGGGCCCCGGACGTCCGGTGACGATGACGACTCCTGAGGAGGACGGCGGCGGGCGTGGCTCCCCGCCGCCGTGCGCAGCGAGGGCGCAGGGGGAGCAAACATCTGCTCCCCCGAGACGGGCCCCCATAAGGGGGCGAGGCACAAGAGGGGCACCGGTGCGTTCCGTTTGGAGATCCCGGAGCCCCTCCAACATGTTTCGAAGGCGGCCACCGGGGGGGTTTTAGTGGGTAAGAATCCCACGTAACCCGGCCCTCTCCCACACAGAGGCCGGGTATCTATCGAAGATTTCCTCCCCGTCAACAAAAAAAAAAAAACAAAGGTGTAAGCTCCATTTCTTAAATACTCAACGGTGGCATCCCTCGGCGCGGTGATTCCCGTAACGAATCTGCAAATAAAAATATTCTATGTTGTTCAATACTTGCTTGTTGGGTTGCTTATTGATTTTCACTCAAATTCTTTGTTTCAAACATTTCATGATATAGACGAGTGTTTTGAGATGCTGTAGTCAGCTTTTATCTCTGTCTGTCTGTACGTTCGCACATATCGGAAAAACTCCTGGACAAGTTTTACTAAAGTTTTATGAAAAGTATCCAATGTTATACTCCAAACTATAATGCTTTTCATCTCGGAATTTTTTTTTTTTTTTTTTTTTTTTATTACCTTATAGGCAAGTATTTGATCTCGATCTCACCTGAATGGATGGGTTCCCTCAAATTCCATTGGGTAGATTTCACACAAATTTAAGTAGTGATAGAAAAGTAAGGAAAGGCTCTCACAGGAGAGTCAATATAACGCGAATGAAGATGCAGGCTCTACTCATAGATTTTTTTTTTATACATTATAGGCAAGTATTTGATCTTGATCTCACCTGATGGTAAGTGAAGATGAGATCTACGATGGAGCATACTTGCCTAGGTAGGAAGGCGGCAGTAGATCGAGACGCTACATTCACTAGGCACATGCAGCGCAGCTGATCTGACCCGCCATCCATGAATGGCAACACCGAACATCATGCCGGAACACGGCTAGGCCGCTTGGCGACATGGCTTTGTTCAGTGGGTGGTGACTAGCCACGGCCGAAGCCTACCACCAGTAGAGTTAGATAATAAAGCGCTTTTGATTCCAATTGCCAACTGCATCGCTGGAAGCGCTGCAAGGAATAAAATTTCATTTGGTACGATCACACGCGACACTCCGCCATAGCATTCCAATGGACTCCGGCAGTTGGCGAAATAAAATTGTGCTATCCTACGGTTTTTTAAAACGTAATACTATTCAATTGTCTTGTTTTTTTGTTGTCATTTTAATGCTTGTGGATTGGCGTAAGTTAGTGAACCAGAATCAAACTATTTTTCATTCATATAAAATTCAAAACGTTTGGCTACAACTTTACCACCCGTTCGGAATGGCGTTCCCATGGAGAAGAACGAGCAAGAAACTCCATGGTTGCTGTTTTTAAAAAGATATTTTACATTTTTGAGCAGTCAAAGTCAAAGTCAAATCATTTATTTCGTATAGGCCTACGGGGGCACTTACAAATTGTCATTACATTTTTTCCTTAATACTACAACCGGATCGGAACGCGACCTCAACTGAGAAGATCCGGCAAGAAACTCAGCGGGCTTGTCTTTTTTTTTATCCATTATATTTACAAAACAAAAAAAAAAAGTGCTTTGTTATGGGTATGTGAGAACAATGTAAGAACGGCTAGGTAGGCTTGAGTAGCTGGTCAGAAAAGTACTAAGTCTGAGTATATAATTACATGTTAATGGCTGCATGGTTCCCACATTTACAAATTACTTTTGTGAGTGAAGATAAGAAGGAAGGAATGTTTGTTGAAGGTTGTTAACGGTTTATGTTAGTATTTTTGTTTGACTCTGAGGAATTCTTTAAGGTTCAAAATGACAGAAGTAGATATAAGCTTAGTATCACGTTATTGTGGTTTGAGTGGTTGGAGTCAATTTAATTGCCCCCTGTTGGCACAGTTGTTCCCGACCCTGCCGTCTGTGCCATTGGTTCGAGTACTGCTAGTTTTAAACGGACTGAACGCTTGTACCCGAGTCATGAGCAAATTTATAATTATAAAATGTCCCATATTATTTCATTGTACGGTACATATATTACAAGTGTTGCTTAGTTTGGGACCGTACAATTGGAGTCTTTGTATAGCAATAAAATGATATAGAGCCAGGTGCAGATCCGGACAGTTATTTGGTTTTTTTTATCATTTGGCCCGATCCGGGAATAGTGCCCTGGACCAATCGGATAGCGGATCATTTGTGACCACCGAGTCAACATACAATTTACTGATATTCACAACTATTTATAAGTAACGGTATTGAAGGTAAACAAGGCCCATTTGTGAACCCACCACAATACAGTTAAACTTTCAAAAGCTCTAGATAGATAATATAGACAAGATACGTATATGAGTAGAATCAGCAATTAATCAATTAGCAACAGATCTAACTGCGATCAAGCATGTTCATCCTTGTTTACGGCCCCTGATCAAGTAACTTGCAATAGCCTAGCGATAGCAATAATCTCGCAATAATTGCTTTCAAATCGCTAATTCGTATTTGCTAAGAGCGTTTGCTCTCTAAAGCGAATGGTTATTTTGATGCAGTTCTTGGTAATAGCAATGAGAATATAATGGGCATTTATGTTGAAAATGGCTGTAGACATTTAATGCGTATTATTTGAACACATAAAAGTAACCTATGGGGAAAGAGGACCCACCACTGACCCTCGGCTTGTCAACCTCTTCGATTATAAACCAAACAAGTTTGATCGATAATAAAAGAAGCCAACAACACCCGAACTCCTCTAAGATGTTAATCGAGAAACTATCTATCACAAGTGACGGGACCTCAAATAAAATGCAATTCTCCGCGACACTAAGCGAATCTATAAAGTATTCGACACGTGTTTCTTTTATTATCGATCAAACTTGTTTGGTTTATAATCGAAGAGGTTGACAAGCCGAGGGTCAGTGGTGGGTCCTCTTTCCCCATAGGTTAACAATGGATTTCCGCCAAGTATCGCCTAGTTCTATCAATTACATAAAAGTAAATTTAAATTTTCAACAGCAACACAAAAGTACGCAGGAATTTGTCTCCCAAAACTTATTTAATGAAGGATACAACGTTAAGAATTAAAAGTCGGAAGGTTTCCACTCGAAACTCGCGCCGAACTCGGGGAGTTACGCCGAAAAAGTTTCCACTCGGATCCCGAGTTTATTTACATGATAGAAATACATTTGGCGGAATAATTTGTTGTTTAACTTTCTGTACATTCACGATTGCTGGGAATTTGTAATTTATAGACTACTAGCTGCGCCCGGCGGTGTTACCCGCGATAAAAAGTATGAAAAATTAAAACATCTATCCCACGGGAACCATACATTTTACCGGGATAAAAAGTAGCCTATGTGCTATTCCAGACTATAATCTAACTCTGTGCCAAATTTCATCCAGATCCGTTCAGCCGTTCGGGCGTGAAAGAGGAACAGACATCCATCCATCCATCCATCCAAACTTTCACATTTATAATATTAGTATAGATTCCGTCTTGTTTATGTTTTTTTTATTTCCTCTATCATTTATTGTCCAATTTAAACACACACAGGGTCACACTTATGTAATGTTTACTTTAATATTATAATCTTTTTTGTAGTCAAAGTTTAGCTCCCACGATACAGGAATCCCTTGTATAGGGACTGCAAAGCCTACTTGAATATAACCATTTCATTGATACTAACAAAGTTAATTACTATATTTTTTTATATTTAAGAATTTAAATTAAAAACAGCGGTCAAAGATAATCTAGATCCATAACCTGACTCCAGAGAGATCTGTACAGTTCATAACATAACTTCTAAAAGGGTAGAGACGTACAACTCTACCATTGATATTACCCATTTTGAATGAGAATATGGCATATTTCTCATGAAAATCAGCACCCAACGTTACCCAAACCACATCAATAGCCATGTAAACATCAACAGGCATAACCATTAGCACGGTCCCTCCATATTTAGGACTCGCACGGTTATTATTTAGTATTCCGAAGCGTGGTCCAATACTCAATATTCCGGCTCACGTGTGAACGTGAAAGATTTACAAACAGCGTGATTGCGGAGTGCCCCTTTGTGTGTGCCGCTTTCGCGGGCGTGATGGGACACAACCGTCCGGTTATGCATTGTACAGACCAAATGGGGCAAAACGAAAGGGGCAAAATCGTCCTAGCGGGCAGGGGCTTGCTCCTACTTTTTATGTGGACGCATTCGTTGCGAGACTGGGGCTTTTCTCCTGGAATCACTTGGGATCGAAATTATAGGTCTTTTCTGGAAACTCAGATGTAACCTCCTTTGAAGAATATCTCTTTTTTGGTAGACAGGCCTGGCCATATGATTTTGTTTAGCCATTAAACTGATGAATAGATAGGGATTTGATTTATAACGGAGGTTTTATTTAATTTACAATAATGAATTAAGTACTATTTAAATATGTATTACTTAGCTTAGTACTTGTAGGCGCTGCGGAGAAGGAAGGACATAGCTTAGGTCGCTGGGTTGGTCTCTTGGCTGCCGCAAGCTCAGGATCTCACAAATTCACTTTAACACAATTTGATTTGGGTTTATTATTTGCGGGGCGCTATTATGAGAGTTTTTCACATATTTTTAAATGAGTTGCAACAGTTTTGCTTGCTATTGGGTACGACGCGAGAACGGACTGGATAGCGGAGGGAATGAGAGAGGAGTAGAGAACGAGAGTGAGTGACTATTGCGTTTTGGTTTTAAAGGGTGAGTGTACGAATGCATAATGCCAATATATGTGTATATTGTAATTGAATAAATAATGTTTTGGTAATGCCTTATTTTGTAGTCTACACAAAAGTCTATTTTTATAACAGTAACCACTGATTTTCTTGCTAGGTCTTCTCGGTGGACCCACCATTCCGATCCGTTTGTAACGACTATTTGAAAGTGCTTTTCTAGCCTAAAGTTTTCTTTAACATTACGTTCAGTTTGTACAATGCTATAAGCTGTACATCTGTCTGTAGGTGAAATATTACCCCGTTCGTTAGCGTACGGTCGCTGGATATGTACATTGTATTTATAGACCCAGACTAAAACATTAGATGTATTTTTGGAATTTGGTTTTCGCAGACTTAAACTAGACTTTTATGTTTAATTGCAGATATAGTCTGAATATATCGGTTTGTGAGAGAAAGCTAGTTATCTCTGCATGAACTTGAAGTTAACAACCATTAAGTAACTACTTGATTGCTAGGAGTACCTAATCGTCATGAAGTCCAATAAGATTTAATGCATGATATCATGTTACAAGGAGTAGAGTAGAGGAGAGAGAGAGAGAGTACGGAGAGGAGATGAACACCTCGAAACGCTGATCGTAGTTGGGAACACCGAGGGCAAGAGAGATCGAGGACGGTCCCCAACCAGATGGACGAACAAGTAAAGGACTCATCTTCGACCATATTCAGCTCAGTGGTCAGAAGCGCCATGAACAGAAACCGATGGAGGCTAATCGTTCGATCCAAGTGTGGACTATCCAACGATGATCGCGATCCTCAGACATGACGGATCGACCATAGAGAGAGAGAGAGATCATGTTACAAATAATACATGATATCAAGTATTATTTCCATTACCTGTATTATTGGTTACTTGTATGATAGTAATTGGCGATGTAAAAAAAATACTGTAAAAAATAAATCCCAGAGGTGCGAGCCGAGGTTTGAACCTGCGATCCTCTTTACCGAGACAAGCGTTCTACCAACTTGGCTATCACTGCTATAGACGGATAGATAGAAGTATTGTGTCCAGCTTCAGGGATATGGTTCAATATTTGTACTGAATAGACCACGAATTAAACTTAGGAATATTTCCAAGCATTTTCAGTTTCAAAGTCTATTACTAATTGTTAATCATGTTTTGCACTAAGTAGTAAATTAAAATAAACAGAAATTAAAATTAGGCATGTTTGAGAATGCACTCAGTCTTCCAAATCCCCACCACCATCGGCCGGCAGGGTGCCCAGAACGCTGGCAGCATTGCCACGTTGAATGGCAATGCTGATGTGTTGGCCAAAATATGTGCCAGCGTTCTGGTCACCTGTGAGTAGTTTCAAAGTAGACAACCTCGTTAGCTTGGGTTTTACCAATATTCAGAATACCGTCTCCTCGTACGAGTGACGCAACGTGACACGTCTGAATTTGTCTCGTGGCAATTGAGCCGTGCCCTCTTATTGATGTGTTTATTTCTCAGCAAACGCAGGGTCGACGTGTTTTGTTTTTATTTATCAGTTTTTCCTTATGTTTTTGTTTTAGTAAATACGTGATCTTTTTTGTCACTCTTTGGTTATGATCTGGAAGCATGTAGGGCGATATATATATAGCTCTGCAGTAAGCAATGTGTTAACAAAAACGTACATGTAGAAATTCTTAGACAAAAAAAGATATTGCAATTTTTTTATCAGCATGAAAATACTTGTGTGGATTTTTTTTAAGTATAAATGATGGATATCTAGAAACGTGATTGCAGTCTATAAAAAATACCTGCAAAGATTTTAGTTTTTTCCGTCTATGATATCTTTATGATATACTTATCTGTCTCTATGATATCTCTTAATGCAAACCACTACATCTGAAGCTTTCAGACAGGGTCACGTATCAAAGTAATGTACGTCTCAAAGGGTAAGCCAACTCTAATCAATTACATATACTATTTTATAGAAAAGTACTTCTTGAGTTAAAAAAAAACATTTGTTATGTTTTTGTTTATAAAACAAAATATTCGAAATGATCCAAAATAACCAAAAATCGTTTGACGGCCTAATTTGCGTAGTTGGTATTGACCCTGCTTTCTGTGCCGAGGGTCCCGGGTTCGAATCCTGGTAAAGACAAACTTTGTGTGCTGAGCACGAATGTTTTTACCCAAGTCCTTGCCCTGTCCATTGTACGGTACCTACCCATAATACAAACGTTTCTTAGTGTGGGACCGTATGGTTGGTGTGTTCTTGTGGCGATATATTTTATTTATTAAAGTTGCAGTGTTGCTATTATGTCTCAAAAATAAATAATAATACCAGCACTTTTAAATGTCCCACTGCTGGGCACGGGACTCCCCACAATGCGAGGGGGATTAGGCCATAGTCCAATGCCGGTTAGCGAACTTCACTCATCTTTCGAGGGGTTCTCTCAGACATGCACGTTTCCTCACGATGTTTTTCCTTCACCGTTTAGCAAGTGATAGTCGTGGTTGAAAATGAGGTGCGAGCTGGGGTTTGAACCTGCGATCCTCGTAACCGAGGCAAGCGTTCTACCAACTTGGCTATCGCTGCTGTATGCATTAAATATGACCACATTAATCTTATTTATCTATTCTCCAACTCCTATGTTTCCATTAGTATTCAGTATCTACACTCTATAAATTAATATCTTATCGTTAAATGGAATCACAAGCTGTAGAGTGGGCATTAGAAAACTACTATAAGTAGAGTTGGCTTAAGTTTAAGACGCTCATCATGTTATCACGTACCAGTTTAAGTGAGTTTGGTACGTGAGTGTAGTTATTAGGTAAGCTGTACAAGACGTAAATGTAGAGTTGTAAAAATCCCACTGAAAATGGTGTTAATGCTCCAAAATGTATATCTTTTTGAAAAAAAGCAACCATGGAGCTTCTTGCCCGTTCTTCTCCATAGGAACAGCATTCCGAACGGGTGGTAAAGTTGTAGCTTAGCATTTGATGACATTTTTGACGATTCATAAGTATTGAAGCCAATGGTTAAGTAAAAAAATCAATTCTGATGTTATTTAAATCTTTTTTTGGATTTTCATGCATGTGCCAATCTCATTTTCAATAATGATTATGGTCAAAACATCAGCGCCTATACCAAGGTGTTTAAGTCTCTTAATTGGTATAAGTTACCTGAATAAATACGGTACTAAGCAGACTTAAGGCATCACGAGAATAGATTAGGATTAAGTTTATAAAACAATTTCAGCAGCCACTAATTTTATTAGCAATGTCTAGACAGTTCTGGAAATGAAAAGTGTAGGGAGGATATAACTTTGATGTAGTGGCTAAAATTGTGTAGAAATGTGTTTTTTAGTTCATTTTTAACCGACTTCAAAAAGGAGGAGGTATCTTTCGAAGATTTCCCCCCCCCCCGTCAACAAAAAAAAGGCGATAAATACTTCGCTTATTAGATACTTTAGTTTTCACAACGCAGTACATGATACATATATCAACTAATGTTGAACAAAATTCAAACACGCCGCACGGCTTATGCAATCAAAATTTTCACGTTCAGTAAACGTGTTACCATAAATCTTGTGGGAGTTATTGAAAGAATTGAACTATTGGCACTAGCACTCGTGGCGAACTGTTCGCAGCGCAGTGTGGCCTCAACGATCGAATTAATTTGTACTAAGCCCACTTTCGAATTCGATTCGATCTATAATATAATATCGCCAGTCGAACACACCAACTATACAGTCCCACACTAAGCAACGCTTGTATTATGGGCACCGTACATTGGACTTGAGGCAAAGCCAGTTTATAATACTTATACAGATCTTAAACATCCATGACTCGGGTACAAACATTCTTGGTCATCACATAAAGGTAATCCCTACCAGGATTCGAGCCTAAGACCTTCAGCGCAGAAGGCAGGGTCACTACCAACTGCGCTAATTAAGTCATCAATGAAAAATTACTGGACTGTTTTCAATGGTTTTCTCTATTAAATAGTATATGACATATAATAGGGTAGCAGTATCACGCTTTGACTATTAGTTTTCGAGCAGCAGATAAACATCTGGGCCCCAAGTCTGCTAACACAATCGCTTCATAATCGAACAGTAACCGAATAGTAACTGTCACTTTTGATAGATATCCCATACAATATATTTCAAAAGTGACAGTTACTATGCGGTTGCTGTTCGATTATGAATCGATTGTGTTAGCAGACTTGGAGCTCTGTAGTTGCGCGGTTACAGCCAATAAGAGCGTTTTTGCGAGAACTCGCCGAAGGTTAACTTCGACGTTTTGGTTGGCCCTCGCTGTGAATGCTTACAGTGCTGAGAGTGTGTGGCGGGCCGAATCCATTCAACAAACAAAACCCGCGTTCGATTATCAAATTTCGTAGCTCAACGAGCACACATTGGTCGGATCGCGCGAGTGACGTTTATTTCAGTTCTGGCACATAATTTACACTCGATCGAACGCTCGCCGCCCGGCGTCGGCCGTCGGCCGTCACTCGCCGAACGAGAGCCCGACGTATTGCTGAGCTGACTTGAGCTAAATCCAAATGGTTTTGCGGTGACGTGCTATTTGATCGAGTTGCCTTTTCGAGACGTAATTGGATGGATTTTGAATGGGCTGTAGGGGATGTAATGTGGGGGGTTATGCGTCTTTGTTTTGATTGAATATCATTGAGTTGAATAAGTAATCATATAGGATCTTTAAATAACGATTAAAAATCTTAATGATATTTTTGTCGATGGCAATAATCTACAAAATAGAGTTATGTTGAATTCTAATTTCATTTGTAATCCTTGTTTTCAGTATAGTTCTTTGATATTAATTATGATGTTGATAATGAACCAACTACCCAACTATCAATAGAGTTGTGGATAATTTAGTGAAAATTTATCGGACATCTTGGGAGTACTTGAAAAGTATTTTTTAAATGTTATTTTAATTTCATTTGGTCGTCAACCTTTATGAATTCACTCTTCAATATTTATTTTAAAACACCTATTACAAAAATATTTCATACAAAATTATTTCATACAAAATTATTCCATACAAAATTATTTAAACGCAACTTAACCGTCTGGTATCGATTATAACTAACTCCGAGAGCATTTTGGTGTTGTCACAAGCTATTGAACCGGCTCGTTCCCATGATACGAAGGCCCTTCCACAACTTCCCACTGCCAAGGGACTAGTAAAACAATGAGAGTTCTATAGTTTGTCTTGTACCAACTTAACATTTGCAGCGACCAACAAATCTAAAACAAGGGAGTAAAGTTCAATTTGTCTTGGGTGCGGTTTTGACAATTTGGCCAGAATTAACAAGAGATTAGCGTTCAGACGTAGGTGGCTACGAAGGTTGCTATAATATTGGTAAGTTACTAAGTAAGTTTGGGTTTGGGTTAAAAGACACCGTTTAGGGCTCGATCAAATGTCAGCGGATGTTTTTGGAATAATAATAATATCGCCAGACGACTTAATAAGTTACTATTACTTGTTACTTAGTTTATTTATTTATTTATTATTAAGGCACACAAAACAGAACATAGTTATAATAAACAATTCAGAAAAGACTGTTGTTGTTTAATATGTATTCATTTAATAAACATAAACAATTTTAAATAAAAAATAATGCTTCTTTTCTTATAGAGTGAAATCGAAATCACCGGCAATATTTTCGCGCACTATTTCCTCTGAAAAGTTCGTTATAATGCTATCATAATCAATAATAACTATCTATAAATTTGAGGGTTATAGTTTATAATATTGCCAATGAATTATATTAATTTCACCTGTGTACGATTCAGTACAATGACAACAACGTTATGCTAACATTTGCATTTAATTCTTATTTGTCATTTTTTTGGATTAATTTAAGTTTAGCTTATTATTATGTCAATTTGAGTGTGTCTTTTAATAAAGTGGTTATAATCCATATATATAAAACAAAGTCGTGTTAGTTACACTATTTACAACTTAAGAACGGGCGGGGCGATTTTTATGATCTTTGATTTTCTGAATTTGTGGCCTTGACTAGCAGAATAACTATTAAAACATGCAAAAAAATCACTGAAAAAATAATAATGAAGAAAATTACTTTACTCATACATTTGATTCTGAGGCGGTACGAAGTTCGCCGGGATAGCTGGTATGAATTATTTAAAAAATAAGGTATTCCGGGTAGCTCTTCAAACAAATCTTGTAGAAATATTATAACATTTCTAAAAAACTTTAATCTTTGTGAGATAGAATGAATAACTAAATGGGCTTCTTTGAATATTTTTTTTTATCATGTAAAAGTTATTCTAAACCAAAATATTCTATCAAAATTTCACAAAAAACATGATAAGCACTGAAACGCGAAAGTGTTTTAGTGAGCCGAATATAATGATGAAAAAAAAAAATATGTCTCAGAAAATTTGTGGCAACTAAAGCCCGCGAGGCTTAACATAGAATTTAATATTTTGCTCATACAGACTTACAAATAAAACAAAAATAGACCAAATACACATTTTTAAGCACAAGAAAGCTTGCCTATTTTCTCAGTATACATGCGTATACTGAGCACATACTCACACACACATATCCAAACCTTGCTGATTGCGTTAGTAGTTACCACGCAGTCGGCAAGGATTGGATGTATTCTAGTAAGTATTTGCGTATATCACACAGATTGGCAAGGTTTTTACTCTACAAAATATTGTCAGCGTCACTGGATCTATATTTTTTTCTAAGTCTATGTTTTCTCATTACATTCTTTGCAGTTTTTCTCCTAATTCTGCGGTAAACTCGTTACCTACCGAACGACTCGAGCCTAAGTCGGCCAGATAATATATTCTGAGCACCCAATTTGTTAAATTACAAGGTCATTTTCATTTCGTCTCTCGTTACACGGTCGGACGGTCGTCACACCAGATCCCACTTCAACGATCTTTAATAATAAAAACTGCGCTATGGTGTCATGTTTGATTAAATTTGTTTTTTTTTCTACTTAAAAAACCAGCGGTCATTTTGAAACTGAATACATAAGATAGATCATTTTATATTAACGCGAATACTACACATTAAAAAAATCTAATTGTATAGATTCTATAGCGTTTATTTTATGTTTGTTACGTTCCCAACGTTACGGCTGTTTTGCAGCAGCCATGGTCACGGAAAGTTCGAAATACCCGTTAAAAAAATCTACATCATAATTTCGCATAATAATTTTCTAGTTACCTCAAAGTGCAGATAAAAAAATGAACGTAAGATGTTAAATATTTCCACTCCCCAAAGTATTTCATAATTTGACTGACGCTCGCTTGTAATTTGTGAAGATAAAAGTGCTCTGGGATTTTCTGTGAAACTCGAAATTTCGTCTGTGGGGCCGCGATTCATTGTGTGAAAATGCAAAATTAAACTTCTGGGATGCTGATTATTCTCGGTAAACGGATGTTTATCTTCTGTTTCTCGTTAGCACAGGATTATGGTGAACTTAAACACTATGAACACTCCTACTAGGAAAACAGAAACACGTAATGAACATGCGTATATAACAACTAGCTGTCCTGGCGAACTTCGTACCGCCTCAGAATCAAATGTATGAGAAAATGAAATTTATTGGTACAATATGAAAAATTAAAACAAATCTATCCCACGGGAACCATAATTTTTTCCGGGATAAAAAGTTGCCTATGTTTTATTCCACACTATAATCTATCTCTGTGCCAAATTTCACCCAGATCCGTTCAGCCGTTCTGGCATGATTGATTAACAAACATCCATCCATCCAAACTTTGACATTTATAATATGAGTGGGATTCTAACTTCAACACCGTGATTGGCCACTATTTAGATGTAAATTCCATAGTGATAAAACAATTTTAGACGTTTAGAAATGTATTAGTTAAGCACGAGATTGAAACGATTTTAAATCTCCCCCCGACGACCTCAATATGAGAGTACCCCCGTCAAACTATGACACTAGGACGTCAACCACCTCAGTCCTCCCGTGACCATGGTTGCTGTAAAGTAGCCGAAACGTCGGGAACGTAAAAACAAAAAGTAGACGCGATAGAATCCTTAAAAATAGTTTTATTTAAACTTTTTAATTTGTTGAAGCACTTAGCTCTGAGGCCATACGTCTAAGTCGTAAATTGAATGAAAGCTTTTTGGTTAGATACTTCTAGAAATAAATATAAAATAACGGTTTACCTTAGTTAATGAAACAAACCCCTCTTTTACTCAAAGATCAAATGTCAAGTCCCTCGTTGTGCTGCAAAAAAAATATACGCCCATCTAAAATAGGAACCGCAAACTGAATGAGAGGATATTGCAGCTTCACCAGCATCTTTTTAAATATGCAAATTTAAATACGATTACGGTGAGCGGGACAACAGCATGTTTATTGACCGCACTATCGTGGGTGAGAGTGAGGCAGGTGTCATTTCAACTTTCAGCTTCATTTTAAAAATGGTTAACTGATATGCATAATTTAAATAGCATTTGCGTTATCAGTGATTAAATTCCGCTGGCAAAGTTAATGGAATTATGAAGTTGTGTGTGTGTGTTTATATAAAGAACGTATGTGATTTAACGCACACAAATTAATGCTTTGTTTAAACTAAGTATGATTTATCCTTTTCAAATGATAGCTTAGCTAATCTTGTATTGTCCAGCTAGATTATAAGGTGTGAAAGGCATATATACAACACGAATACTACACATTGAAACACAACATTTTTTTCGTATTTTATCGCGTTTACTTTATGTTTTTACTCGCAGTGTCTTGAGGTCTTTTGCAAGCGACCAATTGCACGACCTCATGACACTGTGCAGAGCACTTTCTGCGTAGATTGGACCGCGAACAACAACTAAATATGAGGGTATCCCGGTTCAAACTATGACACTAGGACGTCTTGGGGTCGAGTCACCTTCGTCCGTAGGAGAATTAAGTACCCTCGAGATACCCTACACGTGACCCTAGGTGGTGCCAACCAGGTGACAACTCTACTGGTGGTAGGCTTCGGCCGTGGCTAGTCACCACCCACTGAACAAAGCCATGTCGCCAAGCGGCCTAGCCGTGTTCCGGCATGATGTTCGGTGTTGCCATTCATGGATGGCGGGTCAGATCAGTTGCGCTGCATGTGCCTAGTGAATGTAGCGTCTCTATCTACTGCCGCCTTCCTACCTAGGCAAGTATGCTCCACCGTAGATCTCATCGTCACTTACCATCAGGTGAGATCGAGATCAAATACTTGCCTATAATGTAAAAAAAAAAAAAAAAAAAAAAACACTCAGACCTCCCGTGACCATGGTTGGTGTAAAGCAGCCGAAACGTCGGCAACGTAATAACATGAAAATAAATGCTCATATAAAGTTCAAACGAAAATTAAACCAACTCACGCATCGGACGCGTTTCGTTTGTACGTGTCAATACAAATCTCCATCCAAATTCAATTCCTTCACAAGTAGGAGGTTAAGGAACCTGATTAAGGTATCACAGGTGGATGGGAAAAAATCAAAATACCTCGAGCCCTAATATAATTTGTCAAGTGCAAACGCAATAAGGAGTGCCCCCGTCATGTGCGACGAAATTAAATATTTCATGACATTGTCGTAGAGATAAGAAGATTCAGACAGTATCGTACAATGGAGGTTCTTCGACTTACATTGTAGTCTATGGCCAAGTTCTCAACGTTGATGTGGTCGCATGACACACTGGAGCTTACTTTTTATTTTTTTTGTAAAAATAATGGCTTTCAAAAAAAGACAAGACCGCTGAGTTTCTCACCAGATTCTTTGCGCTATGAAAAGTTAAAACTAATTTATCCCACGGGAACCATACCTTCTACCGGGATAAAAAGTAGCCTATGTGGTATTCCAGACTATAATCTATCTCTGTGCCAAATTTCATCTAAATCCGTTCATCAGTTCTGGCGTGATTGAGTAACAAACATCCATCCATCCAAACTTTCACATTTATAATATTAGTATAGATTTATATCACATCCATGTGTTTCGTACATCACATACCAGCGCAGTACGAGTACAACTGGCCCGGGGGAAATCACGGATCATGCGAAGCTGGGCGTTAAGTCTCTTGATGGGTATACTCAGCTCTAGACGTTTCCCCTGGATTTCGAGAATGTTGCCCGCCATGTTATTATGAGTGAATTTGGGGTAAATTATGAGTTATTTGATAGAGTGGATGTTAACATAGGGGGTAGTTTACATAGAGCGTATATATGTATGTCTTTTGACTATATATGTTAAGCATAGTTTAAAAATATTTACCACCTAGTCTAAGGCACTAGCTTATATTTTTTTTTATTTTTTCTTTATAATCAACATGTTGTTAAAAAATTATAAGGAAATGTCTGTCTTTAGTAACATTCTTTCTCTGTCACACATGCACTGACTTATGGCGGTGACGTCACAGCATTGCGGCTTTGTGTTATTTCCCGTTATTTCGATCTGATACTTAGACGAAAAAAGAATACATACAGACTGTCAACAGGACAACATATTATAGAAGCACAAAAACCAAGCTGATGTTTGTAGCACTCACACGCGAATTAAGACCTTACATACACGGGAATTCGCTCGTACTACACAAATCGGCTTGGTATTTTGTTCTGCTATTGGGTCCGGCAGTGCGACGTACATCGTACCCCTTCAGAATATTTTTTTAAGGATTTTTTTTTATTATTTTTTGATTGTAGATATTCTCTGTTTTTTAATAATTATTTTGTTTTATACCTAGCGGAGACAAATAAAATAAAACAAAGATCATAAAATCGGCCCATCCATTCCCGAATTACAAATAGTGTAACCAGCCCGACTTTGTATTTTATGTATTTGAATATAGATGTTATTTCTCTGTCAGCATAGTAACACATGCATCCGGCCCTGATGCCCAGGGCCTTAAATAACGGGCTACCCTCGGGGTCGAGGACGACTGGGGTGTGGGCCCCGGACGTCCGGTGACGATGACGACTCCTGAGGAGTACGGCGGCGGGCGTGGCTCCCCGCCGCCGTGCGCAGCGAGGGCGCAGGGGGAGCAAACATCTGCTCCCCCGAGACGGGCCCCCATAAGGGGGCGAGGCACAAGAGGGGCACCGGTGCTTTCCGTTTGGAGATCCCGGAGCCCCTCCAACATGTGTCGAAGGCGGCCATCGGGGGGGTTTTAGTGGGTAAGAATCCCACATAACCCGGCCCTCTCCCACACAGAGGCCGGGTATCTATCGAAGATTTCCCCCCCGTCAAAAAAAAACAAAAAAAAAAAAAAAGTAACACATGCATGACGATAATTATACAACGAAAGTAGCACATTTCTTTATACTGATTGTGCACTGATACCTCGGTTAATGAATTAGCAGACGTTAATTACTACTGTCGGAGAATGCGCCCGCCGCAATGCGGCTTGGAGCGTACAAACAGCGATTTGCAATGAGATCTTATTTCCACCATTTTGTACAATGCATTATGTACCTTAAGCACATTTTTTTTATTTTTTTTATTACATTATAGGCAAGTATTTGATCTCGATCTCACCTGATGGTAAGTGACGATGAGATCTACGATGGAGCATACTTGCTTAGGTAGGAAGGCGGCAGTAGATAGAGACGCTACATTCACTAGGCACATGCAGCGCAACTGATCTGACCCGCCATCCATGAATGGCAACACCGAACATCATGCCGGAACACGGCTAGGCCGCTTGGCGACATGGCTTTGTTCAGTGGGTGGTGACTAGCCACGGCCGAAGCCTACCACCAGTAGAGTTGTCACCTGGTTGGCACCACCCTGGGTCACGTGTAGGGTATCTCGAGGGTACTTAATTCTCCTACGGACGAAGGTGACTCGACCCCAAAAATCAATCCTTTTAAAGCGATGAAAAAATGGGCAAGGTCGTCATTGACAGCTTGATGGCTTAGTTGGTAGTGACCCTGCTTTCTGTGCCGAGAGCCCGGGTTCGAATCCTAGTAGGGACAAATTTAGTGTAATGAACACGAATGTTTGTACCCAAGTCATGGATGTTTAATATCTATATCAATAATTTATACTGGGTTCGCCAGGAACTGCCCTTAGTCCATTGTACGGTACCCATAACACAAGCGTTGCTTAGTGTGGGACCGTATAGTTGAAAAATCCCAGAGGTGCGAGCCGGGGTTTAAACCTGCAAATCTCTTTACCGAGGCAAGTGTTCTACCAACTTGGCTATCATTGCTCTCATCACTAAACTTATAATAATATTTGTTTAATATCCACAAATTCCGCCATTAAGTACTGTTAATGTATCACTTACATGGACGGACGAGTAAACTTATGTTAAAGTGGTTAAATCCCCTGAGCTTGCAGCGTCGCTTAATGTTCAATTCACATCGGGTCCCGGATGCTGGATCTTGGCTAGTTGTAATTACACCTAACATGTGTGCTGGTAAACGAAAATTATTGGTTGAATGTACACATAATTTTCAGTAAGAGAGAATATTTTCTTTTGATTTATACAGATTGAATTACAGGTGCTATTAATAAGCGTACTTTATTATTTGTTACTAGTATCAGATAGTAGGGTGTTACGTGATATATTTAGTTACTTGTCGACTATAAAACGTGGGAACATATCGCGCGTGTTTTTTTATTGTTTTACAACGCATAACTTTTTGTAAATAATCCGATTTGGGTTATTTTTAACCGACTTCAAAATGGAGGAGGTTCTCAATGCGGTTGTATTTTTTTTATGTTTGTTACCTCATATCTCCGTCATTTATGAACCGATTTGGATTTTATTTTTTGTATTTTACAGAATAGGATATACCTCAAAGAAGGTTCCATTCTAGTTTCATTACGGCTTGCTTTAATACGTGGTTCAATTAGTAAACGGTCTTTGGCGCGGACCAGCAATACTCGACCAACTTGTTGAAAGTATACTGAAAAGTTTTCACAAGAACTTTTTGAATAAATAAAAATTTCACAACTTTTTCAACATGGCGGACGAAGTAATTTCATTTATGAATTCCATTAAGTGGTCACTTATGTAACTTGCATACCTATGTCGTAGCTATTCCCGGTCCCAGGATACCTTCATATCTATACATAGAAATAAATAAAATTGGAGTGTCTGTTTGTAATATAAAAATAATCCAAATTAATTTTACTAAGTTCGCCGGCCGTTAATTGTTGACAAGGCCGCCCATTGTGACACTCTGTATAAGTTAAGTTTATGTAATTTTATATTCATTTTATGTTGTGGAACAATAAAGTGTTATCTATCTATCTAAGTTCATTTGAATGTATACACGGTACATATACCAAAACAACATTGTTTTACAATTTTTGTCTGTCTATCTGTCTGTCTGTTTGTTCTGGCTAATCTCTGAAATGGCTGGACCGATTTTGACGGTACTTTTACTGGCAGATAGCTGATATAACAATGAGTAACATATCGCACGCTTACTAATAGACTGACCTAACTCAAAAAAGCTGTTTGTTGGGAAATCGCAAAAACGTTTTGTCATTTACAACTTGTCTGACATTATTACTTATATCTCAATGAAAATAGCGTAATAATAATAAATGATGTATTGTAAGAATACTTGATTATGTAATAATTGATACTAAAATTTAATTTTGAAGAAATTTTATTATTATTTATAATTATTTATAGCTTTTAAAATGTTGTCCCTGAGATACGTCTGTTTATTAATAAAATCAATGATATATTGCTGTACTAGTGCTGACACTTTTTGTTATATGTCTGTATTTTATTAAACATTTCACTAAAACCCTTTCTCTTTTATGTTATAAGTCTATACTTGATAAAATAATAACATATTATTTTTATGTAGTATTGATTTTTAAGTTCAGAAACATGAATGGGTCACTATAATATAAAAGCACCGCGAGTTGACTGTCGCAATCTCAGACGCATTATGATTTATGTCACTTTCATGTTAAAAGTTTTGTCAAAATTTGTATAAGTAAAAAAGACAACATATTCGTAACTCAGTCTAGGAATAAGATATCGTAAAAATTCTTGAGATTGGTAGATAGATAACGTTGGAATAAATCTATCTGTGTGCTTATCTCACTTTGGGCTTAAACCCTAATCGGTCAGTCTATTATTAAGCGTGCGATATGCTACTTTTATTTTGTAAAAACTGTTTTGTTAAATACCACGCGGACGAAGTCGCGGGTAACATCATTTTAGAAAAACTTTTTTGTTAAATACCACGCGGACGAAGTCGCGGGTAACAGCTAGTTTACTATAAAAAAACCTACATTTAAAAGCACACCTATATATGTTTTCAGCCAGCAATAAATTCTGCCTGAAAAACTACACGAAGCGATCAACTCACGCTCTAGTTAACAAAGATATTTCGACGTGACCACTAGAATGATAAAATTTAATATCATGCCCGAAGGGAGGCATTGCGCTGTCATTTCTCTTTCCAAAGAAATTCCTCATCTAATAAACGTTATTGGTATTTCGTTATTTGAGGTTTATTTTTTATGGACACATTTTAGAATTTATTTTTGAATTTCGATTTAAAGATTGTTGTAATTTATGTGCATGTTTTTAACAAATTTGTCACGGGCTATACCCGGATCTTTGGAAGGCTTGCGCGGGGACATGGGTCCAACACGTAGATGCCCTTTTTGAGAATATTAATGTTATGTTAGCCGCCCGCTGGGGTCAACTGATGAAAATGATAGCATGAATACCGAATTGACCTCAGCGGGCGGAGGAACTATTGCAGGAATATAAAAAGGTAATTGTAACTATGGATTGAGGTTTCGATGGACATGAGATGGGGCTATTGGAAGAGTTGCGGACACCTGCTAAAATCAGCTTTTATCTAATTACTATTGTCAGGTGGCGACACGCCGCTCTTTAGACGGACCCCTTCAAACGGCCGTCATATATGTTCCTATTATTGAAACACCCTATATTTAAAAAAAACCTTAAATTCTATGCCAAACTCGTACCACGGTAAATGAATGAATAAAAATAGAATATAATTTAAAAAAAATCAATCACTCCCCAATCTTACCTGTTTAAGCCCGCGCCCACATCAAAGGTCAGACAATGTACCCGCAGATTTATCACATAATAAGAGATAATGGATCGATCGATCACGCCCGTCGGCGGCAGCGTTCAGTCAATCAATCAAGCTTTTTGTCAAGCCACCGCTATTGTTTCCCTGTTTATCTAACCCGTGTGGGGCGTCGTCATCTTTGCCGTGTCATGTGTGTATGACGATAAACGCTATAGATGTTGCGGACGCCGAGCCTAGAAGAAATCTACACTGGGTAGAGGACGTACGAGTTGTGACCCCGTGCAGCGGTCGTCGAGCCTGCACTGGGTACAGCGCCTACTAAGTGTGACCCTGTATAAATGTGTAATAGAACTGTATTTTTTAGGAATAAATTACTCGCCACTTCTTCCTCCAACTTCGATCTACAAGTGCTACGAACAAGAACCGATCTTTCACCACAGTCCACCTGAGCCTGAACACACAAGAACTATCCACCACTAGCTAGTAATTTGGCTTTCTTTTCCATACACTTTAAGGTTCAATAGAAATAAATTTTAATTTTAATTATGATATTTTGACCTCTAAAATAGTGCAATAACGGAATCCAACTCAGGAACAAATCTGCTCATACAATAGCGTCACAATCGAATTGCAATGGTATAGTAAATTTCATGATTCAATTGTCTTAAGGACCAGGATGACATCATATTATGAAGACTGGGTATTTGCCAATCCCAAGGCAAAAATCTCACAAAATATATCCAAGAATCCCTTACAAGGCTGTATATCAGGACACACAATTACCCATCTAAGCTCCTGAAGATATCACCCCATAACTTCACCACGATCGCGTAAAACGCTTGCGCTGTAAAACCAGTCGTAAAGACTCACCTGGTTGCTACCGTGCTTGGAGAATAATGAACCATATATTCTTGTAAGAATAGTGGGAAAGTACATCGTATCTAGACAAACTATAATGGGGCTGTGTGTATCTATATATAATGGTGTATATATATAGTAGAGCAGTCATAGCCAAGTGGGTAGAAAGCTGGCTTCGGTAACGAGGATCGCAGGTTCAAACTCCGGCTCGCACTGGGATTTGGAACTGGAACGGTAGTTTGCATCTACGAAGTTATTATAATAATGGTAGGAACTAGTATGAAAAATATTGATCGCGAAATTTAAACTATTACGGGTTTTTATGATAAAAAGCTTCAATCTTTTAATCACACATATGAAACATTAAGTCAGACACTTGTTATTTTTCATATTCATGTTTTTACGGGCTATATGTTTTGATTATTATTTTTGCTGTCCCGAGCTTTGTAAACTGACAAGTAGTAAAAAATAACTAAATAAGTAAACTGATAGCCACACAAAGAAGACTTCTAAGACAGGTTTCTGTTAATAAGTGCCTACGTTATGTAAAGTCAAGTCGATTTGAAAATACTATATAGTATAAATAAGCAACGTTAATTTCCAACAACCCCGAAAGCGACATGAAAATTCGATTAAGCAATTACTGCTTAAAAAGTCAGTGTAGGCTTTTAAGAGTTTTGGGCAAGGAAAAGCTTTTTTCGTAGACACCTACTGTGACCTGATCCAATAATTAAAAGTTATAATTTCAATAGAGGCCATAGCTTAGATGGTAGATTAGCAAATTAAGGTGTTGAAATTAAAACTTATTTCACAGATTTATCGCGTTTATTTTATGTTTTTACGTTCCCGACGTTTCGGTTGCTTTACTGCAACCATGGCTACGGGGGGAATGAGGTGTTTGACGGCCTAGTGTCATAGTTTGAGCTGGGGTCCCTCATATTCAGTTATTGTTTGCGGTCCGATCTACGCAGAGATTGTAGCGCAATCAAACTAACTAAAGTAGCCGAAACTTCAGGCACGTAAAACCATAACATAAACGCGATAAAATCTTCTGTAGAATAATCTTTATTTCAACGTATAGTATTCGCGTAAATATAAGAAATCAATAAATAATAGTAATATACCTTATATTACATGAACTTAGTTGGATGACCAAATTATAACATAATCATTATGTATGTAAGGTTATTGTAAACGTGTTCTATCCCACTCACACAACCGGCTTCATGCATTAGAATGACAATGCAGCATTCGTTTTTCGATGAAGATGCAATAGCATTGGGAATTCTTGCTAGTACACTGACCTCTTTAGTGTTTCAAAATTTATATTAGGTATGTAGTCTCGCTTATCGACAGTTAGAAACTGAATATAATCGATAATGAGCAGATCGATTATGAGATCTTAGATAAGTAACCGAATCGATAAATATAATTAGAAATTATCTTTCAGAGAATTGGAATCATATTCATGCGAAGCATTTCAGTTCTTATGAATAGTTAAAAATGTCATAAAATCCTATGTTACGACTTTAACCGACAGTTCGGAATGGAGTTCCTATGGAGAAGAACGGGCTAACCATGTCGAATATTTGACACGACTGCAAAACCGACCTAGCCTCGTCGACCACTCGTATTTATTTTATTACCACACTAATACGAAATGCAACTAGAAAACTAAAAATGCTGTACTTTAATTTAATTTTTCGCCACGACGACCGGCTTTGAGGGCGGCCAGCCGGCGTCTAATTAAACCGCACATATTCTGAGCAAAGGGAAAAACACTAGGAAACTGCACTCTCAAGAAATAAAACATTTTAACGTAAAATACGTTAAATATTTTAATGTGTCCCATCAGTAGATTATAAGGATCATATTCCCACGAAAATATATCAAATTGATAAAAAAAAAATACACCTCGTACTAACTGTAAAATGAAACGCTAAGGGTGCCCATTTCATTGAACAAAAAACAAACAGTATAGTAATAATAGCAGCCCTTTTTGATGTCCCACTGTTGGGCACGGAGCCCATAGCTCACCGCGCTGGCCCAATGCGGGTTAGCGGACTTCACACATCTTTCGAGGGGTTCTCTCAGACATGCATTCCTCACGATGTTTTCTTTCACCGTTTAGCAAATGATAATCATGGTTGAAAATATCGAATATGAAACCCTGAAATCCAATAGGTTGCAAACTGGGGTTTGAACCTGCGATCCTCGTTACCGAGGCAAGCGTTCTACCAACTTGGCTATCGCTGTATATGAAGACATACTATATTTTATACTTTCATAAACCTTACATAACCTGTTAAATATCTTACACTAATATTTTAAACCTTATTTAATTATTGTTATGTTAGTTATTTTATTCAACGGTTACGGATTAGCGATAATCTACATTCAAGAAGTATGCCTACATCATTCAAGAACTATACCTACATCGATCAAATCATTAAAATATAAGGGAACCGTCTGTCACCCCTTTGGCCTGACGGCCATTTTAAATTACACAGTAATTTCTCTTCGTGTTTATTAAAATATTTATACCCATGGACGTGTGGGCTGAATCGACATGAAAATACAATCATTCAAATGAAGTGAATATTTGTCACTAATTAATAAAGCCATACCTTGTATAATGTTAAGTGGATCAAGAAAAAAAAACCTAATTTGATTTGTTTGTAATACCTACCAAAGATGGGATCGACACCTCTGTGATGACCATAAAAAAAAATGTGTAGTACTTTATGCCTACAGTAAAGCCTTGATGGGCGGCCAGTATTATAATTTCATTCTTTATCCGTACGTATAGAAGAAAATGACTCTTATAGCTTTAGTTAGAGAATACCATTCCATTTAAATATGTTATAGACGTCAGCGTTGTGTGATTCACAAGTTTGCTTGTAGAGTCTATCGATCGCAATATATATTCAAAACATAGAATTCGCTCATGACTCTACAGCAAGCGGAAATTTTAGAGACGCTCTATAACCTCAAACGCGATATAGTAATGCGCACAAGAGCTTTGCATTACGCAGTACTATATTACGTTTGATAAAGTTATAGAACGTCTATAAATTTGGGGATTGAGTTTATGGAGAGACTATATATAGAGGCGTTCCATTTGTTTCTTTCATACAATGGTTGTGTGTGTGCCTTCAGCAATTTCGCCTCATGGGAATCCAACCCCATCGGCCTTAAAACGATGCAATATAAACTATTGTATTTTGCGAACTTGCTATAGAGTGTCTCATGAGTAAACAGACTATATTTATCGTTGTTAGGGTGAATCGGTATTTAGGATTTAGGAGACTTTTCTAACTTTTTGATTGGTCGAAAGAGATAGTGCTAAAATAATCTTAGAATCATTTAGGTTTATAGAGACTTGACCAAACACGTCTAAGAAATTGAATCAGGATCAGAATATTTTTATTCATGTAAACTTATGAATCGTCAAAAGTTACAAAATGCTAAGCTACTACTCTACCACCCGTTCGGAATGCCGTTCCTATGTAGAAGAACAGTCAAAAAACTCCATGGTTGCTCTTTTTAAAAAGATCTATTCCTTATTTGAGCAGTACATTGTTATAGGTATGTGAGAACAATGAAGGAACGGCTAGGTTAAGTTATAAGTTAAGCTAAGTAATAAATTGATCTGGTTTGTTTTTCTATTGAGACATTTACGTATCATGTTCCAAATATCCAACTATTAGCTCACACGGATACTGAAATCTGAAAAACATAATTTTATTAACATTTTATGCTGGCCCTAAAAAAATCTACTAACTTCTTTCTAGTGATACGAACTGTTCAAACCGCTGGTAGATTTAAAGACTTACTATAAAAAATTATTTCACACTAGAATTCCTTCTTTCCCCCAAAACGATGGTACTCCCAAACTCTACAGCGCTCTACCCGCCGCCAGCGAATTTGCTCGCCATGTCGACGAACTCCAAAATAAATAAGGGCTACCGTTTGTCACAAACACAAACAAAACAACGGCGAACGAAATACCTATAGCATTATAGTTAACGTCAAGAAGGATTCATGTTACTGGCTTAAGTGTATGCGACTCAATGTAAATCAAAATATTTTTTTTGTAAGGCTAAAAGCACTTTCTATCTATATCTATTCTATCGTCGGTAGACAAGACGCACAGACAAGTGTCATCCGTACACTGTTGACATTCCTTCGGTTCGTACTATGCGTTTTGCTTCTACTTTCATCGTGCGAACTGCCAAGGAATGGAACAAGCTACGTCGTCTTTGTTCCCCGTTGACTACAATTTGGGTGTTTTCAAGTCGAGAGTGAAGGTACCTTCTAGGCAAGTATGCTCCATCGTAGATCTCATCGTCACTTACCATCAGGTGAGATCGAGATCAAATACTTGCCTATAACGTAATAAAAAAAAATTACTTATAAATATTCAAAAGTTACCACAATGCTCAACTAACAATCATTGACAAATTAAATGACTCGCGTGATGTGTGATAAAAAAAATTGTGTTTCAACTTTATATTGTGTTAGATAAAGATCATTCTACAATCCATTACGGTATACCTTAATGACAATACAAGGACCTGATTGGTTTATTTTACTGCTTCAAAAATGAATTTCAAATTGAATTCAAATAAAGAAGGTTGTGGCCACTTTTGTAGATATGCCAGTTACATTGGAGCATGGCTCAGTCGGAACTTGGACAGGTGATCGGATCATACTATCTGACCGAGGTGTGCTTCGGAGGACTCATTAAGCTGGGGGGTCCTGGTTCTCATTCTAATATCTTTGACACAATTCTGATAAAATCTCCTTATGGGTGTTAACCCTAATTGCGGTCTCGAAGGGCAGATGGCTATATATAACAATACCAGCCCTTTTAATATCCCACTGTTGGGTAAGGGCCTACCCTCAATGCAAGGGGGATTTGGCTATAGTCTGAGTAAGCCTGTAATGTACATAAAGTACACAACATTTTAAATTATCCAATACAGTAATCACTTACAAAAAGCATGTGTAAATGTATCTCTGAAATCTGTCAATTAAGATAAACAGTTATTTTAAACTGAAAGAGCCACACATAGACGGCTCTATTTCTAGATAATGTAACTAAACGATGAGAAATTTCTATTCGGAGTCGGACAATCAAATTTACTGCTTGAATAATATAGTGCCAGCGAACATCGTTCACTATATTTTGTTCGGAACACATACACATACAGCTATATAGAGCTCAGATTATAGCGACGAAAACAACAATGTTTGTTGAAATGTATGGATGTGACGGCGATACTAAATACTACAATTAGTTGAAATAAAAAAAAAGAATCTAATTTAATCGCGTTTATTTTATGTTTTTACGTTCCCGACGTTTCGGATGCTTTACAGCAACCATGGTCATAGGCGGACTGAGGTGGTAGACGTCCTAGTGTCATAGTTTGACTGAGGTATTCTCATATTAATTTGTTCCTTGCGGGCCCATCAACGCAGAAGGTGCTCACAGTATCTTGAGGTCTTGCAATGGTGCGCTTGGTTGCGGAATTTAATTATATTAATTACTGGATCCTAAGCCGGTGGTAGCACCCAGCCATCTTCCCTATTGAAATCAGGATGTTTTTTTTTATTCTAATGAAATATAATAATTGCAATTGATGTGTTGTATCCGCGTACTTATAAGAAATCCATATATTAAAATTAACGAATAAAAAAACATCGTCCGTCCACTCCAGCTGAAGTGGAAGAATATTATTAAAAAATCGGCTCACCCGTTCGTGAGTTATAAATGGTGTAACTAACACGACTTTGTTTTTTTTATACATAGATAAAATATAGATTAAAAATCTAAGGTAGGGTGAAAGCGCCAATTAACGGACCTCCATTTTCATTCTTACGTCCGCGTAAACCGACGGAGGCAGCTGCGAGTTTCGCTTGGTGGACCGTCAATTTACACAACGATGATTTATACAGATAGCGTGTGCAATACGTTACGCGTTTCTCACACACACGCTGTATATAAATACATACACAATTTTGCGGTATTATGATTTTGTTCCAATGTTAAATAAGCCCGCACGCGTTGCTGGATTTTGACGTCACAGTTAAACGTTCGTATTTATTGAATTCACGTATTGTTTATGACTAAAGAGGTTGGTTTTATTTTATTTTATTTCGTATTTAGTGTTTTCTATGCGATAGGGGTTCCAATGCTACACGATAATGTAGTAGGTTGCTATTACAATACCTTATCAATGTTTTCAATCTATATATGGTATGAAATGATAAGAGACATGACGGATTCATGTTTTTAAAATGTAGAGTCTCCACATTTTAATTGTTAGCAAAATTCTCTGATCTCCTAAATTACACTGAAAGTTGATACGGCAAAATAGTATTATCCATTAGCTATTCAGCGAGGGAAAAGCGGCATCTTGTGTACGCTACTGTATGGGGAAATGTGTGTACCCCTTAAGTAGGTAGTATGTTTGTTCTATTATTTTTTAATGGTCTAATATCGTTGTACATATTAAGAAAATGATATTATTGTAGTATAATCCATGATCAATGGAATTATGAAAAAAGCTTCGCGAACAAATCGGCTAGCCGGCCGATAACTGGCGATGTGACCCTGCTCTACTAATATTATAAATATGCAGTAGGTAATGGAGGGAAACATAATAAATAATGAAATCACACAATAAAGAGTGACCACGTGTTGTGAGACCGATTTTTATTAAAATGCTGTGTTAGTTTGTAGACCATACATATTAAACAACGTTTTTCATTTCCTTGAATGGCTCCGCCCTCCTAATAGGTATTCTGCCAATGTTAAATGCAGAGCACTGCTGTGTTGCAGAGGCACCGGTTCCTCACTAACTCGCTCATGCCGCGGTGCTATAGCAATAGTATATTAAATTAATTACTCAATAAAACATATTAAATAAAGATGGATGACAGTGATGATGATGGCGTTAAATTCTGTTTGATTTTGTGTATCAATTCACTCGAAGTGAGTATTATACAGTCGATCTCTCAGTTAGGGATATGACTGATGAAACTGCTCAGACGAGGCGGCGCCTTGACTGAGCAAGAAAAATGCGCCTTGTATAACATTAGTAGCAGTAAGTTCTAGTTAGTATATTCACAATGTTAATTAAGCCCAATAACAGCCTTCTTTAAAAAAATTAAGCGAATGAAGCGCTACTTTTTTACCTAAAAAGGTCTTGAATTCTAATAAAATTATTAAAGCATAAAATTTGGTAGAGCGAAATCTTTCTTTCAAGTTTTCTCGTCGGCAGTTTTAAATATTAATCAGGTTAATCAAGGCGAGTAGGAGAGCCCACCTGACCTGACCACCTGAGTGGAAATTATTTAGCAAACATTTTCTGATACGAGTATTTATCCCACTATAGATGGTAATTGGAATAAATGGCCCGGAATATTTTGGAGAGAAAATTTTATAAGTGCTCTACATAACGCGAGCGTTCAATAGCGGTCGGCGTTGGTGGTCAGAATATTCAGAGTTAAGAAAAAAAAATGTAGAGTCATAAAAATAATAGAATAAGTAAACAGCATCTCGCTCTGCTATTTCTTAAGGGAATAACAAATATCTAATGGGAGTGAAAATTATTATTTTACGAGGCATACCACCCCTCAATATGAGACGCTATAGTCCACATCATTGGCCTAGTTTAGATTGGCGAACTTCACACTTCTTTCTAAAGACGTCCTCGTGATGTACAGAAAAATTGTAGAGTCCATTAACTAAAAAGTTATTGTACTCGTAACATAATAGAGTTGGTATCAACTATATGACACCTAGCTATTCTTTACGAGTTATTCATTAATGACCACTATTCAATACTCGTGTGCTCAAGCTCACCCGAGGCTGCCTCGGGTAAATATAACCCACGGCACACCTCTATTTCAGAGTAAGGATACAGTTCAGACGAAGTTGACATAAACAGTCGCGCTCATAGAGGTAAAGTATGCTCAGTAGAGGCAGCACGTGCGTATTTCTTGCACAAGACTCAGCAGAGTCAGCCTCGCGACTCTACACGCTATATCATGGTCGCGTTTACAATGCCGACTGGCTTGCCCAAAAGAGCACATATAAATGGTAGGTAATGCAACAAAAAAAAACTAAAAAACTCAGTACGAAAAAAAAATATATATGCAACCACACCTGAATTCTAAAGCTCAGTGCACATTATTCCATTCAAAAATGTGCCAGACACTCGCGCGGCGAGCCGGTGGCCGCAATAACCTGAATTTATTATCAGCCGGGCCGGTATTTTTATGCGATCACGGGGAAGATTTGTCGCGGCCCGTGATTTCCCCGGGGCACTTTGTGTTTAGCGATATTGTGTACGCGCCTTTATATATCAATCAGTCGATTGGCAGTTTCGGGTATGCTCGGAATGTTTTATGCGGCTGTTTGTTTAAGAAATATATTTTTGCTGCATGCAATATTTGCGTGTGTAATATTAGCCTTGCTTTTATTTGTATGGAGTTGTTTGAATTAAGTTATTCTGTAAAAAAAAATATTCAGATCACTTGCATCCAAGTGGAAAATTATAATTTTAATGTTTATTTATTTCTAATTTATTACCTATCCCACTAATATTACAAATGTGAAAGTTAGGATGGATGGATGTTTGTCACTCAATCACGCCAGAACGGCTGAACGAATCTGGATGAAATTTGGCTCAGAGATAGATTATAGTCTTCCAGACTGGTCAGTCCGGAAGACTATAATCTATCTCTCTGAGTATAATCTATCTTCTCTGAAAACTACGTCACTATGTCCAATTTCGGACAATTATGATAATATAAGCAAATACCTTATTTTCTTATAAATAGTTTGAATTACCCATAATCGTTTTGCACAGTACGAATCTTATATACAGTAACTTTGGATAATCCTTTGATCCAGAAAGCGTTATTCAACAGACAGGGTCAGGAATAGAACTTGGGCAGATATCAATACAATTTGGTTTAACTTGATATGACCTATAACAGTTACGACAATGTTAACTGTGAACTTCTACCAGTTTAGCTTAAAATCCGAAAAAAACTAGAGTTCAGAATACATAAATCTATCAGTTAAAAGATGCTCATTGGTGGACATTATATTTCCCAAGCAACATCCACGCTGTTAAAAAAAATACGTATCTCAAATTAATATTTTGTTTTGATCGACTTACATATCTTGATTTCTTATATTTACGCGAGTATTACACATTGAGCTTAAACTGTTTTTAAGGATTTAACACGTGTATACGAGGAAACCCCACGTCAAACTATGACACTAGGACGTCAACCACCTCAGTCCACCCGTGACCATGGTTGCTGTAAAGCATCCGAATGGTCGGGAACGTAAAAACTAAAAATAAACGCGATAAAATCCTTAAAAATTGTTTTATTTTAACGATTTACATATTATTAAAAAGCAGGTTTCATTTGATAAATGTTTGATGTAAAGTTCTATAAATAATGTGGTTAGTGTTTCATAGTAGACTTATAATTGCCCAACAATGATTAGAATTAAAGTTCCCAATACCACATTACATACCATGTCCGATAATCAGCACTGCATTGGATCGCATCTGCTACAGCATAGCATGAAATAGAGACAGACCCATTTTGGTCCTGCAAATGAATAATGGTCACTACTCTATGCTTATTTAACACTTTATGACAAGATAAAGTGTCTGTTTTGCGCGTGTAGGAATAAAAAAATATTTGCTTTTTTTGGTCTAACTAAATACATTAGCAGTGATAGCTAAGTTGGTAGAACGCTTGCCTCAGCAACGAGGATTGCAGGTTGCAACCCCCGGCTCGCACCTCTAGAATTTCATGTGCGAATCTCATTTTCAACCATGATTATCACTTGCTAAACGGTGAAGCAAAACATCGTGAGGAAACCTGCATGTCTGAGAGAAAGATGTGTGAAGTCCGCCAACCCGCACTGGGCTAGCGTGGTGGACTATGTCCTAATCCCCTCGCATTGAGGGCAGGCCTGTGCCTAACAGTGGGATATTAAAAAGGGCTGGAATTATATACTCGTATATATATTTAATATAAATACATTAATTTCAATAATTTGCATAAGTTCTCAGTATCAGTGGCTTGAGCTTGTCCAAGCGAACGCTCTTCAATCTCACGTGAATCGCGAGGGTCCCCCTAAATCTGTCCTACCCGGGACACAACCCTTGCTCAGCGTTTTCAAATGGCTCCATGTATACGCGGAAACTTTACTCTTATCGGGCCTGTGTTATTTACTGAAAGAAGTATGATTGTTTTTAATAAAATACTTTACAGGTGGAAAAGCTGACTGATTAAGATAATACAAAATTATTATAACCAGATGGGCTCAGTGGGTTTTAACCTGCTTTTTGTATTCGAGGTCCCAGCTTCGAATCTTGGCAAGAGGAATACTTTGTGTAAAAAGCTCAAATTGTTGCTTGCTAATAGGGACGTTTACTATCTATAATAAGTCATTATGTACTGGGGTTACCCAGTCCATTGTACGGGACCCATGATACATGCATTGCTTAGTGCACGACTGGTATGGTCGTCTGGCGATATTTATTATAGTTATTTATATCGTAGTAATATCACCGATTCCAACTAAGGATGATACGTGAGGCCATTGAAATTGGAAAACATCCTAATTTCAATAGGTAAGATGGCTGGATGCTACCACCGACTTGGGATCCAGTAATTAATATTATTAAATCCAAAACCAAGCGCAAGACCTCCAGACAATGCGAGCACTTTCTGCGTATATCGGACCCCAAGCAACGACTAAATATAACGGTACCTTTTTTTTTATTTTTTTTTATTACTTTATAGGCAAGTATTTGATCTCGATCTCACCTGATGGTAAGTGACGATGAGATCTACGATGGAGCATACTTGCCTAGGTAGGAAGGCGGCAGTAGATCGAGACGCTACATTCACTAGGCACATGCAGCGCGGCTGATCTGGCCCGCCATCCATGAATGGCAACACCGAACTTCATGCAGGAACACGGCTAGGCCGCTTGGCGACATGGCTTTGTTCAGTGGGTGGTGACTAGCCACGGCCGAAGCCTACCACCAGTAGAGTTGTCACCTGGTTGGCACCACCCAGGGTCACGTGTAGGGTATCTCGAGGGTACTTAATTCTCCTACGGACGAAGGTGACTCGACCCCAAACTATGACACTAGGACGTCAAATACCTCAGTCCTCCCGTGACAGTGGACCATTGTCACGGGAAGACTGAAGTGGTTGACGTTCTCAACCACTTCAGACTTCCCGTGACGATGGTTGCTGTAAAACAGCCGATACGTCGGGAACGTAAAAATATAAAATAAACGACCCGAAAATATAGTTTTATTGCAAGGTATTTATATCGTTCCCTGTCCTAATAATCTAGGGAATCCTATTTTAGGATCAGATCTATGTAAGTGTACAGAATAATACAAAAAGTTCCCTTTCACGTAACATACATTTGCTTGTCATTTTGTCGGTCTGTTTATCTGCCGACAAAAGAGTTCGGAGTTATTACGTCCGGCTGAACATCCGCACATCCGCGGGTACGGAAGAACACATGTAGACCTTTACTGAGAGACGCTGAAGAGCCCCGTTTCACGCTCTGTTTCTGAGTAAAATTGCTGTGTTTTTAGGTCAGTGGCGTGACCTCACGTTTTTTTTTTTATTATTACGTTATAGGCAAGTATTTGATCTCGATCTCACCTGATGGTAAGTGACGATGAGATCTACGATGTAGCATACTTGCCTAGAAGGTACCTGTTCACTCTCGACTTGAAAACACCCAGATTATAGTCGACGGGGAACAGAGACGCCGGTAGTGTGTTCCATTCCTTGGCAGTTCGCACGATGAAAGCAGTAGTGTATACGCAATGTGTGTGAAGTACGTTACTCTAAGTACACATAATAATTCCAGCCCTTTTTTTTATATCCCACTGCTGGGCACGGGCCTCCCCTCAATGCGAGGGGGATTAGGCCATAGTCCACCACGCTGGCCCAGTACGGGTTGGCGGACTTCACACATCTTTCGAGGGGTTCTCTCAGACATGTCGGTTTCCTCACGATTTTTTCCTTCGCCGTTTAGCAAGTGATAATCATGGTTGAACATGAGAAATCCCAAAGGTGCGAGCCGGGGTTTGAACCTGCAGTCCTTGTTACCGAGTCAAGCGTTCTACCACCATAACCATTTAAAATTGGGATCCTTATAATTACACAACGATGGCTAAATCACTGAATAAAAAGAAATATAAAAAGGCTGGCAACATCTGAAAACAATTGCTCTCAGAGACAAACTCTGCTATTTATCTTGGTTGTTTAAGCTCCAAAGACTTTTTTGTTCTGTGTAACATTTTTAATTAATTTTGTTGGGTGTTGCTTCTGAAGCAATAAAATTATTTAGTTTTTTCTACCATTTTTTAATGTACTTAAGAAAAAATAAGATTCTGCTATTAAATAAATAATAGATAAATGTCGCCAGACCACAAAACCAAGTATATGGTCCCACACTAAGCAACGCTTGTTTTATGGGTGCCAACGCTTGTATAAAAATGTTTTTACGTTACAAAAATTCGTGTTAATCATACAAAGTTTGTCCCCCCAGGATTCGAACCCGGGACACTCGGCATAGAAAGCAGGGTCACAACTAACTGCGCTATATACATTCTTAAATTAATTAGATAAATGAAAAAGTCGAATTAGCTTAAAAATGCAAGATCATCAAAAATTTATAATATATTTGCAAATATGCACATTACGCATTCCATCTTTGCATTTGTTCAAAAAATCCGAAGTTCCTAGAGGCGACGGCGTGTGAAATTAAAATCTTTTTAAATCCAATTTTAATATGGAAATGTGGTATATGTTACGTTCGCTTGTTTCTTTTTTATACACCTGACATCTATCTTATATATAAAATTCTCGTGTCACAATGTTAGTTACCATACTCCTCCGAAACGGCTTGACCGATTTTTGTGAAATTTTATATGCATATTCAGTAGGTCTGAAAATCGGCTACTATCTATTGTTCATACCCCTAAGTGATAAGGGTTGTCCACCCATAACATTATTTTTTATTTTTGGACAACATTTTTATTTTTTATTTTTTTATAATGTGGCATTAAAAATACATACAACCCTAAATTTTCACCTTTCCATCACCAACCCCTATTTTTATAGCGTATCTCGAATAGCGGAATAACTATTAAATGAACATGGAAAAAATACACTTTAAAAATAATTCATTTGCTTCTGATTTGTCTCCGCTCTGAATAGCATAACCATCAGTAAAAAAAACGTATAATAAACTCGATAAAATCCGTAAGATTAGTTTTATTTCAACACAACTGCCATTTAGAATTAAAAAATAAAACGCCTTCAAAGTGTTCGCAATTGTCACAGGTAGATTTAAAAGGGCACACTTTGAAAAAAAAAAATGGAGTTAAGCCCTACCATTTCTCTACCATTTTTATGGTCGCCAACTGGCAAAAAGTTCTTAGCAGCTTCGTTTAATGAGGGGCAACGAGATGTATGCTTAGTAAATAGTGATACCACGAAAATTGTGGACATGATAAAATTAAATTGAACATTGACGTTAGACGAATTAATGAGCGCAGTTGGTAGAGTAGCCCCGGAATTGAATCCTTGTCTTTGAACTTGGGACCCGCGGCACATAAAGCAGGGTCGCTACCAACTGCGCTAATCGGGTATATACTCGAGATAGGGATAATAAGAGAGATAAAACAAGGAACGAACATGAGAGTACTTTGGGGCGGTCATATTACAAGCAGTGATAGCCAAGTCGGTAGAACGCTTGCCTCGGTAACGAGGATCGCAGGTTTAAACCTCGGCTCGCATCTCTGGGATTTTATGTGCGAATCTCATTTTCAACCACGACTATCACTTGCTAAACGGTAAAGGAAAACCTGCATATCTAAGAGAATCCCTCGAATGATGTGTGAAGTCCCCCAACCTGCACTGGGCCAACGTGGTGGACTATGGCCTAATCCCCCTCGAATTAAGGGGAGGCCCGTGCCCAGCAGTGGACATTTAAAAAAGGGCTGGGCTGGCTATTATTTGACTTGTCTCCTCTTGTTGAGAAGGAGCAGGCCCAGATAGTGGCAATATTCTCGCCTCCAAATTGGGACCACATACCATCGACTAATTATAGGAGCACTAAAGTGCAACTCTGCCTACCCCTTGGGGGATTACATACGTTATAGAATATTATGAAATACTAGCTGTTACCCGCGACTTCGTCCAATTTTTGTAACAGCTAGTCTAAAATTTCATCAGCTATCTGCCAGTGAAAGTCCCGTCAAAATCGGTATAGCCATTTCAGAGATTAGCTGGAACAAACAAACAGACAGACAGACAAAAGTTGTAAAAAATGTTGTTCTGGTATATGTACCGTGTATACATCCAAATGCACTTAGTAAAAAGCGGTTATTTTAATATTACAAACAGACACTCCAATTTTATTTATTTGTATAGATGTATAGATTTGTGCTATTATCCCAGCTTCAAATACTTCGCGTTCGCAAACCTAGCACTTTGTTGAACCTGAACGTTGCGGCGGGCACAGTTTTTAATCCCTTGAAGTAAAAGGCTAATTAGAAAGTTAGATTTTTATAACAAAAGTATTGTTACTGCATATTCAAAGCGTTCTGTGGCGACGTTGATTGTTTGTCCTCGTTTGAGGTGTTAGGGAAAGTTTTCGAAAACTTTTTTGTGGGTATGAAAAGGGGTTTTTGTTAAATAATCCATTGTAATTAAAGAGCCTTTTAATGTTAATTTGGTTTGATAAAATTATTAAATTTAAAGTGAAGGTAACTAGGTAAGCTACCTACCCACAAGCTCACCGTATCTCATTGTGAATAGGTATCATCATCTTTTCAGCGTTTTCAGATCTATTCAACATAAGGAGTTACATCTTTCAGTTGCTTTACAGGTTGAAAGCTTGCTTACAAATTACAGTTTGAATATAGATTCTAATGAGACTAGCCGCGCTGTTGCTCTATATCCGGATCCGTAATACAAATTCATTACCCTCTTCTGGCGCAGTCGGATAGGTAGGAAACACATGTAGAGCTGTGTATAGTTATTACAAAATAAATCATATAATTGTTGAAGTTCTACACATAAAGGAAACGTACCTAAATGATGCATGGTTTTGTATGTTTAGGTAACTTTAGTAATTAACTCTACATTTTACAAATGAGGAATAATTGTTTTTTTTTTTTTTTTTTTTTTTCTGAGGGAAGGTTTAAATAAATAGTATACTGTCAAAATATTAATAATACAAAAGAACTGAAATAAAACTATTTTTAAGGATTTTATTGCGTTTATTGTATGTTTTTTACGTTCCCGACGTTTCGGCTGCTTTACAGCAACGGTTTAGTTTTATTTAATTATTTATATATTTAGCGACGCACACGACTGTGTACATGGTGCTTACGTATTTAATGCTGATTGCTTCCCCGGAATACGGATTACGGCGCGTAATTTACCCGTTACCAGATTAAACCGGCATCAACCAGTATTATCGACTTTTTCGGATACGCCCGAACGGTGTAACGAGCCGAGTTCCAAATTAGATGTTGGATATAACACTTGGATTAAGGGGACTTAGCCTTTTCGGCACTCATACAGAATGTTGTCTTGGGCGTACCAGTGTTTTTTTTTAAAACGTGATTAGCTGCCACCTCGAAATAGATACATGTGTTCTGTAATTATTATATAGAGGTCATATAAAATCGATTTAAATGGTATCGATTGCTATGATATCGATTTCACTTGAGCTAGTTGCCCCCCTACCCTACCGGCTGGAGCGCCTTTAGCGCTCGCCCTCTCGTCCGGAGAAGCTGTAAAGGTCATCTGTGACCAACAGCACTTAACAACGCAATAAAAAAAAACCACCGGCCTCTTTTGTTGTGGGTTACAACTAGACGAGACCTACAGACAATGGTGGAGACAGGCGAGGTTTTTGGGGGTTTAAGCCCTCCACCGAAATGCCTAAGCTATTCCAACGTTATGTACATAAGTACTTTTTGAAATATTTTCAACTCGTTTCGGATTATTGTTGCTGTTATCATTGTTACTCTGTTATCAGTTGCGTCCGCCTAAAAATAAAATGTATGAGAAAAGAAATTATCTTTATAATTGAAATAAAACTATTTTTGAAGGATTCTATCGCGTTTATTTTTTGTTTTTACGTTCCCGACGTTTCGTTTCGATAGTTTTATTTCAATGTGTATCAATCAATCAGCCGATAGACGTCCACTGCTGGACATAGGCCTCCCCCAACGACTTCCACACATTACGGTCCTCCGCCACTCGCATCCACCGGCTTCATGCGACGCGTGTGATGTCATCAGTCCACCTTATGGGGGGCCGTCCTACACTCCGTCTTCCGATTCGTGGTCGCCATTCTAGAACCTTCAATGTGTAGTATCCGCGTAAATATGAAAAACCAATATCTATGTAATTATATTTTGGAGAATTTTTCCTACTTTCTAGTCTTGCTAGACATTGTTACATTGACAGATTGTTGCTAGTTATGCCGCTATTCCGGAGACTGGAGACAAATTGAATAACATTAAGATCATAACAATCGGCCCACACGTTGTTGAGTTATAAATTGTGTAACTAGCACGACTTCGTTTTATAAAATACAGAATATTTTATTAATAGCTTATCTTCGGTATAATCTACTCGTGATCCTCTTAAAGTAGCTTACACTATTTTTGTAACACCTTATATAGAATGATTCACAAAGGGTATACTAAACCTTGAGCGCTACTTTAGCAGATTTTGTAATCATTATACAGTTTTGAATTTGTATATACAATGAAAAAAATGTGTTTGCGCTTTTTTTATTACATTATAGGCATGTATTTGATTTCGATCTCACCTGATGGTAAGTGACGATGAGATCTACGACGAAGCATACTTGCATAGAAAGTACCTGTTCACTCTCGACTTAAAAAAAAATCTATATCTAGAATTTCTGATTTCACATATGGATTACAAATGCGCTAAATATACTCTTTCTTAAATACTATGTAAGGTCAGCCACAAAAGCGGTTTATCAGTTTTGACAAAAACTCCTAGTCAATAAAAAATCTACTATGATTAATTTTTGATACTTTCTGTATGTTCAAATAAATAACAAATCACAAAAATAGGGCTTGCGATTCTACGATGTGCAAATGATGTTCATCCTTAAGGTGATTCGTTTCTTGGTCGACTTTACATAACTATGTATAGTACTTCTATGGTTAATCCACAAGCAAGTACACATGTTTGCGTTTCAAAGTTCAATAAGATTCAGTTGCGGCCCTCTTTGATCCCAACCATCGATATTATCTATCTCATGTACGGGCACAAATATTTGATTAATCAAAGGGCTAAGCAAAACTTTACCTAGCTGCATATATGTACAAATTCCGCAGAATATTCAAACATAACTTTGGGAATCAATTTACCCAAATTACTCAAGCACCTGAGTAGCGATTGAGTACTCAGCTAAAGCTAACTATATGATGATTGACGACCCGACGCAGTGGGTAGTAGCTCTGCCTTATGTGCCGAGGGTTCCGGGTTAGAATCTTGAATCGGATCAATATTTACACGGAGGCATCGCTATTGCCCTCCGAAACCCAAAGATCCCACTCTCTGGGCTTCAGAGGACAATGGTAACGGCAACCAAGGGTAAGATTATTCGTCAGATTTTTTTAGCTTTAGCCTGTAATGAACGTCAAAGTTGTTAGAATGACTATTGGGACCGCCAGCTTAATGCGGCCTCCGAAGTGCGGAGGCAATAAGCTATGCTATTCTGAAATGATCATTTGCAAAATCACTTCTGAATCCGCAGTGAGACCTTAGTTTTGTACTTTTAAAATGGTTGAGCTCTTCACTAGTACCACTAAGTGACGACAGATATGAGAAAGAATACATGGAGTGAGTATTTTGAAGTCATTCAATAGGATTTGGTATTCCGAAACGAATTCCACCCGACGTGGCGTGAGCGTGACTTCCAAGATACCTTTGGAGGTGATTTATAATACCAGCCCTTTTAATGTCCCACTGCTGGGACACGGGCCTACCCTCCATTCAAGGGGGATTATCCCATAGTCCATAGTGGAAGTGATTTACCCTTTCAGAGTAGCTATGCAGATATCATTATTTGGGCACTCATCCAGGGCACCAGACTACGACTTTCTCCACAAATATCCAGATCTACCCTCAACAAAAACTGGTGCGTTATTATTCGAGGCACATATCAAATTATAGTTGGCAGTTCCTTTGACCCAATATCGATAGTCCCTGAGCAACTGAGATGGGATTCGAAAGTTGTTTTAACCCTATCTTATTAGATCTGGTTACTAAGTGGGTATATCTTAATGTTTGTTCTTACAGCTTTTGACCGTGACTTCGTATAAAATAGGTTTTGAATTATGTATATCATTGCCTTGGTATCAAATAGCATCCACCCTACGTCGCATTAGCTCGAATTCTCATCGAATTCTGGATTATAAGAGGTGGATATGTCTTCTTGAGCGCATATCGAGGTACAAGTAACTGTTGAGGGCAACAGAGTGACCAAATTAAATCTTACATTTACGCCTTTATGAGTATATCAGAAGAGCAACAGGCTACTAACCCTTTGATGATCACAAACGTGCGGTTGTGATCATCAAATGATCACGTGTAATGATGAAAAAGAATATACCTAATACGGATTTAATCGCATTTATTCTATGTTTTTACGTTCTCGACGTATCGGCTGCTTTACGGCAACCATAGTCACGGGAGGACTGTTGTAAAGCAGCCGAATCGTCGGCCACGTAAAAATATTGAATAAACGCGATAAAATCCGTAAGATTAGATTCATTTCAATGTGTAGTATTAATACCAATAGGCAGAAGAACACAATACACATATATGAAACACGCATGTATTTTTGTTAGGACCTATCAGAGCTTATATTGTACAGTCAACTTTCAAAGTTATTTTCAGACCTTCAGATTACTTATTCTTCAGCTGGTGATCTATCGCTATTTTGTTCCAACTAACTTTTTTTGAGATTTAAAACAATTTATTTTACGCGCTCTCCCGAGTCTTATACAGCTTCTAAATTCAAACTCATTTATTGTCTGCGTTTAGGTATAAAGATAAATTGTTGAGCGCCACATCTCTGGTACAATCTCGTAATGTGACGTCATTGGGCGGGATATTTACGCGCCATTTTTTTCCATCGCGGTGCACCGAGTACGTTTTATGGTAATTTATTAAAAGGTTTCGTGGCGGAGGGTAAATAAAAAATTGACGTGTAATTGAATTTTATGCCTTTGGAATAATGTGTCACGGGCTCCCCGTAATGGGCGGCGGTATGATTTTGTGGTGGTTGATAACTTCATTCTTTTGTAGAATTTACATACAATTACGTGTTTTATTTATTTTTTTTTTTTTTTTTTTTTTTTTTAATAGATTTTGTTGCCGCAGACTAGTAGACGTTGTCCTGTCAAAAGACACTTTTTTTTCGACGTTTCGGCGTGTTTAGAGCAAACATGGTCACAGTAGGACTGAGGTGTTAGACATTCTCGTTCTATCTTTGACATTAGGATGTCAAAGATAGAACTAGAATACCCTCATATTTAGTTGTTGCTTGCGGTCCGATCTACGCAGAAAGTGCTCACGGTGTCTTGAGGTCTTCCAATGGTGCGCTTAATTTTGGATTTACTTATATTAATTGCTGGATCCCAAATCAGTGGTAGCACCCAGCCATCTTCCATATTTAAAAGATAATATTTTTTTAAATTTCAATGACCTCATGTATTATCCATGGTCCGAATCGGTGTTCTTTTGAGAGTATCAAATCTGTTTCAATGGATAAACGTACCTATTAAAAAGACGGACACTAAGTCCAACATAGTAAGGCATTATGCACGTTCAATAAAACTTAAATTGACCCAACAAAACCCAGGAAAACAGCAATAAAACCGCCCACAGACCATCCCCAGCAACATCATCGCTCGGAAATTATTTCAAACAATCCAACATAGACCGTACGTCGATCCGTACGGACATCCCTTGGGTGTCTCATGACTAGCCAACCTGACCCTTGCTACCCCCTTTAGTTCCCCTAAAATTTCCTGCTTAACTTAGCCTGCAGGTGGGTGGGAAGGTCAAGCTATTGTGGGCAAGTTATACATAACAATTGGACCGTCCTCTTATCTAAAAGGATCATTTTTCACGTCAGTGCAACCGCCAGGCGACATTTGTCACAACTCCTTGAGGCTTTTTATGTGTGTGATCGTTAACGTGTAGGTACGTAAATAGCGTAGATTTATATATATATATAGTTAAACATTGTCTCTACCTTTTTGCAATTTACATTGAGACTCTACACAAAACGCCGAGAATCTTAGAGCAGTTTTCAGGCCTTTTCGACGTTTTGAAGCCATGTATCGACTTGCGAATGTGGCGCGTTGTGAACCGTTCTGTGGTTCAGTTGTTCATGTAGAGTAGTTTACGCTCTTCATTCGAAATAATTGAAAAAATGCACCCTTGGATAGAAGTACATGTCTGCGCGTGCGCGTCAGCTGGTGTAAGGTGTTCAGCCAAACTCCATGAATAACAGCTGGAATCAAAAACGTTAGACCCGAACCACACAACAAACACTATTTATCTTCCTCCACTTTCTCGAAGAACTTTTTAAATTAAAAACCGGTAAAATAAAAAGGAGCACGCTCAATTGAGCGCTATTGCTCAATTAGGTCCGGGTTAATTAAGCGATTGAGCCAACAATCGCGCGCTCCGTCCGGCTCGGTGGCGAGCTGGCTTTACTCCTCAAGTGAAAAGGCAAGCTCCTTTCCACGATCGAACTTGCTAGGGCTGTGAATATAATCGATTCAGCTTTAATATTTCATTCAATTAAAATTTACAATTACAGTTAAATAGGAAAATAAAAAACTTAAAAATAGTAAGACAACGAAATATGTATCAAAAATAACTTGTCCGCGTGGAATATTGATTTCTGATATTTGCGTAAGTATTACTTATTAAAATAAAAGTTATCTTACAGATTATATCGGTTTATTTTATATTTTGGGAACGTAAAAACATAAAATAAACGCGATAAAAACTGTGAAATAAGTTTTATTTCAATTCAAAATATTATTTGACTCGCCAATCTTTTACGATTAGCAAAAGTCACGGCAAACATAGTTTGCCTGTTTTAATTCCGCAGTAGCAGTCTCTGAACAGTAACAACACGTTTTATATATATAATGACTAGCTGCGCCCGGCGGTGTTACCCGCGATAAAAATTATGAAAAATTAAAACATCTATCCCACGGGAACCATACATTTTACCGGGATAAAAAGTAGCCTATGTGCCATTCCAGACTATAATCTATCTCTGTGCCAAATTTCATCCAGATCCGTTCAGCCGTTCGGGCGTGAAAGAGTAACAAACATCCATCCATCCATCTATCCATTCATCCAAACTTTCACATTTATAATATTAGTATACATATATATAATATACTAGCTGTTGCCCGCGACTTCGTCCGCGTGGTATTTAACTAAGACAACCGTTGGCAACAGCCTGCTCGCGTTCTGATCCCGCGGGACGCATTGCAGATTGTTGCTATCAAACTTTAAGCAGGCGCAGCGCTGCAACATTGGTTTTAATTTTTTTTCGAGAGATCCAATTTTTTTTTCTAAAATAAAAGTAGCCTAAGTTACTCCTTGTTACATCAGCTATCTGCCAGTGAAATTCCCGTCAAAATCGGTCCAGCCATTTCAGAGATTACCCGGAACAAACAGACAGACAGACAGACAGACAGACAGACGGACAGACAGACAGACGGACAGACAGACAGACAGACAGACAAAAATTGTAAAAAATGTTGTTTCAGTATAGGTAACGTGTATACATCCAAATGCACTTAGTAAAAAGCGGTTATTTTAATATTACAAACAGACACTCCAATTTTATTTATATGTATAGATAATATGATGATATGCTAAAAGTTAGAAAAGCTGAATAAGAACTATTTTGGAATGACAAAAAATATAGTTTGCAGGTCCAGTTACAGCTCGTTAAAAAGCCAACAATGATTAGGGACGCTAATAATAAAATCATAAATTCTGACATAATTTATGTGTGAATTTAAAAGTTGACTAATTTAGGATCAAGAAGCGAGCGGTAGCCCTACAGCACTGGAACTATGTGTTTAAAGTCAGACATTGTGCGGTAAATTGTAAAAATCGGATTAGGGAGGCGGCAGCGTGGCGCATGCGATGCTGGTCACACCTCAGATTTCAGACTTCAGATTCTTCAGACTTCCGATTCATCAGACTTCAGATGAAATGTATAGAAGACCCCATTCCCATTCTTCTCCATGAAACAGAAACGGTATTCCGGCATTCTGATTCTGAAATCAGAATCAGAATACTTTTTATTCATGTAAACCATTAAGTACAGTACTTATGAATCGTCAAAATAGTTACAAAATGCTAAGCTTCAACTTTACCATCCGTTTGGAATGCCGTTTCTGTTTCATGGAGAAGAATGGGCAAGATGCATGCCATGCTTGCTGATTTTTAAAGATTAGTTGCATTTTTGAGCAGTACATTGTTATGGGTATGTAAGAATAATGTAGGAACGGTTAGGCAGACTTTAGCAGCTGTTCAAAAAAAAGTACTAACTCTAAGTATATCATTACAAGTTAATGACTACATGGTTCTCACATTTGCAAATTAATTATTATCAAATACATATATTTTTGATACTTTGGTGTGTAGCCAATTTGCGCGTCTTTGATTATACTATTTATACTAATATTATAAATGTGAAAGTTAGGATGGATGGATAGATGGATGGATGGATGTTTGTTACTCAATCACGCCATAATGGCTGAACAGATCTTGTTGAAATTTGGCACGGAGATAGATTATAGTCTGGAATAGCACATAGGCTACTTTTTATTCCGGTAAAATGTATGGTTCCCGTGGGATAGATATGTTTTATTTCTTCATAGCGCAAAGGATCGAGATGGTTTTTTGCGCGGGTAACATCGCAGGGTGCAGCTAGTACTTCATAATAATAGCTCTTTTTAATGTCCCATTAATAGGGCACGGCATTACCCTCAATGCGACAGGGATTAGGCCATAGTCCACCAAGCTAGCCTGGTGCAGGTTGATCATTTACACAATTATTTTAAAAATAAACATGATCCATAAAATTTACTAATTCACCTGTTAAAACATATTTTGCACTTTTTTGTTACGCCTTATATACGTATAATTCAATTTTCAGATTTTGGGTACGATCACGCTTGTATCAGATAAGAGTATGCAGAAATGTAGATATCGTGGTACACTGAGATAATATTCATGCTTTGTTTTTCTTAACCATAATTTTACGTATTCACATAAATTCTTAATGGAAGGGAATTGTTTTTTCGGGAATTCCTTTAAGGGTACTAAAACGTGGCTTCTAGTTTTTAAATTACAAATATGACTAGTATTATCCAATTTTAATTAAAATATGGGTAAGCCTATTAGCCCCTCGAACTAAGCCAGAGTTTGCGCCAGGAAGGGGTGTGGTCACGTTACTAGTTCAAAGGGCAGTGTGGAGTTGATAGTAGGTACACGGGAACCCCCAGATTCAACTAATCTACAAATGATAATGAAATGCCATTGTAATCGTAGTTAAAGATGTCCTCAATCATGATCGAGTCGGTCCGACATTTTTATTTTTACATTATTTATTTTTAGCATAAAAACATTGAAGTATTTTGTGTTTGCCGTTTTAATATTATAACTTTACGGCAAACAACTTTCTTAACTTTACTCATCACTTTTATTATTTTTATAACTTGCTAGTTGTCCCGGCGAACTTCGTACCACCCGCAAATCAAAACTATGCTAAAATAAATAAATTATCCGTATTATTTTTAGTGACCTTTTTTCATCCCACTAATCTATACTATATAATATTATAAGTGTGAAAGTTTGGATGGATGGATGGATAGATGGATGGATGTTTGTTACTCTTTCACGCTCGAACGGCTGAACGGATCTGGATGAAATTTGGCACAGAGATAGATTATAGTCTGGAATAGCACATAGGCTACTTTTTATCCCGGTAAAATGTATGGTTCCCGTGGGATAGATGTTTTAATTTTTCATACTTTTTATCGCGGGTAATATTATAAATGTGAAAGTTTGGATGGATGGATGGATGGATAGATGGATGTTTGTTACTCAATCACGCCACAACGGCTGAACGGATCTGGATGAAATTTGGCACAGAGATAGATTATAGTCTGGAATAGCACATAGGCTACTTTTTATCCCGGTTAAATGTACACTTTTTAATCGCGGTTAACACCGCGGGCGCAGCTAGTGTGGTATATAGTTATTCTGCTATTCGGGGCGGAGACAAAAATCAAATTCAAAGATCATAAAAACCAGTCCACCCGTTCTTGAGTTATAAATGGTGTAACTAACAAGACTTTGTATTTTGTATATATATATATACAATATATATATATATATATACAATATATATATATATATATACAATATATATATATATATATACAATATATATATATATATATACAATATATATATATATATATTGTATACAAAATACAAAGTCTTGTTAGTTACTGTGGTGTTACCCGCGATTAAAAACTATGCATGTTACCATATTAATCTACCCCACGGGAACCATGCATTTTACCGTGATAAGCCTATGTGATATTCCAGACATATAATCTATATTGGTGCTAAATTTCATCCAGATCCGTTCAGCCGTTCTGGCGTGCTTGAGTAACAAACATCCATCCATCCATCCAAACTTTTACATTTATAATATTAGTGGGATATATTACAGTTTAATAAGACATGAGCCGCGGATCCAAAGTACTGTGTAACAAAATGCGACAACAAATTAATTAAAAAAAAATGTTTTCTTTATACTTTAAATCAAACCACAGTACACATAAAAGTGAAATCAAATTCTCTATCGTTGGACAGGTACTCCGGGGAAATCAGAATACAGCGTGACGTCACATGCCACGAGCTGATGTGACGCGCGCCCGCCGCACCAATACTTTATTGATGATTGGCATTGCTCTGATCCCTGTAAACTTTTTAATGCTGATTAGAATCGTGTAAATTTAACGTTTATTTACATTACAATATATTGGACTGTAAATATTCTATTCGTCAAACATGTATATTATAGTAAGAGCCTTTGATACGTATAGATACTGTAGCGGCTACTGCAACCGCTCCACAAGCTACGCAGATGGCGCTGCAGACGCATTCAGAACAATAGACAATTGACGTCACAATCCTGAATCGCGCTATATGAGTTTTTGGAGCAAGTAACATATATACAAGATCCCGACAATAACCGTCGACAATAGCGGCAATAGCGGCCGCCCCGCCTGGCTGGTAGATCTACCCTTTTCCGCTAAAAACTGTCAGATTAATATCGATCAATTTATCAGAAATCGTAGTAAGAAGGTCATATTGATTCTAGTTAAAGTTGTCTGTGTAACCAGCTAATAAAAGTTGAACGACCCCACATGCGGCCGCTAATATAAAGGGTTCCGAGCATTCCGCCCGTAGACAAATGTTCGGCTGTCGTTCGTTCGATGTAAGGAATGAGAACCGTTAGATAAGAGAATGGAGCGACGGCACACTCAATGGCAACACAGACCTCAGTTGGGCTTAGACTTGGCCAGTATTTATAGCTTGACACACTTTACATTCGCATAAACTGACGACTTGCTGGGCTATTTTAAACCATTCGAAATCGATAACGGAATCGAAAACGTCCGAGCTGGATTACCGCAATCGCTATTAAAATTTCCGAATTTGATTATCTTCGATGTATCTTGATGACAATACCAAATCGTTTGGTCAAAAAGTTTCGTCGGAAAGCTCGTCGGGAGCGACATTAACATTGGAAAGTTTTAAATTCGTTTCCGATGTCGATTCCGAATGATTTAAAATAACCCTGCTGATTAGCTCAGCGAACCTGCTTTCTCTGCTGCGCGTCCCGGGTTCGAATCCTGGTAGGGACAATATTTATGTGATGAGCATAAATGTTTGTGTCCGAGTCATGGATGTATATTATCTATATAAGTATTATATACTGAGTTCGCCCTCAGTCCATTGTACGGTTACCACAATACAAGTGTTGCTTAGTGTGGGGCCGTATAATTGGTGTTTTCCTTTGGCGATATTTATTTATTGTTATTAATTATTTATAAAAGATTCGTTATCCTCGCGACTGGTCGGGCTTTGACTACCCAAGGTGTGGCTTAGTTGAAACGGTCATACTACAGTTGCACTGATAACACACCAGCAAAACTATAATTTATACACAGCTTATGGTGCAGATCGGTGATACCTCATTGGTGGTCCGCGGTCCTTTACGCTTGATTAATTTTGGGAGTGCTCATCATAACTTTTTTTCTAACGTCGTACACTTGGAATAACATAATTAATGTAGCTACAGACCTACCTGAGAAATAAATAAACAATAGTAAGTAATTATATTTTATTTCCTACTAGCTGTCCCGGCGAAATGTACTCCTAATATGTTTCCCAATTTTTAATATAATAGTTTTTTGCTATTCGAGACGGAGACAAAATAAAAAAATAAAGATCATAAAAATCGGCCCACTCATTGTGGAGTTATAAATGGTGTGACCAACACGACTTTATTTCATATATATAGACTGTGGAGCATCTATTGCTTAATAATTCTGTACCAGATTATTCTTAAGAAATTACTTCATTTGAAGACATAGGGCGGAGTTGGCAGGGTCTCATATAAATTCGTACAATTTGTTATTCTGATGACGGTCATTAACCTTAAACGCGAGGGGAACAAGTCCCCGCACAATATTAACAAAATGCCTGTAAATCTCTTGATACTTGATTGCTATAGTTTTGTTGTGACTGGCTATTGAATAAAACACTCATGGAATTGATTTTGTTTTGTAAGCAAGTTTGGAGCATTAGCAATTAATTGGTTTCAGCTCCTCATATTTTGTTAAACTAGTATGTTTTGAGACATCATTGTGTATCTTTAGGTAATAATAATAATAAACTTTAGGTAATAAAAATATAATTAGCTCATGGCTCATTCGTAGCCCAGCGGTCCTGAGAATGCCTCGTTTAGAGGCGAAACACGTGTCGAATACTTTTTTAGATTCGCTTAGTGTCGCGGAGAATTGCATTTTATTTGAGGTCCCGTCACTCGTGATAGATAGTTTCTCGATTAACATCTTAGAGGAGTTCGGGTGTTGTTGGCTTCTTTTATTATCGATCAAACTTGTTTGGTTTATAATCGAAAAAGTTGACAAGCCGAGGGTCAGTGGTGGGTCCTCTTTCCCCATAGGTTAAATATAACTTTGATTTGACTTTGGTTTAAAGAGTTAGAATGATATTATTAATTAAAAAGAGCAGGTAGGTAGACTAAACCTCGTATTTTGTACAAAATCGTGAGGTTTATCTAGTTTGTGCAACGATCGATGACTCATCCCAAACATTGTCTGTAAACAATGCATGACTCAGAGTGGTGTGTTTTGGTAGGTGTGACACATAAAAAAAACCAACAGAATATTCCCTTCGATGTACTATAAGAAGAAAGGGTACGCTAGCGTTAAATTTATAGTGAAACCACGTTTAATGGCGCGAGGTATATAATGAAAAAGATAACATAGTTTTACACACATTTCACAAATCTCTAAAACATGATGCAAGAACAAAAGTAATTTTGAAAATGCTCCATCAAATTACAGTTGACCACCACGTACTAGCAGACATTTATCTAATCCCAAACACTATCAATCACTCCAAAGTGTGCCAAGCGATAAGCAACTTAACATCACAAAGACAGAGGTTAATATTGAAGCGATAGCAGCACCTGATACGATATCAGTTGATAAATGGTATATTGATAAAACACATTGGATTTCTGAAGTATTTATTGCAACACACACAACAAAGCCAGTCGTGGCAATAAGTGAAGTGACGGAAAAATACTGATTTGAAAATATATTATATTTCAAATTATTGAAAGTGAATTAAAAGTACAAAAGTGTAGCTGATATACAAAGCAAAAATGAGCAACACCGCGTGCAAATACTACACAGAGCGAACATTAGGATGGATGATGAACAACAAAATCATCGTTCTCTTATCTCTACTATCATTCTCTCTCTTCGTGTCAACATTGGCGATTGCTGGGCAACGCAACACGCTACACAATGAATTGGAAGATTTGAAAAACAGCTTAACGACCACAGTGCCAACAACAACAGTACAGGCGACTACTGAAACTGCAGTAACTACTGTAGCGGCTGAAACTGTAGCTCCCACTTCGGTGCCAGAGACTACTGAAGCACCTGCCAGTGTACCACCGACTACAGTAGCTGTCACGCCTGATGAGACTATTACTACAACTGCTGTAGCCCCGGGTGGAGCCAAATCATTAACTGACGATGAAGCCAACGAACATCTTGCTAACACAAGGATGTGGAAGCTACTTAGTTATACTGCGTAGTGGTAGTGACGTTTTAAGTCTATATTTATTTCTATTTTGTATAAAGTAGGTATCATCTTTTTTATCAAACTTAGTTTGTGTATGAACGAAACTGGCTTGATCCAGACCGACCGCACAACCTCGCGAGGCAGATTTTCACACTGCTTCGCCACAATGGCTAACACGCTTGATATGACAAGACCTATTTCACAAATGTTGTCACACCAATCGCTCTCTCTCTCTCTCTCTCTCTTATGCTTAATTTATAGGAGGGAATAAGTGATATTGATGTATCTTACATTTTGTCTTGTCAATGCCTACAAAGCGTCTTTAATATTTCATGCCTCGCTAGCAATTTGTGTGTGGCATGTACAGCCTCGCGAGGCCGCGCGTTTGGTTTGGATACGGCCATTGATATTAAACTACGTAGGTAAGTAACACGATGTATATAAGTGTCACTTAGTATTGAAATGTATGTTAAAGTATTAGCAATTACTACAATCTGAACTTGTTACGCAATTGTGTTCAAAATAGAAATCTAACTGTATTTTATTAAGTCCGTATTTCCGTTAATATCGTCAATTCTGTTTTCTACAAATAATACAAGTTCTCAGACTAATAAGTAATAATCAGATTGATACAACAATAAAGGCGTTGCATTTGATTAGGCACCGCTATCAGCAAGGCTTGTATTTGTATGTGTGGGTATTGTGTCTGAGACAAAATTTGACAGGACTAAAAATATTACATTTAATATTAACATACATTAAGTCAAGCTATGCTTAGTTTATGTACGAATAGATATAGCACCAAATGCTATTATCATGTAACTTTGTTTTATCTTGAATTTAATTATGATCTAAGTATATTTTATTTTCAGTAAAGGATAAGATACCATTTGGTTATTCATTAAAAGCCCCTTTATCTGCAAAATGAAGATAATAATTCATGAAATTTTACCGTAATAATGGTTTAATGAATAAAATAGAATTGTGATGCGTTCAGATAACAGCACTTGTAGAATTGCAAACAACAACAAAATCCTTTTGTATCTCTCCAACAATCTTAAAAGGCGGACGAGATAATATCTTTTATAGTTCATTGGAAGCCACAGCTTAGCTATAAGAGCTTTATTTAGTTCGAGCGAAGCGATCATCGCCGACACCCGCCCTCTAGTGGGAAGCCATCGAATTAGAATATAAATTGAACTCTTTATATAAACATTTATAATTTGCATTAAAGGGGAGGTTTTCTGCTAGAAAAAATAATATCTTGGAGGGTAGTGTTAACTAAATTTAAGATACATTCTTCTACGCAGTGATTTTGCCTCAAAGGACTCAGTACACTGTCACAGTTTAAGGGGTGCTCACAGTACCCCGTTGAAATTCTTACAAATCGGCCGTAGATAGAGACGGTTGGTCAGAGATATAAGAGACAGAGATGACACTCGAGTTTTTTTTTAATTATTATCCCCAGATGAACACACCAAACGGTCCCACACTAAGCAACGCTTGTATTATAGGTCAGTACAATTGACTGATGGCGACCCTGCAAATAATACTTATATAGATATTGAACATCTATCACTCAGGTACAAACATTCGTGCTCATCCTCGCATTGAGGTATGGCCCATGCTCAACAGTGGGATATTAAAAGGGCTGGTATTATTATAATTATATATATTAATATTAAACACAAAACACTCACCTTAACATAAACCGGTGGCAACACAGCGACGTTCGGCTAATAAGTTATAAATATTCATAGACAGAAGCAACTCCCGATCTATCGAACGTTTACAACATGACCAGATTCACATGACCTGCCGATACTTATACAAACACGCTTCATAACCCTCATAAAGTTTGTACTAAGCGAGGTAGGGGAAGTCTTAGTAATTTGGACATCTACACTCAACCGAGGGATGGGTGTTCGATACGCATTAAACAATATTTCAATTCGGTATTTATATTTCCTTTGGGAAAGATGCTTTAACACGTTGGCTGCTCGGCTGATTTTTATATAGCGCGGCTGTTTATATAAAGTGCATATAACTAGGTTGCTTGGGCCTGGAGGCTGAACTTTTCCTGGTTTGAACAAGGTACTTAAGACCTGGTAATACATTATGTACCAAATCTTATATGCAACATTTTTTGGAACGAAGTTCCTTATCGCGCGTTTTTTGTAATTTAACATTTAAAAATGTTTTGTATCTGGAAGAATAAGTTGAACTGTTGTATATACCCACTTAGCTAAACAAAACACAAACAATACATAGTTAATAAAAAAAATACTAGCTACATAATAAATATGGCAATTATTTTTATAAATGTCAAAGTATTTACTCGACATGTCTACACAAACGATAAGCGGCCTAATTATATAAAAAAAAACCTTTTAATACGGCTTCATGAAAGATTCTTTTGGTGTTATTAGATAAAAAGTGTCCTTATTCTGGCGCAAGGGTCATTATAGGAGTTTTTAAACGCATTCATATACGAGTAAACCTGCATATTTTCACTCGGGGCGCTGTTTTGAGATTAGTATATAAAATTATTAGTTGACTTGATCAGTATTTCTGCCAAAACTCATTACGTACGATGGCATACTCACATACCTTACAAATATGGCCTAAGTAAGTACTTACCTTTGTTACTTAGCGGTTTTCTTGAGACGTTTCTAACTTGTTTTATTTAATGCCACGCACTGAATTTGTGAAACAAGGCCTTTGTTATAATAAAGGATCCTATTTACGATACTGTGACAAAAACTGTGTGTATAAATAAAACCTTATTTCGGAATATCTCTTTAAAAAAAACTACATTCCTTCGAAATTCGTAACATGCCAATAAACACATAAACATCTTCGTATTTACATCGGCAGTTCAGAATAACACTTTGAATATTCCACCCGTCGATACGAAGCCAGTCATTCCATCAAAGAACGCCTACAAATGAGATCAATTCCCGCGCAAAATTCCGCCGTCTTCGTAGGCATCAATTCCTTGCTACAAAATTGATCAAATAAAAAAATGTGTCGGATATTTTTGGTGGGCCGTAAGAAGTTTTTCCTGTGCCCACTTTCTTTGTTGCGGGGGTGAAATAAACAAATTATTGAGGCGCCACAAAACGTTCGGTTGTATACAGTGACGTCAATTTTTAATCTGGTGATCTTGAATGAAAAACAGATTAACTTTTTACAGCGACACGGTACCTATGTATTTGAGTATATGTTTATTTACAACTGAAGGTCGCTGCATCTTCTTCTAAGTCGTGACGCTCTTATCAGAGCGGTCGTGGTCGTCATGTTTTGGTTCTGGGACTGGTGTTGCTTGCCTCACGATGTCTCGCCATCTCTCCCTATTGGATGTCATCCTGGTGTGTTCATGCAGGGGGCCAGCAGGGGGCATAAGTAGCGTGTTTTAGCCCGGACGGAACGGCACGACAATTTTTGGAAACAACAATTCATAGCAAATGTATACACACAATCACAACACAACAAACAACAATAAACACACATCCACTCAACACAACACACCTTTGTGACAATCTTAGTGTGATGAGCACGAATGTTTGTACCCAAGTCATGTTTTAATATCTATATAAGTATTACATACTGAGTTCGCCCTCAGTCCATTGTACGGTACCCATTATACAAGTGTTGCATAGTGTGGGACCGTATAGTTCACCAACTATACGGTCCCGTTATTAAACCCGCTTACAGTCTTGTATAGGAATTACTTAATAGTTCACTTAAATAAAATGTTATATGTTATGTCCGCAAGCTACAAAATTAAATATAGTCATTGAAAAGATACAGGATTTTTTTTTAATTAAAATATTCATACTTCTTACATGGTTGGGTAAAGACAACATAACACATGTTAAATGAAACTTGTTTTGACATATAATAGCTGGAAGTTTGGTAGTTAGCGCGCGTAGACATTATGGTTTGGTACAAGGATCGCACATTTTGTTACTATTCAATTTATTTGACTGGCTCGAGCTCGATAAGAAAACATACCCAGGGAACTATGAACTTCATGCCAAATGCCATTAAAAAATCAGCTGTAATTTTTTTTTTTATATAATTTGATATGATTGGTTTTATCGCGTGTTTATTTTATGTTTTTACGCTCCCGACGTTTCGGCTGCTTTACAGCAAAGAAGTCTGCAATCTGTGGACATTGCACAGGATCGCAGCTCAATATATTCTCGCAAAAGAACATCCATAGCAGAACTCATCATCACTTACCATCAGGTGAGATAGAGATCAAATATCTATAATGTAATAAAAAGAAAAACCGATTCAGTGTCGAGTAATTCTTGATAATTCTTATTGAATTATATTTACCCCTGATGATGTATATAATGATAATGTTGATTGCGATGATGATGATAAAATGAATCCCTCCCCCTATCCCCCTATCCTTAACAGTAAAACTATGGATACCGTAATGAAAATGTACCGGACGTCTTGGGAAAACTGGCATAATAAAGCTATACTATTTCATTTCAATTTCCTTGCACGTTTATGAACACAACATGGATAATATCGCGGTAATATTACACATTATTTATCGAAAAAACACATTTTTTGGAAAATAATACAAACTGACCACTTCAGAAAGAAAAGAAAGAGTGAAAAAACATTTATTTATGACAAATACATTTGAACAACACTACATATAATATAATCTATCTTTGTGCATCACTTTAGGCAGACGACGTTCAAAATTATGTTTGTCACAAATCGCTTCACAGTTCAAGTTTCCGCCAAAAAGTCGACAGCATGCTCTGTCAAAGACGAAACGATTACAATACGAGGTCTTACTCAAACTACATACGTCGCCCGCTCGCTCTCATAGCTTAGTCCACACATTGTGGTCCCACCTGGCCGTGGTGTGTAGATATGTATAACGGTCTCGGAGCACTTACACGGTGGCCTTGTTGTAACGACCAAAGTTTTCAGTGTTGCCAACTTAATATACACAACATTATCATAACAATAACATTGTGATATAAGTAAAAGCAGAGTGATTATATCGATAAATCGGATTTCAAATTGTCCGTGGTGGCGATACACACTTATAGTAATGTATCTTTGTATTACTGAATTAATTTTCAGGATCAGATCAGTAAATCCGGAGATTACACGACAAACTTTGTTTATTATTAACCGACTTCTAAGATGAGGTGGTTCTCAATTCGGTTGTATTTTTATTAAGTTTAGTTTTTGTCAACGCACACGACGAAATACATATCTGAAGATTTCAGCGGCATGATGTACAAATGATTGATGAAAATCGTACCGCTGAAATATCGGCTGACAAGAGAAAATATTTATTCTGTGCTCCATATTAGATTTGTGTACACATTGTCCATATAACGGGGACGAATTATCTGCGGGATTATTTGATATTAATCTATTTGCTAGGGTTCATGTTGACTGTTATCTTATCTGTGATGGATAGGAGTATAGACGCAGACTATTGACAATATTTTTGTTGCTAAGCCTTTTTTTTGATTAACATAGTCACATAATAATAATATCGCTAGACGAACAACAACTATACGGTCACACACTAAGCAACGCTTGTATTATGGGTACCGTACAATGGACTGGGAGCGAACTCGGTATATAATACCATGACTTGGATACAAACATTCGTGCTCATTACACAAAGTTTGTCCCTACCATGATTCGAACCCGGGGCCGTCGGCGCAGCAAGTAGGGTCACTATCAACTGTAGCGCAGTTAGTAGTGACCCTGCTTTCTGTGCCGAGGTTTTGAGAATGAATTATTTTTATTAATATTGCTTAAGTGACTTTTTTCTATGTTTTAATTTTCATATATATTAAAAAAATTACATCCTAAAAATCGGTCCATCTGTTGTCGAGTTATATGTGGTGTAAAACATGGTTTTATATATATAGATATTATATTAAAATTTGAAGGTGTTAGTAAAAAAAACACTCGACAACTACCGTAATTTTACATTAGTATATTGACAGATGTCAGTTTACAATGTAAATTCTTAACGCAAAAGACGGTGGTAAATTGTAGTATACTGAACCATACATTACTTCAGTAGCTATTACTCAGTGTAACCATACACCAAGCAATCATCCCAACGCAAGCAAACCAAACTCTCCTTTGTGCAACAAAATAGAGCAACTGAAAAAAACGAGCCATTTCTATTCCTGTTCGTGTAAAAGGCGAAGGCATAAACATTTGAATGATAACCTTTTCATGTGTTGTAGCACCGCGTAGCAGTGTGCTACGCGGCAGTGTGCTACGAGACGCGCAGCGGAGCGGTCGCGTAGCGTATCGGTACTACGGCGGTGATGTAGCGATGTTCGCTGGATAAAAGTTACATTAATTATTTCTCATATTGTACGAATTCTGTGTTGTGGTTAGTGCTCAATGTTTATGAAAATGGTTAAAGAATCTAAAATGGTTAATTTCGTGATTCAAGTAATTTGAAATAAAATGGATATAAATATTTAATCCACTGTCTTTGTCCGGCGTAGTTGTAAATTAAGCTAAAATTGTCTGATCTAAATTGGCCGCAATTTTCTTTGTTTATTCAAATTTATTGAAGTGTGTAAGTCGTTTTAAGTTCATACGCTCTGAAATGTTTAAATAAAAACGAGAAGATTTTGTAGTGGAATTTAGTTTGAAAATAATTATAATATTAAACTAGTTTACACAATGCCAAGTTGATTGGCGAAGTGAACAATTCACCTCGTTAGTGAAATAATGTTTCTTTGTCTAATAGAAATTGTAAATTTCGTATTACGTGTTAAGTTGGGTGAATATTTCTTTTCATTATTCATAATTAAAGCTTGATTTTCATTTTAAATAACTTTTAATTAACATCGTTCTTTTATATTTGATTTTGCAGAAAGGTCTCTAAAGTAGATATATGATCATGTCATAATTGCATACTAACAAACCCAATTTTCAAAATTCCTAATTAATGTTTCACATTTTTCATTGTTTTTTGGCCACGTATCCCAAGTTTACAATAAACACATATCCCCAAATATATAGATATTTATAATGGCATTATAACAAACTTTTCAGAGGAAAAAGTCCGTTATAATTGTATTAAAATCCATTATGACTGTCTATAAATTTGAGGAATAGTCTTAATTCTAACACATGTAGCATAAAAAAGGTTTGCTTAAATACATTTTTTTTAATATAGTTTACATAAATGAAGCACAACGAAAACAAATGAAACTTCATTTAAATGTAATTGCATAGTGGTGTGTATGAAAATGTACTATTTTGGGTGTATAACTGTGAACAGTTTCTAAGTACGGAATGAGGAGCGGGAAGACTTGTTTCTGGTCAATGCTACAAGCATTGGCGCTGCTACCAACGATGGCTCTCAAAGGTAAGATATATTTTTGCAGTGTATCTGTCTGTCTATCAGCCGATAGCCGTCCATTGCTGGACATAGGCCTCCCCCAATGACTTCCACACGTCACGGTCCTCCGCCACTCGCATCCACCGGCTTCCTGAGACGCGTGTGATATCATCGGTCCACCTTGTGGGTGGCCGTCCTACAATACGTCTTCCGATTCGTGGTCGCCATTCTGGAACCTTTTTGCAGTAAAATCTCCTAATATGATTTTTTTTCGGGTTTATCGCGTTTATTTGATGTTGTTACGTTCCCGTCGTTTCGGCTGCAACATTGCAAATTTACAGCAACCATGGTCACGGGAGGACTGAGGTGGTTGACGTTCTACTATCATAGTTTAAACCAGGGTAGGGTATTTAGTTTTTGTCTTCTTAATTTGATCATAATCAAAATATTATTTTTATTCAGGAAAACCATTAAAGCAGTAGTATCTATTCTACGATAGCTATAATACAAACGTTGCTTATTCTGGGGCCATACAGTATATGAAAAAAAAAAGTATGTGGTGGGTAGCTCTCTATCTCTCTATTTATTTATATATCTATAGTACTCATGAATCGTTATACAAAGAGTTGTTTATTTCACATGGCTGCAAAATAATTTGAGTCTAGTACCTTTGAATCCATTTCTACGCTCCGGATTCTATTTTTGAATTTAAATATCCGAAGCCTACGTTTACTCAGTTTTCAATTGTAGCTCTCGCACCAAATAACAACTTTACGACCATGCATAGCAAACAACTATTGCCGCGCCGAAAAAAAATCTTCATAAATCCCTGACAGTACCCGCAGCAATAACTTAGCGCAAAGTTAAACTAAACTTATTCATTAACTCCAGCCGGCTTTTGGGATGGCCGTTAAAATTCATATCTTATTAACTTCGCTAAGCGCCACTTGGAACTTATTACTTATTTAAGTCTAATTAGAGGATAAACCGCTCAAATTGCGAGGAATCATAATTTGTAGATTTGAGACACTGATTTTTGAGTAACTGTGATTTGTCTTATTCACCAAACCAATCTGGCAGTTATTTTTTTATGTTAATCCAAAAAAAAACTACCATCTGTGCCAATGATTACATAAGAACTGTAGCAAATATTACTATAGGGTAATTTGCTATAACGCTTGCCTCAGTAACGAGGATCGCAGGTTCAAACCCCTTCTGGGATTTCATATGCGAATCTCATTTTCAACCATGATAATCACTTGCTAAACGATGCAGGAAAATATCATGAGGAAACCTGCATGTCTGAGAGAACCCCTCGAAAGATGAGTGAAGTCCGCCAACTCGCTGAGCCAGCATGATGGACTATAGCCTAATCCCCCTCACATTGAGAGGAGGCGTGCCCAGCAGTGGGACAAAAACAGCTGGAATTATTATTCTTACACTGGTAGGCTTCGGCCGTGACTAGTCACCACCCACTGAACAAAGCCATGTCGCCAAGCGGCCTAGCCGTGTTCCGGCATGATTTTTGTTGTTGCCATTCATGGATGGCGGGTCAGATCAGTTGCGCTGCATGTGCCTAGTGAATGTAGCGTCTCGATCTACTACCGCCTTCCTACCTAGGCAAGTATGCTCCATCGTAGATCTCATCGTCACTTACCATCAGGTGAGATCGAGATCAAATACTTGCCTATGCCTATTTTATATGCCTATAATGTAATAAAAAGTGAACTCAAGTGAACTATACCGATATGAAGCAAATTATTGAGGTGTAAACACATTTATAATGCCGTAAAACTTCACGTATTTTGAATGATATATCTCTGTACGTGGTTTGCATGGCTTCAATATCATACATTCTATTGATTTTTAGATCGACATTGCATACTTACTATATACATTTACGCGAATACTACACATTGAAATAAAACAAATTTTAAGGATTTTGTCGTAGCGTAGATCGGACCGCACATAACAACTAAATATGTAACCCAGTTCTAACTATGACTCTAGGACGTCCAACACCTCAGTCCTCCCGTGACCATGGTTGCTGTAAAGCAGTCGAGACGTCGGGAACGTAAAAAAAAAAATAAACGTGATAAAGTCCTTTAAATTAGTTTTATTTAAATTTTTATGTTGTATTGAATAATCCCTATAAAGAGATTTTAAGCTATCTTAACAGCTGTAGATCATAGTAGTCATTGATTTTTGTGGTTAAAGTTCAAGCGATCTTTTGACTCGTTGACTTCATTCTATGGTTTATATAGAGCATAATAGCGTAGCACACATATATTAGCATTCGGTGACAGGTGCGAAGTGTCGCGAGATCGTGACGTCACAACCACCTCGCCCTTTCACGTGACTTATTTTATTGTAGTTTTACAGCTTTCGTTTTTTACAGCCAGCATTTTTGTTCGTTCGAGTATCGTAAATATCGTGGATATGGTCGCGTTATATTGCGTACTGATATTCAGTTAGCTGGTACAACTTTGCTAATTGACTAGCCATTTTTACCATAGATTAAGAGTTTTTTTTTTATTTACAAAGCAAGAAAGGTCGTCGTATTTTTTCCAATAAATCTTGTCATCCAGTCAACGGTAGTTATTTGGCCGATTTCCAGTAATTACTAGCGATAACTAAAACATATTGTAGAAAAAAATATGATGATAATGGATGATCCACTAAGTTAGACGGATGATTGACATGTCCACTAGTTTTAAAGCCATAATTGTCGTAGCGTAGTAGCGTAGCATCGTAGCGCGTAGCACGTAGCTTCAGCACCTCGACTCACTAAACCAAGTGGATCTAGGTTTGGAGGGTCCCGTCTGAGCAAATATCGAAAAAGAACATCTCGAAATTTTCCCAAGGCTGGGTATTACTAGGAATACTGACTGACTTTCTATAAAATTCGTTATTCCCTGTGATGCGAGCCCGGGTTTGGGCAATTCTGTGTTCGTTCCATGTTTACATAAACTACGGACAAATTGATCTGTTTTCTTGTGTAGCTTGACCTACATCGATCAGGTACCGAGCTATGCTGAGTTTCGGAACCAAACCCGCGTCTTTATGAAAACGCCCCCGTTTCATCAGTTTTAGTTAGTATATAATTATTTCCACAAATAATATGTGTAATATAAAACATGTAGGAACTATATATTTTCAGAAATTTACCATTTCATTTAACTGACTCGTAGATATTTAGTTTTAAATTATCATTTGACTAAGAACCACCAATTATGCCGTTAAATGTCTGTTAAATACAATCCGTGAAACTTGAAAACGGATATAATAACCCAAGTAGCTTCGCTAATGGTTCGTTATCATATTGTAACAGTAGATTCTCTTCTCTATCATGAATTGAATAGAGTAAGTTTTCGATTGAGTTAATACTGGTGTTGTTAATTATTAAATATAATCAATACTTCGGAGGCTTTGAATAATAGAACAGGGATTCTGATTGTTTAAGACAAAGCGTTTAGAAATATATACTACTAGCAAACCCAGCGAACTCCGTTTCGCCACCAGATGGCTTCGTTTTATGTAACATTTCGTTTGGTTTTTCCTGAATTTTCTTTGCTATAAACCTCACGGAGCCCGAGACCTTTCCAACGAATGCAAAACCGTGGAAATCGGTTCGTGCGTTCTGGAGTTATAGCGTCAGGAAGGAAAACCCGACTTATTTTTATATATACTACTAGCTGCACCCCGCGATGTTACCCGCGATTAAAAAGTAAGTAATTTTCCTCTATGCATTTTTCCGGTATAAAAAATTAGCCTATGTCATTTTCCAACCCCTAAACTACCACTACGTATGCAAAAAATCATGTCGATCCTTTGCTCTATGAAAAATTAAAACAAATCTATCCCACGGGAACCATTCATTTGACCGGGATAAAAATAGCCTATGTGCTATTTCAGACTATAATCTATCTCTGTGCCAAATTTCATCCAGATACGTTCAGTCATTCTGGCGTGATTGAGTCACAAACATCCATCCATCGATCCAAACTTTCGATTCGATTTAGGAGTATGATATAACAATAAAAAACATACCCCTTTTAATGTCCCACTGTAGGGCACAGGCCTCCCATCAATGTGAGGGCATCAGGCCATAGTCCCCCACACTGGCCTAGTGCGGGTTTGTGGACTTCACTCGTATTTCAAGCTGTATATTTAATTCAACAAAAAATTGATGTAAAACCTGTGTGTTCATAAGATATTAAAATAAATAAATAAATACCGCCATACGATACACCAACTATACGGTCCCACATTAAGCAACGCTTGTGCTATGGGTACCGTACAATGGACTGAGTGCGAACTCAGTATATAATACTTATATACATATTGAACATCCATGACTCAGGTACAAACATTCGTGCTCATCACACAAAGCTTGTCCCTACCAGGATTCGAACCCGGGACCCTTGGCGCAGTAAGCAGAGTCTACTACCAACTGCGCTATCCAGGCCGTCAAAAAACACCAAAAAGTAGACCGCGGTTTGTTATTTTGCAAAAAGTAAAATTTTTGATCTGCGGCGCAAAAGCTTGAGGTCTTTTTCGTACAATTAAAAAAAATTGGGAAAGCTGTAGTAAATATTTTAGGCCTTATTATATCATGAGGCCATGTGTATTCCATGCCTTATTATATAATGAGGCATGTAAGAGGCTATTAAAATAAGGTACTGATATTCAATATATGCACTAATTACGTATAATACTCTTAGTCCCGTTCCGTTGTCTCGTTTTGCAGTCCCGTTCTTGCTTCAATAATTAAGATATGAAGATGTAGAAATGTAGTATGCGTACATGGTAACACATTAAAGATAAAAAAAAGTATATTTTGCTATAAACAAGAGTTAGTCCATAAAGAGAGTTTGAAAAAAATGAATTTTGTAAAAATATACAAGCCTGATTTTTGATTTCTTACCGGATCTTTTGAGATGAGGTGGCATTCTGATCCTAGTGAGGAATTAAGAAAAAAATTATGTAACACTTTGTCAGTGCCCCGTGCCCCGTAGGCATGTACAAAATAAATGTTTAGACTTTAACAGCTCAAGGCTACAAAGAATTTACCCTAATAATGATTTCTGGCGAAACATTAAAGCAGTGTTTATAAGGCCACTAATTATTGATCTCGATTGTTACAGATTCTCAAATGACAACAAAGAAGATTTCAGAAGAGCCCGAGTTTGAACGACCTATTGGGAACCACACCTTCTTCTTGGGAAGAGAAGCAGTGCTTGGCTGCGCTGTCACGAACCTTGGCAAGCATAAAGTGAGTGCTTTTGATGACGTCACTCTCTCCCGGACCTTGCATAGTCTCCTCCACTCTCCTCTCACTCTCCTATATCTCAAGAATCAACTCCTATACTATCCCGGTTATTTATTGTACCGTCTAAAAAAATAGGTTGCTATTATCGGTAAATAAAGTACAAGGTTTTGGGCAAAGTTATTTATTATTTATTTTAGAATAACAAAGTATTATTGATTTCTTATATTTACGCGAATAATATTCATTTAACTAATCATATTTTATAGATTTTCTCGCGTTTATTTTCTTATTTTACATTCCCGACGTTTCGGCTGCTTTACAGCAACCATGGTCACGGGAGGACTGAGGTGTTCGACGTACTAGTATCGCAGTTTGAACTGGTGCTGTTTGGTTGGTGTAAAACAGCCGAAACGTCGGGAACGTTAAATCAGAAAATAAACACAATAAAATCTTTAAAATAAGTGTTATTTCAACTGCGTATTGAATTTTATATTTCCAACTGTAATAAACCGTCAAATGGGACTAGGCCCGCCACACACAACCACAACTGTTACTCCTGTATGCCAGGATCCAAAGCCAGCTCAAATAAACACTCTCGTGTATACCATAAATAATATGAATATAATACTCTATATAATTTTAAGACGACAAAATAATCATATTACAGATCCCTCACAAGAATTATTTCTACAAAATCTGTAAGGTAATGTGTCCGAAATCTAAATTTTCATTCGTGTAACACACTATTATCTCTGGGAGCGACCATCCATTACACACGGCGAATTATCGTCGCAGCTAATGGATGATATCGTGATGGGAGCTATTAGACGTGGTTATTAGAAAACTATCCAACTTCGGTCGTTAGCGTGCCGGCCGCGCGTTGATCAAACGTTTTGGAAACGTCCGATAATGTTCATTTGTATAAATTGCTAAACAATCAGAAGTATCATTAAGGAGCAATAAATAAGTCTTGCCTAGGTACGGTAGCCGAATGAAAAGGTTCGTCGGTCTTTGAATTGATTCATTTAAAGTTCCGCAATCACATGTTAACTATGTCACAGAATAGTCTTTCGCATACTACACCTTGAAATAAATTTAATTTTAAGGATTTTCCCCCCCGTCTCCCGTCCGACGGGATTGTGTCCACCTGTGAATATGGTTGCTGTAAAGCAGACGAAACGTCGTGTACGTAAAAACATAAAGTAAACGCGATAAAAATCGTAAAATTAGTTTTATTTCAATGTTGCATAGATAATGATGTTTAAATCTTCGAAAACAAAGTTCAAATTTACTCCAATTAATGTTGTTTTATTTTTTTGTTTGGTCAAATGGTTTGACTGGCCATCAATATTTTCCTATAAATGTTGTGAGTATATCTGTTACATCCTCTTTGTGTATGATGATTAAAACATAACAGCCAGTGTCTATCAATATCACCAATACTTATTTTAGAATATTTTATAGTTGACTCCATTTAATTTCATTGCATTTTATTTCATAAAGAAAAAAGAAGAAAGACGGAGTAAGCAAAAGGGTAAAAATCAAGCAAATGCTTTATACCATAGATTCTACAGTAAAAGCAATTATTACAAAGTTGGTAGTAACTGTACATACTTATCAGCGCGTGACCTGTTACTGAAATCTATACTCTTTTTTGTGTTTGAATTTGAATTTTGGAGTGGGCAATACCACGTGTAATTGATGGTGTTATGGCGGCCATGCCAAGCCATTATTATTATTAGTAGTTTTTTCATAAATTCCAACACACTATTATAATCATTACGTGAAGGCAGAATTTCGATATGTAAATACAGAAAAAAAGTTTGGTCAAAATCACAAGTGTCATTTTATAGGAAGCAATTTTTTTTTTTAAATTTATTATAAGTAATCTATTTATTTTAAGAAATCAATATTTATTTTTTAAGTCGACATCGCCTTTCTGTTGTCACAAATGCGCTAAACAAAAGCAAGCTCCAGGCTTAGTATACCTTTTCCAAATCACCCTGTCTGTATAGTACCTAAGAGAACAAATTGCTTTTTGAAAACACGAACAGACTCACATCTTATCTAAAACAAGTTAATAATACCTCACCAAATACTTGTAAGCCAGTTAAACTAACAAGCCCCAACTTCATCACTTAACTTGATATATAGCCGATGCAAGTTCTGCAGAACTTGCTGCTACTATAAAATAACCATCAATCTATATACAGAGGGTGTTAACACTGAAATATTTTTGCATTTTTTTAAGCTTTATAGAGCCGAGAAAACGGCCTTAATGGAGATATTTTTTATGTTCGCGCTTTTGTTATGAAGGTTATGTTATGTTTTATGTTATGTTATATTATGTTTGAATATACCTTTGCGCTATAAATTTAGAAGAAACGTTAATAATAATAAATATAATAGTTAGTAGGACATATACTGTTAAAGAAATAAATTAAATGCCAACGAAAAATAATGATATCATTAACGCAAAATTTAATTTAACTAAAACATATGTGTGTTGTTTTTATGTTTGTGTATTTTCTTTTGTTTGATATGAAAATTGTATTTCTATGTAGCAATAGGCATAACTCCAACTTATTAGTATACAAAACTTTAATATAGTTAGTTGTTAGTAAGCCATTCTGGTTAGAAGAACTTTAGTTTAGGCTACAATATAATTATATACGTTTGGAAATTGCTGCAAATAAATCAACTGTGTAAATAAAATTATATAGAATATTCCTGAGAAAACAAGGACTCGAAAGGCTCGTCTCGTAGGCAATTAGAGCCACAAAATTCTACCAATTAAGGCTCATTATCAGGCTCGGTGTTGTCGGACCGCGGCTTGGCCGAATGCAGACGGCATAACAATGCACCAAAATCAAGCTGCACCTTTTGTAAGACACGTTGGGAATTTTAATACCGGCGTGCAGGTAATGGCTGCCAGTATTTTGTTTCTTTGTTTATCTTTTGCAAGGTGTTTTCTTTTGCCTTTTTTCTTTCGCGCGTTTCTGCGCGCGCTGCCGCGATTTAGCCTTATTGTTTAGAAGCAACATTTCAGTTTTTATTGGTAAGAAATAGCTAACCTATGGGGAAAGAGGACCCACCACTGACCCTCGGCTTGTCAACTTCTTCGATTATAAACCAAACAAGTTTGATCGATAATAAAAGAAGCCATCTAAGATGTTAATCGAGAAACTATCTATCACGAGTGACGGGACCTCAAATAAAATGCAATTCTCTTGTTTGGTTTATAATCGAAGAAGTTGACAAGCCGAGGGTCAGTGGTGGGTCCTCTTTCCCCATAGGTTAACAATGGATTTCCGCCAAGTATCGCCTAGTTCCATCAATTATAAAGAAATAGCTAGTTTTTATTACTGGTTTATTTTATTGACATTGAAATATTTTTATTGACATTCATTTTTTGTAAATACCTAACGATAAGGGTTATGTCTGACTGTAGACGTTGAGCTAATGAAGTTTATCAGTGTGTTAATATTATTCTAACCTAATTACAAATGACTAACATTATTTTTAAATGAATTGACTTAGAAAGAAAAGGATAAATATGTTGACTCAAGCAAAATATGTATGTATGTGTATGTATAATAAATAAAACATATTTTTATAACGGAAAGTGCTTTGTAAAATGTAAAATTTGGTGGTATGTTAAATGGCCCAGTGCGGGTTGGCGGACTTCACACCTCTTTCGAGGGGTTCTCTCAGACATGCAGGCTTCCTCGCCATGTTTTCCTTCACCGTTTAACTAGTGATAATCGTGGTTGAAAATGAGATTCGCACATGAAATCCAGAAATTCCAGAGGTGCGAGTCGGGGTTTGAACCTGCGCTCCTCGTTACCGAGGCAAGCGTTCTACCAACTTGGCTATCACTTCGTAAACATACAACACTTTTACTACATAAGACGCGTCTTTATATTCAAGTATATTAAGTTTACTTGACCTAGCCATTCGTGCTCGGAGTGGCACTCGGGCAAATATACTTACCCGAATGAAAACAACTAAGTAGTCTGGGTAACTTAACAAGCTATACTTATATAGGTATGAATGGGTTTATTAATATTTGGCCAAGGGTCAAATTTATTTTCTCCTCCTGGCATCTGACACGACGTGTTAATATGGGTTTTAGAAGGCACCGTTTACATTTTTTTACAATATGTGTAGTCTCTTTGATAATACTAGTTTAGCGAAATGGGGAAGATCTCCCAGCCAGGCGGGGAGGCCGATATGATGTAAAACAAATATGATACGATATGATGTAAAACAAAAGTCATATATTATGATTCAAATACACATTGCCGCCAGTAAAACGATTCTGAAGAACTATTCATTGATAATGTTCAATCTCACGAACAAAATTACGTAGTCTGACACTTTTTTGTCTGCCAAGATATTACTGAAAACACTCATACTGTTGGTGTTAAATATAATTATTTGAACGTGTGAATATCGTTTCAAAGAAATTTACTTGTCTGGTAAATATCAGGCTTTTACAGTGTTACGATATAAATCAATTTTATCTCGAGATAAATTCATTTGCAGTTTCCATCATGGAGTGACATTGAATAAATAATCCCAAGGATTATTTTATTTTGTCTTAATATACAAACAGCCTGTATAATGGTACTTACAGCCTTTCGCAAGATCAGTTGGTTCGGGACATGGTCTTTACCTCTTGAGTTATTGAGCTGCTTTGAGTATACCCAACCAAAACAGTTTGGGTGTGGTTGGTTATGTGTTTGGGTGTGTTCAGATGTTTGGGTAGACACCATAGTGGACCAAACCAGACGGCTTATCCCCCAAGGATCGTTCCCAGTTTATTGTATCCATCCCAATAAGTACCCTTAATATAACCAAGGCTTGTCCAAGACCATACAGTTGGTGTGCTCGTTATTTGTTACTAACATCTTTGTTCTTCCCTCAGCTTGGGTGGCTGCGAGCAGAAGACCAGACGGTCCTCACGATGCACGATCGAGCGGTCCTGGGAGCGCGATACTCAGTCCACCTGGACGCGCCCAGGACATGGCAGCTGAGGATCAGGCCACTACGAGCAGAGGACCGAGGATGCTACATGTGCCAGATCAACACCCAGCCGAACATGAAATGGCAGATTGGGTGTATTGATGTTTATGGTGAGAATTATTGGAGTTTATGTTTTATTACCTGATTATAGAGGATCAATATGAACCAAGTCCACTGATTGGGTGGCTCACTCGAGCACACACCAAACAGACGACGAGCGACAGACGCCAGGTGAGGCGATGCTATCATTTTTACCACGGCTAATATTTTGCGTTTGACTAGACTACTTCAAAATCAGGGGTGAGTGTGCCTTAACAATAAATCACGTTCTGAATGGTGAAGAGAAACAAGTCAAAGTCAAATGTCAAATCGTTTATTTCTAATAGGCCTACAGAGCACTTACAAATTGTCATTTACAGATATTTTTTCTTAACTCTACAATCGGATCGGAACGAGACCTCAACTGAGAAGATTCGACGAGAAACTCAGCGGGCTTGTCTTTTTTTTAAGCCGTGATGTTAACAAAAAAAATCGCGAGGACACCAGCATGTCTGAGAAAAGCTAACCAGCTCTCAAAAGTCTTGTAAAATATGTATAGGGCCAGCGTGGTGGACTGTGGCGTTAAACCAATATGAGTTGACCCACAAAAGGGCTAAGTAGGTACATACATTTTTGAGGTCAAATCATTGGTTAGCAGTACTGTTTCGGCGCGTCACCTCAGCCATTTTATTTCCGTACCGTACCAACATTGTGGGTTGTGTACCTACATCGTGATCGATCGATCTGTACTAGGGCCACAATACACGGATGGATTCCGATTTCCGGTCCACATTATAATATTAAATGCGTTTCCGACGTATCAAACTGACCGTTGAAAGATGTTGAGCCGCTCGAATAAGGTCGGATGTGATATTTGATTTTCTAATTTTCGGTTTGAATACTATTTTTGTGTCGGCCGTTGGAAATGAAATTGCAATTGTGGCTTGAATATGTTTTTTTTTGTTCGTGATTTTTGAATAAAAAATACAAAAAAAATCTGATCACGTTTATGTTTTTGTGATACACATACAACCCATACACTATTTCATTCAGCCCATAGATTTTAGCTTAATATTTTTATATTGATTTCTTATATTTACGCGAATACTACACATTTCAATAAAACTTTAGCGGAAAAGGGAAGATCTTCCAGCCAGGCGGGTGGTATGCCTGGCGGGGCGGCCGCTATGCCCCGACGGTTAATGTCGGGATCTTGTATATGCTACTTGCTCCGAGAACTCTAATAGCGCGATTCAGGATTGTGACGTCATTGTCTTATGTTCTGAATGCGTGTCTGCAGTGCCATCTGCGTAGCTTGTGGTGTGGTTAAAGTGGTCGCTACAAAACTAAGTTTCCTAGTTACATACAAGTTTTATTAAATACAATAATTACAAAGAATATCACTTAAATAATTCCCTTGTCCTCCCGTGACCATGGTTGCTGTAAAGCAACGTAAAAACATAAAATAAACATGATAAAATCCGAAAAAAAAAATGTTTTATTTCAATAAAATATGTATCCATAGAGTTTTATTTTCATTTGACAATCAATGATTTATTTAAATAATAAGCTATTTACCCCAACGAGCTCATTATTTATGTAGAGTACATCGGAGGTAGTACTAAAGACTCACTCTGTGTGAACCCGCTGTAAGGTAAGAAGCCACACCTATCACTTAAGCATAGTGACCTATATCTCCAAGACAGTATTTCGTCTAATCTATTCTTAGCTGGATTAAGTTGGCTCGGTCACGCCGCCCCACACGGGGCTAGCGGATAAGCTAAGCAGCCCATCTGTCACTTAGCTGCGATAAAAAAGAACATTTAAGTTGTTAGCCTTGCGCTAATTGGTTGGTAAATGGATTGGTATGTTAGTTTCTAGACGTGATTGTATAATTAGTTAGAGTGAGGTGGCATTAGGTTCTGAATTCAGGCATCTGATTAGATTTAATTTGACTTTTTCAATGATATAGCTTATTGTATTGTTTCTACGAATGTAAACACTATTAGTTAGTAGGTAAGGACAAAAATACTTGTTAAGGTTAATCAGTTTTCAGAAACACGAAAACATGTTTCGTTATTGTTAAGTAGTCAGACTTTCAGTTGTTTCACTATTCTGGGGAACGGGATATATCATGGAATAGAAAATATCCCTTGATATTGACCTTGTTATAAACTATTACCATGCCAAGTCACATTAAAATCCTTCTAGTAGGTTTACCGTGTTGCGCGAACAGATAGACGGATCAACATTAAACATTCGTAGAGGCGGGATTTGATCAAAAGGCGGGAACAAAAAATTCTCATAAAATTATTTATTTTTTAATAATATTAAATAATAGCGGCATGACCAAGTCCACCAAGTCTAAAATATTTTAATAGGAATAAATCATCTACGAACTAAAATTAAACATAACTTCAAGATCTTCAATTCTTAGTTGTAATTATTTTAAAAAATCTATTAAATATTTTAATAAAGAAATCATAATATATGAAACCATCATTCCCCAACTAAAATATAAGTTACAGAAAAAAACATTATAAAAACAAAAGACGTTCCATATTTCATTACTCCACACAACTCGCGGTTTACTTATGACAAAAAAAAAATTAAGAAAAAGTCCGCGCTGGGTGAGTTCGGCAATTTCGTGTTTCACTCGATATTTGCATGGCCGAGCCCGGGGCGAGATTTCTTTTTCAATTTCGTACTTGTTCCTTAGTTTATTGGAAATGGGTGTCACTTGGGTCGACAAGACCCCGGGTCGGATCATGCAAATGTAAGGAAACGTTCCTAACTTGAATTTCTTGATTTGGTTATCGGAGTTCCTGATTTTTTTTTTGGTTTGGTAACGTTATAATGAAATTACATGTTTCATTTCTATTTGCAAATTTTAGTGCTTACATAATATTTTAGGCATGTAACCGAGCTTTGATATACACACTTATTATCTTAAATGTCTACACACATAATAGGTATGGAGATGAACATCTTAATAAAAACTGTTCAGGAGTTTCTGGGATTGGTTTTTAAAGATAGCGAGACACTTTCCGGGATTATTAGATGAAAAAAAAATACAATCGAATTGAGGGCGCTTTTATTATAATTAAACATTGAAATAAGTCGAATTTTTCCGATTTTATCGCGTTTATTTTGTGTAAAAAATATAAATTCCGAAAAAATACTTTTATTTAAATGTGTAGTATTCGCGTAAATATAAGACATCAATATTATTATTAGAATTATATTGTCTATGTTTTTATGCTATACTTACATGTTTATATGTCACTATGCAATTCCGTGTATCACAGTTTAATTATACAATCTCTGTCCGCCATATTTCGTTGCTCATAAATAATACAGGAGTTTAATTGAGGCCACCGGATTACATTGCACATGTTATAGCAATACAGTGTCCAAACAAATCTCATTTAAATAGCAACTATCTCATTCATTACAAACATTTTAGATGTGTTAAATATTTAATTTTTTTAATTAACCAGAATGTCATACTGATATCGTTGGTGTAAAAAAAATGGATTTTGTTTTTTTTTCATTAGAAAACTAATCGGTAACTAATGCAGTAGTGATGTGGTGTAATTTTTTTTAATTTTATTTTTTGGCAATATGATCTTTGTAACGTACCGATGAACCTCTTAAATTATTATTACACCTTATACACGATGGTTCAGACAATGTATATAATCCTGGAACCTGGGCTGCTGTAACGCATTTAACACAACCCGAACTCAGCATTAGGATGTCAATTTAAAAAAATCACGTTCCATTGCGCGTTCAACAATTACAACATTTTCAACTCATGGCTATCGGCATATATGGATTTCTATCATTTTATTATGGGCATTATGTGTAACCTTTACCTAAAGTTTTCGTTACCCCTTACACCATACATAGCTCTTTTTTATCACAATGAAATAATTTGGCTCTCATTCATTCATTTCATTTTCATTTCATTTTCATTTCATTTTCATTTCATTTCATTTTCATTTCATTTTCATTTCATTTTCATTTCATTTTCATTTCATTTTCATTTCATTTTCATTTCATTTTCATTTCATTTTCATTTCATTCATTTCATTTTTATTTCATTTTCATTTCATTTTCATTTCATTTTCATTTCATTTTCATTTCATTTTCATTTCATTTTCATTTCATTTTCATTTCATTTTCATTTCATTTTCATTTCATTTTCATTTCATTTTCATTTCATTTTCATTTCATTTTCATTTCATTTTCATTTCATTTTCATTTCATTTTTTCAATAGCTTAAAAGTTCTAAGCATAGCAAGAGATAAGCAGGCCGGTCTCAACAGTATTAAAGCAATCTTAGACTTTTCACACTGTTATATTGCTATATAGCGAAGCAACGTTTGTCCCCACTCCTGCGAGCCAGACGTAGTTCACTACAAACTTTATTTATTTTCAAGTTCCTTGGGAAATGTTTAATGTTACATTTTTATTCCCTCCTTTTGAGTCGGTGGAGACGCTCCGAGCGGGCTACGTTTTATACAAGAATGTTATATTTTAGAACGCAATATGTGCTTGCATTTTAGTATTTTTATGTAGGGTTGATAGGATAATGTGATTTGCATAATTAGACTTTATTTACAGGACCGTAGCTCATTCTTCTTTATAGCCTTTTTTGTCTATACTGCTTCCAGGTTACCCTCAAATTGGCGTTTAATTCAAGGTAGGGTTTCAAATAATATCACCGGCTAAAAAAAAAGTTATAGTTATAAAGTTAAAAGTTTATATTGAGTTGATATGACTTCCGATTGTGGAGGTGGACGAATTATTTTTTAACTAGCTGCGCCCCGCGGTGTTACCCACGATTAAAAAGTATGAAGAATTAAAACCAATCTATCCCACGGGAACCATACATTTTACCGGGATAAAAAATGTGCTATGCCAGACTATAATCTATCTCTGTGCCAAATTTTATCCAGATCCGTTCAGCCGTCCTGGCATGAATGAGTAACAAACATCCATCCAAACTTTCACATTTATATTACTGGGATAGTAATTTTCTGATGTTCTAGCGATTGGGCAGACTAATTTGGTAATGTGTTTACAGAATTAAGTTATGTAACTAAATAAATCAAATGGAATCGTAATATTATTGGCACCATGCATGCACATAATGATGGCGACCACGAGCCCAAAGGCGTATTAAAACTAACTATCAATATAACCCACATCAGAATTCAAAAATCCCTTTACAAAGTAACTTTACAGAGGAATTTCACAAAATATCGAATCTAAATCGTAAACAAAATCGACAATTGCGGTGGTAAAACTCGACTTGTCCGGTCAGTATTCCCAACTCTAGCCGACCACAGACTACTCAAAGTTTACCGATTTGAAAGATCTGTTCACACTTCAGCGTCATCCGTGGCAGTTTGTGCCGCGCACTATCTAAACAGCTCAGAGCCCCTATTCCGACAGTGAATTAATGTTTATGGAAGTATTTAGATTTTTACTAATACTCATTCGAAATGTGGGCAATTATAGAAGAAAATGACAGTTGATCGCCATTCAGATCCAATCACTTGCAGATTATGGGTGCTTGTCACCCTGCACCACGCTGATGGCAGCCACAAATTCCACCCAAATCTGAATAGGGCTTTACATTTATTCCCGCCACCATTTTGCATGGCTCAAACGAAAACGGCAACGTTCCAATTTCAAACTTGTTCCATATTTGAATCGCCAGGCGGCGACTTTGTAATCTGTTCGATTAGTTTTTTTTTTCTTCAGCTTTACTTATAACGTTCTCGGAATCGGTCCGCCAGAGAAATGATTGGATTTCTTTACGGGTAAATGCAGACGAGTTCTTTTTGTTCATTTAATAAGTATAATTTTATTTTTTCTAAGGCATCCCAATAACAATACTTTTTTAGATTCGCACCTTTTGGCAGAGAATTGCATATTAATTGGGGTCCCCGATAATCGTGAAAGACAGATTCTTGACTGACATCTTAGAGGAGTTCGGTGTTGTGGACTTCTTTATTATCGATTAACTTGTTTGGTTTATAATTGGAAAAGTTGACAAGCCGAGGGTCAGTGGTGGGTTCCTCTTCCCCCATTGTTTCACAATGGACGCCAAGTATTGCCTTGATCTATCAATTGTATTGGCATTGGCAAATTGGTGGTGACACTAATTTCTTTGGTTCATCCCGGTAAGGGCACACTGTGATACGAACACGAATGTTTGTACTCGATCCATTGACGTTTAATATCTACATAAGTTAAGGGCGAGGCAAGCATATGCCTCGCCTGACCGCTATCGTCTGTCAATAGCCTAGCGCTGTCAGCTCATACGTGGTATGTGCCCCAGCTAACCTCACGAAGCGTCACGGTCGGTTTGAACACGACTATTGATATAAAAGAATAGAGAATAAATCCAAGTTTCATCCAATGACACCAAAATCCTGAACACCTTTGCATATGCCAATCAAACCGACATGGTTGAACCGACATTTGATCAACGATCCACAGTGCCCCATCTATATCCATTTTTGTTGCCCCCGAGTGTGAACACTCATCGATCAATCATTGCGGCTTTAGTGTATTGATAAAATAAACCTTCACTGACACATGGATGGAACCCCAATCTTTCGCCGATAATTTATTTAAAAGTTTTCCATTGTATTACGTGAATTGGAGATGTGATAATTTATTCAGAGCTCCGGTTGCAGTTTGGTTGACTGTTTGGAGGTTGGATTGAGTATTTTAATTTATATTCAATTAATTATGAAAAAGGGATAATATATAATTTATTTCTGTGGCTGGTTTGGCGAGGTGAGTGACGGTAGGGCAAATTATTGAGGCTGCGCTCGTTCGAGGCAGAGCCGGCCTCACAAGGCCATGCAGTTGTTCTGAACACAGTCATTGGTACATTCATCGTCAACATCAGATTGTAACCTAAACGTTGAGAACCTTTGTAAAATATAAATTTTAACCCTATTATAAGCACTGATATAAAACTAATTTTACGGATTTTATCGCGTTTATTTTATGTTTTTACGTTCCCGACGTTTCGGCTGCTTTGTAGCAACCATGATCGCGGGAGGACAGAGGTGTTTGACGTCCTAGTGTCATAGTTGGAACTTGGGTACCCTCGTATTTATCTATTGTACTCTATTTTCTATTTATTAGTCAACATTTTGCCAAAATGTAATAGTCGTAGCAATTAATGGCGCCCATTTGTATTTAACCAAATTGTATTTACTATGAATAATTGCTTCAATGAATTTATTTTGCTAGAACCGCTCGTGTTTGTTAAAAGAAAATAATGGATAAACTTCCAATATTGATAATACCTTTCAATATCTATACATATAAATAAAATTGGAGTGTCTGTTTGTAATATTAAAATAACCGCTTTTTACTAAATGCATTTGGATGTATACACGGTACCAATACCAAAACAACCTTTCTTAAATTTTTTGTCTGTCGGTCTGTCTGTCTGTTTGTTCTGGGTAATCTCTGAAATGGCTGGACCGATTTTGACGGGAATTTCACTGGCAGATAGCTGATGTAACAAGGAGTAACTTAGGCTACTTTTATTTTAGAAAAAAAATAGGATCTCTCGAAAAAAAAAAAGGATCTCTCGAAAAAAAATGTTGCAGCGCTGTGCCTGATTAAGTTTGATAGCAACAATCTGCAATGCGTCCCGCGGGATCAGAACGCGCGAGCAGGCTGTTGCCAACGGTTGAGTCTTTGTTAAATACCACGCGGACGAAGTCGCGGGTAACAGCTAGTTTAATATAAAACCTATTATAGTAGTTGAAAAGGTTGAAAAGTATGGCAATATCTTAGAAGGTTTTGTATTTAAGTTATTAGTTTAGGTAGCAGCGTCCAATGCAGACGTTTGCCAGTTTCGAACACATTCTTTTTTCAAACGGTAAATCCGTTCGAAAAAAGAATTTCTTTGAATGTTGCCTACCATACGATTTTTTTCTAAGGGTGTTTGTTGTACGGTACTTAATACGGTGAGAGAGAGAGAGGTACTTTCCTAGTGAATACCATAAGCCCCAATAATAAAATAATATCGAATCCGTAGATAAACCCAAATTGACAAAGTAACAAATCCCTCTGATCATTCATGTAAGTATATTAAACAATATAGGATATACAAGCTATTTTGTCCCCCAGTGCCACCTGACATCATGAGCGACGAGACATCAGGAGACGTGTCCGTGCAGGAGTTGGAGAACGCCACCCTGATCTGCAAGGCCACTGGCCACCCACCCCCCAAAATCACGTGGAGGAGGGAGGACCACGAGCCTGTGCTGCTAAAGAAACCACAGTCAAGGGATTTTGATAAAGGTATGGATTATTTTATCATGTACAGATCTTATACGGAGTGATTCAGAAAGAGTATACTAAGCCTTGAAATATAATGGCTTGAAGTTAGAAAAAGATATCTATTTAAAAAAATATGGTCACAAAAATCTTGGGATATGGCGTTGGGAATAATTAAAAAAATAATGGGGACAAAAATTATTTTTATAAGGCCCTTTCTGAATAACTCTGTATATCTGTTAAAGAAGTACCCAGTGTTCAAAAGGCATGTAAAGTTCGCCAACTCTCTTGCACTGCTGAGATAGATTCTAATATGACATTTGACTCTATACTAAAAAATAATAATTTTAATTTTATAAAGTCTGAGAGTCCCACGTATTACAGGAGACTCTTGCCCACCATTCGGAGTCTCTGAATCCAAAAGAACTGTTTGTTTTAAGATCACGGAAAATTTATTGAACAAATTCTTATAGAGCTATCACTATTGGATAGCCTATACTTGAAGTTAAAATGTAGAGTAGATATAATTACGCTACATCGCAATACATTCACAGATAACTTTATATAATTCCTTCAACATTTCCTCACACAACAAAACATTCTAAAATACAAAAACTTTCGCGCAATATTTGCATGCATACAATTTGCAACAAAGCCGTTTGCCTATACTTATCTTAAGGTTTAATCTTAAGATTATACCGACACGTATGCCGGGATAAGCAGAGGCGCAGGTGTGTGGGCAAATTGGCAGCTGGGGGGTGGGAGGGGCGCCCCCATTACCCGCTCCGTTGAGTACGCAAACTACTAGAGGTTTTATAGAAATAGTTTTATTTAAAACTAGCTGTCCCGGCGTACTTCGTACTGCTATATTCAAGTGTATGACGAAATTAATTATCTTTGAAATATAATTCACTAGCTGCGCCCTGCGGTGTTACTCGCGCAAAAAATAATGTCGATCCTTTGCGCTATGAAAAATTGAAACAAATCTATCCCACGGGAACCGTACATTTTACCGGGATAAAAAGCCTATGTGCTATTCCAGACTATAGTCTATCTCTGTGCCAAATTTTATCCAGATTCGTTCAGTCGTTCTGGCGTGATTGAGTAACAAACATACATGCAACCATCTATCCATCCAAACATTCACATTTATAATATTAGTATAATATAGAATTTACGGATTTTACCGCGTTTATTGTCTTGACAAACTCAAGACACTGTCGGATCGAACCGCAAAAACAATTATATATGAGGGTACCACAGTTCAAACTATGATAGTAGGACGTCTAACACCTCAGTCCTCTGGTGACCATGGTTGCTGTAAAGCAGCCGAAACGTCGGTAATGTAACAACATAAAATAAACGCGAGAAAATCGTAAAATAAGTTTTATTTAAATTTTCGTTTCCCCTCTTTTACTTGCTTTCTGGGCTCGAATCTGTTGCTGTGTTATGGGTTGGGTTCTGGGTGACGACCGGATTATCTCAGTTTGTAGTAACCCTCCCTTCTGCGCCGATGGTCCTGGACTTGAATCCTGGTATGTTCGTGTGGCAATGTTGCATTGTATACTGTTTTTTTTAAAGTCAGGTTTCCCCCATTCTCTCTGTGTTCGGTTGCGTGTATACCACGATTCAGCTGATAGCCAATATTTACACAAAGCGATTGCGATCTGTCCTCGTCCACCAGTGAAATGTATCCAAGATTAAGCCACTGCAAATTCGTACGCCAGCGACGCTCATAAACCGTCTAATCGCGAGAATATGTTACCATGCTACTACACCGTTCGTGTTCTCGGCATGCAGTCGACCTTATCAGTTCTTATGCCTTTAATTTCAGAGCGGAAATGAGCGACAGTGGCATCTAATGCAAACTCATTTATAATATCTTGGAATGGTCTAGGTATTTGATACCTACTGTTAATTAATATCTATCCTTTTGTATATTCATTTGTTATATTTACGCGAATACTACACGTTAAAATAAAACTAATTTTGCCTACTCCTCCCGTGAGCAAGGCTGCTGTAAAGCAGCGGAAACGTCGGGAAGTACTAATATTATGAAGAAATAAAGTTTGTTTGTTTATGAGTAGAATTTACTGACCCGACTCTGAAAAAATATTTCATTAATTGGAAGCTAAATTATACTTGTATGCTTTAACTATGGGGATGTTTAATCTAGGTAACGCAGCGGAGTCGCGGGCAAAAGATAGTTACATGTAATAATATTGTGACGTGGTCGCATTTGTACATGGAATAAATATGTAAAAAAAAAATCGCCATGTGTGTCTATCCATCTGTCCGTCCGTCCATCTGTCCGACGTTACAATCCTTATATTCAGAGGCTATTAGGGTCAAAGTTGAAACAGTTGTACTACCTATTATTCATTTCATGGCACGGGTATATGTGCTACGGAGGAAAGATCAGAGCAACTGTTGTTACGTGAGCGGCGTTTATTGCACACGAGTTCCTCGGGATTCGTGAGATTGCTTTGTATGAGTCAATTATTTATATGAATCGCGGACGTATGTATGAGAGAAACATTGATAGCTTGGTACGAACGGAATCAGAATATTTTTATTCATGTAAACCATTAAGTACAGTACTTATGAATCGTCAAAATAGTTACAAAATGCTAAGCTACAACTTTAACACCCGTTCGGAATGCCGTTCCTATAGAGAAGAATGGGTAAGAAACTCGATAGTTGCTCTTTTTTAAAAAATCCGTTACATTTTCGAGCAGTACATTGTTATAAGTATGTGAGAACAATGTAGGACTGATGTCTTAACATGCTATATAACAAAATGAACCTTATACTTTTAGCAATAATATTAGCGCTTTTAATGTTCCACTGGTGGGCACGGGCCTCTCCTCAATGCGAGGGGGATGACGCCATAGTCCACCACGTTGGCTCAGTGCGGGTTGGCGGACTTCACACGTCTTTCGAGGGTTACTCTCGAATATGCAAGATTCCTCACGAGGTTTTCCTTCACCAATTAGTAATTGATAATCATGGTTGAAAATGAGATTCGCATATGAAATTCAGAAATCACAGAGGTGTGAGCTGGAGTTTGAACCTTTGACTCTTGTTAGTAAGGCGAGCGTTCTTTCAACATGGCTTACACTGCTTTAAAAACGACCGATGTAGAATAAATATAAGAATATGTCAATAAAGCGTTCAAAATAAAAAAAAAACATTATTTACTGTAGCTCAAAACAAATCCAGACCACTTTCGTTTGGACACGATAATTCAGTGATTACTTACATTGATTCACTTTCACTGTAAGTATTTTCTTTGACACAATTCGAATATTTACCGACCACCAATTAATTGAAGTGAATAATATCGACCGCGCTGTTAGACATTTCAAATACTAATTCAATTTGAAAGTGTATCTCAAACTCGTGTAAGCGTGTAAGTTCATGGTGAAATATATTTCGTGGCAAGTGAATTGAAAAGTTAATGTTGGACGTTATACTCAGTTGTTTTGATTTGGCGATTGTTTTATTTCGTTGAATAATGTTTCGTAGTCACGCAGTTATTTTAGCTTTTTATGCAGTGTTATTCAGAAAGGGTATACTAACCTTTGAACCTGCGCTTTTTCAGCGCATTTGTAAACATTATCTGTACAAATAAATAACATTGGAGTGTCTGTTTGTAATATTAAAATAACCGCTTTTTAATAAGTGCATTTGGATGTTTACACGGTACCTATACCAAAACAACATTTTTTAATTTTGTTGTCTGTCTGTGTCTATTTGTTTCGTCTGATCTTTGTAATGGCTGGACCAATTTTGACGGGACTTTCACCGGCAGATAGCTGATGCTGATTTAGCTGATTTTTTTAATTGCCATATTTTTATATTACACTAGCTGTTACCCGCGACTTCGTCCGCGTGGTATTTAACAAAAAAGTTTTTCTAAAATAAAAGTAGCGTAAGTTACTCCTTGTTACATCAGCTATCTAGCAGTGAAAGTCCCGTCAGAATCGCTCCATCCATTTCAGAGATAAGCTGTAACAAACAGGCAGACAGACAGACAAAAATTGTAAAAAATTGATTATACATCCAAATGCACTTAGTAAAAAGCGGTTGTTTTAATTTTACAAACAGACACTCCGATTTTATAGATTGCTGGTTTATGCTATTTGGGCTGTAACCAAGCGAGAAACCAACCAACGTGCATGATTTTCTAGGGCTGTCACAATACTTGAACATTCAAAGCAACTGTTAAATATTGTTGTTTATTGTTTAGTGGAGAGCTACACGGGCAGCTCGCTGCCGCTGTGGCGCGTGGACCGGCGGCAGATGGGCGCGTTCCTGTGCATCGCGGCCAACGACGTGCCGCCCGCTGTCAGCAAGCGCATCATACTCAACGTCAACTGTAAGTGTCCAATAAAGACCTGTATATTTGGCACCCAATCATGACGGCCGGTTTGTACCTACCAATCAGCATGTCAAGATGCAAGTTGGCTAGTAATTGATATGCCAATTGAAAGAGAACCTACAAATCGGCTCTACTGATTGGGTGCCTGTGCCGAAATAGTAACAATCTCACTTACATAAGTTTATTATCTTCGATCAGGGAAGATTGTGATACCACATTTGAAATTGCTCGCGATTTTCAAGAGTACTTTAAGGCTTAGCATACCGTTACAATGTTAACAGCCAAAGCGTTTATGCAAATCAAGTCAGGTAGGTATTTGGTGTACGCAAATGCACGTAACTACCCGCTTTGAAAAAAAAATGTAAATAAAGCCATAGAGTAACTATAGAGAATGGCTTAAGGTATAGAGAGAGGATGGATTTTTTTTAATCTACCCAGAAATTGATAGAACTACCGAAGCGATACTAAACCGAATCTTGCATCTGTAGTGGCAAGTTGCGAAGTCACGTTCGGCTACCTTCGGTAATAAGCCGAATTCGTTTCATGTTGGACGCAATCCAAATTCGTGACGTCAGTCCGCTCAGATGGATTATATTGAAAGTGACAAATATGCTGTTTAGCTTGTTTTCGGATAGAAATGGGATTTTAGAGATTCATCTCGCTCTATCATCGCGCCAGCAATAGCGAAGAGTAGACAGAGTTGTAGTTAGTTTATTAATTAATACCTAACCAAGAGCTTGGATACTTTAGAGTAGCCATGTTCAAAAATATAATTAAACGTACGTAAATTAACTTAAGCTAGGATAGAGCTATTGAAGAGTATGTTGGCCTATATACCTAGCAAAAGCTCTGACGACCTAGAGTGCATAATTGTCACGGAAAAGGTAGAGGGTAAAATTTCTCGTGGAAGAAGTCCGAATAGACGGGCGTATCAGGTATCCGAAGATCTAGAGATGCCAGTCAGCGCAGCCCTTCATCAGGCAACTGATCGGAACCGCTGGATACAAACAGTAAACAGCCTTCATCAAAGGAGGCACGAACCTCAGCAATGAGGGCAAACTAGAGGAGAGAGGAGAGAGCTAATTAAAAGCGCTCTAACTTTTAAAGTAAACATTAAAAGAACTATAAACCTCGTTTTATCATCTATGAATTTTAATAGGTCATAATATTTTAAACAGTGAGCGCTCAGAATTATCAGTAAGTTTCAGGCGTTTTAATCTTTATTATATTTGACGGTGAAAGTTTTCACAAAACTTGTAATATAAAAAGAATAAATTAAAGTAATTCGGATAAAGACAGATAATACAACCACACTCTTATCTATAATAATTCACTCTTATCTCACACTCACACTCACACTCACATTCTTATCTACTCTATGATAAATCTCCAGCGGCAGAAGCAGAAGAGAATTGCGAAGTCCTAAACCACTGATTGAGTTATGATAGATAATGATAAAAAGATTACCAGAAGAAATGACAGGTTAAGAAGAAAAGCTACTGAATGGTATCCTAGATCAGGCAAATCCTGGATCAAGATAAATCTCCGTAAGCCCGATAGAGCGTGAGTATTTAATAAACATGATTCAAGTATTCAGATTTAGACAAATTTATCAGGTTTCCAAGATACAGGCTGCCGCCTAGTTTGAACCACAATGAAACCTACCATGTCAAAGACTCCATTCAAAATAAAATGTACTAAACTTCAGATTTTCGCAATATACACATTTTTATGGAGTTACGAACAAGGAACTTATTATAGTAGCATCTGTTGCCGTAGAGGCGCAACAAGCCGTTTTATCTCAAGAATTCTTGGTGAAGCAATGTTATAAATATTCATGTTTGCTTTATGTGTTGCATATTAAGTTGGCAATGGAAAGAAAACCTGCTCTGAAAAACATTGACAAGTTTATTTGAGACATTTCTTTGATCTTAACGAGGTCTTTTATTATGTAGGATAGCTTCGAATATTAAAAAGAAGAGGTACATAGTATAGCGTCAATCCTTCTTCTACTTATGTTGATTCCATTAATCCATTTTTTTGTGACCGTAAGGCGTATACTTTAAGTAGGTACTTACTACGTTGCTCTTCAATATTTGGCCGCTTTGATATTTATTTCCTTGCAACATTCTTGAGATTGATGAAGTTCTTCAAAATGTAATTCTTGATATTGTTGATATAAATGATTTGCGCACTAGTAAGTTTAAAACAGACGTCAAAATTTAACATTGTCCAAAGGGATATTTAAGAATTTTAGATTACTTGGATGATATAGTAACTTGTGATTGAACGTTCTAGCATCTATTAATATGTTATATAGCGTGTGAGAAATGCTGTTGCATTTCAACACACTGGAGCTACAAATTGTTATAAACTTTTGTAACATACCTACATAGCGATAAAAATAGTCTGCATTTTTTTTGCTGGATCTTCTCAGTTGACGCACGTTCCCATCCAATTGTAGAGTTAAGAAAACTAGGTGCCCCGTAGGCCCATACGAAATGAATGATTTAATTTTGACTTGAACTATATGAAACTCCTTGTTCTTTTTGTCTCACAGTTGCACCAACAGTGAAAGTGCCAAACCAGCTGCTGGGCGCGCCGCTCGGCACAGACGTCAAGCTTAAGTGCTATGTGGAGGCACACCCCAACACCATCAACTACTGGATCAAGAACCGGGGGGAAATGTTGCTAGATGGGTAAGATGATAGCTAAGTTGGTATTACACTCAACCTTAGAAGCATGGTGTGAAGGTTCAAACTCTGGCTTGCGCCTCTGAGATTTTTTGTTCCTCATGCCCGGTGGACTATGGCCTAAACCCTCCTCATATTGAGGAGTGTGCTCCTTATAATGAAGCTGAAGGGGACCCCATTTGGGTGCACTGCAATGTACTTCCACCTACCCCCATTGTTATTTTATATCATATCTTTACTCTACTCATATTTGCCTCAAAAGTGCCACATAATACTACATTCAATCTCATATGAAAACAACTTCAGAACAATCAGAATAAGCTTTCAACAGATTTTTGTTACGTGGCAAATGTAATGTTTATTCATTTTGTTCCTTGTTTTGTTACATAAGTACACCCCTGGGGATGTTTACGGTTCCCACTCTTAACGTTCACGTTACACGTACCAAGCACACTCTACTACACGTATTTTCAATTACTTTACATAAATATTTATAAAGTAATGTGAGAAGTGACGACCTGATTAGCGTATTTGGTAGAGACTCTGTTTTCTGCGCTGAGGGTCCCAGGTTTCAATCCTGGTTGCACCAAACTGGGTGATGAGTTAAAACATTCGCATTTATCACATGGAGTTTGGTTCTACCGGGATTGTAGCTCGGAACTCTTGGTATAGACAGCAGAGGCACTACCAACTATGCCAGTTGGGTCTTCAGTACATCTTTTGTTGCAGCCCTAAATACACAATAACGGAAGAGAAGGTGTCCTATCAGGTGACGATGTGGCTGACCATAAGGCAGTTCTCTAGAAGTGACATAGGCACATATAACTGCGTCAGCACCAACTCTCTGGGCAAGAGTGAAGGCACACTCAGACTATATGGTAAGTGGCCATAAGGCTAAGATGGAGAAAGATTACCTACATCTCATAAATGGTATATCACTATTATATAATAACATATACATAGAGTTAGTACTTTTTTCTACGAGGATCGCAGGTTCAAACCCCGGATCGCACCTCTGGGATTTCTGGATTACATGTGCGAATCTTATTTTCAACCACGATCATCACTTGCTGAACGGTGAAGGAAAACATCGCGAGGAAACCTGCATGTCTGAGAGAACGCCTCGAAAGACATTGAGGGGAGGCTCGTGCCCAACAGTGGGATATTAAGTGGACTGGTATTATTATTATTAATGAAGGGCTTCCCAGGATATATAAAATACTATACATATAGTACGCGTACTAAGTCCCGGGCACTGCTATTTGTGAATGAACACTTGATGCGGAATTCACACGACCAATTATTTTTATTTTCTAGAAATAAAACTCAGCTCGTCATTCTCCGAGGACCTCGGCAATCAAATCAGCGTAGCTGGAGGTAATCACACTATCACACTAATATTATAAATGTGAAAGTTTGGATGGATGGATGTTCGTTACTCAATCAAGCCAGAACGACTGAACGGATATGGATGAAATTTGGCACAGAGATCGATTACAGTCTGGAATAGCACATGGGCTATTTTTTATCCCGGTAAAAAGGACATACTTTTTAATCGCAGGTAACACCGCGGGGCGCAGCTAGTTATCTATATTTAATTCAGCTTTAATATAACAATCGTATAAGATTCGTATGTAAACTATGAATGTTTAGACCTTAAAAGTTTTAACCTAATGAAGGTGCACCTGTAGTGCCATCGCCAAGATGAGAGAAAAATTAGTTACCCTCAGAGTGACATTGATTTTTTTTTTGTAAAATGGCCTCACCACCGACACTGAAATTATTCGACGATTCAAAACTTTCATACGTCAATGTCGCTCCAAACCAGCGAAAAGATGGTGTGCATTTACGAAGAATATATAAGAATATATACAGGTTAATTTGAAATGGAATCCTGGACCTGGAATCTGTTCTATAGTCAGTCAAGTCAAAATTTGGATATGTAAATAAAAAAAAATCGCAAGATATCACAATTTTCATTTTGTTGGAAACATTTTATTTTTTTTATATAAAAATATCGAACCTCTGACTACAAATAGTGTTTAGAAATGCGCTAAAGAAGCCCAGGCTTTAGGGCTACCATATTCTTTCTGAATCACTTGTATAAAGTGCAATTCATAAATCCGCCTCGGAAAGTTTTCGATTCCGTTTCCGATGTAGATTTTGAATGATTTGAGATATCATACGTTTGACTAATAGCTATCTATACTAATATTATTACTAATATTATTTACTTTTTACTATTTTTACTTATTTACTTTTTTACTATTTTACTTTTTTACTTAATATTTACTTAATTACTAATTACTTATTACTTATAATATTATATTATATATTATATTATATTATATTATATTTATATTTTTTATATTATATTATTATTATTATTTTTTTTTATATTATAAATGTGAAAGTTTGGATGGATGGATAGATGGATGGATGGATGGATGGATGGATGGATGGATGGATGTCTGTTACTCTTTCACGCCCGAACGGCTGAACGGATCTGGATGAAATTTTGCACAGAGATAGATTATAGTCTGGAATAGCACATAGGCTACTTTTTATCCCGGTAAAATGTATGGTTCCCGTGGGATAGATGTTTTAATTTTTCATACTTTTTATCGCGGGTAACACCGCCGGGCGCAGCTAGTTAATCATAAAACTCTTATTTCTAAAACCGTCAATTTTGATTTAATATCCTTAGAAAGCAGTTCTTCTAAAAAAAAACAATTACATCTATGTACTTAGACATTTTGAATTACGACAAAGTATACTATACAATTCTGATATTTTATTTTATTCAACAGGTCTTACAGAAGCAGTGAAAGGCGTAGCTGCAACTTTAAAATACGAACGGGACTTGTTATGTGTTTTGTTATGTTATGTTATATGTTATCTTAACATGTTAACGTAGTAGACATAACCGATGTAAATATTGTTAAGAGAGTAATGCGTCTGTCATAAGCAAAGATAGGGGATGGATGTTCAAGAAATAAATTTATATCACCCGATTTGGTTGAGTCATAAATATGTTAAAATGATTTTTTTAAGACTTGTCGCCTTCAGAGTTGGTGAGAGATCTATCGACAAGCAAACTTTGATTCGATAATCAAATGTTTGAATTTTAAAAAGTATTTATTCAAATTTATGGAACTGGCTGGTTATTATTATGTAAATTATCTGTTAGTACCACTGACGTCCATGATACAAGTACGCTAGACTAATGATACCCTTTAAAATGACAGCTGTCTATTATGCCTATTTGAAGCGCCCCCAACGTGGGGGAAAGGAACTAAATCTGACGTAAAATGCAAATGGCCGTTGTTTTGTTTACATTGTCTCCGTGTTTATAAAGTGATTTTGAAGGTTTAACGCGATTAAACTTGTTTGTTGTGTCGTATTAATATAGTTAATACATAAATAAGTGGTGTTAGTTAATGGGTAAACCATGAAAGAGTGCGTGTTATGCAAAACTCTTTACCAGAAGGGAAGTGGGCTTACATTCCACAAGTAAGTGAATTTACGGCTAATATTCAAGAAATTATAAAACTTCTATTGATATTATAGGCACTTAAAAATATGTTACTAATCTTATTTATACGTGATTACAACGCATTTGTCTTTGTATTATCGGTTTTTTATAAACAATAAAATTCAATAGTGCTGTAAAAGTTCCTTGTCGATAAAATTTATCGATATTTTTTTCTATCAATATCTTAAATAGATAGAACGTTCAAGAACGTAAATATCGCCGAAGACAGATTTGTATTATCAAATACATATTATTTTAAAACAATGTTTACTAATTCACAGGTTTCAGACTGACAATAGAAGACTAGAATTATGGCTCAAAAACATTGAAAAGCCTAGTTGGCGTCCGAAAAAATATGATTACATCTGTTCAAAACACTTCTCTGATGACTTTAATTAAACATAACTCATGTACTACTTTGATGATTTTTATTTTCTATTAATACCTTACCTACTCCATTGCTTCCCAAACAACATTACATTACCTCATTTCTAATTAAAAAAACACTCCTTATTTAAGTAGGATCTAGCTAGTCACACACCACCCTTTAGTCCGGTTTCGGCTTATCCTAAGATTACCTACCCTACCCATGAGCGATTCGGCTAATCATTATCATTATTTGCTTCATCTTAGTATTAACCACTCGACTATTTTGGACATTAGCCATTGTTAAAGGAATGGATCATAATTATTTTCATTTTACTGCATGGGTAGGTTTAAGCATAAACATATCGATGTATCATATCACTGTCCCATCTCTATTATTAGTTCCATTCCCCCTCACTGCCGCTATCAGCGCCAAAATGGCGAAAATCAAATAGGCACACGATAACCGGGCTTATGATTAGTCCAGCGATGTATACCATAGAGGTCAGTGGTTAGTACCTACTTTATGAAAAAAACTCGAAGTTTAACGTCGAAAGAAGTCGAAGTTCATATGTTGAAAAACAAAAGACAAGAAGTACAAGAAAACTTTTTAAATTCATATTAATTATTTAGATGACTACACTGGGTACTGAAAGATTCACTGAACGTCCTTCACCTTCGTTAATTCAGACACAAAACTCAGCTTTAAAGATGACAAAAAAACTAATGAAACGTGATACAATTACAAAGTTTCAATTCTTGTAAATAATAACGGTGTAAGATGTAATTTTTAATGTTAAATACACAAGAGACAACGACATTGTTTGTCCACGGCAAAACAGCCTTTAGTGCGATTATTACTTACGACTATATTCGTTTCAAACACCTCCCGCTGTACGAGGTGGACAGACGTAAGTGATAAAGCAATAAGGTCTGTTTCAGCTTGGATGTGAACAAGAAATAATGGTATTCTGAGATTAGATCGTATAACCTATATTCGCTTAGTAAACTCAGCCAAATTGAAGTATTGTTAACGTTTACGTGAACTGTAAAACTCATCGCTCGATCATAAGACTGTTTACAACAAATAAAAGGTAAAAAATAATATACAATATTGTTTTTATTTAATTTCTACTTAGATTGTATTGATATCTTACTGTCCCGGCCATCTTCATACCGCCTGAGAATCAAATGTATGAGAAAAAATATAATTTTTTAAAGTTTTTTTTCATTTTTTAATAATTATTCTGTTATTCGGGGCGGAGATAAATTAAAAAAATGAAATATCATAAAAATAGGCCTACGCGTTCTTGAGTTATTGGTGGTGTTACTAACACGCTTTGTTTTATATAGATATACTAGCTGTTACCCGCGACTTAGTCCGCGTGGTATTTAACAAAGACTCAACCATTGGCAACAGCCTGCTCGCGTGTTCTGATCCCGCGGGACGCATTGCAGATTGTTGCTATCAAACTTAATCAGGCGCAGCGCTGCAACATTGGTTTTAATTTTTTTTTTCGAGAGATCCTTTTTTTTCTAAAATAAAAGTAGCCTAAGTTACTCCTTGTTACATCAGCTATCTGCCAGTGAAATTTCCGTCAAAATCGGTCCAGCCATTTCAGAGATTACCCGGAACAAACAGACAGACAGACAGACAGACAGATAGACAGACAGACAGACAAAATTTTTAAAAAGGTTATTTTGGTATAGGTACCGTGTTTACATCCAAATGCATTTAGTAAAAAGCGGTTGTTTTAATATTACAAACAGACACTCCAAATTTATTTATATGTATGTAAGAGTATAGATAAAACTAGACGTAGACTATAAAGTATACGGTTAGCTTACGATAGTCCCACATTTGACGTACAGGTCTACTTATGAAGTACAAAACGTTCGTTTTACCCTCTAAAATTCCACTATTACCAATCTAATACAAGATAATTGACAACTAATATCAAACTAGAGTCTCGACTAAACAATACCATTGCAATACTCGTACAATAAAGACACAATATCTCAATAGCGTAAACAAACCAAATACAAGCACGTACAAAAGTGTTACTATTAAAAATACCTATCTATACAAATAAATAAAATTGGAGTGTCTGTTTGTAATATTAAAATAACCGCTTTTTACTAAGTGCATTTGGATGTATACACGGTACCTATACCAAAACATTTTTTTTTATAATTTTTGTCTGTCTGTCTGTCTATTTGTTCCGGCTAATCTCTGAAATGGCTGAACCGATTTTGACGGGACTTTCACTGGCAGATAGCTGATGTAACAAGGAGTAACTTAGGCTACTTTAATTTAGAAAAAAATAGGATCTCCCGAAAGAAAATTAAAACCAATGTTGCAGCGCTGCGCCTGATTAAGTTTGATAGCAACAACCTGCAATGCGTCCCGCGGGCTCAGAACGCACGAGTAGGCTCTTGTGTGTTTGTTAAATACCACGCGAACGAAGTCGCAGGTTACAGCTAGTATTAAATATTAAATAACGTCACACACGTATTTTATGGTTTCCGCGCGATATATTATTCAAATTCTTTACAATTTCGCGAACGTGAGGGCGTTAGGAGCGGGCGTGTGGATGCTGAAGCATTTTCTTTTTTTTCAGAAGGTCACCAGCGATTTAAATTGCAATCAACTGTTAAATAAAAATAATAAACACGGAAATATTAAATAAATACTTTATTCATCGCGGCAAAACTTTATATATTTTGGCGGCACACACGAACTGTCAAAACACTCTCCTGTCACCATAGAGTTTCGCCGCTTCGCCGCTGACGTCCCGCTGCCCAGCGAGTAAACGATCACCGGTAACACAACATACGTCAGAAATTGTAGCTACTTATCAAATTGTGTATGTAGCAACACATTTAGCGGAAAAGGGAAGATCTTCCAGCCAGGCTTGTGGTATGCCTGGCGGGGCGGCCGCTCTGTGCTCCGACGGTTATTGTCGGGATCTTGTATATATAAATTTACAAAATGATACAGTCCCAAACTAAGCGTTGGTAATAAGATAATGGGTACCGTACAGTAAAAATAAAAAATAGGGGCCGAAGCAGACACTTACTATCATTTCTTGAATAGTACCGCGGCAGAAACCAAGCTACTTGTGAATAAACTGCGTCATCTTTAAGCATAAAAAAACCGATTGAAAATGCTGTAATAACTGTATTAAATGCTGTGACCTTTTTACGAATATATTTTAGTGAGTATTTTCAAATGTCAAGAAGACAAATCATACGTGTATTACTTATTCACATGAATACCTTGCCCTGCCCACTGCCACTTCAACTTTGAAATTTAGAACTTAAATTCAGAATATTAGTTTTATTTCAATGTGTAGTATTCGCGTAAATATAGGAAATCAATATATTCAACAATATTTTTGTTACACCTTGTATATAAAGCTAAGGCCGGCTCGGCTCGGAGCCCACTCTTGGGAATAAGGCCTTGATTACACGTAACGAGTGAAATGGCGAGGCAGTGCTCGCGGCCGAGTGCTCGGTAAGTATAAATCACGCTATGCCAGAAGGCATACTACACACTCAATGCTTGTCTTGAGGATAAAAATGCTTGATTAGGTGCAGGTCCGGCTCTTCAGGAACATAAATGACCTTGTTCGAGCAAACTATTTAGATTTTTTAACATCACAAAAGTAATTTAGCCATTAGCTTGATACTTTATACTTAGATTTAGTACTTTTTTTACCAGCTACTTAAGCCTACCTAGCGTTCTTTCATTGTTCTCACATAATAATGTACTGCTCAAAAATGTAAAAGATCTCTTTAAATAGTGCAACCATGGAGATTCTTGCCCGTTCTTCTCAATAGAAACGGGTGGTAAAGTCGTAACTTAGTATTTTGTAATCATTTTGCCGATTCGTAAGTATAAGTACTGTACTGTAATCGCTACATGTAATCAGGGTATAATGATAAGTATTAACAGAAAAGGACGCGGGAGTGAGCGAGAGGTATGATCATCGGGAAATATACTGCACTGATGAGGACTTGTCATACATGCATGTGAGGGATGCAGTGTCATTGGTCAACTTTGAGTGGAGATCCTATACAATCATGTTTTAAAACCTTTGCAACATTTAATAGACATCAATTATGTATACATATTATACAGATTTGTATACTGCGGTAATAAATCGATATAGCTGCGGTTATATTTCATTCGTTCCCGCGGGAATATCTGTTGCGAGACGTGTGACGTCCGCGGTGATTTACGTTAAGCCAATCGCTTGCAATTCTGTTTTTATTTTTTTTATTCTTAATATTTAAGCTTACACATAATGGTCAAAACTTGTATGTTGAATGCAATATTTTTTTAAATACTCAGTGGTTTCTCGAGTAGGCGTGTACTGACAGCCCGAGTAGCCTTTCGAGGCTGCCTCGCCTCGCGCGGTCAGGACGGCTCTCACGTGAGGTTTATGCTCGCGCTCCTTTCCCCAAGCGTTTTCAATTGCCTTGCTGAACTTGTTAGCATACGCGCGGTTTGTTCCCGCGACTGATTTTAATATTATTTTAGTTCTCTTTCATTATTAAAACACAACAACAATGTTACCAAGTACTTGGTGTAGATGGAGGGTATGTTCTTTTTGCCAGTAGAAAATATAAGATCCCTCTCATCCCGGTATAGAGGTATTTTATTAAAGGAATTCCCAGGGATGGTCGAAGAACAAAAAAAAATCCGCATACACAGCTAACAAAAACAAATGAACATTACACACAAAAGGAGTCCAAATTGAACAACGAATGAACAACAAAAATTGGAATCATAAATCAGTTTGCGCGCCGCTATCATTCAATTTCTCCGTTCATTTGTTCCCGGATTTCGGATCCGGAGCCGTTGTAATCCCTAGCGGCGTTAATTGTAGGGACACGTTTGCCCCTGTTTGTGCGTCTTCATCAATCTTACCGCATTGGGGCCATGACAGATCGCGCGTTGAGATGTATTGAAAGTGCCTCGAGTGAGGTATCATTACGCTGCGATAAGATGACGGCTGTGTGTACATGGAAATATTATTTTTGGTATTTTCTGTGGTGTCATCAATCAGTTTTATTAGTGTTTATTTGATATTTTATATATTTTTTTTTATTTAATAATACAAGCTACAGACACACCAAATATACCGTCCCACACTAAGCAACGATTGTATTATGCGTACCGTACAATGGACTGAGGGCGAACTCGGGACGGTACTAAACTTCCATGACTACAGTAAAAACATTTGTGTTTGTCACACAAAGTTTGTCAGTACCAGGATTTGAACCCGGGACCCTTGGCGCAGGAAGCAGGGTCGACACCAACTGCGTTAATCTGGTCAATAATAACTGGTGGATAGGGATTATCAGCACATTATGGATGAGTACAGGCCCTAACTGTCATAATGAGTATTATTATAAATCTTGAGATAGGCCGTCGCCGAGAAAAACCCTCAGCACCTCGCAATAGTCAGTTGCATTAAAAAATAAAGTCAGATAAAAAGAGACAGAGCAGTGGAAAAGTTCGGACAGTTGTGAGTTTTTAAAGGAGTTGTTCTTGAGAAATGTCTGACTTATAATCACGGAACAATGTGTACTGACTATTGCACATTGATTTTTTTATATTTACGCGAATACTACACATTGAAATAAAACTAATTTTAGGGTTCTCCCATGACCATGGTTGCTGTAAAGCAGCCGAAACGTCGGGAACGTAAAAACATAAAATAAACGCGACAAAATCCTTAAAATCCTTTGGGGACGAGTCACCTTCGTCCGTAGGAGAATTAAGTACCCTCGAGACACCCTACACGTGACCCTGGGTGGTGCAAACCAGGTGACAACTCTACTGGTGGTAGGCTTCGGCCGTGGCTAGTCACCACCCACTGAACAAAGCCATGTCGCCAAGCGGCCTAGCCGTGTTCCGGCATGATGTTCGGTGTTGCCATTCATGGATGGCGGGTCAGATCAGTTGCGCTGCATGTGCCTAGTGAATGTAGCGTCTCTTATCTACTGCCGCCTTCCTACCTAGGCAAGTATGCTCCATCGTAGATCTCATCGTCACTTACCATCAGGTGAGATCGAGATCAAATACTTGCCTATAATGTAATAAAAAAAAAAAAAAAAATTACTTTTATTCCATAACTTCACATTGTTCTGTCATTATAAGTCAGACATGTGCATGACAATGCAATAGATCAAAGATGAGTCAGTTCAACCACCACATAATATATCAAAGCATTTTAAACATTATTATTAATTCTTTCTTCGTCCCGTGTAAGGGGTAAACTAACTGATACACGGGGCCGGCTTTCGCATGATAAAACCTATGGTAATGATGACGATTTTTTAAGAACTTGCATGTGAGACCACAAGTTTAGTGAAAAATTACTATCATACCTTTTTGTACGGGTAAATATTTTTTAAAGCAGTTCTTTTAAAAATTCAAAACTAAACGTCGTATAATAAATTGAGTTGCTCGAAGTAGAGAAACATAAATATTCTCTAAGCCTGTTGGACGTCAAACATTAGCTCTACATTTCGTCATTTCCTGTGCTGTAATATAGCAACTGAAAGTGCATTTTATCATACTCTAGCTTTTTGAACGGATTTCTCGTCAAGTTTGGTGTATGTCATAAGCTTATATTGTATAATGTTCGACAACCTGATTGGCGCAGTTGGTAGCGACCCTGCTTCCTGCGCCGAGGGTCCCGGGTTCGAATCCTGGTAGGGACAAGCTTTGTGTGATGAGCATGTATGTTTGTACCCGAGTAATAGATGTTTAATATCCATATTGTACAATACAAGTGTTGCTTAGTGTGGGACCGTATTGTTGGTGTGTTCATCTGGCGATATTATTATTATTTTATTCCCCTTTGGTCTCCTCTCTATAAATGTGAAAGTTTGGATGGATGGATGTTTGTTACCCAATCACGCCAGAATAGCTGAACGGCTCTGGATGAAATTTGGCATAGAGATAGATTATAGTCTGGAATAGCTCATAGGCTACTTTTTATCTCGGTAAAAAGGACATACTTTTTAATTGCGGCTTACACCGCGGGGCGCACCTAGTATGTCAATAAATCAGCCGCGTGCAATTCGCTTATGACTTGTACCATTGACAAAGCCGTCACCAGCAAGCGTCGGCTTAAATAATAACTTCTCTCTAGCTTGCTCTTAGAGGAAATAGTACGTATACTTGTATAAGATTATAGCCGAGGGTCTCTCCTTACTTCAGGATGAATCAGAAGCCAAATATTTTTTATATGCCATCGCGCTGATTAACCCCGAAGGGTAGGCAGACGTTTCGTCGTCTCGTCGACGTGTCGTCAGAAATTAGGAGATCCGTAGACGAACTAAAGTAACCGACACAGCTCAAAGAATTTCAAAGTTGAAGTGTCAGTAAGCGATGGCTATTAAAAAAAGCCGGATCTTCTCAGTTGAGGTCGCGTTCCGATCCCGTTGTAGAGTTAATAAATAAACATGTAAATGACAATTTGTATGTGCCCCAGTAAGCCTATACGAAATAAATGAATTTGACTATAATACAGTATAATACACGAGGAAACCTGCATGTCTGAGAGAACCCCTCGATAGACATGTGAAGTCCGCCAATCCACACTGGGCCAGCGTGGTGGACTATGGGCTAATCCCCCTCGCATTGAGAGGAGGACCGTGCCCAACAGTGGGACATTGAAACGGCTGGTGTTATTATATTATTATATATAATACAGTATTACTGAAACTACGTTAAACGTAGTTTTCGTTATTAACGAGGACACTGTCCGAGCCCATCCATCATACTGTTATGTGTATCCCTGTAATGTCCCGAAGTGTGGAGACAAACAATTTAGATGTCATGTGACATACGAGCTAGTAGGTTTATATAATACTAGCTGTCCCGGTGAACTTCGTACCGTATATATAAATAAAAATAAAAATACCTGTTACAAATTGTCAAGCTGAATAAATTACATAATAACTTTACTAAAACAGAAATAGCTATTAAGCAATAATATCAGGAACTGACAAGCTGTCTAAATTTTTTTTTTATTTTTTATGACAGTATAGGCAAGTATTTGATATCGACTTCACCTGATGGTAAGTGACGATGAGCTCTACGATGGAGCATACTTGTCTAGAAGGTACCTGTTCACTCTCGACTCGAAAACACCCAGATTGTAGTCAACGGGGACCAAAGACGCCGGTAGCGTGTTCCATTCCTTGGCAGTTCGCACGATGAAAGTAGAAGCAAAACGCTTAGTACGTACCGAAGGAATGTCAACAGTGTACGGACGACACTTGTCCGTGCGTCTTGTCGACCGACGATGGAATGGATATGGGGGAATTAATTCGTGTAATTCCATCGCACACTCATTTTATAATCTTACTAAAAAAAATCGAACACAGCAACTGTATGTTCAAAAAGTACGTAATTATCGTTCGTATAATGGGTTCGGCAAAATGGATTTAATTCCATGAAAGCATTTCCCATGGAATATTGTCCATTAAATAAACTTTTTTAGCCTGAACATAGTATAGTTAAATTTAACTACCGTACAACCTCTACCGATTCTCCGTGGATTTGATTGAAGTTGAATGTAACTGTGGATGCTACATGCCACCCCTAGAAATATTACTTTTTTTTTATTATTACATTATAGGCAAGTATTTGATCTCGATCTCACCTGATGGTAAGTGACGATGAGATCTACGATACGATCTAGGAGATTACGGTAGAATAACTATGAAATACCTCGCATAAACCATACTCTCACGAATTTAGCTACAGACTAAGTAATTTATTGGCTGAACTATTTCATAATTAATAAACTAGTCTGCTGAGCTAGACGAGTCCAGATTTACATTTTATTAATGATCTTGAACTATAATTAATTACAATCAAAAACTTCGCCCCAGCCGACTACGTTGGAACAAAATGTTCGGTTTTGTTATCAATGGTTTATCTAACAACAACTAAGTAATGGCTCAAATATCCTTCACAATTATACTGAAGCCACTCCAAACTCATACTCTCTCTTTACGAAATGAGATGCGATGAAATAAAATAGATATGAATATGGCCTCACCCGCAACTTAACGGATGTTTTGGCAATGTCAAGTATTGCAATAACACATTCAATAAATACACATTATAAATAAAATAATGGATGTGACATGATGATATGAAAATGGCATCTCCTCTTAGGGTATTAATAATGTACCAAGTTTTTTTCAATGGTAAGTTTTTTTACCATTTTGTCAGAAAAGCAATATCGATAGAGATATTGCTTTTCTGCTCAACCTCCAATTCTTATGACGTGATGTTATGTAACTTTTCTATAGAGTCTAATCATAGGCTATCATATAGTAAAAATCTCGTTGAAATTAGTCCAGTAATTTTAGCGTGATGATCTAAATAACAGACGCATATTCATGATTTCTAAAACCCTTATTTCGGATTCAGAGACGTTAAAATAGTTTATTTCATCCATTTAAAAACTTAAATGTAAAAACACAGCTGAGTTACATATTTATATTTACTAATTAAATGTTTTAGAATGAGACTCAGAATATTTTTTATTAACCAAACCATTGAGTACTTAGGAATCGTCAAAACAGTTACAAAATGCTAAGCTGCAACTTTACCACCCGTTCGGAATGACGTTCCGATTCGATCGATAAAAAAATGGCTTATATCGAAGCCAATTTACTAGTTGCACGGTTAGTTTGGTCCCGGCCATTGGTGTTGTTTGAAGTCTATTATTTTCAAAATACTTTACAGTACAATGTGTGGATACTGTAAAATAACAAAAATATATTTTATACTATTGTAATCCTTTCGCTCACCAAGTCAGCACGGTTCACAAGCAATATATGAAATTGAATTTTACAAGTATACTTTCTAAGATTTGCAGTGAGTATGTGTGTAAGATCTACCCTCAAATTATAGAAAGTTATAATGGATTATAAAGCTATCATAACGCACTTTTTCCTCAGAAAAGCTCGTTAGAATGTATTTATCATCCATTATAACTTTCTATAAATTTGGGGGTTAAAAGATAAAAACCCTTGTAAGCAGAGCTTCCAAGTTTTTGACAATGCCATACCACACGCGTCCACACTGACAATTCTTTTTTCAAATCTAACACTCGCCATACTCTATTTTGTTCCAAATTAATCAATATTCCAAACAGCTATTCTCAATTTCTCCCTAAAAACCCTATTCGAAGAATTACGAAGATTTAAAATAAATGTTATACCGGTCCAGCCGTTATTCTTCTATTTTTAACTGACTTCAAAACGGAGGAAGTTCTCAATTCGGTGGTATTTTGTTTCTATTATATATTACCGTCAGATCATTTTTTTTTCTGCAGTGAGAAATGGCATTACATGCACGTATTTAGGAGAATGTCATGTAAATGTAATGTAACATATGTTTTAATATAAAAGCAGTAAGCAGGTTCTACCTACAGCTCGCACCTCTGGGCTTTTCAGATTTTCATGTAGTAATCTCATTTTCAGTCATGATTATCACTAGCTGTACCGTGAAGGAAAGGGAAAGGTATTTGGGGTCGAGTCACCTTCGTCCGTAGGAGAATTAAATACCCTCGAGATACCCTACACGTGACCCTGGGTGGTGCCAACTAGGTGACAACTCTACTGGTGGTAGGCTTCGGCCGTGGTTAGTCACCACCCACTGAACAAAGCCATGCCGCCAAGCGGCCTAGCCGTGTTCCGGCACGATGTTCGGTGTTGCCATTCATGGGTGGCGGGTCAGATCAGTTGCGCTGCATGTGCCTAGTGAATGTAGCGTCTCGCTCTACTGCCGCCTTCCTACCTGTTCACACTCACACAATATGTCAATTCGATAGTGTACCTTCTAGACAAGTATGCTCCATCGTAGGTCTCATCGTCACTTACCATCAGGTGAGATCGAGATCAAATACTTGCCTATAATGTAAAAAAAGAGGAAATCTGCGCGTCTGTCGAAAGCCGTAGGAAGTTCACTAAGCCGCACTGTCTATGATCTATACTTATTAGACACACACACATACACATTTCCAATTCCATATTTGGATATTAGTTAAGTAGAAGTCTCGCGCGTTACGTGACGTACGAAAAGTAAGCTAACTTTATTAAGTAGTTGGCTTGTCAATACCTACTTATAGTTACACTATGAACACATTACTGACTCGTGCTAACCGTAGGTATATTGCGTATTAAGTTCAAGAGAGAGTCTGTAACTTAGTTGCGGCAACTTTTCCTAAGATTATTTGCTGATAATCTTTATGGTTTACCGAGCACATCTTATCTTCTTATTACGTAAAATGTTAGTTATGTAACCAAAATTGACGTAAATGGATCTACGAAAATGTCTCAGTCTGTAAATCCATAGTATTTATTTAGTAACTAGCTGACCCGGCAGATGTTCTTTGTCAAAAAAAACACTAATTTTGTACCGAATTTTAAAATTATGCAAATAACTGTTTTAAATTTGTTTTTTTCCCTACAAACTGATTTGGACTATAACATTACAAAACTTTAAATAACCAGTACGTCAAGCGCGAGATTATTTGAAAGCTATAGCTTGAAAGTTTTAAATACCGTCCGCTAGAGGCGCTTTTCAATTCTCCATACAAAATATGGTTGACTATAAAACTATACATTTAGTTAGGACATAGTCGCACCGTAAGGTTTTCGTTTCTATCATTTTGGTACAGAACCCTAAAACGAAACTAGCCAAATTGCTACAGCTCTTCTCAAGTGATTCGCTTACCATCAAACATAATTTCATATTTTATTATATGGTTAAAGTCTTTTAGAAGTTGGACCAACTTTAAATGATTAGCCATCAATTGAATCTAATGCCACTCTAAGAATGTTATAAAACCTTTTCGATCTATTAAAAAAAAACATTCTGAAAAACGAATCATTTTTCGAAATTCAAATTAAGAACTCATTTGAAACATGTTCATTGGCTTACATAGACGGACAAAATAGTTCATTTCAGTATTCTAAAAGTTCGGCAACTTTTAAAATCTAAATAGAACTGGGTCACTTTGAATGCACTGTAAATGAACTGCGAATGTGAAACGATGACGGGGCACAACGAGTACACTTGATTGCAAATAAAACTATACACTAAAATAATTTTAAGAATTTGAGATACAAATAAATATGTATAAAGAATTTAAAAATACATAGGCTTTTATACGAAACATTCGTAGTTACGAGTACGAGTTTAAAGTAACGATAATTTCCAGTTTATTTCAGATTGCTGGCTGAAAACTACAAATTTCAGCTTGACATATAAATCAGTTACATTGATGAAAGTAGCAACATGTAACAAGAAAAATAAATAATTAATAAAATGCATATGCGTGTTAATTGTAAAGCATTAACAATCATTAAAAAAGCTAGTTACCATAAACAATATATTGAAAGAACTGTTTCGTTTAATAATAGAAATGAAAATATTATAATATGATAGACTTATAATCACTACATAGATACGACGATCTTGCAATAGTTTGTTGAATAGTAATAATAATACCAGCCCTTTTAATGTCCAACTGTTGGGCACGGGCCTCCCCTGAATGCAAGGAGGATTAGGCCATAGTCCACCCAGCTGGCTTAGTGCGGGTTGGCGGTATTTCGAGGGGTTTTCTCAGACATGCAGGATTCCTCGCGATGTTTTCCTTCACCGTTTAGCAAGTGATAATCATAGTTGAAAATGAGACTCGCATGTGAAATCCATTAATCCAAGAGGGGCGAGCAGGGGTTTGAACCTGCGATCCTCGTTAACGGGGCAAGCGTTCTATCAACTTGGCTATCACTGCTTTTTATACTGTTGTATAAAAATACAATACAATAATATCTTAGGTGCTCCTATTGTATTAAAGTACTTTAGACGGAAGGGTTTATTTAAAAGTACCCAATAACTATTACAAAGACGTCTCGAGTAACCGCATGCGCTGCACGTTATTACTTTACTTGCTTTACCAGCATCTAGTAGAACATTGTAAATGCGTAATGCATTAAGAAATATTGACAAAAATACCCGTATAACTATAGACGAAAGGACCTGTATTTACAATTGAATCAGATTTAAGGAATTACTTAGCATTATTTAAATTAAAGTTATAAAGAATACACATTTCAATATAGTTAATAATGTCCTTTAGTTTCATTGCATTTGTGCCAATTGTCGGTCAGTTACTGTTACACACCACAGATCGGTACTTCAACCACAATTATTTTTATGAAGCGTTTCGGTAATATAAGCGTCCTCCATCCCTCTCACAACACAGATTTCATAGAGAAGTATGACAGTGACCGCATATTTTCTCTATGACGTTACGTATTAAAAGTAAACACCTTACGCTACTGGTCTTTGTTCACACACTCACACTCTAACTTATGGTTTTTATCTGTTCGACCACGTTAACATTCAAATATATTCGATATTTGAAAATTCATTCGCTCTCTCTGACGTCACAACACGCGCTTACTTTTTTGTACTTTGCCTTCAGTTTTAATGTGCAGTTACATGGTTTTTCAAAGTGATAGTCTAGCTTGGTCAGTCAGTTCGGTCCCACCGGATATTGCGAGCTTGTCCGCTCCGAGTGCTTGTACTCGAATGTACGCCAAACATACTTCTTTATTGCTCATCGTTTAGACGTTGGTGCGTGCGATTGTGTTTAGATTTGTATTGCAGTTTCGCCGAATAAAATAGATGTCAAGTTTTTGTATGGGGTCTTAAAAAATACGCCGATATACTGGTCGATTCAGAACGGCTATACTAAGGCAATAGAATAAAATATAGCTTTTTAAAATTATATTTTCAAAAATTCTGATTTCACATAATGATTACAAAGCGATAAAGAAGCGCATGTACCAAGCGTAGTACAATATACCAGCTCTTTTTTTTATGCCCGACTGCTGGGCACGGGCTTCCCCTCAATTCAAGGGGGGTAGCGTAGTATACCCTTTTTGAAACATTCTGTATATCGATCGCTATAGACAAGGTAATATATGATGTTCTTGGTATTATAGTTAAGAAGACAATATTAACTACTTAAAACCTTACTTTTAAAATATTGTGTCAGAGTTGAATCAGTACATTCATAAACAATAATTGTTATAATATTTACAATAACATCACAAACCTCGACGATAAACACTATTATGAATATTATGTATTATACTTACACAAACACATATCTGCTTACCTAGGTTTGTATACCTTGACTTGTAATAATAACATTTGTCAGAAACAAAATGCCAAGTAAATTACATTATCCCTACTAAAAAAAAAATAATTGGCCCATGGATCCATAGCGCAAAGAAATTGTAGATAAAATATCTCCAAGGTTGATTGCCTCCACAGGTGACAGGTGAGGGCTGGCTGTTTCCTCGCTCAAAAAATTAGTTTGATTATACAGCGAGGAAATGCAGCCAGCATTCTTGCCACCATTCCACGCGGACAAGGTCTTTTTGATATATAGTTTGTTTTCATATTATTGTGAAGTTTGTTTTTATTTTTCTGTTTGTAAATATTTAGTGACATGTAAAACTAATAAAGATTGAATAAGTTAAGCAAAAAAAATTATAATCACCTAAGAATAATTTTTGAATTTGAGACTTGCGTACATAGGAAATGCTGATGGATCCAAGGGCAAAGCAGTAGTCAGGAGGCGATTTCTTAACTACGGCCTTGTTCACACGCTATCCCTAACTCCTAGGTACAATGTGTAAGTATACCCCACCTTTAGGACCTATAACCAGTCTGTTTGGTTCAACGTCTAGTACTTTCTTGGTGTTGCTGGTCGGTTCCACTCGGAACTTGGATAGGAACTTCGCTATGCAAAGATAGGACTGAATCTGGCCGAAGCGCTTACCTGAAAACAAGTGGCATATTTTTATAAAGATATAAAATATTTGAACGTTGTAAAGTCCATTGTTAAACAAATGGGGGAAGAGGAACCCACAACTGTCCCTCGGCTTATCAACCTTTCCAATTATAAACCAAACAAGTTGATTGAAACCAAATTCTCTCGTTTTGCGGAGCTTCGCATTTTAATTGGAGTCCCAATACTCGTGATAGGCAATTTCTCGACTAACACCTTAGAGGAGTACGGTGTTGTTGGCTTCTTTAATTGTCGATCAACTTGTTTGGTTTATAATTGGAAAAGTCGACAAGCTGAGGGTCAGTGGTGAGTTCCTCTTCCCCCATTTGTTTATTGAAAAGATATTTTATCAAAATGAAAATTGTGATTGTGTGTGAGCAATTTTTTTAAAGTCAACTTAAAATCTAAATTCTGACGTCTCGAAACAATTACAAATGAACTTAAGAAGCAGGATCAAAGGCTAGTATAGCCTATATTAATCATACTGTATATCGCGTTTTTGTACCAGTTGTATCAACTCAAAGTAAAACTTGGGAAGGGCGTTCCCAGTTTTTGAGTAAGGGAGCTGGAGTGCACGCAAAGAATTTCATGTAGGTAAATAATTAAAAATTAATAGAAAAGTACCGTCTCCGATTACCGTGAGCAGCTAAACGCGGTAATGTGTGGAAGCCAAGAAGGGAGGATTGGTGGCAAACCAGATCAAGGGGCAGTGGGTCCAGCTGCGCCTAGACCCTTACCCCTCCGTGGGTACGCCAATGCCATCATACCATATAACATTTTCATTAGATGCTAGCATGGAACAGACTGGTGTTAATAGAAAAACATTATTCCAGATCAATAAACAGAAAAGACATAAGTTAAGATTATCTTAATTATTTAAAAATAATGATTCGGTTCATTGCGCTCGTGATTATATAATTGTTATTGAACTATATAGCAAGATTATTGTTTTTATCAATGTGTTTGTACCTAAGTTGTTATCACAATAAGCAATTAATATAGTAATGAAGACACAATGACATTTTAACTTTCACTTTGCGTAAATACTCGTTTGTATGTTTATAAATTATGCTAGCAGACATTGCTGAAGGTCTAGGACAGGGGTCATCAAGCTACGGCCTGCGGGCCGACATCAGCCCGCGTGCACAACCACTCTCGCCTGTGACTAGGTATATAGAAGATGTTGATGTCATTTGCAATCGCATCAATACATTATAATTCAGAAAGGGTATAACTTGGCCATAATCTTGCGCTTCTTTAGTGTATTTGCACTAAAGAAGGGAAGTCAGAATTTCGATATTATGTCAAACATTTTTTCTTCTTGCTGAATTATCCTGTACAATAAAATGCAGACTGAAAATTTATTAATATTGCCATCGGAATCCTTGGAGCTTTATCGAGCAATCAGTGTAGCCCATAGAGATCCCTGGTCTAGGACAATCGTAAAGGCAACGCCAATCATTAGCTAGAAGCAGCAAAAAAATTACTCTCTAACTCTTTTGCTTTTGCCTTAGAAGAACAGAGATGAGAATGTGAATCTGTTTTTGCGTGAAATTTAAATATTCCCTTCGCCAATTACTGCTGATGATGCTGATACTGAAGTACTGGTAATATACATACCTACACAATACCTCGGGCCTATACCGAAAGGTAGAAAAGCACAGGGATGTCTATTCCCGGCAACTTCATCAGAGAACCTGTCAGGATCAAACACCTCAGGGTTCGGATAATATTTCTCATCGTAATGTATCCCTCTCGCTGACACCAAAACAACCTGATCCTTTTCAAGAACAATATCAGTTCCAGGTATCTTATAGTCTGCATTTGCTTTTCGCTGCAACGGCTCTACCAGCGAATGCATACGCAGAGTCTCGTTGAACACATTATCCAAATACCTCATTTGTTTTAGAGAGTCATATGTTATGTTATTGTCATTGGTAGCGAGTGACTCGTCTATTTCTGCTATCAGTCTATCCTGGACGTGTTGATTGACTGCCAGTTGGTGCAGCAGATATGTCATCGTGGTGGCGCTCGTCTCGTAGCCCGCCATGTAAAATATAAAAGCTTGCGCGGCAATCACATCATCCGATATCTCTACTTTATTATTTACACCATTCAATTTAGAACTTGATATATCTCCTGGTTGCTGCAACTGTAATATTACATCCATAAAGTCATGTCTGTTCGATGGTTTTCCGTTTCTTTGATTTTTAATATTTGTCACCAGGTCGGCGAAAAAGTATTTCACCCGTGCAGGGAAAATAGACAAATTGAGCCGCTTAAGTATTCCCGGAAACATCATTTGCAGTTCGTTAGCGAAGGACGGTATGAAGACAAGATTATCGACTTCCCTCAAAGCTTCGAGCTTGTCGTGAAGCGTATCGATGTCGACCCCGAAGACGCAAGCCGAGATGGTAGCAATCGTGAATTTCTGCACGAGACTGTGAATTTCATGCTCCTTATCAGTAAGGCACTTCATTTGAATGTAATCAACGAAACTATCAGCACGTTCGTCAATTAAGTAATACATGCTCTTAAGTTTACCGCTTGTAAATATTGGACTGAATCGGTGTCTTAGTGACCTCCAAGTGTCACCGTCGGCGTGAAACAGGTTCGCGCCCAACCCCTCCTTGCTGAACTCCAGCCCGCGGTCCACGAACGCGTCGAAGTCTTTGATCATGATGTGTTTAATTATATCCAGGTCCCGTATAAGTAGGTTTGGTGACGTCATTCTGTAGATACCGACCACTTTCTCATTCGGAAACATATCATACAATTCTTGAAATACTAAGCCCACGTTTTTTCGACGCAACGCCGACTCTTTCAAGTTGCCGAAGAATGGAACTGGCTTCGGCCCGGGAACATTTCTCTTCTTCCAATAATTAAAGTTTCTCGTGAAGTAGTGATATAGAGAGTAACATAAAATCAATATCACCGATAGATAAACGAGCACCATGTTCTCTTAAACTTGACAACGCACTATGAAATGATATTACATGCTTGCAATTATTTTTATATACTTGAGGTATCATCGCTAATTAATACAGTTTTTATCAGTTATTTACAAAAAGACAGTGGCTTACTGTAAAGGTGACTCGATGTGTGGTCTTAGTTGCAGTCTTAGTGCTATGACGGCCTGGATTCGATGCATATTAAATGTTATTTTGATTTAGAAATTAATTTTGTGCCTTTCTTGGTTTTATTGGAAATGGCTCAATGTCCTTAGACGTTATGTTTGACATAATTTCCTGGACAAAAATTGGGGTGTGATTTTTTATTATTTTCAATTGTCTATACTATTGTATGGGATAACATCAGTTACAAGGTATCTCTGGCTAATGTAATAAAACTGGGATCATATATATACGACTCAACAGATGTGATTGTAGAAGAAAACGAATCCCAACAAGTTTAAAGTGCCATTAACATATTTCCCCTTGCCAGACTCCATGGAAAGTTAGTTTAACACAATCTGTTTCTCAACCCTCCGTTAAATCCGTAAGTTCTAACTTCATTGTGAGTTCACTATTGCTATCTCCATATGGTTCTATCGGGAAGAAAATTTACAAATCAATTTGTAGACACAGATTAAAAATTCATACTGTGTATACTTTAATACTAGTTAGTTTAGGCCTAATAAATGCCCTTAACCCGTAGTAAAGTTGAAGATACTTTGCCAAAGAAAAATGAAGTTTTATATAATAAATTTAAAATTAATATTAGTCAGGTTTCAAAATGCACTCAGCAAATCCCCACCACCATCGGCCGGGAGGGTGCCCAGAACGCTGGCAGTATTGCCACGTTCAATGGCAATGCTGCTCATGTGTTGGCCAAAATATGTGCCAGCGTTCTGGACACCAAGTCTCCACCAGACGTTTTGAGAGCAAAAAAGAATAATTTACTTCCTAGGAGAACTTGAAGTCTTTATTCATCTATTTATTTTCAATTCATGGACTCTTGTACATTTATGAACACAAATGCCTCATTTAACACAACAAAAATAATCAAATTGACACATGCTCAGGAGAGTTAAACATAATTGACAACTTCACACAATTACCAAATTGTAACCTCGTCTAGACGGGAGTTCTGGCTTTAATTTTGAGGAACCATTGTTATAACAATGGTTGCATCATAAGGATGATTCGCTTTATGAGTGATGATAACCTGTTCAGTTGTTTAAATGCTTGTAAATAACTATGACCAGATCGGGATCATGTTACACAATTACCCAAATAATAATAATATAATTATAATACCAGCCTTTTAATATCCCACTTCTGGGCACGGGCCTCCCCTCAATGCGAGAGGGATTAGGCCATAGTCCACCACGCTGGCCCAGTGCGGGTTGGCGGACTTAACACATCTTTTTTTTCCTCACGAAGTTTTCCGTTACCGTTAAACAAGTGATAATCGCGGTTGAAATTTAGATCCGCATATGAAATCCAGGCGCGAGCCGGGGTTTGAACCTGCAACCCTCGTTACCAAGGCAAGTGTTCTACAAATTTGGCTATCACTGCTTTTTTTTGCCCAAATAGCATGCAATTTTGCCGCAATGCAATATCTTGTGTAAATATATATATAAAAAATAATGTTTGCCTTTTTCTCATGTAAAAATCCTATTCTACAAGGGAGTTGGGAGTGCAGTCCGCCACGCTGGTGGGTTCACTGGAGCACAGATACATAAATCTCAGCCACACGACTTGTAAGCTTTTACAGTGTTCCTACATGCACAAGTTTAGCGTGATCCTAATAAAAACTGGAGTTTATTTCTTTTTAACTTTACCGAGGCGATCAATTCTGGCAGAATTTACTTTCAACCATTTTTGTATAATTGATAGAACTAGGCGATACTTGGCGGAAATCCATTGATAAACAAATGGGGGAAGAGTAACCCACCACTGACCCTCGGCTTGTCAACTTTTCCAATTATAAACCAAACAAGTTTGATCGATAATTAAAGGAGCCAGCAACACCGAACTCCTTTTTTTATTTTTTTTCGTTACGTTATAGGCAAGTATTTGATCTCGATCTCACCTGATGGCAAGTGACGATGAGTCCTCTAAGCTGTTAGTCGAGAAACTATCTTTCACAAGTGACGGGACCTCAAATAAAATGCAGCGAGAGTGGGTCAGTGGTGGGTTCCTCTTCCCCTATTTGTTTAACCATTTTTGTGCTATCAACAAAAAAAAGAAAAACAATTTCATACCTTGTTTGTGAAAACTGTATGGAAACCGTACAATGGACTAGCGGTGATTCCAATATAATGTAATTACTTATATAGATATTGATTGTCCATGAATATGGTACAGCATTCGTCCTTATTACACAAAGTGTGTCCTTACCAGGATTCGAACCCGAGACCCTCGGTACGGAATACAGGTCCACGAGAAATGCAATAACATATCAGGTCACAATATCTGGTAATACAAACCGTAACTCAGAACCCGCTTTGAAATTAAACTTATTAACCGACTTCAAAAAGGAGGAGGTTCTCAATTCGGTTGTATTTTTTTTTACAGTTTTTATCGTGTTTATTTTCTTTTTACGTTCCCGACGTTTCGGCGGCTTTACATCAATCAGTCCTCCCGTGACCATGGTTGCTGTAAAGCAGCCGAAACGTCGGGAACAAAAAACAAAATAAACGCGATAAAATGTATAAAATAAGTTTTATTTCAATGTGTAGTATTCGCGTAAATATAAGAACTCAATTTCAGAACCCGCTCTTTTTTTCGCGCCTAATACTCAATGCTATAACCGTACATAGTAAAAGCGGTCTTGTAAGACCATTATTACTGCTATTAGACGGCAAAAGTCGGTTTGTTCAGCCATCCGTCACGCACAGAAGACTATTTCGCGGCGCTACATAAATCTCACGAACGAACTAGCCGGCTTTTAAAGAAATGTTACTTGGACTATTTCTGCGTTAGATGGACCTCTTTGGATTCATTTTTGCAGCATAATTTATTAGTTAAAGGGCAGCTAATAGTGAGTCTATTTAAATATCGGTAAATAGCCTAATATTGACAAAAAAACTATATTTAAAAAAATACTTAATTGGAAAGAAATATAGAAAAGAGCTACATTTATTATTTACGTATTTTAAAAGTTCTTTATTATGTTGATTCTAATCATTGGCCTACCGTAGTTCTTTTTTCGAAATATGACTACCCCATTAATCATAGACAAGGCCATGGCCAGGATGTCATTTCGATGGGTTCGAGGTCTGGACTAGAGAAATTTCCTTTATGGTCGAGCTCTGGACCAAAGACAATAAGTAACAGCAAAAATCCGAAAAGAAGAGTCAAAAATATCATAGTCGGTAACTATGTATAAAACGGTGGGTTAGTTAAGGCATTTTTTATTCCCCCTCCATCCTCCCTCCTGTCTTTAAATTAGGTGATAACATTGGGATTCTAATTAAGAATTATAATTGGTATATTTTTCGCAAAAAATTACCTCCCCCTTCAATAATAATCTACAAAATTGACCACTAACTTAAAGGAAAATTCAAGGGAAATAACAAAACAAATTCACTGATTCGAATATATTTTTACGTACATACAAAAAATATATGAAGTTTTCTAAGTAAGCACCTGTAATATATTTTCGGGATATTCCGCAAAAACAAAGGGACCACGCTGAATATGAAAGGTTGATAGCTGGCTCCCCTAATAGACAGGATGTCATCAAAGGAACCAAACATCAGCTAAACGAGGTAAAACATTCGAAAAATAGCTCCGCCAAAGATGATAAAATGTCACATAAAATTGCAAGGGGGTATACTATTTGTTCTGTGAACTCACATCATTCTCGAATGCGACAGTCGTAAACGGACGCGGCGTAAAAATGCAAGCTCAGCGAGTCTAATCTTGTATTTTTTTTATTATTTTTTTTGTTCTCCAATAAAGAGATATACATATATTCTTTACATTGCGGTTAATTGAGGCTAATTTAAATAATAATATTGAGAATATAACGTTGAAAAAGAACCTGTTACCGCATAGTAACCGTCACTTTTGACAGACATTGTATGGGATGTCTGTCAAAAGTGACACTTACTATGCGGTTGCTATTCGATTATGAATCAATTGTGTTAGCAGACTTGGGACCCTGGTATTGACACAAACTTTCCTAATAGCAGTAGGGAATGTTGCGCCTAGCTCCTTCTGTCCATCCTTTTGTCCATTGTACCCTACCAGCAATACTTCATAAATATAAATAAACCATCACGCCTGTAATCCCCAAAGGTGTAAGCAGAGGTGCACTGCAGTCCGACCACATTTCGCCGTTGGTATTTGGTCTCAATCTCATACGAGTGCCTATTCCCTATTGGGCTATAATAACTATAGTTATTCTCGATCGCAACTATGCAAGTATTTAATTGTTACACTCACCCCAGAGTCAGAACAAGCAAATAGTACCAGCCCAAGTGGCACACGAAAAGCGACCTTATGAATCAAGCAGGATACGCGTTCATACATCAAGCGGTTGAGAGCTCCACTTAATCCACTTCAGGGCTAAGTGTATGTGTGAGATATGACGTCATTCGTCACACAACTCTGCTCCCAGTGATACTGTGTGTGACGATTCCCGTGTTATAGGTGTAATTTGGTATGAAAGACATATTTCACGGTGTACCTCAGTGTTCTCGTTGAAATTTGTGTCTATTAAACGCCGCTCATACGTTTCAGAGTGGGTTTACTGCGTTGAATTTGTCGTGGGATTTTGTGGCCTTAAACAGGGTTTATGGGGCTATGTAAATTGAAATATATCAGATACACCAAGGGCCTCTTTAAACATTTGATAAACAAATGGGGGAAGAGGAAACCACCACTGACCCTCGGCTTGTCAACTTTTCCAATTATAAACCAAACAAGTTTAATCGATAATTAAAGAAGCCAGCAACATCGAACTCCTCTAAGATGTTAGTCGAGAAACTATCTACCACAAGTGACGGCACCTCAAATAAAATGCAATTCTTTGCGAAACGAAGCGAATCTAAAAAAGTATTCGACACGTGTTTCGCCTTTAAACGAGGCATCCTCAGGACTGCCGGGCTACGAATGAGCGACGAAGCGGATTGTTTAGCAAAGGATTTCCACCAAGTATCGCCTAGTTCTATCAATTATGAACATTTGATGATAAACCTTATAATAATATCACCGGACAAACACAACAACCTTATGATGCCAAACTAAGAAACGCTTGTATTATGGTACCGTACAATGGACTGTACCAATGAAAAATTGTATAGATTTTTAATCACCCATGACTCGGGTACAAACTTTTGTGCTCATCACCCAGAGATTGCCGCTACTCGGATAAGAACCCAGGGCCAGGTACAGGAAGCGGGGTAGGTAGGTAAAAATGGTGAAACAGCCTTTAAGCAAGAAATAATAATAGTTATAGCTCAGTTTATCAAACGCTGGCTTCGGAAACAAAGTTTTTAGGTTCAAACCCCAACTCGTACCTCTGAGATTTACTGATTTTATATGTTCAATCATTATAAGATTCTTACGCTCTTATCACTCGCGTTGCTGATGAAAATCAGTAGAAGCTGAGCTGTTGATCCTTTTGACAATACATCTTAAGTTGTTCTATGTTAAGTTTGAACCTCGTTATTTTATGTTTATTTAGCTAAATAAAAATATTTTTTTTTGTTTTTTTTTAAATTACAAACTTGGTGACATCGGTCGATAAAACATTTTGTAAAAATATCTCAAAGTCTAACTCCGAATTTATAGACGTTTTATAACTTTACCAAACGTCATATAGTACTACGCACAAGAGTTTTGTTTTGCGCAGTACTATATGACGTTTGATAAAGTGATAGAGCGTCTATGAATTCGGGGGTCAGTTTCTAAATATAGATCTGATTGCGCGATTCCGTGGGACAAAGCTTCACTAAGTGCAGGTCAAGTTTAAATTGACCCAAAGTGTTGCCATACCAAAAGGCCTTAGAGACAGTTGATAATTGCAGTTCAGACAGTCCTTAACTTGATGGCAAGATCAATTTTATGTCATCAAAATTAATAGACAGTTATTAGGTTTGATGGCAATATTTTAACTTTGGTCTTACTTACCCCATAAGGTTTTAGAACGAAAAGTTTATTTGTAACATTTATTTTAATAGAGGGGTTTCATTTGCTATTTTCTTTGAGTGACTCCAATTATTATAACAGCAGCTAGTTATTAACCGACTTCAGAAAGGAGGAGGTTCTCAATTCGGTTGTTTTTTTTAAATACCATGCATTATACTTAGCAAATGATGACACTTGTCATAGATAAAAAAAAAATCTTATCTCCGATTCCCACAATATTTTGTCGCTGACTGTACACAAAAAAAAACTATCCGCTATGCGATGTATCAATCAAAAGAATCTAATAATAAGTGCTATCATTAGTTGCCGCGAGTCTAGTCCACTATTATCCGCCATTTTGTCGTGTATGCTTTCAAAATACAATTAATAATTGGTCTATCTACTTTTCTGACCCAATTTACAACTTAAACCATAAACCAATATCTAGAATAATATTCCAAAATGTTAGCCCGGATTACGTTTGTATAATAGGGCGTTTGAAATACGTGAATTAATATGTAAGCATTTGCATGAATATTGGGAAAAGAAATCAATAATATTGCAGTACTTTGGAGAAAAAAAATCGTGAGGTAAGCTGGACGTCTTCTGAAAGCCGTGTAAATCAGCACACAATGAACCGTCTATACAACATACTGCTATACCATTTTTAGCCTTATAAGCAAGGATCTAGAGTGCTTTCCAAGGTTTGATCTTCGACAAGTCCATGAGAGAAGCTATCACTTTCCCAATTATCTTTCCATATTCCTGCAATAGTTCCTCCGCCTGCTGAGGTCAATTCGCTGTTTATCATCATTTCATATCTCTTTATTTTACTATCATTTTCAGCACCCCCCCACGTGACCCCAGCAGGTGGCTAACATAACATTAAATTCTCAAAAAGGGCCTCTACGTGTTGGACAGATGTCCCGCGCAATTCTTCCAAAGATCCGGGTATAGCCCGTGTGGTGAAGGACTTACTAATAATATTAACCCCTCTCTTTATGTCCCACTGTTGGTGACAAGCCTTCCCACATGCGAGAGGGATTAGGTCAAAGTCAACCACGCTGGCCCAGTGACGTTGACGGATATTAGATACCTATGCATCTTACAGGTATACCTGCACGTCAAGTGCTAACGAGCGAACTGTATACTTTATAGTGTACCGTATTTAGACACTTTGTATGGAGGATTAAAAAGCGCCTCTAGCGGACGGTATTTAAAACATTCAATTCTCCATACAAAATGTCTAAATACGGTAGACTATAAAGTATACGGTTAGCTTACGAATAATTTCGCACTTGACGTAGGGTAGACTGGGTACGGTTGTGCCAGGGTACGGTTGTGACAATCGCAATATTAGCGAAACTATAAGGAATACCGGGGAGGGTGTACGGGGGGCAAGGAGCGCCATGCGTGTCTGAACGTGTTTCTCAGTATTGCGTTAGTCAACGCGCGGCGTTGGGGTTAACAGAGGTCCTCATTACTTTTTAACACTCAAAAGTAAGTATTTTTATTCAATGTCTTTTAATTATTGTTGTTATATGTGTACAGATACCGTAATGAGTGTTCTTTTTCATTATTAGTTAAACTTTAGTGGTTAAATAGCAGTGCTTACTTTGTACGTACATTATTTTATATTGCCATAGTAATCGTTTTTTTGCGAATGAATGCTTTGGGTACGGTTGTGACATATTTTTTGGGTACCGTTGTGACAAAATTAAAATTCCTTTTTTTGGCTTTTAGATGCCAAGAAAACGTTTGAGGAAGACGGAAAGAGGCCAATGTGACATAGGAAAATATGAAGAAGCTTATATAGAAGTATAAGAAGAATATACGCCTGAAAAAGAGGCAGTAAGGCAAGAATATGAAGAAAGAGAAAAACGTTTGAAGGCTAAACAGGTGAAGAAAAATCTTAACGAACTAAAAGGAAAAAATAAAGGAAAAGGAAGAAACAAAGCGAAGAAACGGAATACATCACCACCGTCATCAGATGAAGAAGAGTATTTTTGTCTGGTGTGTGTAGGCGCATATTCTGACAGTAGGCCTGGCGAAAAATGGATAAAGTGCCAAGGAAAATGTGATCTCTGGTCCCACTTAGAGTGCACAGATGGTAGTCGCCATTATATATGTCATAATTGTGATGACTCTGACTAGATCGTCAAATATGTTTTTGTTCAGATTTAAAATTTAAAATGAAAATTTCTTCTATTGTTTTTATTTTGTATGTTGATACTTACATTAATGTTTCATATTTTTATAGAAGTTGATTGAAGTTGTAGAAGTGATATAGCATTTATTAGTGGTTTAGTTTTTATTTTGACAATTGTTACCTCAAAAAAAATTAAGTTAGCTTTTTGGACTGATTGTAATTTAAGACTGATTAAAGTATGAGTATAATATTAAATGTTCTTGTGTAACAAACGTAGAAGAATGGATATTTCGTGCAATAAAAGTGATTGTTGAACTATTTCGTGTATTTTTGAACCTGTCACTACCGACCCCAAGTACTGTCACAACCGCCCCTGGGGTGTGGTCGGTTGTGACATTTTCTCTTTTTTTTCTAACCTGCTCCTGTAGGTTAACCATAATACTTAGAAGTACAAGTTTAGTATTTATACGTAGGCAAATGTACTCTTCACAATAACTAAAATCTTTTGTATAGCTAACTGCCACACTAACAAAATTGTTGGCCCTCAAATGAAAACTGTCACAAACGTACCCAGTCTACCCTACTGAAATATTATTTGACATTTCCGATACATTCTGTATTGCATATACATTATACTAGGACATTATATAATGCAAATCCAGTGATCAAATAATTACAATACTAAAACTGAATTCATAGTAAGATAATCATGTTTCAGCGAGGTTGAACATGCGCTTAGTTGCTAAATGGAGGTTAATTATGTTACTGATAGCTGGTTAACTATAAAATTGATGACCAAAGACCGAACGATGTTGACCTAATAAAATTATGGGCCACTTTGTGTTTATAATCCGGTTGATTTGGTGGAATGCGTTAGACTCAACATTGTTTGATTGTTTTTTGATTGGAGAGCTGTTTGGTTAGACATAGAATTTCGGAATTGGGTCGCACGATTCAGAAATGTCCTTCTCCATCAACAGACGAATTTGGTATGTTCATAAAAAATAATATGTATAAGTCAATTGTCTCTGGGGATAACATGGTTAGTAGCTAATTTTCGGGATACATTTGTGTCGTATCGGTATAAACCACACACCACATTTCAATATATATCTGTTATATTGAGATATGTTTCCAAATAATTTTAAATGCGTGTTGCCGTGTCCATCGTAAGGAGAGATGTCGATCAACATACTGACCACATGTTGCGCAACACACTGACTTTTCAATTATCAAAATCACCTCAACTCAAACCCAGACATGTACAAAACACTGATACTATTTCGTTACAACTTTATTAAAATTTTGTAAAATCAAAACTAAAGTCAAAATCAAATCGTTTATTTCGTATAGGCCTACGGGGGCACTTACAAATTGGCATTACATTTTTTTTTGTTATCGCTTCAACCGGACCTCAGCTGAGAAGATCCGGCAAGAAACTCAGCAGGCTTGTCTTTTTTTTTTTGAATTCATTGTTTTTACAAAGAAGTAAGCTCCAGTGTGTTGCCATTCGAGGCGCACACACGCTACACATTAACATTAACACTCATCACAAACACACTAAATCTGGTGATATAAAGGAAATAATTAATGTTTGAACCGTTAATTTTGAGCAACATCCATTTATCATGTCCCATTTAGTTGGATGGGGTCGTACGTATCAGTAGGGGGAGCAATTAACTATGCATTTCCAGGATACATAATAATTCGGTATGTTGCATTAACAATTATATAATAATACCAGCCCTTTTTTTAATGTACCACCCACACGGGCCTCCCCTCAATGCGAGGAGGACTAGGCAATAGTCCACCACGCTGGCCCAGTGGGGGTTGGCGGACTTCACACGTCTTTTGAGGGGTTCTCTCAAACATGTAGGTTCCTCACGATGTTTTCCCTCACCGTTTAGCAATTGCTCAAATCTGCCGACAAACTGCTATGCAGTTTGGCAGGGTATAATCTATGTAACATAGAATGTTTTTTTATGTAAATAAAAAAAAAAAAAAAAAAAAATTGATAATCGTGGGTGAAAATGAGATTCGCACACGTAATCCAGAAATCCCATAGGTGCGAGCCGGGTTTTGAACCTGCGATCCTCGTTACCGAGGCAAGCGTTCGACCAACTTGGCTATCATTGCTGTAACTTGGCTATCACTTAACAATTACTTAATAGGTAAACCTTTTTAGATTAGCTGATACCAGCCTGCACTGGGCTAGGCTGGTGAACTGTGACCTAAATCCCTGGTATAGGGGAGTGGATCTAGTTCAACAAAAGAACATTGAAAAGGACCAACTAAATATTTAAATATATAAATACTTTTTATTTATTGTTGATTTATTCTAAAATATTAAAAAAAAGGAAAACATCTCTTTCCCGAGATAAAAAGTATCGTATGTCTTTTTGGCGGGAAGTTGCACCGTGAAGTTGTCAATTTTGTTTTATTTTCCAAAAAAAGTGTTTTTTGATAAATAATTAATGTGTTATATTAGTGGGATATTAATAATTGTGTGTTCATAAACATGTACGAGTGAAGCAAATTGAAATAAAATAGGATAACTTGACTTTTCAAATTCTCCCATGATGTCAGGTATTTTTTTAGTAAAGTTTCCACAGCTTTACTGATAGAGTTAGGGGATTAATTTCATCATGATTATCGTCATCAACATTATCATTATCATCAGTGGTATATATAATTCAATAACAATTATCAAGACTCGACACTGGCAAAATGGCACTATTTTGTAGCCGATTGCCAAAAAAAAATAAAAAGAAGTAGTATCCAATATATAATGTTGAAGCGGCGGCCTCTCACTTGGTTAGTTTCACGTGATATGTGAACCGACAGGAAACCCAAAAAAAATGTCTCCTAACTCCCTTCGTTCCTCCTTCTTCTTCTCCTTCTCCTTCTTTTTCCTTTAAAAAAATATTCGACAAGGACATACCCAACTAAGGTACAGTCTTATTTATAATATATATAGATATCCCACGTGATACATGATCATGGCAACCCTACACAGATAACACGTCTTGCTAATAAAGTCGTGTAACGGCGGTATCTATGTTATTGTATGATCTATGATTAGTTATTGTTATTGCCTGTGGCACAAATATGCCTAAGGTTGTAATATTGAAGTTAGATACTAATGAAAGTCTAAACTTTAGCTAGGGTACCTAAGTTAGCGGTTACCATGTGGTACTCACGAATTTGATGTTAAGATTGGTTTTTACCATTATAACCACATTCTTTAATGATAAGTAAAAATGAGATTCAGTCAGACTCAATAATTCTGCTAACGATAATTTGTTGTTTTTTTTATTATTTTTAACGTGACTCTAGAAATATACTTGCATAATGGCGATGTCTCACATAAAGACAAAAAAAAATGGGAAGAATAGTTTTGACATTTCTATTTTTGAATTAAGAATAAATTTAAATAGAAGATAAAAAAAGTAACCGACCCTTTCGGGAGCAGAATTTTCCTTTTAATTTTTCCGAGCAAAGAGACTAGTTTTATTATTATCATTTACAGCCAGTCATAAACAAGCTGGTTATGCGAAGGTATACAGCTTCAGCGTATAAGGAACTTTATACGCAGCACCGTGAGCGAGGACCGGCAATATGCGACGCCAAATAAAACCTAGTGTTCGTCGTATTTCCGACATCTCACTGCCGAATGACGTGTGGCCTGGCTTATAAGAGTTTGCGTAAATTTTTTTTACAAAAATGAATATTCAAAAATGGAATGGTTCAATAGGCTGTTTGGATGACTTTGAATCCAAAATAGGTGTGTTTAAAATTCATATTCGTGTGTCTTATTTGAGTTCGTGAAATGAGAATGGGAATGGAAATGAGAAATGAGATATCGAAAATTCTTTTTTCAATTCAAAGGATGTGCTTACAGATTGGTCCCATTTGTTTGATTTATAAGCCTCTTTGAATGACTCTGAACCCAAAATTATATGTGTTATTGGAATTCTTGTGTGTGGGTATGTTCGTTTAAGCGCCAATTAACAACTTCTGTTCATATTTTAACATATATTTAATTTTCAGTAGTATTATCACGCTATGGCGATGGTCGAGAAGTAATTAAAATGGATTATTGAAGCTAGTTAAAATAATCAAACGATTTTATCAAATCGCCTCTACCTTGTCCCACGGTCGCCAACGCCCCGTGAATAGTTAGTTCAGAAATCGTTGCTAACTCTTGGTAATAAGTCTGCGACCCGCCGCCGTGACGGCCCACTCCTTTAGAGACACGCTACTTGACTCTCTAATGTATGGATTGTTTTGGCAGCCGTCGGGTACTAAACGGCTCTACAAAATTGGGAGCCTAGCCTTTTGCTCTACTGTTGTAGAGAACATTTTGCTTTACTATTGTAGAGGCCATCTTGGTGTTAGTGTTCACGGTGAAAACATGTATATAATCTAGGTACGTATTACAAGGTAACTGTTTGACATTTATTAGTTACGGCCTGATTAGGTGAGAGGCCAGTGATCCTGCTTTCTGTGCAGATGTTTCTGGGTTCGAATCCTGGTAGGGAGAAACTTTGTGTGATGAGAATGTATGTTTGTACCCGAGTCATGGATGTTTAATATCTATATCTACCCCCGTTCTTCGTACGGTACTCATAATGCTTATGCTTAGTTTGGGACCGTACAGTTTGCGTGTTCGTCTGGCAATAGATTATTATATTGTACTACACCTACTTAGGTAACTTAAATAAATATAATCCATGCTAACTAGTTATATTGCGTTCATTTTCTATACAAAAGCCCAATTTCTTTTAAAATAAAACGGTAGTTAGATATCTAAAATATGTTTTACACAAAATTAAAAAAAAAAACATGAGCTCTGAAAGTGTTTTTTTTTTGCCACAATCACAATTATCTTACTTGTAACTAGTTCTATGGCAAAATGTTGTTATTTTTATTATAAAAGCGGGCAATACCGACAAAATATTTTTTTATCAATATTTTTTTCGATATTCTACACAATTGAAGAGGCTCTTTACGACGCAGTTTAGTTTATGAATATGGAGCGTATTTATGGATGAATAAACTCTCGCACTGCGACCGTGGAGACAGGCGCTTCCAGGCGGATGAAAAACTATCGCCTGTCACAACTCACAGATATTCCAGGCGTATTTTCTGCTTACAATTTCAGGTTGTCAGGTGAATAGGACGGATGTTTCATTTATATACCTACTTGATTTATATTTAAGTCTGATATTGAATGTAAACAAAACCAGTGCTTATAATAATGATGAAGATTTTAATTTGTAAATAATAATACTAGCCCTTTTTAATGTCGCACTGTTGGGCACGGGCCCCCGTCAATGCGAGGGGGATTAGGCCATAGTCCACCACGCTGGCCCAGTGTGGGTTGGCGGACTTCACACATCTTTCAAGGGGTTCTCTCAGACATGCAGGTTTCCTCACGATGTTTTCCTTCACCGTTTAGCAAGTGATAATCGTGGTTGAAAATGAGATTCGCTCATGAAGACCAGAAATCCCAGAGGCGCGAGCCGGGGTTTGAACTTCGTTACCGAGGCACGCGTTCTACCAACTTGACTATCCCTGCTTGTTGCATGCAGTCCATTGTACGGTACCCATAATACAAGTGTTGCTTAGTGTGGGACCGTATAGTTAGTATTATTATTATATGCTTGATATGTTTCAGTCTGATACTGAATGTAAACAAATATCATTGATTTCTTATATTTACTCGAATACTATACATTGAAACAAAGGAGGATCCCCTGTCCTCCCGTGACCATGGTTGCTGTAAAGCAGCCGAATCGTCGCGAACGTAAAAAAAACATAAAATAAACGCGATAAAATCCGGAAAATTAGTTAAATATCATTGAAAATATTTTATACAATAATATAGTAGTGTACAGTAGGTAGGTAGGGAGGTAGTGTTACTTAAAACCAACTCGCTCACATCGCCCGGTAGTGATAAAGTAGTGTAAACACGGCGTCTGGGCAGCGATCCAACTCACACCAGCTGACTACACTTGTTAGTGACAACCCTGTACATGTCGCAACTGATATCCATTTCCTTGTAGGGGCATCCTTGCCATAGCAAAGTTATAGGATGAGTAGGTAAGGTTTTTTTTAAATTGAGTTTGATTCTCCGTGAAGTTGACTCGGGCACAGCGGCCTCTGTTTTGAACTGTGCCTGAAATTAATAACAAAAATCGAGCTAAACAAATGACGTATTTTAAGCTCTCATGTTTTTATTTCTATCAAAATAAGGATAGTTAGATTCAGATTGGCTAGAAAAGCACTTATAAAATCATTTGTCATTGGTCATTCATTGTCAAAATCTACAGACTGTAGGCAGTACGGGATGGAGGCAGGGCAAGAACAGGTGTGAATGTTAAATATTGGCCTGATTAGCGCAGTTGGTAGTGCTTTCTGTGCCGAAGTTACCGGGTTCGAATCCTGGTAGGGACAAACTTTGTGTGATGAGCACGAGTGTTTGTACCCAAGTCATGGATGTTTAATATCTATATAAGTAATATTATACTGGGTTCGCCCCCAGTTCATTGTACGGTAACTATAATACAAGCGTCGCTTAGTTTGGGTCCGCACCGTTGTAGTTTGTCAGGCGATATTATTTAAATAAAATTGTAATCACCAGCTAAGTATTAATAAATATGAAATACCCGTGCGATTTTGGAACAAAGTAAAAATCTCCGAAAAGGTTAACGTGTAAACCAAATAACTTGTCGTGGGGCGAAAATTTAACAAAAGGGTCGTAATTATGAATGCCAATCTACTTTACAATTAGCCAAAGGGAAATAATACCTTTGTGTCCGCTACCTTAGTCCCGTTTGCTATTTAATTAAATTTCATTTACGCAACTTTGAGTCTGTTATTTGACTTTTAGGGGGTTCATTTTAGTTATTATATTATCTGTGGTGCTATAGGTCTGTTTCTATTTAGGGGACCGTTTGATGATGTTTGTTACTGATTTGTACACAGTTGGTAAAATAAAATAATAAAACCTAATCCACAATCGTAATCCAAAATAGTTACAAAATGCTAAGCTACAACTTTACCACCCGTTCGGAATGCCGTTTCTATGGAGAAGAACGGGCAATAAATGGTTTGCATGGTTGCTCTTTTTAAAAAGATCCGTTAAATTTTTGAGCAGTATATTGTTATGGGTGTGTGAGAACTATGTTGGATCCTGGTTAAAATAATACTAACTCTAACTCCCTGCTTTCTATACTTCTCTTGTAATGTCATGTAATGTCGGTGCACTGCCCTGCAGGTCTCTTCGTCGACCACCTCAATAGTATTTATTCTCTTACTTAAAACCTTCAATATATTCCTATCAAGATATAAAACTAAAAAAGTCGCTAGCTAAACGCGCGTATTTAAAAAATGCGGCGTACGGTACCGCGCAAAAAGTAATATTTTTATATTCTGGTGATTCACTTGAAATATGGCCCATTACAACCCGTTATTGGACTTCCAGGGTAAAGGTGAAACTCTAGGGACCGAGTGTGAAATAAAGTTGTTACTTCGACCCTTAACTCCATGATTATTAAGACCATACGAGTACAAAGCAATGTAGGTTGCCGCTATACCTGATTTGTGTTTGAGGTTTGACGACAGTTGTTCCATATATAATGTTCAACGAAACCAGTGTAAAACATTTAAAAAAATTAATCAGTAATTTGCTGAACGGATCTGGATGAAATTTGTCAAACAGATAGATTATAGTCTGGAATAGCACATAGGTTAAGTTTTTTTTTATTTGTGTTATTTTTCATAGAGCAAAAGATCGACATGATTTTTTACATAAGTAGTTCTAATTTAGGGATCAGAAAATAACATAGGGTTAATTTTATCCAGAAAAAATGCACTGTTCCTATGGGATAGCATACAGGAACCGTGCATTTGAAAAAGGACATAGAGGAAAAGGACATGGGGGTAAAGGACATGGAGGAAAAGGACATGGAGGAAAAGGACATGGAGTCCTTTTCGGACATACTTTTTAATCGCGGGTAACACCGCGGGGCGCAGCGAGTTGCTTATAAATGTAAGTACGTATATAAGGTACAGTCCGCCGCAAATCTAGGTGAGTTATGTACCTACACCCGCCAATCTACGGCTGTCTTCAATCATTCCGTGAATCCGCCGCGACATCCCATTTCCGAGGCTGACTCCGTCGTTATCGAGGGTGCGAATGCCTCTTGCTTATATGGACGCGTTTATTTTTAGTACTAGCTTCAAACTGAGGCGACTGTACTTAGCTTTATATCTTTGATTTATGGGTAGGTGGAGTTGAAGCAGAAATGCTGTGCATTTGACTATGCTAAACCAAAAAAAGAAATTTTGTTCCAGAAGCACATAAAGCCATTTTGTTGTCACATTCAACTATTTTTTTTTAAATAATCCTATTACTTTTGACTTTGACAGCTGCAACATTAAGATAATATTTGCTGGTTTGCAATAAGTTTAAACAATGGTTTTAACCAGGTTGAAAACAAAACATTGACAATTTTGTTTATTTAAATGCCGACGACCTGCTGCGCAGTTGGGCACAAAATGTACATGATACAAGATGTGTGATGTGTGTAATATGTTCATACAATAAATTATTAATAAATAAAAATATTTTGTAATATGACAGTTCCAAGATTAAATGAATATTAGCTAGTTTATAATAAATTTATCCAATACGATTATTTACGCGGCGTATTTTACGCGCCACAAATCGGTGAGTGCGCATAAAATTACGGAATGTAAATTCCCATGGTCTATCGGACGTTAGCCGTATATCTCGCCTACCCAAACTCATAAATTACAAATTTTATACCCAACTACGGGCCCCTTAGGGTTGCCATCTATAAGCAACCCTTGCATTTCAGCTGTTTACAACTCTGGCAGAATAAATTATAATAACTGTGAAAAAATCGTTGTACTATTTAAATGAATTCTAACTTTCGTCGTGCGAACTGCCAAGGAATGGAACACGCTACCGGCGTCTTTGTTCCCCGTTGACTACAATCTGGGTGTTTTCAAGTCGAGCGTGAACAAGTACCTTCTAGGCAAGTATGCTCCATCGTAGATCTCATCGTCACTTACCATCAGGTGAAATCGAGATCGAATACTTGCCTAGAATGCAATAATTTAAAAAAAAAACTGATATAATTGATAGAACTCGGCGGAAATCCATTGTTAAATCGTGATAGATAGTTTCTCGACTAACATCTTCGAGGAGTTCGGTGTTGCTGTCTTCTTTAATAGTCGATCAAACTTGTTTTTTGGTTTATAATTAGAAAAGTTGACAAGCCGAGGGTCAGTGGTGGTCAGTGACGGCAGTAGCTCCTGAATCCTGGAAGCTGTTAAAAACTTATAAAACTTATATTGAAATTTTGTGAATTTTATCGCGTTTATTTTATGCTTTTACGCTCCCGACGTTTCGGCTGCTATACAGGATCCATGGTCACGGGAGGTCTGAGGTGTTTGACGTTACCGTGTTACCTACTTCTATTTTTTTTTCAATAATTGGTAAAAAATCACGATTATCACTTGCTAAATATCGTGAGGAAACCTGCATGTCTGAGAGAACTTCTCGAAAGATGTGTGAACACCGCCAACCCGCACTGGGCCAGTGGACTAAGGCCTAATCCCCCTCGCATTTAGGGGAGGCCCGTGCCCAGCAGTGGGACATTTAAAAGGGCTGGTATATTTATTGTAATTATTGGTAAATATATAAAATGTAGCAACCCTGCCGTCGCCGGCCACTCTAACCACAGTTTTATATTCCGCCCAGTATTGAAAAGGTGTAAGAGTTTTATTCGCTGTAAAGTAGAGACATATGTTTTATCTCTAGATTGAATGATTTTAGTATCAATGTTTCTATTTGTGTGAATGAGCCCACAATAATGTTTGGCCACACATTCACCTGTTTATTGATTTTCTTGACTGCAGGAAGTGAAATGCAACAATATACGTAATCTAACCGTGTACTACATAGTATACACTACTCTACTACTACTATTCAGACACTTTTTATGGAGAATCGAACGTTTTAAATACCGTCCGCTAGAGGCGCTGTACAATTTGCCTTATAATGTCTAAATACGTAAACTATGAAGTATACGGTCAGCTTACGAATAATTGAAGTAGAGATAAAGAATGAATTTTGTAAACAAGTACAAGCCCGCTGAGTTTCTCGCCGGATCTTGACAGATGAGGTCGCGTTCCGGTTCGGTTGTAGAGTTAAGAAAGAAAAATGCAAATGACAATTTGTAAGTGCCCCCGTATAGGCCGTATACCTAATAAATGATTTGACTTTGATGACTTACAGGAGTAAAAGCGGTAGGAGAGCTTAGTCCCAAATAAAAATAACATTACATTAGCATTAAATCAGCAGTGATAGCCGAGTTGATAGAACGCCTACCTCGGTAACAGGGATCGCAGGTTCAAACCCCGAACCCACCTACGGGATTTCTGGATTTCATGTGCGAATCTCATTTTCAACCATGATTATCACTTGCTAAATAGTGAAGGAAAACATCGCGAGGAAACCTGACTGTCTGAGAGAACCCCTCGAAAGACGTGCGAAGACCGCCCGCCCGACTATGGCCCAATCCCCCTCACATTGAGAGTAGGCCCGTGCCCAACAGAGGGACATTAAAAGGGCGGGTATTATTATTAGCATTAAATAAAAATAAGTAATATCCATCGTATTATAACTGCAAAGACACAAAGCGCGTGTAAACTTCGAGACCGTCGAGATGGGAAAGTATTAAAAATCTCAAGAGTTTGAAGCTGTAGTCTGCAACTTATTTCATTATATGCGACTTACGCTCAACTTGGCGAGAACATGAATATTTTCAAAAGACTTTAAGCTTTGAGGTATTATATACATACAGTTTAAAATGCATGGAAATAGAACCTTATATACTTTTTGAAGAGCCTGTGCTCTTGGAGCGGGTGTTTTCTGGAAAACAATATTGAGTTTACATATGGATTTCTTATATTTACGCGAATACTACACATTGAAATAAAACTATTTTTTTTTCTGTATAGCAGCCGAAACGTGGGTAACGTAAAAACATAAAATAAAAGCTATAAAATCTGTAAAATTCGTTTTCAAAATTTAAGTTTTTTTAAAATTCTTTTTTTTTCCCTAATGGCCTTTTTCCATTGAGTCAGGCTCAACGCGATTCTGCCAATGTCGACGTAGTGGCGAATTTTAATATTGAGTTGTTTAGAAAAGTGTAGATGTCTGTTTACAGGTTAAGTACCCACCTTTTTAAGAGATAATTTAAAATGAAACTTACAATAGGGACGGATGCCAATTGAACCTGTTGTCTAATATGTAACGTATTTTTTAGAATTTATTGACCCCCCCACCCCTAGTAAAACGTAGTCTCTCCGTGACCATTCTGAATGGTTAAAATGAGGTTTCAGAAACCCCCCCCCCCCCCCCCCCCCAATTCGTTACGTAATGCTTGAAGGCTCCTTTGTCTAGTACTAAGTACCATATAGTAATGTTACTGAAAACATAGATAGGATACCTTGTTAAGTCCGTAGGTATTATTAAAACCGGCTTGTCAATACAAAATGACAATATTTCAGGAGAACTCCCAAAGGCTTTGCCATTATACGAGCCAGATCTGATATCCTCTTACTGAAACAAGTTTTTTTTTCAGCACTCACTGTAATGAAAATGTTATTTCCAATTGTCAAGGGAGGATTACGTTTCAACGGAATTCTGTGACGCGATGTATCAATAATATTAATTTAAGTAGGGTTCTTTTTTTTGTAAAAATGTTTATAAAAAAAAAAATGGATTTCGTCTCGCAATCTTTGTTTGAAATAATATATATTTACTTGCAGGGTATGATATGTTTCAAATAAGCAAATAATTCACAAAATATATTTTGATTAATTTCTCTTATTTTTTTGCAAGCTGTCCCGGCGAACTTCGTATCGGATCAGAATCAAATGTCAAAATCAAATCTAAAAAAATCCTATGTTTTAGTAGTTATTTAGCTATTTTGGGCGCGGACATATTAAAAACCTTTACCTATTGAAATAATAGTAATTATACGGATTTTATCGCGTTTATTTTATGTTTTCCACGTTCCCGACGTTCCGCTCTACGCATAAAGTGCTCACAGTGTCTTGAGATCTTGCAATGGTGCACTTGGTATTGGATTTAAATTATATAAAATCCGTATTATCAATTTTATTTCAATGTGTAGTACCTATTCGCGAAAATATAATTTAAAAAAAAACCTGATAAAATTTGGCACTACATTCAAAATCCAAAGCGCACCCTTCCTAATTCAACCTTAGTTATTTATGTATCTGCCTTTAATAACAGTACCTACTTCAAATGACCGAAATTCCGTTTTAACGATTAAAACAGAGAAGTTGTGCGGCTAGAATTTATCGTGGGGACGCTCAGTTATTTTTCAATTTGGTGGATCCTAGCGCGAGTTTAAAGTACGATGTTTAAGCACCGATTACAAGAGTAAAAGGGGAATTTTTTGTTGCGAAAAAAAATTTTACTCAGCGTATTCTGTTTTGTTGTTTGAGAAGCTTTCAATTTGTCGCAAGTGGTTCTGTTACCGCAATGCTTTATTCACAGTACTTATACCATCGAATTTATAGACGTTTTATGAATTTATCAAACGTCATATAGTACTGCGCAAGGTACATTCTTGTGTGCGGTACTATATGATGTTTAATAATGTTTTATTTATAAGAGTTTTATAAAATCTATACTAATATTATAAATGTGAAAGATTGGATGGATGGATGGATAGATAGATGGGCGGACGGATGTTTGTTACTCAATCACGCGAGAACGGCTGAACGGATCTGGATGAAATTTGGCATAGATATAGATTATAGTCTGGAATAGCACATAGGCTACTGTTTATCCCGGTAAAATATATGGTTCCCGAGAGATGGATTTGCTTTAATTTTTCATAGCGTAAAAAATCGATATGATTTTTTGCGCGGGTAAGACCGCAGGGCGCAGCTAGTAATAAATGATAACCCTTTTGATATACAACTTTTGGGGTTTATCTTATTGATATGTACTTGATGACTAGTTGCAATTACGTTGTTGCAATTATTTAGTTTTAAACATAAAATATTTGACTGTTATGTGTAGTTATGTATGTATAATTTAATTTATATCTGAAAGTCGAGTGCAAGATTATTCGTAAGTTAACTGTGCACTTCATAGTCTACATATTTAGACTTTAAATACTTTAAGTTTTAAATACTGTAAACTATATATGTAACCTATAAACTATACAGTTAGCTTACGAATAAACTCTCACTTGACGTACTGTTCAAAGTAAACGATCCTCCATTCTCTAAACTTATTGAAACAAAACTAATTCTCGGATTTTGTCGCGTTGTTTCTATGTGTTTACGTTCCCGGCGATTCGGCTGCTTTACAGCAACCATGCCATGCCATGAGCAGCCAAAACGTCGGGAACGTAAAAACATAAAATAAACGCGATGAAATCCAAAAAAAATGTTTTATTTCAATGTGTAGTATTTGCTTAAATATAAGAAATCAATAGTACTAAACATAATAATATACTCCCAACAATATTTGACTTACACTTTTGGGGTCGAGTCACCTTCGTCCGTAGGAGAATTAAGTACCCTCGAGATACCCTACACGTGACCCTGGGTGGTGCCAACCAGGTGACAACTCTACTGGTGGTAGGCTTCGGCCGTGGTTAGTCACCACCCACTGAACAAAGCCATGTCGCCAAGCGGCCTAGCCGTGTTCCGGCATGATGTTCGGTGTTGCCATTCATGGATGGCGGGTCAGATCAGTTGCGCTGCATGTGCCTAGTGAATGTAGCGTCTCGATCTACTGCCGCCTTCCTACCTAGGCAAGTATGCTCCATCGTAGATCTCATCGTCACTTACCATCAGGTCAGATCGAGATCAAATACTTGCTTATAATGTATAAAAAAAAAACACAATTTTTGTGTGAAACCTAACCTTCTAGCCCACAACAGTATAGAAGCATGAAATAACACCGAGCACCGTCAAAATTCAATATATCAGACCACAGCGCGCGTTCCCGCCGACAAAGCAAGATGTCTCACTTGACAATTTATCCGGGATGTTTTATTTTCTTGCATGCAGTTGGATGCAGCGATCATTTTTCATATCGCACAGGTGCAGACACGCCATCTTTATTAGAATGATTATTTGAAGCTCCTTTTTGTTATTGCACTTTAGGGCTATTCCAGTAACATAATAGTTGCAGTAGCAAACTTTGACACGACTCACCCTGCTAACCCCCCCCCCCCACCATTTGACCTTCTTGGGGGTCGAATTTCAAAATATCCTTCCTTACCAAAATAATTATTTAATAGATTCTATCTATCAGCCGATACGCACGTCCACTGCTGGACATAGGCCTCCCCCAACGACTTCCACACATCACGGTCCTCCGCCACTCGCATCCACCGGCTTCCTGCGACGCGTGTGATGTCATCAGTCCACCTTGTGGGGGGCCGTCCTACACTTCGTCTTCCGATTCGTGGTCGCCATTCTAGAACCTTTCTGCCCCAACGGCCATCGGTTCTGCGAGCTATGTGCCCTGCCCACTGCCACTTCAACTTGGCAATTACATTACACATTACATTTTATAGACTATAATTTAATAGATTATAGTCTATAAAATGTAACTATAATTACGCTCATAAATTAGGAGTAAGTAAATTTTATTTATTTATGTTACGTATATCAAAATATACCCGGACCAATCTCCATGAGGAGTCACCACAAAAAGGTGCCTATATGAACAGAATACATATATCTATACATATAAATAAAATTGGAGTGTCTGTTTGTAATATTAAAATAACCGCTTTTTACTAAGTGCATTTGGATGTATACACGTTACCTATACCGAAACAGCATTTTTTACAATTTTTGTCTGTCTGTCTGTCTGTCTGTCCGTGTGTCTGTCTGTCTGTCTGTCTGTCTGTCTGTCTGTTTGTCTGTCTGTCTGTTTGTTCCGGCTAATCTCTGTAATGGCTGGAGCGATTTTGACGGGACTTTCACTGGCAGATAGCTGATGTAACAAGGAGTAACTTAGGCTACTTTTATTCTAGAAAAAAAAATAGGACCTCACGAAAAAAATTTAAAACCAATGTTGCAGCGCAGCGCCTGATTAAGTTTGATAGCAACAACCTGCTATGCGTCCCGCGGGCTCAGAATGGGCGAGCAGGCTGTTGTCAACGGTTGTCTTTGTTAAATACCACGCGGACGAAGTCGCGGGCAACAGCTAGTATATATATAATATCAAACTACTATATTTGTTCCATTCTCGTGACTAAAAAACACTAGTCTATAGGTAAATGAACACGCCTCACCAGAAAAATACATTTTCATTTTCGGCACCGCGCGCGACAGATGCACGGCGGAATTCAAATAAGGCGGCCGAGACGTCAAAATAATACCAGTATTTTTCGAATATTCCAGGAAAACTAGAGTTGCATGTCGGTTGCCAAGTAACTACTGGGTTCTTTTGTATCATCAAGCTACTATCTTCTTTAAGATGGTGCAGTTGGTGGGTTCATCTTCTTCTATAAATAACAAGACTGCCTCATCACGACATCTCACAAATTATGAGTCATTTATTCTGATTTTGATTCTGTTGAGACTTGACATTTAGCAACTAGGATATAAATTTTATCGGCCTCTAGGTGTTCAATATGAAAGAGGTCACCCTGCGCGCACGCAATCGCGGGTAGCAGCTAGTATATAATTGAAATACCTAAGAAGTTTATAAACAGTCGTTATATCCACTTTCCTGTTTTCAGCAAGAAACTGAAAGCACACTTGCTGAATATAAACGTTCAGTAGTGAGAAGTTTAAGTGTAGAAACATACGGAGATAATTTTGGAGCGAGCACGCTGTAAAAAATACAAAACATGTATCATAAATCATATTCAAAATCTTTTTTTTTATTCATGTAGGCCAAAAAAGCTTGTATGCATTGTCAGTAGTTACCACCGGTTCGGAATGACGGTTCCATTGAGAAGTATATCAATAAATAACGCAGGCATTTGTTGTATTATACAAAAAAAGTAAATTATCATCAATAGTGTTGCCTATACTCTCATAGCGTTGCCATTGCTGCAGTTGTATTTGTATTGCCTTCTCACGTAGAGTCAAAGAACATCAGCGTTCCTTGTTGGCTTTTCGTATTTACAATCTGTGTGTTTGCATGTCGAGAGCGAATAGGTCCTTCTAGGCAAGTATGCTCAATCGTACATCTCATCGCCACTTACCATCAGGTGAGATCGAGATCAAATACGTGCCTATAATGTAATACAAAAAAATACCAACTTACCACTGTTAGATTTTGACTATTCTATTCTGCTTTGTTGGTATCCATGATAAACTGTTATATAACCACATGACAGCTTGCTGACATGAATACTGGGCACTACAGTATTCATGTCAGCAATCTGTCATGTCATGTCAGTAGACTGTTCAAATTAAGCATATATTATCGTAGCATGTACGCCCCTAGTTCTATCATCCGTATGTTTTCAATACTAAGAGGTCTGCGTTGAACTGCTTCACCACATTTGTATAATGCGAACATTCGTTTATGCGGAAAGAGGGTAATCTAAATGTGTCTGTTTATGTACTCAATGGCTGTGCCCAGACCGACCGCGCAGCGTCGCGAGGCTGCCTCGACACATGCCCCGTGCGAGCTGACAGTTGACAGCGCTCGGTCGAGTCAGCGCGCATATTTCTCACAGGACGCAATACTTACTCAAATAATAAGCGTTAAATAAGTGTCATGTATAAATTAGACACATATTTTTTTAAAGAAGATTTTTTATACTTTCCTATATTTGTTACTAGCCGCGCCCCGCGGTGTTACCCGCGATTAAAAAGTATGTCCTTTTCTTCTATATCCTTTCCCCTAATCTACCACTACCTATACAAACAATCACGTCGATCCTTTGCTCTATGAAAAATGAAAACAAATCCAACCTACGGAAACCATACATTTTACCGGGATAAAAAGTAGCCTATGTGCTATTCCAGACTATAATCTATCTCTGTGCCAAATTTCATCCAGATCCGTTCAGCCGGTCTGGCGTGACTGAGTAACAAACATCCATCCATCCATCTATCCATACATCCAAACTTTCACATTTATAATACTAGTGGGATTACTATTATTATCTTCGAAAGTGGATCTCTCGCTAAACAAGTCTAAAGCTAAATCAATATAAACTTAATATTGAATGTATGGTAGATCACAAAACATGCGCATTGGCATAACAGAAATCACATTTGATTTGTAATCTAATAATATTAAGTTATTTACGGGCCACGGGGCAATAAGTTCTTGTTTCCGATGAAATGTGGCCGTAGCGCCCGCTCTCATGTGTGGTACAAGTTGGAAAAAAATATGGACTCTTTGACAACGTTGTGACAATCAAAGTTGTCATTGAGTCTGAGAAAAAATGGCCACTGTTTTTTGTACCAGAATTCCGAGTGTATAGAGGTAAATTGGTGTGGAGAGCACGAATATTTTTGCCCGAGTCGTAGACGTGAAATATCTACCTAAGTAATGATATGATGGGATCTCCTAAATGTATTGTACGGTACCTATAATACAAGCGTTGCTTAGTTACGGACCGTACAAATATAATCTATGTTAGCAATTATTTTTTTTGTAACTCCACTGTGCTGCGTTTCAAAGCTATAATTAACTATGGGATAACGTCTCAATTCTGTCACAGCTGAAAAGTAAAGACCGATTGTCTACCATATGTCATCGTCGTATACTGAGCTATTTTGGTCACATCGCCAGACGTGGCGAGAGCAGCTTAGAAAAGCTCATTGTGGTGGGAAACGTGGAAGGGAAACGTTCACGAGGCCGGTCCCCGACCAGGTGGTCTGACCAACTCAAAGAAACACCAACGTCCCGCTTCTACGCCGCGGTGAGGATGGCCACAGACCGGAGCCGATGGAGACAGTTCGTCCGATCCAAAGAACTGCCGTGATGATCACGATCCTCAGTCATGAGGGAACGACCGAAGAGAGAGAACTATGGGATAGAATCGCCAGAAACGCTCACGTAGAAAAGTTTTATATCACCGCCTTCAGTTTTAGACTTGCACTCAAACATTGCACGGGGGGGAAATTTATTCATAGAATTCAATTTACTCCAGGTGTGGCTTGACCCTTTACGGGGAATAAACGGGCCTTATTATGGGTGACTTTTGTTTTTGTTTTTCCTTTTTTCCCTCGAGTTTGTACGTAAATTGAGGCCTACATTTACGAGAGCTGAGGCACAGATTTGCACGGTCATTTTTGAAATTGTAATACTTCTGTTTGGGTATTATGTTAATGTTTGGAATTATATTAAACTGATATCAGGGGTAGGCTGTAGGGTCACAGCATTATACAAGATTTTTTTTTAAATAAGCAGTTTTTGAATAAATTCAATTTCTTATATTTACGCGAATACTACACATTGAAATAAAACTAATCTTACGGATTTTGTCGCGTTTATTATATGTTTTTTACGTTGCTAATTCAGACTTTGACACTATGACATGAAACACCTCAGTCCTCCCGTGACCATGGTTGCTGTAAAGCAGCCAAAGCGTCGGGAACGTAATAAACATATCTTAAACGCGACAAAATCCGTAAGATTAGTTTTATTTCAAAGTTTAATTTCTGGAACTACCTTCTTGATCTGGAAGGAACTACCTAGATTTTAACTGATGGTAGACCATTAACAGTTCCACAGCTTTAACTGATACATTTTATGTTATTTTTATTCACATAATAATATTAGCATACATGTTAAACGGTTGGCACTGTGTACGACTAATGCGCGGAGTTCTCGCCATATATTTGTCTTTTTGCCCACACTTCGTTTGCAGTATGGTAATACTGCTTGCATAACTAATTACTGAATGTTAAACTTCAAGTTTGTTTGGCGGAAAACATTTTTTTTTTAAATTAATTTTTGTTATTTGTCCTATCTCGCAACATATCTTTGGGAATAAACAAATTAAACGGAATTGTTATATAATTCTGTTGAAGGTACTTGTTGAAATAAAACTAATCTTACGGATTTTATCGCGTTTATTATTAGATTTTACATTACCGACGTTATGGCTACTTTACAGTAACCATGATCACGGGAGGACTGAAGTGGTTGACGTCTTAATGTCATAGTTTGAGCGGAGGTACCCTCATATTTAGTAGTTGCGTAAGATTGAGTTTTTTTGGGGTCGAGTCACCTTCGTCCGTAGGAGAATTAAATACCCTTGAGATACCCTATACGTGACCCTGGGTGGTGCCAACTAGGTGACAACTCTACTGGTGGTAGGCTTCGGCCGTGGTTAGTCAGCACCCACTGAACAAAGCCATGTCGCCAAGCGGCCTAGCCGTGTTCCGGCATGATGTTCGGTGTTGCCATTCATGGATGGCGGGTCAGATCAGTTGCGCTGCATGTGCCTAGTGATTGTAGCGTCTCGATCTACTGCCGCCTTCCTACCTAGGCAAGTATGCTCCATCGTAGATCTCATCATCACTTACCATCAAGTGAGATCGAGATCAAATACTTGCCTATAATGTAATAATAAAAAAGAGTTTTATTTCAATGTGTAGTATTCACGTAAATATAATAAATCGAAGGTACTTGTCTTACACACGTGATTCATGCTCTCAGCATTTACTGAAACTAATAGTACGAAAGGTATTTATTTAGGTATTATACAGGTATACGCAAAGTATTAACATTTGAAGGAGAAAAACCCTAATTAAGAAATCTTTATGAATGAAGTGTGGAAATAAACGATAAATTAGACTTTGATGTGTTGTTCTCTACCTACCTTACTATTAGTAGTCGTAATGATGGAGATACAAAAACCAGCGTTCAAAGGCGTACCCACGAAGTGCTCTACAGTGTAATTAAAGCTGGTATAGCATTAACGAATTGGCATTTTATTCAAATGAAAGCGAAACGGCTCGGTGCAGACTTATTTGCACCTTATTTTGTACAGAAAATATTATTTTACGACATAATTTCCCTTGGCAAGTAGCGATTCACTCTGAAAGGATTAAATTTATATTTTATTTAAAACATTAAATTAAGACTGTTTGTCATTATTGACTTCAGCTTTTTCTTTGGTTTTATTTTTTCGTTTTACAAGAGATTGTGTTTTAGTTTTCTTTTAATTATTTTTAATAGGTGCTTTTTTGGTACTTAAGTCACATTGCGGTTTAGGTGTGTACGGTACACCTATTATTTTTAAGTATATATAAGTGCATTACGCGGTATCATAAATGCTTATTTAATAAAATTATTTTTCTGTTGGTGTATTTCGTAGTTGTTGTATTTCATAAATTTATAAATAAAATATTTTTAACAGTGTCTGCTTCTAAATGAGCCTACGTACAAATACGTTACAGCTAAATATAGATAACAGTCAAACCGTAAGTCGATACACTGCACCAAAAGTGTTCCCGATATATGCTAGGGACAAATCTAGCGGAAATTCCGCGATAGAAACTCAGCGCCCTAAATTCTGCACGGATGTGGCAAGTGAAAATATTTCGCAAGTTTTGCCATAGATTTTTCATCACATTTTTTTTAAATATAAAGTGGCTTCTCCCACCAGCGTTGTTTACCAACGTCAAGTTACTTTTAGATGTGAAAGATTCTATGCAAGTCAATGTATATAAGGATTTGGTAGAGGGGTATGCCCTGGGAAGCTATGTCCAGGCTAATTTGTCTGAGCCTAGATTTTTTTTTATTGTAACAAATAAAAAAAAACCGTTAGAATATTGAATTTCTCGCCATGACTGTACTCTGTCACTAAAGTTATTCTTATTATTTAATAGTGACCACATCACCCCATCAAATCATCACGTCATCACAACCCATAACTCACTTTCACGACTCAACCGCTCTGACCCCCATAATTCTGCCCTATTGACGGAGCAAGGGCGTTGACCTGACCATTGAACCATTGCTATATTGATTAATGACGGAAAGGGCTAGTATCTTGGTAGACTCCGAACGAGTTATGATACATTCTTGGAGTTTGGCAATCGGGTTTATGCTCGAAGGGCATTGGCAATGAAAAGTCTTATCAGAAATGCTTAAATAAGTAGCACTGTTAAGGAAAGGGGTAGAAAACATATTGTTGCGTAAGTTTTACGCACAGAGATCAGTCCAGCACCAGATCAGCAGCTCCAGTCAGCCCTAGAAATTTCAAGGTCTCAGCGTAGTTACTTCTGGGGACAGCAGGGCTACGGATTGGAAACGGTGCGGCTACGGCTGGAGAGCAACGCGGCTACGGATGGGGGATAGTGCGGTGCACGGCTAGGCTACAGAGAGCTTCAGCTGGAGGGCAGCGCGGCTACGATCGGGGGACAGCGCGGCTACGGCTGGGGGAGAGCGCGGCTACGACCGGGGCACAGAGCAGCTACGACCGGGGCACAGAGCAGCTACGGCCGGGAAAAGCGCGGCTACGGCCAGTGGACTATCAATAAATGACTTTTTTTTATTATTACTTTATAGGCAAGTATTTGATCTCGATCTCACTGATGGTAAGTGACTATGACAGCTACGATGGAGCAGACTTGCCTAGGTAGGAAGGCGGCAGTAGATCGAGACGCTACATTCACTAGGAACATGCAGCGCAACTGATCTGACCCGCCATGCATGAATGGCAACACCAAACATCATGCCGGAACACAGCTAGGCCGCTTGGCGACATGGCTTTGTTCAGTGGGTGGTGACTAACCACGGCCGAAGCCTTCCACCAGTAGAGTTGTCACCTGGTTGGCACCACCCAGGGTCACGTGTAGGGTATCTCGAGGGTATTTAATTCTCCTACGGACGAAGGTGACTCGACCCCAACTATGCTGGTATGGTTAGGCTGGCTCAAGATCACTATACCTAGAAGGGAAACCTAACGCGATCGAAATATCATGCTTTCTGTCATTCTTATTTGGAAAATCTAAGATGTGAGCACTGCACTACGCTTACGTTGATGTAAATATTGTACTTGTGCCACTATGTTCTAGCAAGTAACCTGAACATTCTCGCACCGGCAAAGCCAAACAATGTACCTACCACTAATTAGTTCCCTTTACACTAATTAGAACTTCCATCAGTGTAGTAAGCTTAACTTCGCCGGGGAGCATGTTGTAGCATGAATTAGCTTTTGTTGTGAAAGAGTATTAATTTTTAGATAAACTAGATATACCTACTGGTTAAGTACTTATGAATCGTCAAAAAAGTTACGAAATACTAAGCTGCAACTTCCTATCCATTTCCCGGAACAAAAAGTATCATATACGGGGTGACTACAGATAATATACAGATTGTTTCAGAGAGGCTATACTAAGCTTTGATCCTACGCTTCTTTAAGGCACTTGTAATCATTGCGTAAAGTCACATGTACACATTATGAATACAAATGCGCTAAAGAACCGCAAGATGAAAGCTATGTATACCCTTTCTGAACCATCCTGTATAACGTCGCAGTCCCCTCTGCATTTAATTTAAACGTGAACTCCAAATACTACTTCGTCATCGTTCTCATGAACAAGTTACAAGAAACGACAGGAATAGGGTACTGTTCCCCCCACTAGTGTATGTTGAAAGCCGTCGGTATCGCGATAGGAACAGGTATAAATAGGAGCCGCTTCTGTTTACTCACTCAGTGAGTACAAACAATTTGAAGACAGCAAATTTCTCTTCAATGTAAAATACAATTTACGGGGAATTGTATCAGAAAAACGAAATAATATATTAGTTATGTAATTTATATTTTCTGTGTGACGATAACTGCCTACGTTTCTGAGTTACAGGGCCCCAAGTCTGCTAACACAATCGATTCATAATCAAACAGCAATCGCATAGTAATTGTTACTTTTGACAGATATTGTATAGCATATCTGTCAAAAGTGACTATTACTATGCGGTTGCTGTTCGATTATGAATCGATTGTGTTAGCAGACTTGGGGCCCAGGTCTCACGCCGGCATGAGTAAAGAATATACATTTATGTAGCTACCTATACCAAAAAATTAAGTATCATCGCTCACAAAACAACGGCCGACCTCGACCCGCGAATCGATACAATTTCCAGCATAATTATTTCTATAATTCGGCAACTTGTGCCAGTCACAAGGAATCGCGAGACGTCACGAAGATTAATGCCCCGCTCCTAATTAGAAAAGTTTTCCAACAGCTATTTAATGATGGCGGCTGAACTAGAAACAGGAGTGGTATAATGACATTGCGCTATGGATTCCTTGGTGAGTTATTTTTAGAAGTTCATGGTATCCAGGTATCTGAATGTGCGAAGTGGTGGATGGTGGACTGACCTGGGATGCGAGTTATTTCTTTATTGATAATGATAGTTTATGGCTAAACCAAGTTGGTAGAAATAGCAGTGATAGCCTAGTTGGTAGAACGCTTGCTTCGGTCTTTTTTTTTATTACATTATAGGCATGTATTTTATCTCGATCTCACCTGATGGTAAGTGACGATGAGATCTACGATGGAGCATACTTGCCTAGGTAGGAAGGCGGCAGTAGATCGAGACGCTACATGCACTAGGCACATGCAGCGCCAGCTGCGCTGCATGTGCATCTGACCCGCTGCATCTGACCCGCCATCCATGAATGGCAACACCGAACATCATGCCGGAACACGGCTAGGCCGCTTGGCGACATGGCTTTGTTCAGTGGGTGGTGACTAGCCACGGCCGAAGCCTACCACCAGTAAAATCGGTAACGAGGATCGCAGGTTCAAACGCCGGCACGTACTTCTGGGATTTTTGGATTTCATGTGCGAATCTTATTTTCAATCTAGATTATCACTTGCTAAACGGTGAAGGAAAACATCGTGAGGAAACCTGCATGTCTGAGAGAACCCCCCGAAAGATATGGGAAGTCCGCCATCTCGCATTGGGCCAGGGTGGTGTACTATATGCCTAATCCCCGTCTCATTGATGGGAGGCCGTGCCCAGCAGTGGGTAATTTTATCATTAAAAATGAATGTATCCAAACATCGATCATCCAAACCAATACTGACACGCCACTGAAAATTAATGAGAAATATTTCAAAAGTCATTTGGCACTCCGACTTGGAAGTGGAAATTTTATAATTAAAATTTCCAGATGATTTCCAATCATAACTTTTTTTATATCAAAACTTAAAGTCATATTTATTTTTCAATACGCACACACACACACTGTTGAATAAATCATTTTGATGAAATAGGTAGTGCGGCTGCAGTGTTGTCAGATGTGATTTTCTATTTCTACCCAAATTTGAAATTATTTTCCCCAAAATGATACAATTGGCTTGAGTTTTACCCAAAGGCAAAAAGTTGATAATATCGGTTAATTTTTCTTATTTTTTCCTTGAAAGAATGTTCTAACTTACAAACTGAAACAGCAGAATGAGCTTTTTTTTTTTTTACGTTACGTGTCCCCACTGCATGTGTTTGACGGGTATGGCATACCATAGAGAGAAAAAGCAGAGTGAAAAGAATGAAAGTACCCAAATTTCTCCATGGTATTTTTTTTTTGTCCAAATTTTTCTCCAAGAATTTCATTTCTCCAAAATTTCTCCAGAGCCAAATTTTTGACCCAGAATTGCGAAAAAATACCCAATCTGGCAACACTGTGCGGCTGTATTTATTGGAAGGACACATTATACAAGAAAATCGTTAAGGTTCCATTTCAAATGTAGGTTCAGTTTATACACGAGAAATACCTTCAAGAATACTATTTCCCCGTTCATTCCCAACTATAATACCACACGATTTATAATACGGGGTCCTGTAGTCGCGTACACACGCGAGCTATCAGTCGTCTTGAAATGGCTATCATTACGACTCGCTGTAAGGTGGCAGAGAGATGAAATATAGCGCAGTCGCTGTAACAATACTCGTTGATAAATTGCTCGGCGGATTACAAATGTTTGCTGATTCTTAGCCCTTTGTTGGCTAAAAGAATCCGAATGGCTTGTTTTGGGGAACGCGGATTTGGAGCACGAAACGCGAGATCATCTTGTCGTATCTTATTTGTTGTTACATTTTGTATATTTTTAACCTTTTTTTAACCTTGTTTTCTGAGATTCAAGTACGGTATACCAATCTTGAACTGTTGAGTACAAATCCCGAGCTGTGCAAAGGGCCAATAACCCTGGTTATTTTTTTTATTTCTTTATTTAAAGTAAACACAACACTGCGATCCACGTTTTATTAGTACACTTTAAATGTGTTAGTAGAAATAAAATTGATGTGAAAAACCACTCTTTTCATAAAACGCCCAACCATATAGAAGATGCTAAGTCGTCTGCCACAACTACATAATGGAAGTAGCAAGTAGAAATTATGCATCACTGCCTACCTCTTTGGAGCGTATACGGTTGCGATGCCATTTTAATATAAACTCTATTTTAACAATTAAAGCCCCACTGTAGAATGGCCAATATTTGTGCTAGTGGCCGGCCAGACTCTCGAGGCAGGGCTGAATTAAGCCATCTAAATCCTAAAGAATGCCACGGGGGTCACGGCGCCCTCTCCCCTTACGTGAAGTAAAGGTGTGACGTCACGGCGACCACTGTTTTAGAAAAAGAATATATTATATATATTTGTAGCTGTTCCTAAATTGTTTGACTATTGGGTAAATAATTGTACCCTAATCAGAATCCGAATCAGAATATTTTTTATTCACGTAGACCATTAAGTACAGAACTTATGAATCGTCAAGTTACAAAATATTATGCTACTACTTTACCATCCGTTCGTATGCCGTTCCCATGGAGATGAACGAGCAAGAAACTCCATGGTTGCTCTTTTTTAAAAAAGATCATTTACATATTTGAGCAATACATTGTTATAGGTATGTGAAAAATACCTTTTTTGATTTATATAATTAGTTACTCAAAACAGATTTGAAAATATATAAATATAACATATTGAAATCTAATAACAGTAGTTCAGTGCGTTCTCAAAACACTGCAAAACCGCAAGTCCTACTTTATAACATCTGTCAGATGCAAAAACGTTTGAAAAAGTAACGAGAAACCACCACAATGGGTGAGCATCTAAAAAATACAATTCCTCTTGACAGAGGCCCTCCCCGGCCAGGCTTCACTGTGAAGAACAATACACCAGGAGTTTGTTACCAAAGTAGGTCCACTCGGATTCAATACGATTTTTATACGATATGAAAATGTTGATGTATATAATCTGTAGGTATGTGATTATCTGTGCCGAGGGTATATATGTTATTTCAAGTGATATAGTCCGGGTAATTCATCTGTGCCACTCTTAAGTTTGTACTAGAAGCCTCGCAATAAATATTTAAGCATTTAATATCTATTCAGAGACAACTTGAACTAACTTCAGAGTTTTAGAGATAGTTGGTGCAAACTTTACGCAATATAATCTTGAGTAGAGTTGATGAAAATAAAATGGCGCGTTTAGGTTGCTAGCGAGCATCATGAGGTACACTATGGTGAGCTAGATTGGAGTGTGTAAATGACTGTTTCCAGACCAACCGCGCAGCCTTAGCACCCTGCCTCTCGAAGACTTATCACACGTAGGCTGACATGGCGCGGCAAATGACAGATGACAGCGCTTAGGCGAGGCAACGCGACTCGCGCGCAGCATATAACAGAGCAAGTGACACGAGCCTATGCGGTCAGCTTGTATATGCCTATAGGTATGCTTGATCTCTATAACAAAGAATCTCAATATCTTCGAAGAAATGTGGGCGAGCCACAGCGCCATTATATTGGATTTGATAAAACACAGATCCTCGCAAAAGAACACATATTCCGACCTCGGATGATACGTGAAGCCATTGAAATTTAAAACAAAACCTAATTTCAACAGGGAAGATGGCTGGTTGCTTCCACCAAATTGGGATTAGTAATTTATATAATTAAATCCAAAACCTAGCGCACCATTGCAAGACCTCAAGACACTGTGAGCACCTTCTGCGTAGATCGGACCGCAAGCAACAACTAAATATATGGGTACACCAGTTCAAACTATGACACTAGGACTCTCCCGTGACTATGGTTGCTCTAAAGCAGCCGAAACGTCGGGTACGTAAAAACATAAAACAAACGCGATAAAATCCGTTTTTTTTTTCAATATATTTGCGTCCTGATTCTTTTTGTATGCTTTTATGCTCAGCTAGATCGGAATATCCGATAGCGATTATCAGCGTACCAAAGGCAGGCTTACACGGTACGGTAGATCAGCGGATTGCATTAATAGGAAACTTAAACAAAACTGATACACGTATCAGAATACATCGCAAGTGCAACACGTAATCCTTTCATCCGGATGATCCGAGTTCGAAATTTAAATCCCCGCCGGTTCAGGCTTATCCGTGATTCGCTGATAGGTAGGCCTAATTAAGTTTTCTGTCATCGTTATTAACGTATAATTGCGTAGGTATGTATTTTTTATATAAGTGTACTTGCTATTTTGAATTAATGTGGGATACTAAGGCTGTGTCCCCAGTAGGCAAACTGTTAGCGGCCGACTGAGTTTGCGGCGTATCGGTTTAGTACCATCCATATATTTGAAATGGAGTGTTCACAGTTTGCTAGTTGGCGCTCACTCTACGCAGTTTGCAGGGTTGCGCGCCCCGACGGATTCAGTGAGCGGCCGACTCACAGCAAAACCGGTTCCAGTCGGCGGCGGCAATATGCTTGTTCACCGGGCGTAGTGAATCCGTTTGCCGCAAATAGTCAGTTCTGACAGTTGGAAAGAAGCTATTGACGTGTCCGGACGTGATTTTTTGCATCGCTTACATAACTAATCTCTACGCACACAGAACATATAATATCCATCGTGACCAACACAACCACTCCCTTCGAACAACAATACTAAAGTGAAAATTCAGTCGGTCGACCCAAGTAAGCGGCTAACTCATAAAAGTTTGCTTGCGACGCTCGCAAATTGATCTGAGTTTGCAGCTAACTCGAATTTCAGTTCGAAAGATGTGTGAAGTCCGCCAACCTGCACTGGGCCAGCGTGGTGGACTATGGCCTAAATCCCCTCGCATTGAGGGAAGGCCCGTGCCCAGCAGTCGGACATTAAAAAAGGCTGGTGTTATAAGTAGGTATCTACTAAACTACTATTTTCTACAGCAAACTATTCATGGCAACTTTACCAGTATCAAAATATATAAGCCTCAAAAATGGATTGATCGGATCAATTTACGTTGTATGTGTGTTGGCGCAATTAATTGAATTACAGACCGCAATCCCGCGACCGCCGTGCGACCGCGGCTGTGGACAGCTGCCCATTCAATTTGAGGCTGATTTGTAATTAACTAGATTACTACCGCAAGAACAAAAAGGTTGTATAAATAAATAAAACACCACGACTGTTATCCCCAATGGTGGTAGGCAGAGGGGCACTGTATTGGAGTAATACCAATAATTGTTGGTCTTGTATGTTTTGTAATTGGTATGTTGCCATTATGCCTGTGTGCTAGGCATAATGGCTCTTGGTTCCTGGTTCTTGAAATAAAACTAATCTTACGGATTTCATCGCGTTTTTTGTATGTTTTTTTTTACGTTCCTCAAGTGTAGGACGGCCCCCTACAAGGTGGACTGATGACATCACACGCGTCGCAGGAAGCCGGTGGATGCGAGTGGCGGAGGACCGTGATGTGTGGAAGTCGTTGGGGGAGGCCTATGCCCATCAGTGGACGACTATCGGCTGATAGATAGATATATATTTTTACGTTCCCAACGTTTCGGCTGCTTTACAGCAACCATGGTCACGGGAGGACTGAGGTGTTTAGTGACATTAGTTTAGCTGAATAATCAATAAATCACACCAGTGAATCAGACGGCATTGCCACCATTGATTGAATTGCTGACCGCATTTCACATTACCACAATCCACACTCGGAGTGTAACACATTGCCAACTATTTGACGGTTTCGTCACAAATCACGATCCGGTAAACTTTTTTAATAATCGGGAGATTAAATACAGTGCTGTTTTGAAAAAGGCAAAACACCTTGAAAGTCATTTCGGAAGTATCTCTTTCAATATGGCGAATTTGGTATCTGAATATAAACATCTAATTTTATTAAATCCTATCCTGCCGTATACACAAGGTTGTAATTTTTTTCTGATGATAGATTAGAAGGAAGAAATAAGGTATTTTTTTTAAATACCAATATACTATTGTCGGCCTGATTAGCGCAGTTGGTAGTGACCCTGCTCAAACATTCATACTCATCACACAAAGATTGACCCTACCAGGATACGAACCCGGGACCCTCGGCACAGAAAGCAGGAGCAATACTAACTGCGCTAATCAGGTCGTCAAAGTATGACAAAATTAATTATCTTTATTTTTGTGATTATTTTTCCCGTGTTCAAATAGTTATAAATAGATATAATAGATACATTATAACAGCATAGATAGATTATAGTCTGGAATCGCACATAAGCTACTTTTTATCCCGGTAAAATGTACGGTTCCCGTGGGATAGATTTGTTTTAATTTTTCATAGAGCATGGGATTGACATGATTTTTTGCATAGTTTGTTTAGGGGTCAGAAAATGACATAGAGGCATACTTTTTAAAAGTGGGTAACGTCGCGGGGCGCAGCTAGTTGTTTTACATGTAAGATAAGATTAGGTAAAAAATATAAATTGGCAACTATCCTGCCTGGGAATGAGGGTTTGTAACACGACCCTTGAGCTGTTTCATTGTCGCTAAAATGTCCTGTTTCGATGTGTAAAGTGAACGCATTTCTAAGACGTGAGGACAAATCGACTTTCGGTAGCGACTGAATAGGATTTAACGTATCAATTGACGCATTTATACAGGCTGGTTGAGTAAACGAGATACATCGTTGCAAATTTATATAAATTTAATAATAATAAATTCACTATCAGACCAACATTTTATTTTATTTTTATTATTATTTACCCGCGACTTCGTCCGGTGGTATTTAACAAAAAAGTTTTTCTAAAATAAAAGCCTAAGTTACTCCTTGCTACATCAGCTATCTGCCAGTGAAAGTTAAGTGATAGACAAAAAATTTAAAAAAATATTGTTTTGGTATATGTACCGTGTATAGATCTAAATGCACTTAGTAAAAAGCGGTTATTTTAATATTACAAACAGACACTCCAATTTTATTTATTTCTATAGATACTGATTGTAATTACGTAACAGCTACATATAATTTGGATGTTTTCTTTTGCCAGCGTAGATCTATTCACTGTTTTCACGAGGTGTGATTTATAAAGTCCTAATGTATATTGTATACATAATGTCCTATGTTTCCCCAACCACCCCATATGTAGCAGTTAGTGGAATCACAAGCCGCAAACGTGTGACCACAAAACGGCCGAAGCGGACGGAAGTGCCACCGTATGCGCGTTTAATTGGTGGTCAGTTCGTTATTCACTGGGATAGTGTGCGATCATATATTTGTCATCGATTTTAAGATGAGTGTTTGGGCCGCTTGCTTGTGATCCCAGTTGTCTTGGTTTTGAATTTCTTATATTTACGAAAATACTATACATTTTTTTTATTACATTATAGGCAAGTATTTGATCTCGATCTCACCTGATGGTAAGTGACGATGAGATCTACGGTGGAGCATACTTGCCTAGGTAGGAAGGCGGCAGTAGATAGAGACGCTACATTCACTAGGCACATGCAGCGCAACTGATCTGACCCGCCATCCATGAATGGCAACACCGAACATCATGCCGGAACACGGCTAGGCCGCTTGGCGACATGGCTTTGTTCACATTGAAATAAAACTCCAAAACCAAGGGCACCATTGCACAACTTCAAGACACTGTGAACACTTTCTGATAGATCGAACCACAAGATGACTTGTCTGTATGTTTGAACATCACCGAAGAACTACTGGACCTATTTCAACGTAGTTTTCGCTAGTTTAGACTTAAAATGGAGAATACTGATATAGCATGGCGCCATAGACACCAGTACCATCAGTATATAGACAGTTGTGCTACAGAGCAAACTCCATGGTTGTGTACCTCTTAGGGAATTATATCAGAGTTGGATTTTCAAGATATTTTGTTTGTATTATTTTCAAGATATTCTTGTTAATTAACATTTCAATACGCATATTTTTTATAGGACATAAACGTTCCTTTCCACCGCTAAAGCAGTGTAGGACTGCAAAGCGTACAAGCATTCATTTCCGAGGGCAAACTCACGGCCAGCGCTAACATTACCTTCGGTTCTCGTGAGAATGCATTTTTTTTTCCTCTCGAATTTCAGTCGGTGCCTGTAAAGTAAGTTGGTACAGCTCTGGTTGAACAAATACTACATAAAATCCATGCATTACATGAGAGATCCCTACAAGAACTAGGAAAAGAGCTGGTGATCTTGTAACAGGTGAACAGATCTTCACCAAACATAGCTAAGAACTATTCCAATTTATTTTAGCTTTCTAATAAAATCAGTCCAAGCGTTTTAGAGGTGCGATGCTACGGACAGACAGACATAAGTCTCAAACTTATAACACTCGCGTCGTGCGCGCATCGGGGTTAAACCGAGTATAAACGGTATAGACAATAAGTCGCTAACAACATTTGGAAGCCAAAGCAACCCTGCTGATTTTGCACCAACTAGGTATGAACACGCGCTATTAAAATGAACGTAATCAGTAAAGGCGTATACTATGAAAATTGACATGGTTTTTAGCCTCAAAATGTTGTCAGCAACATTTACTTACCCCCAAAATTATGGACGTTTTATAACTTTATCAGTTTTGCTTTGCGCATTTACTATATGACGTTTGATAAAGTTATAGAACATCTATAAATATGGGGGTAAGTCTATATTTCTTTCAAATTCTATAAATAAATGTTTTCAGTAACATCAGTCCGCGCTAAATTTGGAGTTTTATTTTATTTTTATTCAGTCCGGACAACCAGAGATAAAACACTCAATATTATTATAGAGGTAAATTTAGTGGAACGAATAATATTGAAATTAGAAGTTAGGTCTATGGTAAGGGATCGGTTTCTTTATAGGTATGTCGCAAAAGAAGAAATTCCGACGGTGAATAGCGTACACCTGGCGCGTTTTACCGAATGTCGGTGCGTTGACCCCGATGTGTTGCCAGACCTAATTCGGACGAGAATTATTATTTGCGACCCACATTTATTGATGGCAGCTCATGCGCACAATACTTCGCCTCATCGGGTATCGGAATGAAACGTTAAATATGCCAGAATATTTTTATAGTTGTATGGGTATTATATTTCTCACAAAAAAGTGGAACCACCTAAATATTTCATGCATTAAATAAGTGTTATCTCACCAAATTTACAGAAAATTACAGTGCCTTTTTTTGTCATTGGGAATTTTCTCCAGTAAAATACATTGTATTGTAAATTCTAAGAACCAATGAAAAATCTAAGAATAAGGGTTTGGTAAGTTTTTATTATATTCTTAGAAATTGTAGTATATTTTCTATTGTTCATCTTGTACTGTCAAGTTAATATCAAGATCAACATCTAAGATTCATAATTTTTACCCCGGGACATGCAAGGATTCGTCCAGGATGACCAGTAGAAATGAAAATCCACGCACTCGATGTCACCCACCTAACTAGTACTATACAAAAAGCTGGCAACACTTTATCAGTTTCTCCCCTCGGTTTTTAGGGTAGGTATATAGTGTTTTAAAGTTTCACCGTTTGTTGAGACCGGGCTGAGGCCAGTCCTTTTACAGGGTACCTACCTAAAAGTTTTTAAGTATTGCATGCAGCCATGATGTACCGCAGTAGGAAGTGCTCTTTTTGAAGTGCATTATCAATGGTATAAATAAGTTTACTAAGAATTTTTAAGTTTGGGACAATAACTCAAATAATAGTATAAAATATTTGCGATAACTTAGGACTGACTTGATTTTCTTACATGCACAGTAACATTATCATTGATGAGTGTTATCGTGACAATATATAGTCACAACTGAAGTACCAGCATTTATTAGTTGTGTACTGACTGATCACGTGGCCTTGCAAAGCTGTCTCGGAAATATGGTGCACGCAGTAGCCTCAGTATCGATTTGATTAAATAGTTTAAGTGAAGGAAACTGAAATGTCTGAGAGAACCTAGGAAAGACATATGCAGTCCGCTAACCCACACTAGGCCATGGTGGACTATAGCCTACATACCCTCTTATTATGGAAAGGTTCGCAGCCAGGAGTGGGGCATTAAAAAGGGAAATAAAAAAACTGTCAGTCCGACAACGAGGCAAATAAAAGATGTCATCGTTTCGCCAAGGCATAGCAAGCATTTTCCTTGACTCAAATACTGATAGAGGCAGCTTCACGAGGCACCTCAATCAGTCAGTGCACGGCTATTGAATAATCACTTTAACTTGCTCGAGAACATTCTAAGGATAAGTCTTGATAAGTCTCGGTAACTTTGTTGCTTAATGCTAGATCATTTACAAAGTATCTTTTGCGAATGGCTAAACGAATAGTGACTTGATCTAAAACTATTCTACGAAAACTATTGTTGGTAGTTGTAGAAGAGAGGAGCTGTGTTTGAAAAACCAATTTAAACTGTTCCTCGGTTGGGGTGTGGTGTAAGTTATAAATGGTGAGAGTATTAAAAAGAAAACGTGTTTCTATTGAACGACATCAAAGTACTCGTAACAATCTCAGTACACAAGTAATAGTAGTTTTTTTTTTATGTTTCTTACATTCATTTAAGAACCTATTTGGAATATTATTTTTGTATGTATATAATAATCGCCCCCAAGTATTTTTTTTTTTATCATGAAATTAGACATCTGTCTCGCATACTGAACATCAGCTTTGCCTAACCAAAAATGCTGAGGCTATAACCTGTAAGGCAATTTTTTTTTTAAATTCCAAGACACAAAAATAACTTAATCATATAACAAAGTTGTATCACTTTGATGTGATACAAGTAACAATGTAGTGTTAATGGCCTCACAGTTGTTTTAATTAATTTAATTAAACGGCAACATTGTGTTTTATAGGTGTGTATCTTACAAAGCCATTGGGGCTTTTAACATTGTCAACTTGTCACTCGGTCTTTTTGGTAGGAGTCTTAATTATATTTTTTCTTTACAACTTAGATTTCTTTTTTATTTTTTAATACGGAATAAACAAAATTTTAAAATGTAGTTTTTTTATCTAGAGATACGTTACTCTACGTTTAGTTTACTTAGGTAATTTTAAAATTTCCCACGGGATACATCCCACTTATGAGCAAGTTAACTGCATATAAATTCAATTGAATAGCGCCTTAATTGATTTATAAAATACTTGCTGTCCCGGTGAACTTCGTACCGCTTCAGAATCAAATATATGAGAAAATTAATTATCTAGATTTTTTTTTCCGCTTTTTAATAGTTATTCTGCTATTCGGGGCTGAAACAACATCATGAAATCAAACTCGGCCCACCTGTTCTTGAGTTATAAAAGGTGGAACTAACATGACTCCAATGTTATAATATTTAAACAATATTATTTACGCGCCCTAACAAATGAGTTCGTAAATAATATTGCCGAAAACATTAAATAATATTGTGTATAATAAGAATAACTTCGCTCTCCAATCTAATTTCGAGCCTGAGTTACTAATAACTTAATTAACTTGAGTTTCTATCGGCACTACGCTTACATGAATACGACAAATGCATTTTTATATTACCATGGGAATTTTGGAATAAATAACAAATAATTCACGGTCCAAGTGTCTTAACTTACCTCAGTAATATAACTTGTAGCGTCAACTACACGAACTCTACCAACATACTATAATATTCCATTACAAGTGAATGTCTCAAGTTACATGGCAATGTGCGCAAAAAACAAACAATAAAAAGTTACGGTCGGGTATAAGCAAACAAAATGGCCGCTTTGATAAGTATTTAACATCATTACAACTATCCCTTTAGATCACGTGCTAATGTTAACAGTTTAGTGACCTTAATTTCTATGAAAGTAGGATAAAGAGAGCGTTTGCTATACATGAAACAAAGTAAATTTCATAAAAGACCGGACTAAGATACCTATATATATTTTATTTTGAATAGAGTTAGGTTGTAGTCAGTTTGATATACTTACTGACGTCATTTTATGCATTGAAATAAAACGAATTCTACGACAAATGGCATTGTTTCCTCATCCGATCGTTAGCCACTTGTGACGATGCCTCATATTTTTACTCGAGTTGTCTATAGTCAAATACATAGGTACATAAAAACATAATCTTGTTTAGCCTACTCACAACCCACTCAACTTGTGCGCATACAAACAAAATAAAACTTACTCAAAAGTGGTACCCAGTGCAAGACAGAGCTCTCAGTACGTTGAGTTGCGTAGACAACGCTATGTGACCGGGCTTTATTTCTTTCAGCGCCACTACTTACAAGTTCGTACAAGTTTTTACAAGTTCAGTAACGTTTTCACGAGTTACAGACCGTCGTAGGATGGGGAAGATTCGCCGCAGAATCTCGTTTCGTTCTTTATTGTACACCAACGTGTAACATTCTCGTACAATGTAGCGTTCTATTCCTTTATATATTCCCATAGGAGTTACGAAAAAATACATTTTCCCTTATACAAATGGAATATTATAGCGCATGCCTTATAAGCGTAATCCCACTAATATTATAAATGTGAAAGTTTGGATGGATGGATGGATGTTTGTTACTCAATCACGCCAAAACGGCTGAGCGGATCTGGATGATATTTGGCACAAAGATATATTATTATAGTCTGGAATAGCACATAGGCTGCTTTTTATCCCGGTAAAATGTATGGTTTCTGTGGGATAGATTTGTTATATTTTTCATAGAGCAAAGGATCGACATGATTTTTTGCATACGTAGTGGTAGTTTAGGGAACATAAAATGACATAGGGTATTTTTTATCCCGGAAAATGCACTATGGGATAGCACACAGGAACCGTGCATTTGCAAAAGGACAGAGGAAAAGGACATACTTTTTAATCGCAGGTAACACCGCAGGGCGCTGCTAGTTAATATATAAATAGTAAGTATGCATCAAAACTAAGAAATATATTTTACAGATATTATTACTTAAGTAAGGGCGTTGCTTAATGTAAATGCACAAAATTATTCACGCGTTTAAACCTAATTTCTAAAACAGTTTTATGTAAGTAGATGCCTCAAAATCAATCTAAAACTTACGATATCAAAGAAGAAAGAAATTCTTAAAAGAAATCACGAAACCTACAATTAATTTGAGCGTTATCTTTCAACGAATGAAAGGGAACACGATAACGAATAAAATATTAAAAAAAAATGCTGCTACGATTAACGTTACTGAGAGAGTATTCTGTTAATAGCATCTCAAGAGACATTTCGCGTGTTATAAAAATTGAACTGAAATCATTTGCTTGGTACAAAATAGTTTTATTTTCGTATTGTTTTTTTTTTCATTTTTTTAAATACATATTCTTAATTTGATATCTTGTTGTAATTAAGTCATATTTTGGATAATGTTGTACATACCTATCATAAGTGTACTTCTAAGTTTTTTTTATAACAATTTATAAGTAAGTATACTATTGGTGTGCTCTATTCATAAATTAGCTGCTACCCGCGACTTCGTCCGCGTGGTATTCAACAAAAAAGTTTTTCTAAAATAAAATTGTAGCCTAAGTTATTCCTTGTTACATCAGCTATCTGCCAGTGAAAGTCACGTCAAAATCGGTCCAGCCATTAGATTTTCAGAGATTAGCCAAAACCAACAGACAGACAGGCAGACAAAAATTGTAAAAAATGTTGTTTTGGTATATGTACCGTGTATACATCCAAATGCACTTAGTAAAAAGCGTTTATTTTGATCTTACAAACAGACACCAATTGTATTTATATGTATAGATAAATAGCAGTAATAGCGACGTTACTAATTTCATTATTAAACCATAAAAATGAATTGCTTATTTTATGTGTCTGGGGCACAGGGGATTTATATTTAATCCAGTCTTATGTGTGAATTGAAAGCTTTTGCGAGTGAGAGTAGTATTGGAGATATTATGGCGAGCCACATAATTTCCTATGCCAATGATTAATACCCATAATAGCGTTCCTTGTCACAATACTGTACAAATATATAAACATACAATTTAATATAAAAATATAAAAATATCTTCATATAAAAATGAAATTTCTAACAGCAGCGTAAAAAAGTAAGAAAGAGAACCACAAATAAATCATTAATATTATTCTTGCAACATATATTCAAATAGTTCCTATTATATTAATTTTAACAATCATCCAATGTTTGCCGTTACCAATATTCAGACCCAGGACCTACGATACCTATAGAAAGCAGGGAGTTAGAGTTAGTTATTTTTTAACCAGATGCTAAAGTCTGCCTAGCCGTTCCTACATTGCTCTCACATACCGTTAACAATGTACTGCTCAAAAATTTAAATGAACTTTTTAAACAGAGCAACCATGCGGTTTCTATCCCGTTCTTCTCCATAGGAACGGCATTCTGAACGGGTGGTAAAGTTGTAGCTTAGCATTTTGTAACTTTTTTGACGATTCATAAGTACTGTACATAATGGTTAACATGAATAATAATAATAACAGTGATAGCAAACACTTGAATGGTCCTTCAACCTGTGATCCTTGATTACAAATCGCAGGTTCAAACCCTAGCTCGCACATGTCATGCCTGGCGTTTCTTCATTTCACGGGAAAATCTTTTCAACCATGTCTATCACTTGGTTATAACGGTGAAGAAAAACATTGTGAGTAAACCTGCATGTCCACAAGAACTGGCTCTCGAAAGACTTGTGAAGACCGGTCAACATGCACTAGGACACCGTAGTGGACTAGAGACTGCATTCCCCTGTTACTGACGAAAGGTCCGTACACAGCAGTGGGATATCAAAAAGGGGCTATTAAAAATATGTGTTGAATACTTTTGAGTCGTACTTGGTGTGTTCGTTTGGCGATATTTTTATCATTTTATATGACTATTTGTATTAAGCCGAGTTCGTACATAAAGTTAGCTCTCAAAAACCCAAACGTTACTGTATAACAACATCCATCTTGGAGCGTCCGTGTGTGGGCCGCTCTACACGCGACCCAACCACTCGCTCCGCACAGAAAAAAACTTTAATATAGTTTGTAACTATTTGATAAATTACATGAACACATTTTTTGTACGACCGAATGGATTTTGTAAGTTCAGCCTATTGTGTGCTTTCGAGTTTTGGGGAAATTCTATTGGACCTAATGTTATTTTTGTATGATTATGTCAAATGGTTCTGTGGAGTGTGTTTGGATTTGTTATAAGTAGTTTAAAAGAACAAATATGTTCTTTATAACTACTTTAACCAGGTACTCAAGCCTGCGAAGCTGTTTCTACATTTCTCTCACATACCCATAACAATGTACTGCTCAAAAAATTATAAGGTATTTTTAAATAGAGCAACCATGGAGCTTCTTGCCCGCTTTTCTCCATTGCAAAGGCATTCCGAACGGGTGGTAATGTTGTAGCTTAGCATTTTTTGAGATTATTGACGATTCATAAGTACTCTAATTAATGGTTTACATCAGCCTTTCCCAAAGGCGGTAAGAGACCCAGAAAAAAATGGGGGCTTTGTGGCTTACTATAGTTAATTTAATTTGAACTTATAGTGGTTTTTAAGTAGGTAAAAATTGGGGGTGCTAAAAAAATATTTCATTCTCAAAGTGGGCAGTAGACAAAATAAGTTTGGGCCTGGTTTACATGGATATAAATATTTTTGCTTCTGATGCTGAATATATGATAGAACCAATTATACTCCTAATACCTTGATGATACAACTTTGAGAATCGCCCAACTCCTCTCCGAGTTCGTCACCAGCTTGACAATGACAGGTAATTTGTTATAATAAAAGTATCTACCCGAGTACCTGCTAGTCTGCGTTCGAAATTTTCCAAAACCAATTTATATTTCAATTTCGTCGAATGTGCTTGAGAGCGTCGTAAACATTAAGGTGGATGTACACTTAAAGCGAAACGAGAACAGTGAAATGCGAGAGGATTTGTTAACGGAATCGTGCCAAATGTTCGAGATCTTTTTTATCTGTGTACAAAGCTTTATAGTGGATCGTTTTTTTTATTTTCATTATGTAACAAAACATACTTAATTAAGGAACTAGTCCACAGACAGAAACATAACATATAATATTACCTTTGCGTTGCGCCAATGAAAAAAAGTTAGTAAAAAAGCATTTACCAATTGTCCTATTTTACTTCGGACTCATCTAAGTATAAATAACAGCGATACCTTATAAGTCACTATACTTGACACTGACAAAATACCTGAGATGCTGACACATTCTTTTTTAAATGTAGAATGCAATTAGTTGTTTGGCTGTAAAAAAAATAAGTTCTAAATTGTGGCCATCCTAAAAGATTATAGCTTTTTATAAATGTTAGTCTTCATTTTTCTGCAAAAATATGGATTTATTCTTTAAGATCATACAATTAAGTAATGTTTTTTTTGGTTCGATCACGTGAACCAAACCGCTCTTTGTCAGTGTCAGGTTGTCAATACGAGTTTGGTAATATTTGTGATTTTAATGTGTTTTCAGCCACTTTTATTCACGAGTTCACGTGACCCGGAGGTCGCGTTTTCGCGGTATTTTTACTTATTTAAACATTATCCTCGAATTATTTGGAAAATAATGGAATTTAAAATCAAAGAACTATATTGTTACCGTCATATTGAACTAATGAACAATGTAAGATGGTTTTTCAAACACAGTCAAATATCCTATTCTTTTACAGAGTGCCTATGAGACAATCTTAGTCACACATCCTATCGAGTGCCTTTGCTATAGTAAAAAGATAGTTTAGCATTAACTACAACTGGAACATCTTCTTTAAGGAAACAAATAAATATCGAACAAAAGGCGTTTATTTCTTTGTAATGTTAGTTGGAAACTATTTTGTTTAGTGGCAATACATTTTACCCATCGAAATTATCATCGAAACTGTTTTCTATCTAACAATTGAAATCTATACATATAAATAAAATTGGAGTGTCTGTTTGTAATATTAAAATAACCGCTTTTTACTTAGTGCATTGGGATGTATACACGGTACCTATACCAAAACAACATTTTTTACAATTTTTGTCTGTCTGTCTGTCCGTCTGTCTGTCTGTCTGTCTGTCTGTCTGTTTGTTCCGGGTAATCTCTGAAATGGCTGGACCGATTTTGACGGGACTTTCACTGGCAGATAGGTAATGTAACAATGAGTAACTTAGGCTACTTTTATTTTAGAAAAAAACATAGGATCTCACGAAAACAAATTAAAACCAATGTTGCAGCGTTGCGCCTGATTAAGTTTGATAGCAACAACCTAAAATGCGTCCCGCGGGCTCAGAACGCGCGAGCAGGTTGTTGCCAACGGTTGTGTCTTTGTTAAATACCACGCGAACGAAGTCGCGGGTAACAGCTAGTTGTAAATATTAGTATTTGGAAAATACTTTTGTGTTGGAATTAAAGAATCAGAATCAGAATATTTTTTATTCACGTAAACCATTAAGTACAGTACTTATGAATCGTCAAAAGTTACAAAATATCATGCTACTAATTTACCACCCGTTCGGAATGCCGTTCCTATGGAGAAGAACGGGTAAGAAACTAGATGGTTGCTCCTTTTTTTTTAAATATCTGTAGCGACTACTTCAACCGCATCACAAGCTACGCAGATGGCACTACAGACGCATTCAGAACAATAGACAAGTGACGTCACAATCCTGAATCGCGCTATCAGAGTTTTCGGTGCAAGTAACATATATACAAGATCCCGACAATAACCATCGGGGCATAGCGGCCGCCCCGCCAGGCATACCACCCGCCTGGCTGGAAGATCTTCCCTTTTCCGCTAAATATCTTTTACATTTTTGAGCAATACATTGTTATAGGAAAAGGCAAGTGTATAACGTTTTATATCTTTGTATATAGGCACCTATAACAATGAATATGTAGGTGAATAGAATGATTGTGGACAACGGAGCTTTGCCAAAATTCAGAGGCTGTTATTTTCAAAACTAAAGCCAACATCGAATTTAATATATATCGCTAAACGAACACACCAACTATATGGCCCCACACTAAGCAACGCTTGTATTATGGGCACCGTAGAATGGACTGAAGGCGAACTCAGTTTACTTATATAGATATTATACATCCATGACTCGGGTACGAACATTCATGCTCATCACACAAAGCTTCGACTATGATTCGAACCCAGGAACCCTTGGTGTAGAAATTAGGGTGACTACCAAGTCACTACTAACTGCGCTAATCAGGCCGTCAAAGTGATGCAAAACTATTACGTGATAACGATATTTAGAAGTTTAATTGATGTGATAAGTATATATTTTTTTGTACCGGATTGATAGCGTTTTTAAATAGTCTACACACTCATTGATTAAAATCTCTTTGATTATACTTACACGCAAAAAGGATGAAAATTAATATTATGACAATGGCAGAAATTTCCGAGTCCAATAAGACCCCCAGATGGGACACGCCATTTTCATATCATCATGCCACATCCATTTTTTTATTTATAATGTGTATTTATTGAATGTGTTATTGCTATTAATTACTTGACATTGGAAAAATACCTGCTAAGTTGTGGGTGAGGTGATTCATATCCATTTTATTTCATCGCATCTCATTTCGTAAAGAAAGAAGAAGAAGACCCCCAGATTGCCATTGAAAAAAAATATAACTTTTAAGTTCTTACTTATTACTTAGTCATCCACTATGCTTCCATTTTTACGTGAAAATGTTAACAATTACACAGTGTATGCACCGAGCGTTCAACATTTTAATCTAATTTCCATCGCATATTTTTAGGGTTCAGTTTAAATGTAACTAAAACCAATTGGAAAATCATTTTCGTAAAGCAGGTTTTCAAATTTACAGATTAGAATAAGATTCTTAATCACTTACTTAGCTATGTATGAAAAGAAATAATATCACGTAGTATCAATTTTTTTTTATTTTTTTTTATTACATTATAGGCAAGTATTTGATCTCGATCTCACCTGATAGTACATGACGATGAGATCTACGATGGAGCATACTTGCCTAGAAGTTACCTGTTCACTCTCGACTTTCGATTAATATATTTTTGATTAACTACTACTACTAACTTTCAATTGTTATAATTTCGATTAACTATAACTCACGACATGAGTGAATCCAGTATAATCAATAAAATTACATGCTTATTCTTGTATCCAAAAAAACCCAAAAAAGAACACTGTTACACAATAAAATATCTACGGCATAAAAAAAAACTGAAATTAAAAGTACGGAACCCTACGAGATAAAAACACATATCCGCCTTTTTATTTTCACGCGACTGCGGCACCGTTTGCAAAAGGGTTTTTTACAATGCCACTGCTCGCTTGTCTGTTGTTCTATACGAAGATTGCATTCAGTGAAACGTTTATAAAAGCTCGCACGAAAAAGCACCTTTTACGGACGACGTGAGCGGTTTTTAGTACGACTATGGTTCGTAATTATTTTAGTCAGAAAACTGTAGTGGCAAATATTTTTTCGGGTTGCGGAGTATTTCGAAGTGGAATTTAATGGTTTTAAAAGGCGAATTTTTTGTTGCCGTGTCTTTTTAAATTGTTTTTATATAATATATAAGTTATGACAATAATTGAGTAGAATATTTTAGGAGGTCCATCGGTAGATTATGAATTACATATTTACAAACATAATAAATCAAATGATTGACCATTTAAAAATCATAGCTCATTTTACATGCAGGAAACAGTTAAGGTGGAAGCTCAGGGTCAGGGCGCGAAATTCAAAATGTCCAAATTTTTCGTAAACAAATAAAAATCATTGACATTTTGAATTTCGCGCCCTGACCCTGAGCTTCCAGCTTAACCTAAGTAACTAAAAAAAATATAATCGTAATGACGGAAGTACTCGATCGCCTCTTAAAATATTGTACACTATTTTTATTACACTTTGTATATAATATCTGGAGTAATAAATAGAGTCCAATGATGATTAGTTAGGTGATGACTCATTCCGGAAGTCATTAGTGCTATTTCTGATAACCCCAAGGATAATAAAAAAATAAAGCGAAGTTCTACCCTCTCCCTACGTTTGCCGCGCATTGTCACAGCTTTGAATGTTGCCATAATTAAATTTATTGCGCGAACATAACTGCCAGTTCGCATTATTTATGACCTTTCATTTCCGATTTGATTAAAGGTATGAAGGCATTATGTCGTATTATAAAACATTATTTTTTTGCCATATTGTTCTTTATTTCTGGGTTGGTATCATAATTATGTTTTTAAATCTGGCGGGAGACCTTAAATCTAAATTTTCCAGTGAATCTATTATGCCTATAAAGTTCTTTTAACACTAACACTTAACAATGTATTGCTCAAAAATGTAAAAGATCTTTTTAAAAAAAGAGTAATCATGGAGTTTCTTGCCCGTTCTTCTCCATAGGAATGGCATTCCGGACGGGTGGTAAGTAGTAGCATATTATTTTGTTACTGGTGGTAGGCTTCGGCCTTGGCTAGTCACCACCCACTGAACAAAGCCATGTCGCCAAGCGGCCTAGCCATGTTCCGGCATGATGTTCGGTGTTGCCATTCATGGATGGCGGGTCAGATCAGCTGCGCTGCATGTGCCTAGTGAATGTAGCGTCTCGATCCTCTGCCGCCTTCCTACCTAGGCAAGTATGCTCCATCGTAGATCTCATCGTCACTTACCATCACTATCAGGCGAGATCGAGATCAAATACTTGCCTATAATGTAATAATAAAAATAAAAAAAAACTTTTGACGATTCATAAGTACGTAATGGTCTACGTGAATAAAAAAAATCTGAATCTCACTTTCAACGTTCGTAGCAAACGCTCGAGTCTGTTATCACCCTTAGCTTCCCTGTTCTGTTGTGTGTTCATTGTAAATGTTGTGTAATTTAATTTTTTATTTGTTTGTTAATTTTGTTCGGCGAGTGAGCCTTTTGGCAAACGAAAATGTTTCGCGGTTGATGAACCGACACCAAAGTTTGTGTGTTATTGTTAATTTAATATGTTGTAATTATATCATTCTGTAGGATTGTTTTTATGAATTTAAAAACACAGATTTGTATTTTGTTTTACGAATGTTGATCATGTAACTGTCGTGTGTGAATTGCAATACGTATTTTAAACGATTGTTAGGTGTGTTGTGTTAAGAGTGCTCAGGTTTCTTCTATTAGGGACTTTATTCTCGGGCCACATGAGATGTTTTTCACTTGATAAGTACAAGGATAGTGGCGCTGCTATTCGTGGTTCGGGAGATAAGTGACCATGCGAAAATTGGAAATGTTTGACTATGTGTTGATAAAACATATCTACAACATATTTGACGAATGCCCATACAAATTCTGTCCAAACAAGTTTTGTACAGGCTTCTCAGTACATTGTTACACAGGCCTATGCCAAAATAACATAACAAACAAGATGATCCGATTGGTGCAGCTAGTACTGATCCAGCTTTCTGTAGTAAGAGCCCCTGGTGCGAATTCTGCTAGGAGCAAACTTTGTGTGCTGAGCAAAACGTTTGTACACAAGTGTCGGATGATCAATAAGAATTATGGATCTGCTGGATTCACCCTCAACCCTTTGTAGTTTACCCATAATCGCGTCGCTTAGTTTGGGACCGTACAGTTGGTGTTGATCTGGCGATATTAATACAATTTAAAAGCTTCAACAGCAAAGTACCGAATGAAAGGCAATCGGACAACATGTAACATCCTCCGTACAATCAGCCCCGGCCATGCAGTTATTGCATTTTCCATTGCTTGCCAATATTTCTGAAAGCGCGATGCCGGCTCGCGAATGAATTTAATACCTGCAGAATGTTTGGAGTATTGATACAATTCACGCTTACTAAACACGACAGAAGATAATCTAAAAAAAAGTATTAAGAATACATTTTTAGATTCGCTTCGTTTCGCGGAGAATTGCATTTTATTTGAGGTCCCGTCACTCGTGGTAGATAGTTTCTTGACTAACATCTTAGAGGAATTCGGTGTTGCTGGCTTCTTTAATTATCGATCAAACTTGTTTGGTTTATAATTGGAAAAGTTGACAAGCCGAGGGTCAGTGGTGGGTTCCTCTTCCCCTATTTGTTTAACAATGGATTTCCGCCAAGTAACGCCTAGTCTATAAATTGGAATAAAAAAAAACATTATAAAATGGTATCGGAAGCCTGCCGTGAGTATGAAATATGATTCCCTTTCGTACAATGTACATCAGGGGCCCAATTCTGCTAACTTATATAAATTGACATACAATTCCCATTCCAGTGACACACTATTGAGGTTCCATTACGACTGTGATAGATTAGCTATTCTGCTATAACTTGTTTGTCCTTACCTACCTATATAAGGTTTTTTCCTTCAATTAACCCAGTATTAGGGCAGTAATTCCATTTCTATGTAGATAATATATCATGCTGAAGTCTGTACATAAACTAGAGCGTTGAAAAATATACCATTGTTTTATCTGCCATATTTTATGCCACGACTACGGACTAGGGTTGGACGGTCGCGGGTAGGAAAGACAATCTCTCGCTACATTTAAGCAAAGAATCTTCTAAAAACTTTACGGTCCCACGGATCCGATAATGAATTTCACTCGCACAGATTCCGTTCACAGTAATTTCAGTGTTTTTTCAACATTCCACCAAACAAAGGGCGGAGGCGGAAAAGAAACGAATTGAAAACGATTACGCTGAAGCAAGTTTCTCGTGATAACGACGCGGAAGGACTTTGTCAAGTGAAACGCGGACATTTTTAAGCTTTTTTGTGCCAACAATTGTCGGGGTACCTACTACGTGTTTAGACATGCGTTTCGTTGATAAGAAATGGAGATGGAATTCTGTTGTTTTTTTTTTTGTAAAATCAAATGCTCGACTTAATCGTTATCAAGTCGAGAATAGCCATTGCTCACGACAGCAAAGCTAATGTTAGTATTATGCCTAAAGCTTTGACATTGATAAGGTCACAATTTTATTTATAATAAAACAGTTAGTATATTTTTATTTAATATGTCTCCACACGGGCTATACCCGGATCTTTGGCAGGCTTGCGCGGAGACATGGGTCCAACACGTAGAGGCCCTTTTTGAGAATTTTAATGTTATGTTAGCAACCTGCTGGGTTCAACTGCTGAAAATGATAGCATATTATTTTTAATATAAAGTAATATACGAAATTCAAATTGCGAATAATGTTCTCCTCAATAACGCTATATGCATTAAATACTCAAAGTCTATTCAAGTAATCGAATAATATTAATGATTGAGTGGTTATTATCATGCATTATTTGTAGGACGCGTTAAAATTAAGCAGCTCTCAAATTTTAGTATTGTCTGAGTATCCGCCGGTAAGTTTTAGTAGTCAAACTCTATTTACTATTTACACCTCCGAGGGGTGGCGACTTCGCAAAACGACGTCGACCGATAAATGCTTTTAAGCTGACACATAATTTAGTTTGCTTCGTTACTGCCGAAGAAATTGCACGTTCGGTACTTACCTAATGGTTGGTACTCGTCGCTAATGAACGCAAAAAGGTTATGGTCGACGGTAGCTTACAGAGGTAAGTATTTTTAGGGTACCAAGTAGTTAGTTCCGGTAATTTTTTTCGTATTCTAATAAATATGTTACACTAGCTGCGCCCCGCGGTGTTACCCGAGATTAAAAAGTATGTCCTTTTGCTCTATGTATTTTTGCAAATGCTCGGTTTCTGTATGCTATCCTATAGGAACGGTGCAATTTTCCTTTTTGAATTATTTATTATGACTCGTTCTGAATGAATATTCTGATTCAATTGAGTGATATAAATTTGTATGTAATAAAAAAACTTACAACCGAATTGAGAACCTTCTCGAACTCGGTTAAAAAGCATATTATATTAGTAAGTTATATTAATTTTTCACAATTTATCGCAGTAGGTTTCTTTCAGGCACATAAAATACCGGTGTCAGGAGACCCGCCCTGCCATACCTTATATTGTGTTATATAAAGAACAATAAGATCAGAAAGAAGTTTATAACATAGCATAAGTATTCCCTGAAAGCTTGCTGTAATGCAGCCGGAACGTTGGGAACGTAAAAAAAACATAAAGTGTTTCGTATTAGTACTGGTTAATTACCATTTCGTTAATTGTTTTTTGTTGTTGCAACATTTTTGTACTCCTTACAATTTCTCGTCAGCGACAACACCGAACTACTTTTTTAAAGGAGAACAAATCCGATTCCCGCGCGCGACCACACGCTTTTTCGTTCGTGTAAATAATTATTGAATTTACGTTAGATTTCGCAACTCCCTGCTATCTATTTATTCGTATTTTTGAGCCCTCTCCATTCCCTCGTATTTATTTATGTTTGTGTGTGTATTCGCCCCCAAAATCTCCCTTTAGAGTCATCCCCGGCTAGGAAAGTGTGGTGCGGTGATATCCTGGAGTGCTACGACTACCCCGAGTCAGTAAGTACCTCTTTTCCCTTGAAACCTCCTCCCATTGAGGAAAATAGAAGGTGAAGCTTCATGTAATAAGAATGCCAGCATCGTTAGGGTAACTCAAAAAACCCGCCCCCAATCGCAGTATTTACAACATTGCGCACCCTTTGAAGTTGTCAGGGTGGACACAATCTCGAAACTTTACATGGTCCTTCGTCCCAGGATCATTCTTATTTCATTAAAAAATCCTTCTATTTTCGTTAATTTCGTTCGGCAGAAACGCATTTTGTTTTCCCTCCAATATACCCACATGTTGAGAAAAAAAATGTTTGCTTAAATTTGTACCCTATTGCATCATCCTCGTATTGTTTTCCCGTAATATTTGCATAAAACCCGATTTATGTAAATGTAATTTGTATTTAATTTAATTTTTATATAAAATTCGAAATTCAAATTCTATCGTAAACTTATGACGACTACGCGGTCACAAGCGAAAACAATGGCGGACGAATTGTTACGTTCGAAATTTAAATTTTGTAATTTATGTAATTCTCTCGATAGTTTCATTGAAATTACAAATCCTCTACCATCCGATCTATTTCGTATTCAATGTGAATTAGATAGATATAATGAAGTCGAGTCATTATATTATGATATCTTAACGCAAGTCGCACAGCCCGCGACCGGTGTTACACTGCCCATCTCCGAAAATGATTTGTGTACATTATTTAAAAGATACGAAAATAATTTCTATAATTTAAAACAAAGACACGGTGCTCAGCCCTCCTCCTCGGCTAAACCTAAGAAAGATAATAGTTTTGATGATGGTTTGAAACTTCCTCGTATTTCCCTGCCTACTTTCTCAGGCGATGACGTCACACAGTGGACAGGATTCTTAGAATTATTTTCATCTCTTGTAATAAATAATGATAATTTAAGTGATGTCCAACGATTGCATTTTTTACGCTCTTCTCTGAGCGGAGAAGCAGCGAAAGTTATTCAACACTTGCCCCTATCTTCGGCTAATTTCCTCGTCGCTTGGAAATTACTTGAAGAACGCTTCGATAATAAAAGACACATAGCTACTATGCACTATAGGCACATAGCTAACGCTTCCGTCAATAATACTTCGTTGAATTCCCTTATCACGTTCCTGGACACTATTGTGGATAATATAAACGCGCTAAACGCATTAGATTTCCCTACAGATGAGTGGTCATTTTTATTGCTTAACATTGTTTTAGATAAATTGGATTCCGAATCCCGTCGGCAATTTGAACTAAATAATGATAATCAAATCCCTACGTTCGATGAACTGATAACGTTTCTACGCAAACGTTGCAATGCGCTCCAGGCCGCCGCTCCAAGTACTGTTGCACTCGCGCCATCTCACTCGAACTCCCAGCTATCAGTGAGACCTCTCGCTCCAACGGTAGCTAAGCGCTCTCCGTTGCACGCCAAACCCCGGCAACAAGTAACTTTGTCTGTTACCAACTCTGCGCGCCCTTGTGTTTTATGTAAAGCAACCCACGTCTTATCTAAATGTCCGAAATTTTATAAATTAACACCGAATGAAAGATTGCATACGGTTAAAGAATTTAAATGTTGTATTAATTGTTTAGCTACAGATCACTATTTGAGAGACTGTAAATCGACTTTCTGTTGTAAAACTTGTTCTTCTAAAAAACATCATTCGATGTTACATTTTGATCGTTCTCCCGCTAGTAGTACAGCACCCCAGGACACGTCTCCGTCGCCTCCCGCGCCGATGAGTGACGGTTCGAATGCTGATAGCACCTCCTCGAACGCCACGTATGGTTCCGCAGCTACGCATATCAGCTGTTATGCTACTTCGCTACCGAATATCGATTCACAAATCTTATTGTCGACAGTTTTATTGAAAGTTCGCGACTCTCGTGGTCAGTTACACGACGCTCGAGCGTTAATTGACACGGGCAGTCAGTATAGCTTCATAACAATCGATTTAGCGAAAACTTTAAATTTGCCCAGGTGTAAATTAAGTACTACAGTACACAGTATCTCCGGTGTCGCGCTTCAACTCGAAGGCGGTGTCGTCGATCTCGATGTATCCTCGTACTCAGGTACACACAGATTACGGATGCAAGCTCAATGTATTCCAAATATCACAGGCAACATTCCCGCCGAACCTCTCCCGATTTCGTTATGGCCTCACGTGGGCAAACTCACGCTCGCTGATCCCACGTTTGGTATCCCGTCTCCCGTTTCCATTTTGTTAGGTGCCGATGTCTATCGTGACATTATTCTCGGTGGCCTAATAATCGGACCTCCCGGCACACCCGTCGCTCTCGAAACCATTTTCGGTTGGTCACTCATGGGTCACACTTTCGTGCACCGCAGGCGCTCGGTCTGTGTGAGTAACCTCGCTCGCCGTGACTGTTACTCATTCCATGCCAATATTTATACAAGTCTCGACAATATCGTACAAAAATTTTGGTCTTGCGAAGAGCCTCCATCCCGCGAAGTTCTTAGCTCTGACGATAAAATATGCGAAAAAATATTTTCTGAGACAGTTTCCCGCGACGAACATGGTCAATATGTCGTCTCTCTTCCTTTTAAGGAATTCCCACCCGACTTAGGCGATTCCCGCGCAGTCGCACTTAAACGTTTCGAATCCCTCGAACGTAAGTTTAATCACGATCCCTTATATCGTGAACGTGAACGGCTACATGTATCTCGCTCCCGCCGATCTAGTTTCGCATTCGCTTTGGTGGCAAGGACCACGCTTCCTACACGTTCCTGATGATCAGTGGCCGTCGCAACCCGCCGACGTGTTCACCTACAAAGACCAGAAATGTAATCCAGTATTACTCACACAGGATTCTCCTCCGAATATTATTTTAGAATTAATTTCGAAGTTTTCTCAACTTAAAAAATTGTTGCGTGTACTTGTATATGTTTTTCGTTTCGCTTATCCATCGCTTCGCACTCTGTGTAAAACTTCATTCACAACTCGTGAATTGAATAACGTTCTCAAGTCGTGTATTAAAGAAACGCAAGCTCGATATTTCGCTAAAGATATTTCTTTAATAAAAAATAATGAGTTGCCCTCAAACTCACTTCGCAAATTGTCTCCGTACCTAGACGATGAAGGTATAATTCGTGTAGGTGGACGCCTACAATCGTCCGAATTGGTTTATGAAAATAAACATCCGATTATTTTGCCCGCTAATGCTCCACTCACTTTGCTTATCGTTCGTGATTATCACGTTACTTTTGGACATCCCGGCTCCAATGCATTACTTGCGACTATCCAAAAATATTATTGGATTTTATCCGCTCGACGTGTCGTCCGTACCGTCAGCTTTCGTTGTACCGATTGTTATAGACTCCGACCTCGGCTCATGCAGCCAGTCATGGGGCAGTTACCGGTCCCACGTATACAACAAGTTAAGCCTTTCGCGAAGACAGGTGTGGACTATTGTGGTCCATTCTTAGTTAAATCGTCACGTCTACGCAAAGCGCCCGCAATCAAATGCTACATAGCGGTTTTCGTGTGCATGAGCACAAAAGCATGTCATCTCGAGCTCGTTAGTGAGATGACAACGGCCGCGTTTATAGCTGCCCTACAGCGTTTTATTTCGCGACGCGGTAGGTGCTCAGATATTTTCTGTGACCAAGGTAGAAACTTTATCGGTTGTAACAACGAACTTCGTCGTATTGTGAAATCGCACGCGCATGATTGCGCTACGAATGATTTTTGTGTAACACAAAACATTCAATTTCATTTCAATCCACCATTCGCCAGCCATTTTGGCGGATTGTGGGAAAATCTGGTAAAGCAAGTGAAAACTCATCTGTATCGCATTATAGGATCCCATTTGTTAACATTCGAAGAATTTTATACTGTTCTCACTCGTGTCGAGGCGTGTCTCAATTCGCGACCGCTGCACCCTCTCAGTTCAAACCCGAACGATTTTACTGCGCTTACTCCCGCACACTTCCTCACTATGGAGCCTTTGACTTCTCTTCCCGAGCCCGCCCTGGGTGATGTACACATGTCATCGCTCAAACGATGGAACTTAATCCAAGCCATCCATCAAACGTTTTGGCGCCGTTGGCACCGTGAATATTTACATACGCTTCAAACTCGCGCTAAATGGCATCTGCCCATGAAAAACGTAGAAGTCGGTTCTCTCGTGTTACTCAAGGAGGAGGACTCAGCCCCGCTGTACTGGCCCAAAGGTCGCGTCGTGTCAGCCACTCCCGGTCCCGACGGTATAGTTCGCGTGGTAGAGGTGCGTACAGCTAACGGGGTCTATAAACGACCAGTAGTTAAACTAGCTCCTTTACCTTATGTAGAGGACTAATTGTTTTCACTCGTTTTCGCGTATTAGTTTTAGTTTATTTCCGCTCCTATTCCCATCCTCTCCTATTTTTTGTGTTTCTGCTGATCACGGTGGTTTCAGGGGCGGGGGTATGTTTCGTATTAGTACTGGTTAATTACCATTTCGTTAATTGTTTTTTGTTGTTGCAACATTTTTGTACTCCTTACAATTTCTCGTCAGCGACAACACCGAACTACTTTTTTAAAGGAGAACAAATCCGATTCCCGCGCGCGACCACACGCTTTTTCGTTCGTGTAAATAATTATTGAATTTACGTTAGATTTCGCAACTCCCTGCTATCTATTTATTCGTATTTTTGAGCCCTCTCCATTCCCTCGTATTTATTTATGTTTGTGTGTGTATTCGCCCCCAAAATCTCCCTTTAGAGTCATCCCCGGCTAGGAAAGTGTGGTGCGGTGATATCCTGGAGTGCTACGACTACCCCGAGTCAGTAAGTACCTCTTTTCCCTTGAAACCTCCTCCCATTGAGGAAAATAGAAGGTGAAGCTTCATGTAATAAGAATGCCAGCATCGTTAGGGTAACTCAAAAAACCCGCCCCCAATCGCAGTATTTACAACATTGCGCACCCTTTGAAGTTGTCAGGGTGGACACAATCTCGAAACTTTACATAAAGTAAATGCGATAAAATTCGTAAAATTTGTTTTATTTGAATATTCACTGAAATTTAATTAATTGCTTGATGCTGGTAATAGTTATTGAACCACTATTCATATTGAGAGATTATGTAGGTTTAGTACCTTAAGCTCGACCCATATTACAATATGACCCCAAATACCATCGACTAAATGTGGGACCATTATAGTGCACCTCTATCTACTCCTTTAGGGACTGCAGGCGCGATGATTATGGTAAGTAAGGTTTAAAAACAAAATGTTGCTCATGAAGCATCTAAAATATTTTTTTCAACAATGACTATTTTCACAAAAAATCAACCAATAAATTAGCTCTCAAAACATCTGGTGGAGACATCTGGTGACCAGAACGCTGGCACATATTTTAGCCAACAGATCAGCATCCTCAGCAGCAATCAGCCTAATTTTAATAATAATATAATATTTGTTAGACATTCCTGTTTATTATGTTTTATTTAAGTCTTTCAAAAGATTCGCCAGCAAATAAATATTTTTAAAAATATAAAAACAATTACATAAATATGCCTAGCGTTCTGTATATATGAACACCAATAAATTACTCTTTCATTCAAGTTCACCTACATTTAGGAACATTCTTAAAAGGCTCTCGCCGAAATGATTTAGGTTATAACAAATGTGAGGTGAGGCGATAATGCCCGAGTGGGGTCGGAGGTCCCCCATGGTTCACGTGGCCCCCGTTTTCCTTTGTTAAGTAGCGCCATTTAAAAGTATTTACTAGGGCAGACTGGGCTTTTATTCTGTACTGGCTGTTACCCACGATTTCGTCCGCGTTTTTAAATTTATATAACATTTTATTTATGAACTGAATGAAATACGAAAGGTATGAAGGTTCTAGAATGGTAGTCGAGAACCGGAAGACGTAGTAAGGACGGCCCCCCACAAGGTGGGTCAATGATATCATTGTACTTGCTTCGGCAGTACATATACTAAAATTGGAACGATACAGAGAAGATTAGCATGGCCCCTGCGCAAGGATGACACGCAAAATCGTGAAGCGTTCCACATTTTTTTGAAGGGGACTAGGGCAGGGGGTCGGGGGACCACCTGCCCACACAAAGTCCCCCCGACGGAGGGTGCCAACAGGCACCCCTCCTGATGTCTGCGGCCCGGGACCAACCGGGCCGGCCGCCGGGGCGCCACAGTAGTATGCCAAGCGCGATCCTGTGGCGCCCCGCTCAAAGGCGGTGATGGCGGACCAAGGGGTTTTAGTGGGTATACCGGCACTCTGCCGGGGAGTCCCACATACCCCTCTCGTCCCCCCGGGCGAGAGGGGATGCGTAACGCATTTCCCCTTGTATAAAAAAAAAAAAAAAAAAAAGGGTCAATGATATCACACGCGTCGCAGGAAGCCGGTGGATGCGAGTGGCGGAGGACCGTGATGTTTGGAAGTCTTTGGGGGAGGCCTATGTCCAGCAGTGGATGTCTTTGGGCTGATAGATTAGAATAGATTACGGTACCCATATACATGCAATGTCTAGTTTGGAACCGTACCGTTGATGTGTTCGTCCAGCGATACTATCATTATAATAAAAATATTTGAGTACTATTGCGTATCTCTGCCCTTCTTCTTATGAAACTCCAACTGTGATGGTATGCAGTATTTTATATTCTTGTCTTGAGCAATGTTGATAACACACACATTATTATTGTATAAACACAAATACCTATTTCATTCAGCGTTGTCCGACTCGAGCGGGCCTTAGTGGAGGATGTTTTCAAGTTCAGCAACATTGCCGGTAGACCAAGAGATGGATATATCCTTTTTAATATCATCAATGTGCATTTCTTCTGTCTTTACAAAATGAAATGCGATGAAATAAAAATGAATATGAATATGGCCTCACACACAAGTTAGTGGGTATTTAAAACTAATCTTAAGGATTGTATCGCGTTTAGTTTATGGTTTTCCGATCCCAACGTCTCGGCTGCTTTACACCAACCATGGTCACGGGAGGACTGAGGTGTTTGACGTCCTAATGTCATAGTTTGAACTGGGGTACTCTTATATTTAGTTGTTGTTTGTACCCCAGTTCAAACTTTGACCGCAACCATTGTGTCTGTAAAGCAGTTGAAACGTCGGGAATGTAAACACATAAAATAAACGCGATAAAATTAGTTTTATTTCAATCAATTAGTGTTATGTATCTTGCGTTAAAAATTAATGTTACATCAATTTTATATGTTAATCATTGTTCTTCACAATATTACATTGCTGTCTCTTAGTCTATACAGCCGTGCGTGAGTTCTGTGAGAGAATTTATGGGCTCGCTATACATTGCGCTCACAAAGTTTTAGGTATAATAGCGTCAGGTCACGTGGGCAATGGAAAAACTGAGAATATTCCATCGAGCTTTTGTTTTCGCCTTACTGTTGCCACAAATAAGTTGTCATAACTATAATTAAAAAGCGCCTGTAGCGGACGGTATTTAAAACATTCAATTCTCCATACAAAAATTTTAAATACAGTCGACTATTAAGTAAACAGCTAGTTTTCGAACAATCTCGCACTTGATGTGATGCCCAAGCTATAATAAAAATAAAAATAAAATACTATTTTTTTATCCCGGTAAATTAAATTAATTTGATGAATGTAGTCAAAGGCCGTGCGTACAAAGTCGTAAGTACAACAATATAGGCAGAAATAATTAGCTAATAGGCACTAGATTCTCTTTTTAACCGACTTCAAAAAGGTGGAGGTTCCAAATTTGGTTGTATTTTTTTATAAGAATTTACGCTGCAATTTATATTTTCGAAAATAATGCAAACCATAACAACTTCTTCCGGGACAGCGAAAACCATTTTGTACCTATTTTAAAATGTATAACAAGGACGCGTAATCTCTAGACAGAGCAGCCCAGACAACATCCATTTGGCAAGCACAGCATCCAAGTCCGGAATCCCTAAATGATAAATATTTTAACATTTTTACTGCCGTAAATTAGATATCTCAGCGGGATTGTCTCTGCCTTTTGTTTCGTTGCCTGGTCGCTATAAATTTTATTGGGGCTAAGATTATTTTTGTTGATTCGTTTGTGAATCATTTCCCTTGTACAGATAGTATTATGGTTTGTAGTTTGTTTTCTTTTTTGAGAAAATATCCCGGATGTACCCACTTATTTCCCGGGATAAAAAAAAATGTATACTAAGACATGACAATTATCTTGAAATAAATCTAATTAAATTCAAAACCAAGCGCCCATTGCAAGACGTCAAGACATTATGAGCAAGTTCTGCGTAGATCGGACCGCAAGCAACAACTAAATATAAGTGTACCCCAGTTCAAACTATAACACTAAAACGTCAAACAACTCAGTCCTCCCTGACCATGGTTGCGGTAAAGCAGCCGAAACGTGGGAACGTAAAAACATAATATACACGCCAATAAATCTGTAAAATTAGTTTCATTTCAATGTGTAGTTTTCGTGTAAATATAAGACATCAATACGACAATTATAGTTGCCTATGCAAAGTTTTACTAAAGTTTGTGTGGCTTTTTCAGAGAAGACTTTCCATTTTCCCGAGATTTTACGATTCCACCATGCCATATTTCAGTTCCCAGTATGAATAGTTCATAGTTTCCTAATAGTGTACCCTGGTCATAGCCTAAATTATACCTCGGCTACCATACAAACCTTTATCATAATCTAGTATCCAATAGCTATTGCATTAACCAACACAGACAGACAACATTCTAAAAATGGCGGAATCGGACTTCTATATTGAGAATAATTATTTTTCTCGAAACATATTCAATGTAAATACGCGACCAAGTCTTATCTAATCTATCAGCCGATAGACGTCCACTGCTGGACATAGGCCTCCCCCAACGACTTCCACACGTCACGATCCACCGCCACTCGCATCCACTGACCGACGCGACCAAGTCTTACCATAATATGTAAGTATATTGAATGTTGTAGCATTTGTGGATACATTCAACTAGTTACATATATGACGGCCTGATTAGCGCAGTTGATAGTGATCCTGTTTTTTGTGCCGAGGATCCCGGGTTCGAATGCTGGTAGAGACAAACTTTATGGGATGCCCACGAATGTTCGTACCCAAGTCATAGATGCTAAATTTATATATAAGTAATATATACTTACTGAGTTCGCCCCCAGTGCACACTAAGCAACGCTTGTATTATGGTTACCGTACGTAACCATAATACAAGCGTTGCTTAGTGTGGGACGGTATTGTTGGTGTGTTTGTTGGCGATATTTATTTATATGGATCCAAGTAGTTACCTGTAGACTCATTAGGTCTGTGACCGTATACCAAGTCATTGTGAGCACCGTCTGACCATCATCCTTATGACCACGTCTAGACCGAGTCATACATTTTGTGTCATGCCACATTTACCAAAAATTATATCCTTTTTTCCGTCTACAAATGGGCAGATGAGAGTCTGAAGCTCAGGATTGTATACAAGAAATACATTTCTGTTACAGCGGTAATTTATTAAGACTTGTGGAATATTCCACAAATACTAGATACTTCTTTGTTATATTTGAAGATAATAATTCGTATATAATTTTTATAATGATGAATCGTAAACATAATATCCTATCTTATATCTTTTATTATCTTAGAAATAATAACGGAATCATTGTGCTAAAAAATTCAGCCTCTGAGGTCCGTTTGGATAAGAAAAACATCGCTCTTGAATGATGTACCGAGTCTGAAATTCAGCTTTTTATTGCATTTCCGGTCACAGGAGAGCCTTAATTTAATATGGCCCGCTCGATTTGTTTACAAAGGAAAAATTTATTCATGAAATTTGTTTTGCAAGGGTCCGTTTTGGGCCGGATGAAAATAAACTTTCTAAGCGGGAGTCGCTGTTACCCGGGACTTTTTATTCCGTATGGCTATATCGTTCATATTCTTTTAGAAGCGTCTTGTATTGTCAGAAGGTCTTTTTTAAATTGACTGTAAGATAAGTTTTTAAGTAATACTAAAAGGTAACTTACTTCTTCTTTCTTTATGAAATGAGATGCGATGAAATAAAATGGATATGCAAATGGCCTCGCCCACAACTTGGCGGGTATTTTGCCAATGTCAAGTAATTAATAGCAATAAAACTTCAATAAATACACATTTATACACATAAATAAAATTGGAGTGTCTGTTTGTAATATTAAAATAACCGCTTTTTACTAAGTGCATTTGGATGTATACACGTTACCTATACCGAAACAATTTTTTTTACAATTTTTGTCTGTCTGTCCGTCTGTCTGTCTGTCCGTCTGTCTGTCTGTCTGGCTGTCTGTCTGTCTGTCTGTCTGTCTGTCTGTTTGTTCCGGGTAATCTCTGAAATGGCTGGACCGATTTTGACGGGAATTTCACTGGCAGATAGCTGATGTAGTGTAGTAGATGTGATGTAGTAGTGAAGGAGTAACATAGGCTACTTTTATTTTAGAAAAAAAAAATTGTATCACTCGAAAAAAAATTAAAACCAATGTTGCAGCGCTGCGCCTGATTAAAGTTTGATAGCAACAATCTGCAATGCGTCCCGCGTGATCAGAACGCGAGCAGGCTGTTGCCAACGGCTGAGTCTTTGTTAAATACCACGCGGACGAAGTCGCGGGCAACAGCTAGTTACAAATAAAAAAAATGGATGTGACATGATGATATGAAAATGGCGTGTCATCAACCGTAACTTACTTAACCTATCTGTTGTTATTATTATGACAGTCAATCTATGCCAGGTGCCGTAGGTCAAGGTCAAATGGTTGGTGGTGGGTCACCGTCACAAAAAATGTAAATAAACCAATTTCATAGCAGCCTTACCGTTTCTATGATGTCTGTTTATACACGGCAGTATTCCTACTGTTAATACCATGATAAGATTGCGTGCCTTTGCATTATTTATGATGAAATAAGCAATCCAAATGAGATAAATTGACCGATCTATACATCACTCAAGCCCATATCATTACATATGTTATTTATTATTACTTTATGCTCCATCGTAGATCTCATCGTCACTTACCATCAGGTGAGATCGAGATCAAATACTAGGCTATAATGAAAAAAAAATCACTTGAATTTTCACCAAAGTAAAAACTTTCCACGGAATATTTTGCACAACTAATTCCCGATTGCCTTACTTCATGTTCAATGTACCAAATTAAACAAAATATCATTTTAATTATTTTTTTTATTTTATATAAGTACTTACCTTTTTACAGGATACATTTTTTTTATAATAACTAATTACGAGAGACACTTGATTATAATACCTACACTTTAAATATAATCCTAATCATTAAATTATAACATACATGAGATATGTGTCTATACATATTTACATTAAAACATAATCATTATAATAATAATACCAGTCCCTTTTTAATGTCCCACTGCTGGGCACGGGCCTCCCCACAATGCGAGGGGGATTAGGCCATTGTCCACCACGCTGGCCCAGTGCGGGTTGGCGGACTTCACACATCTTTCGAGGGGTTCTCTCAGACATGTAGGTTTCCTCACGATTTTTTCCTTCACCGTTTAGCAAGTGATAATCATGTTTGAAAATGAAATTCGCACATGAAATCCCAGAGGTACGAGCCGGGGTTTGAACCAGCGATCCTCGTTACCGAGGCAAGCGTTCTACCAACTTGGCTATCACTTAACATAATCTTTAACAACAGTTTAATAGTTTGTATAAATAAGTAAATAGTATATAATTAAACAACATTAACTCTGTATTTGGTAACATGTAATTAGACGCTGAGGATACAGGATGTTGTTTCACAGCGCCTTCGGTAAGACCTGTAATTATAGTTCAATGTGAGATATTCATAATATCCATAAAAAAAAATCTTAACAAACGAATCAACCCTTACTATCATAATTGTTGGGCTCTCTAAACAAGAAAGCTAAAATAAGACGTATTTAAATAAATAAATATCGCCAGACTAACACACAAACTGTATGGCCTCATAATACGCAACGCTTGTGTTATAGGTACCGTACAATGGACTGGGGGCGATCCCAGTAACACTCAGACCAGGGCAAATTACGAAAAGACCATTTCCGAAATTTGCCCAGGCAGGAATCGAACCCGCAACTAGGTACCAGTGCAGTGACGCGACCGGCCTACGCTCAAACCACTAGACCAAGTTGTCGTCGAAATTTATTTCCTACTAGCTGCGCCCGGCGGTGTTACCCGGGATAAAAAGTATGAAAAATTAAAACATCTATCCCACGGGAACCATACATTTTACCGGGATAAACAGTAGTGCTATTCCAGACTATGAGATAGAGTATCTCTGTGCCAAATTTCATCTAGATCCGTTCAGCCGTTCGGGCGTGAAAGAGTAACAAACATCCATCCATCCAAACTTTCACATTTATAATATTAAGTATAGATAAATGTTCGTGTAGTCGATACATATAATAACCAACAGATCTATTCCAATTACGTATTTGAATACGTAAGATCTCTTAATTTCCAACCCGAATATCCACAAGTAGGCCACCGAAAGGTTCTCAATTTCTTAAAAAAAAAAAACAATTCCCTACACAATTCCCATCACCAGTACTAGAGAACATAGATACGTGTTTCAATTTCCTCCACACTGGCATTACGTATCTACGTATTTATTCATATAGTTATAACCCCAAAGGGATAAAATCTTATTTACTCACCGCCTACATTAACTTCGGCCGACTGAGAGCTCGGGTACAGTTTTATTTCTGTAAAAAAAGAGATGAAGTTACAAGATAGGTCGTCTCGTCTCTCGGGTGTTCAGTATTAATACAATTTTGCTAAATTCACCTGCCCGACGTTGTAACATTGCCTAGCTCTGATTTGTTTGATATTTTTATGGAATGAAATAAGCAGACAGGTCGAGACGTTCTTCATATATCATTGTCATCCATTTTACTATTGTACATTATTTATTTATCAACTAGCCATATTACACACGATTTTAACTTTAAAAAATAATCGTCATACAAACATCGGCCCTATATTTGACCATCTTAGGGGTTGAATTTCCAAAAACCCCTCCATCGTGCACCTCTACGGTAATCCAGGAATATATCTCTAGGCTTAGATATTTAGATCACACGTTGTCTGCCAGTCAGTCAGTGATAAGAATATTATTAAATGGAAGAAGATTGAATTCGTTATTGCGTTGCTATTAAATACATAACACAGACGGAATACCAACCGTTGGATGGATGAGGCTATTAAAAAAAAAATAGACAAAACTCGAAGATCAAAACAAATGCTTCTGCGTGGATGTGCTCATACATAGCAATGTGTGAATTGAACGCACGAACACTGCTCCGCGTTTTCGTAAACGAGACCCTAGTCTGACGCGCTAAGGTCTCATTTCTTATCCCTTTTATCTGATAGTTCCAAAATAGTTTTAATTTTTTTTGTCTAACCCATGGATTCCTAAACTATTCTGGGGCAGAGTCCCCTTTTACAAAATGAACTGATACCTCAGACACCCATAGCCAAATTAAAAGTAATTTGGCTACTAGAGTAAAGTAACTAGAGATTGGATTTTTAAAGAAAAATCCTATCTGTAGCTTATTTTCATAGTGATACAAAATAATTATTACATCTTGTATGAACTTGTGCACGCTTATCGACTTGTTGAGTTTTTTTAAAGTACAACAACGATACTCCCTACTAAAATATTAGTCCATTTTTTATCAAGTTGGTACACGTAACACAACTTATACAGTATCTCGAAAGTTTCTAATAAGAACTTCTATTTATTAATAGGGGCCGATTTTTAGACCTCGTCGACCCCCAAAATCAGTTTTCGGTTGACATGGATCACTTTGGGAATCGCTGGTCTAACCGTTACCCACTCCTTGTAGTACTCACCATAAAGCCGTAGAGTCCCTTCACTCTTCCCTAGCGAGTTGGTGCTGACACAATTGTAAGTGCCGATGTCACTTCTAGAGAAACGTCGGATGATCAGTTGCATTGCCACCTTGTATGACGACCGCTCCTCGCCTATCTCGTATTTAGGCCTGTTAAACACAAATAGACTTACAGAACTTTTTGGCCATCTTTTTGGTCTTGTCTTTATTTATAACTAGCTGTTACCCGCGACTTCGTCTGCGTGGTATTTAACTAAGACTCAACCGTTGGCAACAGCCTGCTCGCGCGTTCTGATCCCACGGGACGAATTGCAGATTGTTGCTATCAAACTTAATCAGGCGCAGCGCAGCAACATTGGTTTTAATTTTTTTTCGAGAGATTCTATTTTTTTTTCTAAAATAAAAGTAGCCTTAGTTACTCCTTGCTACATCAGCTATCTGCCAGTGAAATTCCCGTCAAAATTGGTCCAGCCATTTCAGAGATTACCCGGAACAAACAGACAGACAAGAATTAAAAAAAAGATTGTTTTGGTATAGGTACCGTGGCCCAAATGCATTTAGTAAAAAGCGGTTAGTTTAATATTACAAACAGACACTCCAATTATATTTATATGTGTATAGACTAGCTTCTTCCTGCGCCTCCGCCCGCGGTACCTCGATGGAACGAAGCTATCAGGATTATTGCAGCTTCTAATTAGTTAATACAATTAAAAATAGCGAAACAATTCAGCTTGGTTTCACGTGCTGCATAAGTTGATCGCTAAACTCCGGCTGTACACTAACGTCGTCTGAGCCTACAATAAACAAAACAAAAAAAAACTGTGCCGCATTTTTGAAACACAAAAACCGCCCCGTAATCCATCCCATTCATTTTTTCACTTGACCAATACAAATAATCTTGAGCCAACAATAGGAGGTACTATGTCCGCCATTATTGCGATGCTGTGATCACAATAGGGTAGGGATCAATCATCCTCTCAAATGAACTCTTTATTACGGGGCCCGGTGCCTGTTCGAACGCACTAGTTATAGGACTATGACCCTTATGATGAGGCTATTGAAACAGCGGTTTATGAATGATAAACATGAGGTATGGAAAAATAACTGTGAGATATTACTCGTGTATGATTCAGTGAGTGAACACCTTAAAGGATAAGAATCAATGTTACCCGACTGGCATAGTTGGTATTGACCCTTCATTCTGTAGGTTTTAAATAACCATATCGTAAGTTCTGACTTCACATAATGATTGAAATAAATCTTATTTTATCGCATTTATTTTATCGCAGATTTTATCGCATTTATTTTATGTTTTTACGTTCCGTTTTAGGTTCGTTTAAAATAAACGCGATAAAATCTGTAGAAAAGTTTCTTCTTGTTTACGCGAATACCTACTCGCGTAAATATAAGAAATCAATATTCACATAATGATTACAAATGCCCTAAAGAGGCTTGGTATAACATTTCTGAATCACCGTGTTTTCTGGGATCGGCCCCAGTGTACGGTACCCATAAAACAAAAGATGCTTAGTTTGGTACTGTACAGTTCCTATGGCGGTATTATTATCATCTTACCCATCAAGCAACATTTCCCCTCTATTCTTGAGCCAGTAATTGATGGTGTTGGGGTAAGCTTCGATGGTGCACTCCAGCACCACATCCGTACCTAGTGGTGCACCCAGCAGCTGATTTGGCACTATCACCGTTGGTGGGACTGTGAACAAAATAATTCTGAGATACAACAAAACATATCGTAATTGAAAAAAAATTATTTTATAGATTTTACCGCGTTTATTTTATATTTTTACGTTCCCGACGTTTCGTAAAATAAGTTTTATTTCAATGTGTAGTATTCGCGTAAATATAACAAATCAATATGGTATTTTTTTATTTCAGTAATGTATTGTTATATATATTTCAGATTGTCAAGTTTGTTAAACGCTTGCCGCGGTAACGAGGTTCCCCGGTATTGCAGATCCAGTCCAATCCAGAAAACCGGGAGCTTACACGGTTCGCACCTTTGCAATTTCTGGATTTCATGTGCGCATCTCATTTTCAACCATTATTATCAATTGCTAACCAGTGAAGGAAAATATCGTGAGGAATCCTACATGTCTGAAAGAAACCCTTGAGGTGAAGTCCGCTACCACTGGGCTAGTGTGGCGGACTGTGGTATAATCCCCCTAACATTGATGGGAGGCCCATGCTCAACATTATCATTATTTTGATTGTAATTTTCAAGTATTTACCAATGTCACCTTTTAATTGTTTATTGGGGTCTACAGTACAGAACCAGAGCCTACAGGCTGATTCAAAAAGGGTGTTTTTTAATCATTATGTCCGCGACAATTTTTCAAAATTCCATTATTTTCCCAACAAGATCATTTTTAAAAGCGCCATTTTCATATTCTGTCTTATCGTCATAATTATTGCAAATGCGCTAAGAAACCCAGATTTAACGTTTATTGTTACCTTTCTGAATCACTCTGTATAAAGGCCGCTGTTTAAAATATTTTAGTTTATTAAAACATATTTATTTTTTAAGTTTACATGTTGTAACTCTATACGTTTATAGGTAAATAAACGGAGGTATCTTTTATGCCTATCATTAATGATGTCACTTAAAATGCCAACAATAATATAATTCTGTTGATATTCAATTTCATATTTGTTGTGTTTATTCAGATGAGATATCAAATAAACTCAGTGCGTAGTAAATAGGTGCTCTATTTGTTTGTGTATCTATATTTATGTGTATTCTAAAAATATCTGGCCTACCGAGTATTCTATGAATATTTTCAAGGATTGACAATATATATTGATTTCTTATATTTACACGAATACTATTACTACACATTGAAATAAAATCCGAAAAAATAGTTTTATTTCGATTGACAATATAGTTATTTTTTATAAACTAGCTTTGCCCGCGACTTCGTATAAATATTTGATTCTTTATATTTACGCGAATACTACACATTAAAATTAAAGAACAGATTTTAACGCGTGTGTATTTTCACGTTCCCAACGTTTCGGCTGCTTAACATCAACCATGGTCTCACGGGAGGGGGTGTTTCACGTCCTAGTGTCATAGTTTGAACTCGGATACCCTCATATTTAGTTGTTGTTTGCGGTCTGATCCACGCAGTAAGTGCTCACAGGGTCTTGCGGTCTTACAATTGTGCCCTTGGTTTTGGATTTAATTATATTAATTACTGGATCCTAAGTCGTTGGTAACACCCAGCCATCTTCCCTATTGAAAGTAAGATGTTTTTTAACCTCGGTCCTCCCGTGACCATGGTTGCTGTAAATCAGCCGAAACGTCGCTGTCGATCTGTAAAATTAGTTTTATTTCAAGTTTAACAATAATTTTATTTTTTTAGTTAATACCTTCGTATTGGTTTTTTTATGTCATATAAAAGCCTACTGGCCAAATTTAACGTCTCTACCTTCTGCGGTTTATGCTACGCACTGATTGACAGTCAGTAAGGAAGACACTTTATAAATAGATGCGTTCTAGGTTAACACCTGAGTAACAAGTAAGTACTTATAACGATTCAAACTATAACTAATAAATAAACATCAAATAACCAAAACCATTTCGATAATACAAACCCAAACAGCGCATAATACGATTAGCTAGAGCTTAGAATAGAACGGTAGAGCAGAATCGATAAGGAGTAATCCTGGCGTGCTACAGTGAACCTGGATGTTTCTGAGCTTCAAACGTATAATAAAAACATTAAATAAGGTTATCAAAATATGAAGTCTCGATAAAACTAATCAAACAAAGTGGGCCCAATAGTACACTGAGAAAAAAGATAGGTAAATGCAAACCTAATAATGTAGGTAATGCAAAAAATAGTTGAATACAACCTAATTTAGGTTTTCTGAACCTAGTGTAGGTAAATAGTTTTACCTTCGATTGGGTAAATACAACCTACAGTGTTTGGTAGCGTACTATATTACGTAATTTTAACCTATTTTACGTTAAAGAAACCTTTTTTTTTACCTAACTGTTACGTTAACGGGCCGTCACCTAATATACACATTTAATTTTACCTATCACTATCAGTGAATACTACCTAGTATGATTACACATAGCTTAAAAACACCTAATAATAGGTAGCTTCGACTAAATTGTACTTAACCTAAATAATTATTTGGAATTAAAATTGTACATTCGGTTCCTATAACCTAATAAAAGGTTGTAATAACCAATAAATTGTTTTGTATAAACCAACTACATTAACATTTTCATAAAGTTATCGCAACTGATTGCAGTTGTCTCTAATTAACCTTGGCAGTAGGTTAAATAAGCTATTTTAAAGGTTTTCGTAATGAAAACCTGTGGTACTAGGTAAATATGCAAAACAAAAGTCTGTTGAAATAACACAATCCTGTTATAATATATTTGTTATAAGGTTTTAAGATATAAAACCTAATAATACCTAGTTATGCACAAGTTAAGTAAAACCTACTCATAGGTAAAATATATAAGATATACATTTAAGGATTAAATGGAGATGGTGCGGCTCATTAGGACCACGCCATGGCCTTATTTATACCTACTTACTCTGTGGCAAGAGCATAGCAAAAATCACATTTATACATTATATGCACAGTCACAGATTATCAAGTAGGTACATAATTTGGAGAGCACATATTTTTTATGCTATGTTTTTCTTTTGGTATGTATTTACCATGCTAATTTATTTAGACGGCCAATCTCGTTACACAACATTTGACGCCAGTTTTTTGGCTATTACCCGAATTGTGTGTTGCCACATCTCTATTAAATTTACCTCTATATACAAAATTTTGTGACACTAAATAAATGATGATGGATAGGGCGCCACAATGGAATAGACTCTATGCTATCTTTTTTTATTATTGAAATACTTAACTTATACATATTTTTTTGCTTTAAAAGTATTACATAAACCATGTTTGATCTGTAGTGCATAAGTCATTTTTTGTTATAGCTTTCTTCCCGAAAACAAAACAGATGTAGTTGGTTCCAGTGGCCACATGACATAATCCATATTTATTATTGGTGATAAAGACATGTTTCATTTATAAAATATGGTTATAATTACAAGAATAAGTTTTTTACGGCGGATCTGGCCATCTTTTAAATATTGTGCTAGCAACACTGGCCACTGTATAGACAGACAGTCATTTTTGCGTTCGCTTCGGTCGGGCCGGCTGCGACAGCGCGCTGTGCTGTTGTGGCGCCTTTTTTATTGCTTTCATTATACTGGGTTCGTGAAAATATGTACTGGGTTTGTGAAGTGAAGTCATGGAAGTGCTACTCAACGATTGGCAAATGCCAGATGAAATTATTGTAAAATTACTGGTAAGCTATTCACAACCAATTACATTTAGCCCTAGTTGCGTTAGATTTACCTATTTTGTAAATGTTGATAGGTTATTGATGGTAAAATATGATTTGGGTATTGATTATATGGTTCAATTTATATTGGTATCTGCTAATATTGATGTGGTTTTAGAGCAGCAAACTCCAACAAATATTACGCGTCATCTTATCGGATGGTATGGATGGGGTCTTAGGATTTAACCCCGGTACATCAGATACCTCCTGGGTTTGTCACAAACGTCTGCGTAAATAAAAATATGGCATAGGTAAATTAGGGATTCCAACAATATTAGCTTTATATGGCTTTATTTTGGTTGTTTGTAGGTTATTTAAATTTTATTATAAAGCCTGAGGTTTTGGGATACTTATTTGTCATTGCATGGTTTCTGCATTGTTCTTGTATTTGCTGTTTACAGAGGAAAATATTGAATTGAATGCAATAGAACACCTTATCGAGGAAGATTTGGTAGCGCTGATTCCAAGCACCAGAGTACGGGCTAAATTACAAAACGAATAGAGAAACAAAAATTTGATGTTGGCATGCTTTCTTGTTTATGATGAGATTGTGACAGCTGGTGTATACATATTTAATTGATTTAATGTGATTTCAGAATATTAGCAAAAGTACAGCATCATCAACTACTGAAGAAAATCCAACATTTGATTAAGATGTAAATATGGAAAATATGTCAATAGATTTAGAGAAAGCACGAGAAGTATTTGAAAATGTGATGCATGAAAAGTAAGGGGCTGAAGTTAAAAATGCAACCTAAATTATTATTTTATTTTTATTTTGTGTCAATTAAACACAACTATTGCTGTTTCAGAGAAAATAAATCTATTTTAAAAATAGTGGAAGACTTTAAGGCAGGGAAATACTTAATGGATTATCTTAAAAAAATGTGGAAAAAATTAATTAGGTACATAATACCTATCATGTTGGCATTATTAATGTACTTTAACGTATCCAGTTGATTACCGTTACCTATTAATTATTTTGCTATAATCAAGTAAATACTTAGTTACTACCTACTACCTATGTACCCTACACCTATCGATAAGGTAACTCTAACGCAACTAAAAAGGTGCAGACAATTCTCAGTAGGTTATATTAAAGCACTTATTAGGTATCCAATACCTACGCAGTACACTACCGGAAACTATAAATTAGGTTATTTATACACATTGAAAAGGTTACAGACATCTAACCATCATCTAGACTAGGTTTAATTAAATCATTTATTAGGTATATATCAAAATTTATTTGGTCAAGTTTAACGTATATTAAGGTAAAATTAACGTAAACTACTAGGTGTTATTAAATGTTTATTAGGTTATAGTATCGAACCTAATATTAGGTTTTTGTCGGACAACCTAGTCACTACGTAACTTTAACCTACTATTAGGTGATAGTTACCTTACTAGAAATAGTTTAAAATAACCTATTGAGTCGGTACAACATAAGTTTATGTAATAACTAGTGCACTTGGTTGTTGTTACCTAATGCACTACGTTGTCCGACAAATACGCAATATTAGGTTAAATATTAGGTAACCGGGACCTAATTTTTTTCTCAGTGTACTCCTTGAGTGACTCCTTGTAATAATAGCAACAACTGTTCGTAGGTTGTCGTAATAAAATATTTGTGAGATTGATATTATAATATTTGTAAGAACAGCAGTGATAGGCAAGTTGGTAGAACGCTTGCCTCGGAAACGAGGATCGCAAGTTCAAACCCCGGCTTGCACCTCTAGGATTTCCGGATTTCATGCGCAAATCTCATTTTCAACCATGATTATCACTTGCTAAACGGTGAAAACTTCGCGAGGAAACCTGCATGTCTGAGAGCAGCCTGTGTCATGTCCGCCAACCTGCACTGGGCCAGCGTGGTGAACTGCGGCTTAATCCCCCTCGCATTAAGGGGAGGCCCGTACCCAACAGTTGGATATTAAAACGGGCTGGTGTTATAAGAACCACAGAGAAACCTGATAAAAACAATTGAATTTGAACTAAAACGCAAATAGATTTGATTCTTCCAATCAAGAAGGTACAGTCCCTAATTGTCGATATCACAAATTGAAGGTGGTCCCAATTCTCTCGGCACCGTAAGTGATTATTAATGAAGTAACTAAGGCTGCTGAACGAGCGATGCCGTGATTTGTACCCGAATGAACTGGACAGCTCCCCGGGGTAAGCCGAACAGTGGAGTGTTATACATGTGTTTGCTACCGAGATTTTAACGGTGCTTATAAGATTAATGTTACTTATAATAATATAATAATTTCCACCCCTTTTTAATTTTCCACTGCTGGGCACGGGCCTCCCCTCAATGTGACGGGGACTAGGCCACAGTCCACCACGCTGGCCTAGTGCGGGTTGGTGGACTGCACACAACTTTCGAAGAGTTCTCTCAGACATGCAGGTTTCCTCACTATGTTTTCCTTCACCGTTTAGCAAGTGATAATCGTGGTTGAAAATGAGATTCGCACATGAAATGCCAGAGGTGCGAGCCGGGGTTTGAACCTGCAATCCTCGTTACCTAGGAAAGCGTTGTACCAACTTGGCTATCACTGCTATTAATTTTACTTACTTAACAATAATCAAATAAAACTTATTTTACATATATTATCGCCGAAACGTAACGTCGGGAACGCAAAAACATCAAATAAACGCGATAAAATCTGTAAAATAAGCTTTATTTAATTTAAAATTATTTTTACAATGAAGAGATAACGTTTCTGATTTCAGATGTAGTGGGTAATCTCCGGATCTACTGATCTAGATAGGTATAATCTATAAAATATATTTTGATTTATTACAATTAACTTATAACGAAGATTAAAAGTTCTGTGAGTATTATTGACCTACCCTTAAGGCTATGTACTAACAACTCCTTTGAGTCTTAAAGCGTCTTGTCTTAAAGCGATTTATATTAAAACAAGCTAATAAAGTGCACTATTAATATAGTTCCCATGAAAAGGGTCATTTGCCGGAACTGTTCTCGTGTTAACAAGGCATTAGGCGTAATAGCGCATGCGAAATGCCGTTTAGCAAATAAATAGTTATTTAAGTTCAACGCCTTTTGTAGTTCTTGTATTTTTTGTTTTATGTATAGCCGTCATTTATTATTTTTTATAGACGAAATTATTAAGTGAATTATTGTATCATTAGTATTTTTGATTCGTATTTCAAGACACTGTGAGCACTTTCTCCGTAGACCGGACCGCAAAGAAGAACTAAATATGAGTGTAAGCCAGTTTCTATGACACTAGGACGTCTAACACCTCAGTCCTCCCGTGCCTATGGTTGCTGTTAATCAGCCGAAACTCGAGAACGTAAAAAACATAAAGTAAACGCGATAAAATCCGTAAAAATTGTTTTATTTCAATGTGTAGTATTTGCGTAAATACAAGAAATCAATATAAAATTTTATGTTACTTTTCTTCTATGTTATATCTATTTACATTAATTAACCATATTCTGTTAATATTGTTATTTTATGTTTACTACTAACCTTAATTCATATTTACAAGACATTGTTTATGTATTTTATACTTACTAGGAAGCTTCTCAGGTTAATCATGTAAAGGGTCATACATCTATTGCAAATTAATAATCATTATCAGCATCAATATTGACTAATGATCATTTTCCCAAAACAATATGAAATCCAAAATCCTGATAATATGGAACGGAGATCGAATCCTGAAGGGGATTCACTCTGAAGGGAAGAATTCGCCTATTTATTTTCCAAACCGCAAAATGACACGGATCCCAAATTGCTAAGATTCCCAATCTTGGTGAACAAATCAATAGGCATTAGTCGACAGCGCTCGGGCCAAAAGTGCGGGGTGTATTTCACGGGCCATCGGAGCCGAGTCCCGGATCCCGGATCCGGGATCCGCCGGATCAGTGCTCAGTTTATCGGAGGCTTGCCTTGCGTGTGCTAACCGCGCGGCAAATCCCTGCGACTCGACGAAGAACGTGCAAATTGAGATTTTTATATGGTTCGTAGTTGGTGGTTGGTTGGTTGGCAGGTCCACCACGCTGGCCCGGTGCGGGTTGGTGGACTTCACACATCTTTCGAGGGGTTCTCTCAGACATGCAGGTTTCCTCACGATGTTTTCCTTCACCGTTTAGCAAGTGATAATCATGGTTGAAAATGAGATTCGCACATGAAATCCAGAAATCCCGGAGGTGCCAGCCGGGGTTTGAACCTGCGATCCTCGTTACCGACGCAAGCGTTCTACCCACTTGGCTATCACTGCAGTTATAGGTATATCTTAAATCAATATATGTTATTATAGATCTTAATGTTATTTCAAATATACAAATAGGTATATATAGAAAATAGAAAAAAATATTTCATTAATAAGAATTGTATTTACCATCAAATCATGTAAAAGCAACCGTAACTACTCCTACATAAGAGTCTTCTACAAGAGTTATTCTAACGTCATATCTGCGTACTTGGAGTTACCAAAACATTCCAAGTATATGATCTCTATATCAGCTAAGTAGAGGATCCGGCAACCAATGTCAGGGAAGAGTCAATTATACGCAAGGCCGGCTTACAAGAGGGAGATCAATTCGGCGTTATCACGACTTGAGGGGAGGTTCAAGGTATGAGGTCCGGGCGGGTATTCAAGAAATTCCGAATCTTCATCAAAGCTACCTACTACGGCTGGTTGAGGGATGCGGTTTAACAGTTCACACCAATGTAAAGACGCCAAGGAAAAGAACATCCATTGCTATACGGTGGATGAAAACTATTTTAGGAAATCTGCATGTTTCTAAAAAAAATACTAAATCTCCTAGGTAGGCGTATAGAGTCGGCCTAACCTCGTTGTAGATTATGTCCTGAATCTTTCTTCAGTCCGTCGCCAGCTGTCGCGCATTGAAAAGATTATTTATTATATACTGCTGTTACCCGCGACTTCGTCCGCGTGGTATTTACGAAAAAAGATTTTCTAAAATTAAAGTAGCTTGAGTTACTCCTTGTTACATCAGCTATCTACCAGCGAAAGTCCCGTCGAAATCGGTCTAGCCATTTCAGAGATTAGCCGAAACATGCAGACAGACAAAAAAAATTAAAAAATGTTGTTTTGGTATATATACCGTGTATACATCCAAATGCACCAAAACAGACACTTCAATTTTATTTATTTGTATAGATTTAATAATTTAACTCAATCGCTCGACTCTTACAACTTAAACGCACACCTTAGTTATACGGAGGTAGGCAAGAGGAATAATCGTCTAATTGTATTGGAGGCAAGGTGAGTGCCGCTCAATTTGTTTGATTTCGACCTTATTTACAGACAAATGCTATAATCACTACTTATTATGATCGTTATAATTTACGTTTTTTGTTATTTTCGTCTCGAGATTTTAGCGGGTATAAAACACACGATTTAGAACCTTGTGATAATGTAAACATGTTGCAATTTGATATACAATCAGGAGGTTATGTAATCAGTGAAATCGCACATTAAATAAGTTTCCTACTTATTAGGTACTTCGTTATTAGTAAGAGGCTTGGCTTTTGTGTGTACATTGCTTAAATTAATTAAGCCATAAATTGTTTCATAGATCGTAATAATTGATAGAACTAGGTGAGCGAAAAACCATTTTTAAACTAATACCAGGGAATTAAAAAAGGACCCATCACTGGCCCTCGGCCTGACAACTTTCTCAATTATATTGAAACAAGTTGATCGATAATTGAATAATCCGACAAAACAAATTCATAGAAAAAACAAAAGTAATAGAGTCAAGGAGTCATAGATTCACGGATTCATAGAGTCAAGAAATCATAGAGTCTTAAGGTCAAGGAATCATAGAGTCAAGGAATCATAAAGTCATGGCCTACCGTGAGACAGTTCACACTAGTACGGAGGCCAGTATGATTCAAAGTTAATCAACCGTTACTGGCGAAAGTGTTAATAATTGCTTAAGTATCTTATAAGTACAATTGTATACGGTTTTGTTTCCTTATTTAAATAAAATAAAATAAAAATAAAATAAAATAGAGTCAAGGAATCATAAAGTCACAGAGTCAAGGAATCATAAAGTCATAGAGTCAAGGATTCATAAAGTCATAGAGTCAAGGAAACATAAAGTCATAGAGTCAAGGAATCATAAAGTCATAGAGTCAAGGAATCATAAAGTCATAAAGTCAAGGAATCATAGAGTCAAGAAATCATAGAGTGTAAGCTTATTTGCATAGCACTTACAGTTGACGTTGAGTATGATGCGCTTGCTGACAGCGGGCGGCACGTCGTTGGCCGCGATGCACAGGAACGCGCCCATCTGCCGCCGGTCCACGCGCCACAGCGGCAGCGAGCTGCCCGTGTAGCTCTCCACTAAACATCAAAGGATACCGTGTTGTAATACCAGGACCTAAACACAAATCTTGTCAAGCAACCTAAGCGATGGTTTAAGCATTACATTTGCTTATTTAATACCAGCCCTTTTAAAGTCCCACTGGTGGGCACGGGCCTCCCCTCAGTGCGAGGGGGGACTTGACCATAGTCCACCACGCTGGCCCAGTGCGGGTTGGCGGACTTCACGTCTTTCGAGGGGTTCTCTCAGACATGCAGGTTTCCTCGCGATGTTTTCCTTCACCGTTTAGCAAGTGATAATCATGGTTGAAAATAGGATTTGCACATGAAATCCAGGAATCCCAGAGGTGCGAACTGGGGTTTGAACCTGCGATCCTCGTTACCGAGGCAAGCGTTCTACCAACATGGCTATCACTGCTTTGCTTAAATAGGAGGTAAAAGCTGTAGGTACTTGAAGGTCCTAAGAGCACGCCACAATTGAATGGAAGTATGCTTAAACTATGTCTTCATTTGTTCATAACTTTTGAAAAGAAATCAGAACAGTAGAATACTAAAATAACCGTCACGTTCTTACATTAACAATAATTAGAAATTGTTATTTCCAATACAAAAATAGCAAGCGTTGCAAACTGAAATCGTTGAAAGTTGTTCTCGCTACATAAACATTCAAGTCAGTATTGTGACAAATGATTCCTATTGTTTTCCTATTTTGGTACGTCAACTGCGAGATTGTTTGTCAACTAACCGTTTATAGTCAACATACTTACACATTTAAGATAGCAGTGATAGCCATTTGGTAGAACGCTTGCCTGGGTAACGACGATCGCCGGATCAAACCTCGGCTCGCATATCTGGGATTTCTGGATTTCATGTGCGAATCTCATTTTCAACCACGATTATCACTTGCTAAACGGTGAAGGAAAACATCGTGAGGAAACCTGCATGTCTGAGAGAACCCCGTGTGAAGTCCGCCAACGCGCACAGGGCCAACGTGGTGGACTATGGCCTAATCCCCTCATTGAGAGGAGGCCCGTGCCCAGCAGTGGGACATTAAAAAAAACGGCTGGTATTATTTACACATTTGGTATGGAATAAAGGAAAGGCTTACCCTTATAAAAATCTCTGCCACCAATTTTTTTAAGTAGCATAGGCTCATGATCCTCCCTCCTCCAAGTTATCTTCGGTGGAGGATGACCAGTCGCTTTGCAGATCAAAGTCACATTATCCAATTCGTGGGCGGAGACGTCAGCCGATGTCTCCTCGTTTGTTATGTCAGGTGGCACTATGAAACGAAGAGTAGTACTTGCTTATAAACATACACGTCATCATCAGAAATGCCCGTACCCCCATAATCCCCCCCCCCCAACAATTCCTTGAACTTGTAGGCAGAGAGGCACCGCTTACTAAGCCATTTTTTTTAGAAAATCGCCTCACCCAGCTTTGGGTAGGTACTTTGCTAACGTCAAGTGGAATGGTTTTTTTCATATCAAATAGGGAGATTCTATGCAGGCATAATCCGCAGACTAGGCCTAAGAAACCACCTCTAACACTATCAGTAAAGTTGAGGCTACTTTACTGACAAATTACCGGACTTCTTAGGACAACTGCAAAAGTCAAGTTTTACTGTTTAGTTTTATTTTCCTACTCGTGCACGTTTATGTACACATAATGGTTAATATTCGACCAAAATTACACATGATTATTCAAAGAAACACATTTTTCACAAAATAAAACAAAATTAATAACATATCTCTTCGACTACCCCCAAAACGTCCTACTAAACCATTTAAAAATAAAGGAACGAGCATACACAAGAGCCGACTCAAAAATGTGGGTAGACGAAAACAATTTGACGTTTCGCTGAATTGCATTGCAATGTGAAATCAAGAATTCACACCTAGCAAATTCAAGAAAATCAATGCAGGTTGGCATGCAAGCAAATTCAATACAGCGGAGTACAAATCGCATATTTTCCTCTGTAACGTTTCCCTGAGTCGGTACGAAGGGGCTCCTGATCCCCATTTGCCTGAATTACTATCCTAGATTTCCATAAACTATTGGTTTATTGTTTTAACTGTGTGCAGTGTTTATATTTAAGATGTTTTGTGTCTTTATATTGACTTCCAAATGGGACTATTTAAACGTAAATATTTAGTGAGATTAAACAATAAATATGAAGATTATAGGACTATATTCAGTCATTTATATTTTGTGTATAAAAACGTATGGAAATAAGGTTGAAATTACTATTAACGCTGGCACATATTTTGGCAAACACATCAGCATTGCCATTCAACGTGGCAATGCTTCCAGCGTTCTGGACACCCTGCCGGCCAATGGTGGTGGGGATTCGCTGGGTGCATTTTGAAACCTGGCTAATTTAAATTTTTATCTTAATTTAATTAAAATTTATTATATATTATTTAAGTAATATAGATAGAGCTTCTTATATGTGACAATAATAGTGTAAAATATTTTAAGGGGCCCAGTAGGCCCAGTAGACCTACCTAAGTTTTAGGCCATCATAATAATAAAAAAAAAACTATTAGCCTAAACAACTATTGTTTAACAAAAAAAAACAATGGTCTCAATAAAATATATAATGTTATTTTATGTCATGATAACATTGTGCCTAGTTACAATCAGCTAATGACTTTCTTTTAAGTACTGAATTGAGTATTTCTAAACAAATAAAGACCTTTGATCAAATGGCTCGCGGAAAATTCGCGCAACCAAACTTGGTTACTCCGAAAAACTTGTTTTGGGACCATAATGAAATTAATCGGAACAATTAGCAGCTCCGCTCGACTGAGCATCCATAATAATGACCCTCTCTTGCCAGATGTTAATGTAAAAATCATTTCGGACGAAATTATATTCTACGTTTTTCACTACCATCTGGTGCATTATTCATAGTAATAGCGCCAGATGAACACACCAACTGCACGGTCCCATACTAAGCAAAATTTCTGTTATACGTTCCGCACAATGGACTGGGAGCGATCTGTATAATCTATATATCTTAGTATAAATAAATTACGTGTCACGGTGTTTGTCCGCTATGGACTCTTAAACTACTAAACCGATTGAAATAAAATCTTGCACACTGTGTGCAGTTTTATCTAACTTGAAAGTTAGGATTGTCAATCGTAGTCTCAATTTATAATCGCAAATATTTAAGATTTATAAGATTCGAACCCGGGCCCTCAGTAGATACAGAAAGCAGGGTCACTACCAATGTGCTAATTAGAACGTCAAATTCGGTCGTAATATTGAGAAATTCCAATAAAATCCAAAAATACACTCTAGGTCTAATTAGATATTCATGACATTTACAACTGAAAAATAACCAATACATTACTTCATACATATTTCGTAATATTTCATTTTCACTTTTGATAATTCCTAAAAAGGAATCCCCAGCAAACACCGTCGCAATATTACATATTAAATTCCTCATTCCTTCAGAAAGTTGCACTCCGGGGACATAGTAAAAATCCAATATTGAAATCCATACTTCAAAACTTGAGAATTGAAAAAAATCAACCGCCCCAGAACTAATTTGAGCTTGGAGCGATAAAACTTGGCGTCCACCTTCAATGGCGCGGAGAAATAACGTTGACTTCACTTAAGGTGATTTATTTTTGTGAAGAAAATACTTTTGCTACGTTAAGTCGGGACGTTTCGCAGATATTGAGTTTTGTTCTGTTCTAAGTTCAACGAAAGGACTTCGATATTCGTCGCTGTCCGTAGTAATAAGCTTGGAAATTTCCTACTTTTGTTATTTTTATCTATAGTCTTAGTAATCAACACAAGGTTGTTATTACAAAAATAAATTTATATTAAGCAGCAGCTGTTAGATAGATATTAATATTCACGATAAAAATAGAACATAAAAAAGTGGATGTTAAGTTTTTCTAAGTATAAAGACACTCTTACAAAACATTTGCCTAGTACTTTTACTAATAGTAGGAAGTGAGAGTCATAAAGTGATACTAGTACATACATGGCAAACTAATACTGTTTAGGACGCTTGCTGAAGTTCAAAATTCAAGTAGGTTGACCCGCAATGTAAGACCTACTTGAAATAAATAAATATTCACGTCCCAATACTAACTTGGAAAGTTTGTTGCTGTGTAAACTTTATGGGTAGACTTTTTCAATTTCAGGATTACTTAAGTACAAGTGGGGGACAGTGTTCCCTACAAATTTACGCTTTCAAGCGTAATAAATACTCAAACGTTTTTAATTAAACACCCTCAGGCCTTTAGCTTTGATAAAAGTCATCCAATTTTGTGTTTTAACAAGAGGTGTTAAGAACATGTTAGGGATTAGGTGTTTCAAAATAACAAGTTAAACAACCTCATCTAGCTACTGCAACTTTAGTGACATAAGACGATAAAACACACACTTAATGGTAGGTAAATCTATACTAATATTATAAATGTGAAAGTTTGGATGGATGGATGAATGGACGTTTGTTACTCTTTCACGCCCGAACGGCTGAACGGACCTGGAAGAAATTTGGCACAGAGATAGATTATAGTCTGGAATAGCACATAGGCTACTTATTATCCCGGTAAAATGTATGGTTCCCGTGGGATAGATTTGATTGTGGGATAGAGTTTTAATTTTTCATACTTTTTATCGCGGGTAACACCGCCGGGCGCAACTAGTATTATTATATTTACCTATATTTACCTACCATTAAGCCCTACCACAACAAAATTGATGTTCATCAAATATACCGAAGAACTACCCCGCAGAAAACAGCTATCAAAAAATTACTATGACTATTTCGTTGTCGTTTTTAGATAGCTTAATAAAGCTTATGCAGCTCTGCAGCTATCGTGTTACACAGACAGACAGAAAAAAATCTCTAACTCCTATCTGTACGTTAAGTGAAAAGCTAACAAAGCCTTACCGTAAACATCAATACAACCAATCTGCCATTTCATGCTGGGTTGTGTGTTGATCTGGCACATGTAGCAGCCTCTGTCCTCGACTCTCAGCGGCCTGATCCTCAGCTGCCAGGTGCCTGGCGTGTCCAGGGTCACGGAGTACCGAGAACCAAGGACGACGCGATCGTGGAGCGATAGCACCGTCTGGTCTTCCTCCCGAAGCCAACCGACCTGAGAAAGAAAGGAGGATTTTAAAGACTGTTTTATTTTTAACAGGAGCACACTACGAAATTTAATAGTCGTGTGCTATGCTATGCTATCAGCCGAAAGACGTCCACTGCTGGACATAGGCCTCCCCCAATGACTTCCACACGTTACGGTCCTCCGCCACTCGCATCTACCGGCTTCCTGCTACGCGTGTGATATCATCGGTCCACCTTGTGGGGGGCCGTCCTCCACTACGTCTTCCGGTTCGTGTAATTCCTACCTGTTCACACTCACACAATATGTCAATTCGAGAGTGAACAGGTACCTTATAGGCAAGTATGCTCCATCGTAGAACTCATCGTCACTTACCATCAGGTGAGATCGAGATCAAATACTTGCCTATAATGTAATAAAAAAAAGGTTCCGGTAATAGTCGTGTAATGGAACTAAACAGCTTGTGAGGCGACCTCTGATGAGCTAAGGCAAAAGCTTGCGCTGCCTTACCCGACCTATGTTATATGTCATTAGCACCGCTGTCAGCAAAGTATTAAACCAAGTCTAGTCAGCTCATTACTTTTTCTTCCTTCAAATCGTAACTCAGTTTTCTCTCCCTCATAGTTGCAACAGTACAGAATTAACATCTCATCTCCGCGTCACCGGTCGACTGCTATTTAATTTAGTTTTCTCGAGTCTGCAGAGGAGCCGCAACCTTTTTGAATTTTAAACAGCAGGGATTAACTCGAACACCGACCGAACTGAAAACAGACCACGTTTTATAGCGTAAAATATTATTTTGTTACTATTTGGGAGTGATTTTCTAAAAAGATTCTTTACTAATGAATCTTTGATCTTTTTTATTATTTATGTTGAAGGCAGCTAGCACTTATAGCTCTGTATTTGTGCCATTATACCTATTCTCAAATAATTGCGTAGCTACTTCATATAGTTCATTTATATTCTGTTGAATCCTAAATAAAAATTTCCTTAAAATATACCTATCAAGTATTCATAAATCTTTTGCAGAAAATGCAAAAATATAAATGAAGCATCAACATTGATGCTTTTGTAAATCTCATAATCTCTTCTATCAAATTAAATCTTAAGGTTTAGTTAATTAAAGATAATATTTCCGAAACACGCCCAAAATAAAATCTCGAAAACACCAAAACTACTGATCGTTTATAAAAAAAAAACGGCTCCTCCGAACAGTTGTATCCCACCCTCGAACGTTTCCCGAACCCAACAGACAATTACATTTACTAATACTGCAAGGAAAAGATTACGCGGCCGAGCAAACTGACTCTCATAATCCGAACCATTACCGCTCCCTTTGTGTTTAGTGGAAATTAATCTTGGAATAACATCATTATCTAGTCCTCTGTTTGCTCCGTAATGTACAACGCTTTCATTATGAAGTATAACATTAATTTCTGATGTTCCATGTTCCCGGTTATTAGGTACGTTTGCATGTGTTTCTATCGTTTCTCGTGTTTCATGTTTGAATTCATATTCTGTGTGAGATTTGATGTTTTTTTTTATTGTGGAACTAATTTTAGTTTGTGTGTTGCTTCATTCTTGATCCCGTATTTCTAGACCAAGCATCGCTAGAGTCTCAAAGAGTGTTTGTTATAAAACCTGTAGAGACTCCCACATCTTTGGACTACGCTAATTGAGGTTAGCGTCTATAAAGAGAGTTGAAAGAGTCTAGTCGTAGAGATAATTATATTATATTTATTAGCTCGCATAGGTTTATGCAAAATAATTGGTCTGACTTTAAGAAAACGGATTCAGTAAATCTACTCAAAATTGATTTTTTTTTCAAAGAATTAATTTGAGATTTTTTTCTGTTGTAACCATTTCTTCAAGCTTTTGTTTGACAGTGACGATACAACGAAAGTCAAAAGTCCTAATTCCTTATACTCCATATAAAATCCTTAAACCATAAAGGCCCATAAATCTTGGATACCTATTTATTCCCCGTCAATAATAGTATACAATTAATACCCAACAAGAAGGGACCTTTCATTATTTATCAAAATTAATATAACATTGTGGAGAAACAAATTTTCGGGGTGAAATTGGTACTTTGTAACAAAATTAATGGATACTCGAAATTAATTTTAGTTGAGTGAGAGCTTTTATCTGATACAAATAATATTTTAAGTAATAATTAATCTTTGGCTTAATGAATCTCTCTGTGAACAACATTTTTAGACTCGAATTAGAGAGGATTTTGTTTGGTCTTAATTTCAACTTGTTTTAATTGAGATTTTTTTGTGTAACTTACTATTTTTGTTCTGTGAACTAATTAACTCATTCTTTTGTTAATTGTACTTATACTCTATTTAATTATATTTAGTTGTTGCTTGCGGTCCGATCAACGCAGAAAGTGCTCACAGTGTCTTGAGATCCTATAATACTGCGCTTAATTTTGGATTTAATTATATTAATTACTGGATCCCAAGTTGGTGTTAGCACCCAGCCAGTCCCAGTTAATAGGGAAAGTGGCTGCGTGCTACTAATAGGGTACCCCAGTTCAAACTACGACACTAGGACGTCAAACACCTCAGTCCTTCCGTGATCATGGTTGCTATAAAGCAGCCGAAACTTCGGGAACGTAAAAACATAAAATAAACGCGATAAAATTAGTTTTATTTCAATACCTTCCATTATTTTGATATGTCAATCTATACCCTAACTTTTTTCCACGCTTAAACTTCCAAATTAATCATATTCATAACTACATCATATATCTAGAGCCACTTCATCTGCGCGCGCTTTATCACACACCATCATCGTTATGGGGCAAATTAATGGGCCCTGTCAAATGCTACTTGAAAGAACTTCGCATGATAAAGGGTTCTAAAAGCGATGAAATTATTCATTCTCGTTGTAACGACGAGATACCGTACATTTGATGTGACAACGGAGTTGATCGTAAATTTCTTGGCATGAACAATTTTACTACGGTACCTTTTGTTTATGTGTATTTTTTGAACGGATTTCAACGGATTGGAGTGATGATAAATTGTGATATAATGTTTTCTAGGTCAATGCAATCTTATGTCAAATGAATAAAGACCGTTTTACAATAGCTTTTTTATTATTGCCTTATCCGTTCAATGCCTGTTTGTTTTGCGATATAAACAAAATACGATATGAAATCATTTTCTGTGCAGACTGACCACAAGCTACTCACAATAAATCCAAACAAAAATGACCCTAAAACAAAGCTCACAGCTATACAATCTCGATTTTATTTCCGTGTACATTTTATTGGACCATTGTTGTTTCAAGAGTGATGGCTCTCACGCGGGCCCGTCCGCTTTTGTGTTCATTCACGTCTCAAGGAGTGTGTTGAACTGAATTCTGAAAGGTATCATTAATTTAATGCGCGACCGTTGGTGGCCCAATTCATAAGAAACTATACAATCCCACTAATATTATAAATGTGAAAGTTTGGATGGATGGATTTTTGTTACTCATTCACGCCAGAACGGCTGAACGGATCCGAATGAAATTTGGCACAGACATAGATTATAGTCTGGAATAGCACATGAGCTACTTTTTATGCCGGTAAAAGGACATGTTTTTTAATCGCGGGTAACACCACGGGGTGCAGCTAGTCTATTTATAAAACAATCATAACACTGACTGACAAATCACATGGTAGACATAGAGATTTTGAATTTGGAGGATGTATTTTTCAAGTACCTTAGAGGTGTCTTAAATATGGATTTTTGGAAATAAGACCCTTAAAAAGTAATTGAGAGGGGGAGGGGTGTCGAAGTTTTTATGAAGAAACTTTTTATATAAGTAATGATCTAATACACATGGCTAGTACGTAATAAAATGTCATTGTAAATGGACGAAATGTTTACAAGTTTGGGGTTCAAATTCTGGCTATAAAATATATAAGAATAACAAAATCTATTAGCATAAATGAAAGCCGTGTAAGGCGTGTTAGACGTGTAAGCAGTATTAGCCATGTTACACCACTTATAACTCAAGGAGAAGTAGGTTATAATATGGAATAGAATAGAGGAATAACTATTAAAACTTGAGATAAAATCTCAAAATAAAGATAATTCATTATCGCATACACTTCATTTTGAGGCGGTTATAAGTTCGCCGCGTCAGCTTGTATGTTTGGACCACCCGTTGCGATGACTTATACAATTCGTTGCAACAGAAAATACCTACTATCATCGACGGATTATCACAGATTCTTATCTTTCTACAGATTTATCTCGTGAATTTATTAACGTTATCTGGAAAAGATTTTTTTTTATTATTTATTTGAAGAAATGTTATACAAGTTTACTGGTGGTAGGCTTCGGCCGTGCGTAGTCACCACCCACTGAACAAAGCCATGTCGCCAAGCGGCCTAGCCGTGTTCCGGCATGATGTTCGGTGTTGCCATTCATGGATGGCGGGTCAGATCAGTTGCGCTGCATGTGCCTAGTGAATGTAGCGTCTCGATCTACTGCCGCCTTCCTACCTAGCCAAGTATGCTCCATCGTAGACCTCGTCGTCACTTACCATCAGGTGAGATCGAGATCAAATACTTGCCTATAATGTAATAAAAATAATAAAAAAAAAGTATACCAGCCCTTTTTAATGTCCCACTGCTGGACACGGGCCTCCCCTAAATGCGAGGGTGCTAAGGCCATAGTCCACCACGCTGGCCCAGTCTGGGTTGGTGGGCTTCACACATCTTTCGAGGGGTTCTCTCAGACATGCAGGTTTCCTCACGATATTTTCCTTCACCGTTTAGCAAGTGATAATCGTGGTTGAAAATAAGAATTTTTATTAACTAATACATGATGCTCAACACTAAGATATTTTGTTTCATTAGTTCACACATCATTGCCTACCTAGTCATATAAACCCTAATAATATTGCAAGCGGACCTCAAGAGAGCTATCTCAAATCACATCACTAGCACATATTGGATGAAATATAATAACCATGGGTGTGTGTTTGTGTGTATCTCTGTGTTTTTTTTGGGACTAGGCCCGCCACACATTCCCACCACTGCTACTCCTGTAAGCCAGGATCTGTCTGTCCTGTGAAGACACCGAGGTTTGACCCTCAGCGAGTCCCGGGTATCTCTGTGTGTGTATGTGTGTGTGTGTGTGCGTGTGTGTGTGCGTGTGTTATACGATAACCATATTTCCGGCTGCATATTAAAGATTATATTAACCCATAAAAATATATTAGGTGCTATGAAAATGGTGTCTGGCCTGCTTTATTAGATGATATTATTTACGTTTCATTAAAAGGTTTTATATTGTGTTTATGGGTTGGATAAAAGGGTATTATTAATCGTGGGTATGTCGAGGGACATGCTCAGTAATATGGGATTGGGATTTGGTATACTTATTATATTGGTATCATAGCTAGCAAAGTTTGTCCCTACCAGGATTCGAACCGGGCCCCTGGGCACAGAAAGCAGAGAGCAGTGAAAGCAGTTATCTATTATGTATTTGTTTATTTTATTTTAACGTAAATGTCATTTAAAAATGTATACAAAAATTGGGAAATGTTTCAAACATTCCCAATATTTAAAAATATTATACACATTTATTTTTACACCTTGTAACTTTAATATTTAGTAACCGACTTTACACACAATGTTGAGGAACAATCAACATCGCGAATCCAACAAAACGGTTGCAATTTCTACACGACTGGCTTTGAACGCTTCCCGCCCGCCTACAGTCTAGCAATTCCCAAGAATTACATAACATCGCCATGCCCTGCGAAAGATTACCATTCGCGCCCGGACCATTGTTGCTTTTGCCTCACAATAAAATACTACGTGACCGTGGGTTTAAATGTGCTCGTTTTGCTCCAACCAAATCAATTTGGAGGTGGCGCGTGTTTCAAATTCCTCATTTAGCGTTTCAGGCATAATGGTTTGTAGTGATTAATGTTGTTTATGGTAAGGATTTTGTTTTTCTTTTTTCATGCTTCTTAAGACCAGTACGTCAAGTGCGAGATTATTTGTAAGTCAACTGTTGAGTTTATAGTCTAGCGTATTTAGACTCGCGCCTCTAGCGGACGGTACTTAAAACTTTTAATTCTCCAAACAAAATGTCTAAATACGGTAGACTATAAAGTATACGGTTAGCTTACGAATAATCTCGCACTTGGCATACTGAGCATCACATTAAAAAAGAGACTGCCAGTACGGTAAGGATTCTAATGTAGTCGTGACGTCATAGATAAAACATGCGGTCACTGTCATACTTATTTTCGAAATCTGTGGTGGGAGAGAGATGGAAGACGTTACTTTACCAAAGCGGTACGTAAAAAGGATTGTGCTTGATTATTGTACTGAATTATTTTCGTAGCCTTTAATGAAACCCGACATGGAATAATTTATACTTGTACAAACGAAAAATTGTGTATTTTTCATTCCGAGAAAGTAAAAGGTTTCGGTGTGATTGTAAAAATTCAAGTATACATACATAACATAATCACAGCTCTTGTAAAAAAAAGAATATACTACTCGAGTCTCTGATAAATTTTTAACTGGCAAACATCGCGAACGGTGCTGACTCAACGATGGTAGCACTTCACTCGTATTGCAAAACTCCGAGTGAATTAACTCAGTAATAACCTTTACATCTGTTACTCGACTTGACTCGGGTGAAAGAGAATGATCTAGGAAACCGGCCATAAATGCTTTGAATATTATATTAGCTGTAAGCAAAGGCTCAAAGATATTCTGAAGGAGACTTATCTCATATTAGCTATTTACGAAGATTTTAAAATACAATTATTTTATAAAGAAAGAATCCATTCTGGGTGCAATTCCAACTGCACCAGTGGCGTACGGTTCACCTTGGAAACAAATAGTGATAATACCAAATGTTATAAATGGGTCAACGATTCCACAAGCTATCTCTTCTTCGAAGATCTGTTTTGTCTTCCGCTTTACAATGGAGGGAAGTGGATAAGGAAAGTGGATTTTCTTCCAACTCCTCCTATTTTTATTTTTCCATTAAATTCGTGCGGGTGCCCAGACAACTAACTTTATCCCGGGACTCGCCGAGGGTCAAACCTCGGTGTCATCATTGAACACCACTGTAGATCCTGGCTAACAGGAGTAGCAGTGGTGGGAGTGTGTGGCAGGCCAAGTCCCAAAAAAAAAAAGCTATCCCTTCCAGAACTTTGCTTTAATAATAGGCCTGACAGTGCATCCACCAAGTCGATTTGAGAGCTCATTCATATTAACACACAAATGCATCAAAGCAATAAATCTCTGCGAATTAACAACCACCACGCCTTTAGTACATTCGTTACCCAAAATTGGAAAAGAATGCAATACATTATTAACCACTAATAGTGTTGCCCAAAGAAACCAAGACGACGTTATTATAGCAAGAATAAGGCTGATTTTGGAAGACTCTTAAATCTCGCAGTTACGTGAAAATATCATTTTTTGTACAAAGTAATCAGGCCGATTTTGAAGCATAGCTCTCGCGTCTTCGCAAGTCCAAAACCAAGATCGAAATAATAATGGGCCCCACCAACTGGCTGGTCCCAAATTAAGCAACATGGGGCGATCCCAGCCAACCTAAACAAGAAGGTAAATATTGACGTTACTGAGAGACTAAGGAGTCTCAGAGCTACAGTCTTGTTCTTGCTATAGATAGGACAAGACCAAGAGCAAGACACAAATGTTGGACAGCACTAAACACCATATTTCTCGCTACCCTCACGAATTATAGAGCGAGTGCATTTGGCCCAACAATTGAGATTAACAACCACACTTTAATTACGTAGTTACTCGCAAATAAATACAAATGGAAAAGGTTCTTTTTTCCGTGTTAGTAGGAAGTAGTTTCGCGTGAACAAATGCATCGTAACATTAAACTTGATATGTTTTTGTGAATTGGGTATTTGGGTACCGACATATAATTAAATGTTTAGTTATATGGCATGATTCAGAAAGGGCGTACTACAATTTGAACCTGCGCTTCTTTAGCGCATTTGGATTTATGATGTAATGTCATAATGTCGATATATTGATCAAAAAAAAAATTGTGAGTCAAATAAAGAAAATTGTCATATCGATCTTTTATATCCAATAATACGTTGTAATGTATACGATTTGGGATTTTTAAGGAATTAATTTATTATCAGTAACCATCTAAATACCTACCCTAAAACTCACGAAGAAGAAGTTGTAATTGTTTTTTTTACGGGGAAGCAAAGCAAACGGTCCGAGTCTGAATTGTGTAAATAAAATAATGAGTGGCTTTCACATTTTATTCGCACTACACCCGGCAAACATTTACTAAAGAATTTAGTAGAAAAATAAACTCTTATTTGTACGGCTAGCGGCGGGCGCTCGCACTTTTAATTTCATTCATTAATTAACTTAGAACCTTAATTAGGTAATTACCGTCTATATCAGAGAACTATATTGTACAATATATAAACTTAAACTGTGCTATGGAATCGTTAAAACCTTTATACAGGCCAAATAAATCCGTGGTTTTTTTTTTACTTTACTAATAGTGCTTGGCTTACACGAGGGTATTACGCAAGTAACGAGTAGCGAAATAACATGTAAACAACTGGCTGTATACACGAAGACACTTGCTACTTGCTACTCTCTGTCCTTGTAATGTTCTCGTGGAAACCGAGCATTAGGAAGGTTATATGCAACTGCTAATTATTGACAAATAAAAAAATCCGACCACTGTAACAGGGACAGAAGATATATAATCTGTAGGATAATCTGAAACTTCTAATGCAACGACATCAAGAAAACACGCTGGCAGTATCAAACTTATTTATGTAATCTTTGGTGTGAGAGGGATGAAAGACTACGGTACCGAAACACTACGCAAAAATGATTGTGCTTGAGGGATTCACCACTTTCATGTTTTCGTGTCATTAGCCATTTTTTATTGATAATGTGCATTTATTAAATTTGATACCGCTATTAAATACTTGATATTGGAAAAATACCCACTAAGTTATGGGTGAGGTCATATTCATATATATTTTATTCACATTTAATTTCGTAAAGAAAGAATAAAATTGTGCTTAAGGAAGGTACTCTATCTCTGTTCTTCTTCTTTTTTTACGAAATGAAATGCGATGAAATAAAATGGATATGCAAATGGCCTCACTCACACACACACACACACACACACACACACACGATACAAACTGTCAACCTCGTAATAGAGAGAGTTATAAATTAATGAAAGAAAGAGAAGGAAGTATTTAAACCTTTAACTGGGTTCCCAACGAGTGCCCATTAATTAGCTCAGTACCTACCTCTAATTACACAATGTTTATCGTCCAGTTGTTGGAATTACAGCGAATTATGGCTGCCGTTAACTTTGACGTAGCGCTCACCTGTTATATAAAACTATACGCAGTAAACTAGTTAGGGAAAGGAAGAAACTTGTACTGGGGGCTTAGTAATAGTTGTGACAGCATATATGTACAAAAATTACAAATTACCATTTCACTAATATTATAAATGTGAAAGTTTTTTACTGGTGGTAGGCTTCGGCCGTGGCTAGTCACCACCCACTGAACAAAGCCATGTCGCCAAGCGGCCTAGCCGTGTTCCGGCATGATGTTCGGTGTTGCCATTCATGGATGGCGGGTCAGATCAGCTGCGCTGCGAGTGCCTAGTGAATGTAGCGTCTCGACCTACTGCCGCCTTCCTACCTAGGCAAGTATGCTCCATCGCAGATCTCATCGTCACTTACCATCAGGTGAGATCGATATCAAATACTTGCCTATAATATAAAAAAAAAAAAAGAGTTTGGATCGAAGGATGTTTGTTACTCTATCACGCCAGAACGGCTGAACGGGTCTGGATGAAATTTGGCACAGAGATATATTATAGTCTGGAATAGGACATAGGCTTTTTATCCCAATAAAATGTATGGTTCCCGTGGGATATATTTGTTTTAATTTTTTTAAGAAGAGGACATATTTTTTAGTCGCGAGTAACACCGCGGGGCGCAGCTGGTTGATATAAATGTAGGTACCGCGTACTAGACGTACGTACTAACTAGGTGTGGTTCCGGAACCGCAACTTGTTCAGAATGACATTGACATTTTAAATTGCGAACACCGCGAGCGGGACATGATCGTTGTTCCGATTTGTTATTCTAGATTGAACATATATTTTGAGGTATTTGACAAACCTTATGTTTTCCCAAGTTGATGACGGAGCAGCCGAGCACAGCTTCCTTGCCGATATGGAAGGTGTGGTTGCCGATGGGACGCTCAAACTGCGGCACATCGACAAGCTTGCGGTTCACCACGTGTGAGTCTGTGAAAGATGTTATGTTGGTATCAGATAACAGAATATGTTAGCCAAGTTGGTAGCACGCTTGCTACGGCAACGAGGGTCGCAGGTTCAAACCCGGCTCGCACCTCTGGGTTTTATGGATTTCATGTGCGAATCTCTTTTTCTAGCATGATTAGGACATGCTAGACGGTGAAGCAAAACATCGTGAGGAAACCTGCATGTTTGAAGGAGCCACCCTTATATTGAAGGTAGGCCCGTGCCCAACAGAGGGACATTAAAAAAATTGCTAATATTTTTATTTTATTTATCACTAGCTGGTGCCCGCGACTTCGTCCGCGTGGTATTTAACAACGTCTCAACCGTTGGCAACAGCCTGCTCGCGTTCTGATCCCGCGGGACGCATTGCAGATTGTTGCTATCAAACTTTAAGCAGGCGCAGCGCTGCAACATTGGTTTTAATTTTTTTTCGAGAGATCCAATTTTTTTTTCTAAAATAAAAGTAGCCTAAGTTACTCCTTGTTGCATCAGCTATCTGCCAGTGAAATTCCCGTCAAAATCGGTCCAGCCATTTCAGAGATTACCCGGAACAAACAGACAGACAGACAGACAGACAGACAGACGGACAGACAGACAGACAAAAATTGTAAAAAATGTTGTTTCGGTATAGGTAACGTGTATACATCCAAATGCACTTAGTAAAAAGCGGTTATTTTAATATTACAAACAGACACTCCAATTTTATTTATATGTATAGATTTACCGACCTCTTCAACCTCGCAACTTCTTCAACAAGATACACAGATGGCGCTGCAGACGACATTCAGAACAAATGACTATTCTCCATACAATCCTAAACATGCTATGTTCTGTTCAATTAAAACCCAAAATATGTATATAATAAAATGTATAAACTATTCCAAGTGTAGTATACAAAGGTAACGAGCAATCCACATGGTTGTGATGTATCTAGATAAAACTACAAATTTCTATACTAACAACTCAATAAAAACTTGTACATGCCAATTTACCAGCTGAAACTGCCGGTGAAAAAGCTGAAAACAACTTTTATATGACACAATAGACCGACCTAACCCATCTAGAGCTAACAACCAAAATAACATTTGCCAGTGGATAAAGGTACACTACACTGGGAGCTATACGAAAGATTATAATAAACATAGCAAAATTTTCAAGTGGGCGTGGATAGCCAAGTTACCATAGGGATAGCAAAAAAGCTTAAAGGAGCCCCGAGACTGAATTTGATGAACACTAAAACTGCAACATTATATTCTAGTTAAAATAATGTCCGTACCCAGGAGTTGAACCGGTTGAATTTGATATATACAACGGTATTATTGCACTATCCGCTAATGGCGCTAATGAGGAGCAAGGTCTGGAAAGAATACCAAGTCTGCACTCATTTTTGGTTATAGTGCACACTCACATAATATGAGTGACACTTGAGTGCGGTCTTAAGATGTAGAGCTACTTTCAGAGTGCACTCTAAGTTAAGATCAATAAACCGAGCTAAGAATGAATACCAGCGACATTAATCTGAATCATTAAAACACGACCCGATTAGCTCAGTGGGTAGTGACCCCGCCTTCTGCGCTGCGGGTCCCGGGTTCCGGACAAACTTTGTGTGATGAGCACGAATGTGTGTACCCGAGTCATGGATGTTAAATATCTCTATAAGTATTGGGGTATAATACAGGCGTTGCTTAGTGTGGATCCGTATAGTTGGTGTGTTCGTATATTTATTCGAAAAAGATTAGACGAACTGTTCGCTCTTGATGTCACTCCCAAAGACCTGTCAAAAGACTGTAGTACATATTAGTTGGATGACTGTTTCACAAAAAAATAATAAATTGTAAAGTGATTTCCGAAATGAGTCTCGGGAAGTTTTCGATTCTCGTGTCGAAAAAAATCGATTTTAAATAATCCCGCCGATGCCGCAATGAATTGAGTATAGATGATCGCGTGCAGTACAGTGCGGCCTTAACGCTAGTGGCACATTCGGTGAAGTTTTAACAATCACGGGTCGGATAACCCACAGAACTTTGGCACTTGGGCCCGCAATGTGTCATTTTGGTACCAAATATGCGAGGTACGTTGGGCTATGTACTTTTAAGACCGCCATTGTTTTGTTGATCAAATAACTGTGTTATTTGTGTTGCCTTCATTTTATATGTTCAATTTTGATTTGTACTGATTTTTAATATGGGTTTGTTTATAGTAATAAAACAGAAGCAGTGATAGCCAAGTTGATAGAACGCTTACCTCGGCAACAAGGACCGCAGGTTCAAGCCCCAGCTCGCACCTCCGGGATTTCAGGATTTCAAGTGCGAATCTCATTTTCAACCATGATTATCGCTTGCTAAACATAGGTAGGTATATATTGATCGATACTTTCCTATCAAACAAATGGGGAAGAGGAACCGACCACTGACCCTCGGCTTGTTAACTTTACCAATTATAAAAAACAAGTTAATCGATAATTAAAGAAGCCAGCAACACCGAACTCTTCTAAGATGTTGGTCGAGAAACCGTCTGCAATGCAATTCTCCGCGAAATTATCCGAACGTAAAAAAGTATTTAACACGTGTTTCACCTCTAAACGACGAATAAGCTACTTTCTATCGACAAAGATAACCACGGTAATAATACTTTCATGTTTAACTGAAAGGCCAAGTGTTATAATCTATGCTCCAAATACGCCATGCATTGGGGGAGTTTCCTTGCCATAAGAAATTCATTATCACCACGAAAAAAATCAATATTCCAAGAATCCATCCATACATTATATGTACCGAGCAAATTAGGCCACACTATGACCTCGATAGTAAAATCGATTGTAGCTTGTAAACAAACTAAACGTTGCATTCTTACTCCATTAAATATCGTAGGACCTGCTATGTCATTAACGGTTGGTTAAATATTTAAGGGTGTAATGATTTATGACAGGCGTGTTCCAAAAATAAGGTGGTTGACACTTTTAACCCCCGACGCGAAAAGAGGTTTTATAAGATTAAAATCTTTGTCGGATAATTCATGTGAATCGGTTTATTTTCTCCCAGCACAGCAGGCGTAAAAATCTCTAAAAATAGATGTTTTTAATAGATCTGTTACATTGTTGAGCAGTACATTGTTATAAGTCAGTATGTGGGAACAATGTAGGAACGGCTAAGCAGACTTTAGCAGCTGGTCAAAATAAAAAGTAGTATCTAAGTATCGAACCCCAACCCGAACATGTACACCGCGCTTATTTGCCCTAATTTATCTAATGTGCCAATATATCGGGCTACTGAATCCTTCGCCAATTACCAGCCGTTACAATTATATTAGTCTCCCTAATCGTTGTTGGAACTAATAATGCTCTGCACGTTCTAGTACAATTAAGAAATATGGTATAAGTGCGGTCTTTTCTTTAATTGCAGCCTTCAGTGCGCTATCGATCGTCGGAAACTGAGGATTTCATGAATGCGATTCGACCAATAAGAAGGCTCAAGGTCGCTCAACGCGCAATGGAGAGAGCTATGCTCAGGGTTACGCTACGCGATAGAATCAGAAATGAGGAGACCGTAGACGAACTAAAGTAACCGACATAGCTCAAAGAATTTCAACGTTGAAGTGGCAGTGGGCACATAGCTCGCAGAACCGATGGTCGTTGGGGCAGAAAGGTTCTAGAATAGTGACCACGAACCGGAAGACGTAGTGTAGGACGGCCCCCCACAAGGTGGACCGATGATATCACACGCGTAGCAGGAAGCCGGTGGATGCGAGTGGCGGAGGACCGTGATGTGTGGAAGTCATTGGGGGAGGCCTATGTCCAGCAGTGGACGACTTTCGGCTGATAGATAGATTCGACCAATGTTTGTGAACGTATTAGTTTCTAGTCCTCCCGTGACCATGGTTGTTGTAAAGCAGCCGAAACGTCGGGAACGTTAAAACATGAAATAGCGAAAAAATCCGAAAAAAAAGTTTAATTTCAATGCGTAGTATTCGCGTAAATATAATAAATCAATATACTTGAGTAGTTTTTGTTATTTATTAGCTGGGATCGCAACATCGTAAGGGTGGAATTTCGTTTTCAAACCATCCCGGTGAATCATATCTTTTTCAATATTTAATGTGCGGTCTGTTTTTTTTATATTACATGTCAAATTTTAAAATGTAGTTATTTTATAAACTAAAATGTTTGAGAAAATTACGGCAGTCAGTGCTTTCGTGTATCAATAAAATAAATTGGAAATTGAAAACAAACAATAAACAAATTAAATATTAATCACATTAAAACTTTGCTACGTAACATCGGTTTTCACGAGATTGCACCGTCGAATCATCCAGCATACCATGACTTACCCTCCCTCCTTTATCCTTTACATAGCTGGGGGTATACGGAGAATTATGTTCAGTGCCAGGGGTCTCGCTAGACTGGTGATTGGAGTCGACCCGAGGGCAAACAATTAGCGAAAGTTAAACATAGATTGGGCCCAACTTGGAGTATGGGCAGTTCCTCATTCGCTTGTGATGGATCCTTGATTATAGATAGGCCCTTTAAGTGTGTTTGTTCTGAATATTATTGGCTTGTTTTACGTAACGTGTTGTTAAGTAAATTTGGATGTAGGGTGGCTACCCGAAGAGCCCGGAGGGTAATGTTATTCTGTAAACAAACTCTCGTGCGCGGGAACGAGGATTCAGTGCTGCCGCATTTTATTTACAAAATTGAGCGTTGTATCCTCCATCAATGCTGTTGATTTGCGTTTGCAGAATAAAATAACATAGCAGATAGCGATTTACATTACATTAGTACTGCGACATATTTACGTATGTACTTATTACACTCACACACTCGCGCATACACACACACATACACACCCACTCGCTCACTCACACACACACCACACACTCACACTTACATTCTCACGCTCACACACACATACCACACACTAACACTTACATTCTCACACTCACACACACACCTCACACACCTCACAAACCTACACACACTCGCTCACTCACACACACACACACACACACACACACATTTCCCACTTCACACTAAACTTAATTGTTTATAATAACTATCTGGGCTCCTCGTGCCACAGGCTTCCGCCCAGTATTAGGACCACTGTTGTATCTTTTGTTTGTGATTTTGAATAAATTTTTATGACTTTTTTTACAATAAAATCGCGTATTATGTTACTCATAAATTAGACAAGAAAATGTTACAACAGTGTCTTTTAACCCGACATGCCAGAGGCACTGCCGTGCCGGATAAAATACCACAAATTCGAAAAAACAACACGAGTAGCTACTTGGCTAAGCTATATTGAAAAATAATGGTATTCTAAATCGTAGTTGACTGAAAACGATATAAACAACTTAAAGAAAATTATAATATTATGGGGCTGACATTTACCGGTTATATATCAAGTAAAATTTTATTTATGCATCGCCGTATTTATAATGCTAATATTCCTAAAACTGCATGCTATAAATTATAATGCGGGAACTCGTTTGGAAAAGTTTGAGAAATTAAAACGAGGCACGTCATTGAGTCCGAAGTACATTCGCGTTGAATCGCGCTCCTTTGTACAGTCACGCTAATAACGGTGGTACAGTCCCATTAAATCTAATATCGGTTTTTTATTATGAATTATATGGATTATCCACTGATGCACGTAAACAATGAATTTCATCAACCTTTTTATTAACATCCGTTTCAAAGTGTATATCAAATCATTTATTTCGTATTATTGTTATTTAAATTTTTTTAACGCTATATCTGGGTAGGAACGCTACCACAAGAAGCGATAAGATCCGGCAAGAAATTCAACAGACAAGCCTGCGATAAACGTACAAATTTCATTTATATAAAACTGACTTTAAGGATTTTATCGCGTTTATATTTTGATTTTACGTTCACGATGTTTCGGCTGCTTTACAGCAACCAACGCGATAAAATCCTTAAAGTTAGTTTTATTTCAATGTGTAGTATTCGCATAAATATAAGAAATCAAAACATACAAATTTCAATATAAATGGCAAGTATTTTTATACTGAAGTTTTATCGGGAATATATATATATATATTTTAATTTATACCTCGAAATTCTTCGAAATATGATGCAATTTTGAAGTGCCTGACTCCACGAGAAAGGGCCATTAAAGAAAAAATATTTAAAAACATAAAAGTTGAAGGTACGAAGTCGTGCTCGATCATTCACCAATGGAAACGCACCACTCCGTGACAGCCACGTCCTGTCCCCACAACCACCCCCACCACCATTTAAACGTTCAACATCGAAATAATTGCCGCGAACGGTATAAACATTCCCTTATTTGGCAAATTAAAATTTAGTACGAATCGGTACCGTTTTGTTTGGTACGTTATTTATCGGTGCTATTGTTTACCGTGATTAATGGCACTTAGCAATTCTTAATTTTTGCAAGCGATTCTCTTTTAATTAAAATGTATTTCCGAGTGTTTTGGAGGGAATTAGAGCGTTTAAAATCCCTGTCTCCGAATTGTGTTTATTGGCCATTTTTTTTCTTCAACTTGTACTATGTACAAGTTGCGTAAAAAATATACTAAAGCCCCGTATTGATATCTTATATTTACGCGAATACTACACATTGAAATAAAACTATTTTTCCGGATTTTATGTTTTTACGTTCCCGACGTTTCATTATATAAGAAAGTCTGTTTGTTTCAAAATGATTTTGTCAGTGAGAATTTGATTCATTCACACGAATTGGTATTTTTTTGTACGCAAAGTATATATTTGTCATCCTGTTCTATCTTAAAAACGATATTGCATTTTTTATTTTTCTCCAAATATTAATAATATATTGATTATTTTATATTCACGCGAATACTACACATTGAAATTGAACTCCATTTACAGATTTTATCACATGTATATTATGTTTTTAATTTGTAAAATAAAAAAAAAAAATCAATATTATCATTAGTAATCATCGCGTGCAATCGAATATAATCTCTTATTTTACCGAACGCCCATTGTCGATCGAAGCTCAATCATTCGAAGGACATGCTATCTCGAGCGATTTTTCAATTACCAACCGATTCGATTGAGGTAAATGGCACATTTGAATGCTGATCACGTATCATCAGTGGCTCACGGCGTTCATTTCCTACACTCATGCTAAATGAAAGGGTAGGGGCCGGTGCTTCATACTAAGATTAAACAATTACCTCAACACACTGTGAGCACTTTCTGCGTAGATCAACCCCTGATTACGTAGCCTTTGCTTTGCCTTGCCTTTGCGTAGCCCTCGCCTAGCCTAACGATAGCAAAGCGACAGCAATAATCTCACAATAATTGCTTTCAAATCGCAGATTTGTATGGCGTCGCAGCGCTACGTAATACGAATTAGTAATTTAAAAGCAAATATTGCGCGATTACTGCTATCTCTAGGCTATTACGTAATCTTTTTTTTATTATATTTATATATTGCCCTGTTGGGATTTTTTAATCGCAGAAGTGAGTTTTTAATCAATTGGTTTTTGACAAAAATGATTATATTGAGGCCTGGGTTGGCGTGGCCCGCGATTTGATACGGGTTTTTCTTGCCATGTCCAGGTCCTCATTGTAAGAGATAGAGAGAGAGAGAGAAGAGGAAGATCTTAATGCTAGGAATGGATTTGATTTTTACATTATTTACAACTTGGAATATGATGATTTGGTGATGATGATACGTAATCAGGGGGGCGGACCGCAAACAACAACTAAATATGAGGATACCCCAGTTCTAACTATGACACTAGGTCGTCTAACACCTCAGTCCTCCCGTGACCATGGTTGCAGTGAAACAGCCAAAACGACGGGATCATAAAAAATATAAAAAAAACGCGATAAAATCCGTAAACAATACATACATAACATGTATGAACTAGCTGATTTTAGTTTTATTTCAATGTGTAAAATTCGCGAATATTTAAGAAAACAATATAACAATTGGTTAGTTAACTAGTTAAGTTTGTAAGTAATTAGTGATCGTTTGTTGTATCATAAGTAACTTGAGATGTGTTATTTTTAATGCAACACACTATAACCATCAGGGAACCGCAGCAGTGTATGTCAACGGGGTAATTATTTAAGTCAAACAAGTAATGTTCGTCCTCAGTAATTTGTCGCTGACCGGTAATTACACTGGAGGAGCATACAAACTCGCACCAATTTGAAACTTCAAACATGACCCATGATTGCTGAGAGTAAATGTATATAAACAACCCTCTGTAATCCCATAAGACTTTGCTCAAATGAGTAATACTTTTTAAGCTTCGTCTTTTATCGCACAATGTTAAATATAAGCCACTTTTTATTTATAAAAGGAAGGAGGATTAACACCTCATAGACAAAACTTCTAATTGGACCTCACACTCAACACTCCACAACAATTTTAATTTCGGCAATATACATCTTAATAAAAAAAGATAAGTAGCTATACCCATAACATTTTTTTATGATTAATGGTATTAACACGATTGGACATGGTACGGGCTGGATCAAAGATTTGGTCTGCTCCATACCAACCGTCTGTACCGTATGTCGGCAGACTACTCTCTCTAGACGACCCTAATTTTGTATGGAACAGACCGTGTCCGTGGTCCGGTCCGTAAGCATTTCAATGGCCTAATAATACTGTAAGAGAAAACCATTTAGAATGTTGTAATACATAATACAGATTTCTTATATTCATGCGAATACTACACATAAAAATAAAACTTATTTTACAGATTTTATCGCTTTGATGTTATGTTTTTACGTTCCCGTTTCGGCTACTTTACAGCAACCATGGTCGCGGGAGGACTGAGGTGTTTGACGTTCTAGTGACATAGTTTGAACTGGGAACGTGAAAACATAAAATAAACGCGATAGAATATTTAAAAAAAGTTTTATTTCAATAGAAATGCAGTATTTAATATTCAATTTAATATTAAACATTTAATATTAAACATTTAATATTAAACATAATACTGCAGCTAAAAAATGGAAACATAATTAAAACGACCTTTAGATAAAGTCACATAAGCGTGATTAACAATTGCTTCGTCATTCAACTATGGTATCAGTGACAAGTCAGTGGTTATATCAAGAACAATGTACCCACTCGAAAAATATATAACACAAAAGCTTTTATTCGTAGGTGTAATAAATAATTCATGAAGTGTAAAAATGTTATTTAAATTTGCTTTTAAACGGCACCGACCATTCATCAGCCGGTGTCGCGGTGGAATGGTATGTCGGGGGATGTCGGGAGATGTCGGGAGAGGTCGGGAAATGGGTCTATTTGAAATTTCGGACAACCTTAGTGGTTTAATTTTACGTTACCCTCGGACACGTAGTGTAGTAGACTAGCCTCTATTAAAAATGTATACGGGTATTACATGGTATAATAATATGCTACGCCAGGTATGTTCTTCTCACTAGCACCCAAGACTACGTCACAATTAGCGTAGCTTGTGAGGTCGACTCACCTTCGTCCGTAGGAGAATTAAATACCCTCGAGATACCCTACACGTGACCCTGGGTGGTGCCAACTAGGTTACAACTCTACTGGTGGTAAGCTTCGGCCGTGGTTAGTCACCACCCACTGAACAAAGGCATGTCGCCAAGTGGCCTAGCCGTGTTCCGGCATGATGTTCGGTGTTACCATTCATGGATGGCGGGTCAGATCAGTTGCGCTGCATGTGCCTAGTGAATGTAGCGTCTTGATCTACTGCCGCCTTCCTACCTAGGCAAGTATGCTCCATCATAGATCTCATCGTCACTTACCAGCAGGTGAGATCGAGATCAAATACTTGCTATAATGTGATAAAAAAAATATATCTTTATAAGTATTATATGCTGATTTCACCCTCGGTTCATTTTACCGTACCCATAATACAAGCGTTGCTGAATGTGGGACCGTATAGTTGGTGTGTTTGTCTGACGATATATTAATATCAAAGCTGTACTGTTAGCATACTAATACTAAAACTAACTAATATTACCTTGAAAAACCCTACAGTCGTTCTATTTTGATTAACTCCTATGTAAAACACATTTAAAGTACATTTTAAGCCGAATGTGACCAAAAGTACTCTCCGTTAAGGGGTTAGCATTAGGAAGTAGCATTTAGGGACTATTAGAACCACCTGAACGACTTGAATGGACTAAACCTTGGGACACTTTTGTCGTTATCCCTCGTGAGTAGTGTACCTTAATTATGGTTGAATGTCACGGTGTACCCATTCTCGTGTTAAGATTACTTGAGATTGGTCTAAAGAAATTCCTAGGTATAATTATAATAACCTCTACGTGTTGAACCCAGGTCCCCACGCAAGCCTTTCAAAAATTCGGGTATAGCCCGTGTAAAGAGAGAGACAAATTATAATAATAAACTTCCAAAAATCCGGGTATAGTCCGTGTAAAGAGAGAGACACAATTATAATACCAGCCCTTTTAATGCCTCTTTTCAATGCGAAGGGAATTAGGCCATAGTCCACCACGCTGGCCCAGTGCGGGTTGGCGGACTTCACATGTCTTTCAACGGGTTCCCTCAGACTTGCAGGTTTCGTCGCGATCGTTTCCTTTTCCGTTTAGCAAGTGATAATCGTGGTTGAAAATGAGATTCGCACATGACATCCAGAAATCCCAGAGGTGCGAGCTGGGGTTTGATTCTGCGGTCCTCGTTACCGAGGCAAGCGATCTGCCCACTTGGCTATCACTGCTATTGTGTTAAGATTACTTGAGATGAATCTATATACATTCCTAGTTGGGTAAGCAGAATTGTAAGTTAATCGCTATAAGATGAGATGCCTGGCCGCGCCTATATGGCCCCAAATTCATGCCCACCTACAATTTGCTAACAGCACCCTAATTATGTTTAGAATAAGTCAAATAAAACCTTCATGCCAACTAAAATCTGACACATAAAGGTCCCTTGGAAATAATTATCCAAGTTAAACAATAAAAGGTCCCAAACTAGCCCCCGGCCTAATTTGCCCCGGGATTGCTTTACTGAAATTCTCTCTGCGCCTTTGCATTTTCACCTCATTTTATTTTTTGTCCCAAAAGCTGGGATTAGATGCTTGTCGTGTAGCCTGGAGGAATCTTTAAAATCTACAAGAGAAACGTCGTAACGTGTTATGTAAACAAAAACTCTTCAAGCTTTCAGGACCTAATAGGAAAAAAGTAATTATAAAAAGAATGTTACAGATTACATAAATCTACAGAAATATACACAGATTATACAAAACTCTACAAAAGAGCTCTCTACATTGTGCGTTGAGCGACCTTACATTAAATTTAACCACATTCAAATATCGAGAATTTGCAGAAATTTGGCGGTACTTAAATTTAAGGGGGAAGCTCAGGGTCAGGGCGCGAAATTCAAAATGTCAATGGTTTTTATTTTTTTACGAAAAACTTGGACATCTTTACGATGTAATTTAGTGTTTTGCGATATTAGCATTCTGCATTGGATGTCTCGATGTATTAAGTTTGCTTAAAAAAACGTACCTAATCCGATACAATTCCATAAGGTTTGTAAAAACGGGTACTTTTACATTTTGAATTTCGCGCCCTGACCATGAGCTTCCACCTTAACCATTGATGGTGCGCTCCAACCGCTGTGTCTCTCACTCACTCACTCTCAAACAGAGAAATATACAACAATGTATATAATGTGAAAATCTATGATACCTATAAACTACCCACATATCAGTTAACAGTTAATTACAGATTGTTATCAGAGTGTGTCTCGCGCGTTTATTTCGAGAACAAATGCTAGGTATTTATGTTACCCAAAATAGCCTGAGTATTGGCACTAAATAATGAAAGCATTAAGAGGTTATTTCGAAACTATAAATAACATGAAACCGTCATATATTGGTGATCTTATAGCAAACAACTTTGAACCAATATCGAATTACTTTGATATAATATGTTATTACTTTTATTTGTGGGCCATAGCAAATGACTTTGTTTAGATATTCGTAGTTTTAGTAGACTATTTATATTATCTGAACCTGTGGCTCTCAACCTTTTTTAAGGGGGGACACAAACACGTGTTGGTCGTGGGATCGCGGGCCGTAAAAAAAATTTTAAAACTAGGTGATGATTTCTTACGTTTTCGCTATTGTTACAAATTGAATTAAACAACTATGAACGGATTAATTGCGGCTCGATTGTTTTATGTAGAAGCTATCTACTCAGCGCGCTCTCAATTTCTTATGGGCGCGAAATTCAAAATAGTTTAAAATGAAGTAACACCTTTTTGTTTTTTCCTGTTCTTGTATAGATAGTATCCGTGGCTGACAGTTCGAATTTTAAAAAATATACCTATTCATTATTTGGTCTATGGGCCTCTCATACTGTACAAAACGAGTATCGTTCTCTATGATACATAAATATTTATTTATTGACTTGGAAATACCGTTATTTCGTAACTGATGAGTTAAAAGGTTTGGTATAATTAAATATCTTCCTCCCAATACCTTGAAAAATGAAAGATAATTTTATCCATTTCGCTTAATTCACGTAAATTTTAAACAAAACCACTTTACCTATTAAAAATACAGAGCCGCTCCATATCTTGAGGGGAAGGGGGTTGGGAGGTGCGTGCGGGGGGAAGGGGGGGACTCATAAGAGGATTAAACACGCTAATAAGGTTTGTACCACACTTGGTCGGGTCAAGTAGGGCTTACTGACGCAGCGGGACTACTTCTTACTGTGTGGCTAGGTTTCTTTTGTTTAATAGAAAAAAAGAATACATTTTCTTGATTACACTATTAAATATTAGGTAGTGCTTTCTGTTGCGCTGAGGTCTTAATAATGAAATTCCTTTATTAGTTTCACATCTCACTAAATATTTATAAAAAGAAAAATAAAAAAAAAACTTAAAAATAATATGAAAATGTCTCAAAAGACCTTGTCCGCGCGGAATGGTGGCAAGAATGCTGGCTGCATTTCCTCGCTGTATAATCAAACTATTTTTATGAGCGAGGATAGAGCCAGCCCTCCTGTCACCTGTGGAGGCAATCATCTTTGGAGATATTTTAATGATCATGAAAACAATCTCTATAAATGTATATGTAAAAATCATGGTATTGTCCAGTTGTGTCCAAGATACATGGGCTAGATAGATAGAGAGTACGATATAAAAAAACTATAAAAATACCACGTCTATATATAACGCAGAATTAGGCAAAGCTCGGTTTAAAGAATTTTCTCGACAGTTTGACTTTAGTAAAATTATTACAGCAGTATTTAAGATACAGCGACTATCTAGTCTGTGTGTTCGTCTGGCGATATTGTATCATTAAAATAATCAATGCACGCACATGAATTTAGATACTACATTCCCTATCAACTGTTAACCATGTTTTACACTAAGTAGTAAATTAAAATTAAATGAAAATTAAAATTAGGCATGTTTGAGAATGCACTCAGCTTTCCAAATCCCCACCACCATAGGCCAGCAGGGTGCCCAGAACGCTGGCAGTATTGCCACGTTGAATGGCGCGATGTGTTGGGCAAAATATGTGCCAGGGTCTTGGTCAACTTTTAACAAATTTTCTTATTTATTACGATATAGGCAAGTATTTGTTCTCGATCTAACCTGATGGTAAGTGACGATGACATCTACGATGCATACTTGCCTAGAAGGTACCTGTTCACTCTCGACTTGAAAACACCTAGCTTATAGTCAACGGGGGACAAAGACGCTGGTAGCGTGTTCCATTCCTTGGCAGTTCGCACGATGAAAGTAGAAGCAAACCGCTTGGTACGTACCGAAGGAATGTCCACAGTGTACGGATGACACTTGTCCGTGCGGCTTGTCGACCGACGATAGAATGGAGATGGGGGAATTAAATTTAAGTCTTCTCAGCTAAACGAACAAGTCTGTATAATCAACGTACGTACATACATGAATTCTCAAAGCAAGTGAGTCTCCGTGGAGGTGCGGTTTAAGCGGTTGGCGGTCAGCTCGTTACCCGAAGCCGCAACGTCGACCTGCCGTCGGGCCTGTATTGTGTACCAGAATACCGCCTGTCCATTTATTTTCTCAAGATTAATGGTTTGTTATATAATATCACATTCTATGTAGCAGATGTGTTACCACTTTGTGAGGTTGTCGGTTGGAAGGTGTGTTTCGAACCGGCTTTAGATTATCAAGATGCTGAGTAATTCATTTCTTTTTTGCTAATATTTCCAGGTCATAAATTTTATAATAATTCAATTGTATGCTAAGAAATTGTAAGTAGGTAACAGCCCCGTTTATAGTTAGGAGTTACATTTAGTTATAAACGAATTAGGAGTGCGACTTAATAACTAAAAATAAAGTACAAACACACGTTCAGGAATATATTGAATATGAATTAACAACCCTTAAGCATGCAATACTACTAAAAACTTTTGATGAAAAGACTTCAATTTGTTAATAGTAATAATCAGGACTGCTGGGCTACGAATGATCATTTGTAGCCCAACAGTCCTGCGAAACACGTGTCGAATACTTTTTTAGATTCGCTTAGTGTCGCGGAGAATTGCATTTTATTTGAGGTCCCGTGGTCCCGGCCCCACTCGTGATAGATAGTTTCTCGATTAACATCTTAGAGGAGTTCGGTGTTGCTAGCTTCTTTAATTATCGATCAAACTTGATTGGTTTATAATTGGAAAAGTTGACTAGCCGAGGGTCAATGGTGGGTTCCTCTTTCCCCATTAGTTTAACAATGGATTTCCGCCAAGTATCACCTAGTTCTATCAATTGTTAATAGTTGTTAAGGAATGTATGTATCTTTCTCAAGCCGGACATTGATTTGTTGTTAAATATAGAATCACAGTATTTATTATAATGTTACGAGTACGTTATTATGAGTGCAGAGAGATCCACCCCGCTGACACCACATATTATACAAATAACAATAACTAGCTACCTCTATGACGATACGATAACGATTGAAATTAGTGCTATGGGCACTGACCCCTATTAAATGGCAAGTCAAGCCGGCATTTCCGTTAGTATAAAGCTATTATTATAAACCTTAACCATGCAAGTAAATTACCAGTTTAACTACCGGTAAATAAGTATACATTAATTGTATTTACAACATAATTAATTAGGATTTATATTGATCGTGGAATAAGACGCCCATGTAGTTAAATATGATTGCATGCATTTTGCCGAGTCCATTTTGGAGCAATTAAAGCTATATTACGCTTAATAAAATATTATTATATACCTAGGATTACAACTTCTAGACACGACAATGGCGGTTCTACCAGTGGTAAATTCTGACTATAATAATAATAATAATCTCTTCAGGTACCTAGCCGCAATCAATAAATAATTAAATCATATTTCTTTTATGATACAGGCTTAGAGAAAGGGGCTTGGCTACTGAGAAAAATGTCTCGGGTTAGGTTTTCGCGTAAGGAGATTATTAGCATAGATATTAAATATAAAAGATCTTTTTAAACAAAGAGCAATCATGGAGTTTCTTGTCCGTTCTTCTCCATAGGAACGGCATTTCGAACGGGTGGTAAAGTAGTAACATCGTATTTTGTAACTTTTGACGATTCATAAGTACTGTACTTAACACGTTGAGTGCGGTGCCATTTTCAGAGGACTTTCAGCCAGTGCGGTAGAGACCTATTCGACCTCATAACCGAGCTTCACTGTAGTGCGTATGAGACCTAATCCATCTCCTAAAATAAGGTATTTTAAAAAAACTCATATCTTTATCAAAAAATAAGATACAATCTATGTTCTTTCTGTAAATAATAGAGAATTAACTGTTCTATCTCAAGTTTGCTACGCATGGGGATATGAAAAGTGGGTTATGAGATATAACGAAAAAAAAATTAGGTATCCATTGAATCTCGCATCGCAACTAAAGATAGATCCGTTTGGGTTGTGACTAGTAATGGGATTAAAATAAAACCCCAGTTATCGATAGCTAAACTTTTTATGAAGTAATCATTTAAACATAGTAATATTGATTTCTTATATTTACGCGAATACTACACATTGAAATAAAACTAATCTTATGGATTTTATCGTGTTTATTATTTGTTTTTTACGTTCCCGTCGTTTCGGCTGTTTTACAGCAACCATGGTCACGGGAGGACTGACCATGGTGACTGTCCTTCCGTGAATGATGAATTATGATAATCCATAAAATTAGTTTTATTTCAATAAACATAGTGACCTAAAATATATTTAAGAAAAATGTTCCTCATTGAAGCATGGTAAACACATTTTTTGATCGCATTGCACACATAGTTGTACATACACACACACACATACACATATTTATTCGTTTGGCTGTTTTGGATGCATCTGTGCTACTAGATGTAAGCCGTAATTTACTGTGACAGCCTGTGCAACGACTTTTTTTGCTACCACGCTGACAAAATATAAGAGCGTATTTTTTTTACATGGAGTGCGCAGGTACACATTATCGACATTTGAACAACACTGAGCGCGAGCTAACGGCGCCCGCGCCGCCCGCGCTCCGCTCCTTGCGTCTATGACGCCTGTGTTTTAGGAGGTCCGAAAGATCTCTTCACGCAACAGATGTATATTATTACAACTCAGTGCGTTAGAGACCTCATCCATCTCCTATTTTTTTTATTACATTATTGAATCAAACTCGCAGCGGGAAGTAGGTATGTATATTTGTCTCTGTCAAACACATAGAAATAAAGAAGTTACGACCTCCCGCACAGAGGTGGAGAACACGATTTTCGGCGCCGCACCAGCTGAAAGTCACGTTAGAGTTCTTTTAGACCTCCTAACGCAGTCAACGTGTTAATGGTCTAGGTGAATAAAACATATTCTGATTCTGATTCTTAGGCATCAAGACTTATAAGAGTGACTATCGTGTCTACGTATATACAAATTCGGAAAGTATTAGGTGCTTACTAGACGACCTGATTAGCTAGTGAGTGTTACCCTACCTTCTGTGTTGAGGGTCCTGGTTTCGAAACCTGGTAACTTTGTGTGATGAGCACGAATGTTTGTACCCGCGTGATGGATGTTCCATATCTATATAAGTACTATATTATACTGGGATCGTTCCCAGATCCATATCCATAATACAAGCGTTATTTAGTTTGGGACCGTTCATCTGGCGATATTATTACTTCGGCTATACACTAACCATTCTTGCCGCCCATATTAATCAGTATCTCGTAGTTATCCTACCGAAAGATGATAACAGTTTATTTCTATTTGTTTCGACAAAACAAATATTCATTACTCTACCATATGGGGCAATATTGGAGCCTACAGTCCACTATCGCATCTCAGGGGATTGATAACGGTTTGACATCGAGCCAAGCCGACAATGGAATTGAATTTATTTAAAGAATTGTAAAAGAAGATAGAGAACGATTGATAGTAGGCAACAGTAAGTACAGCCTGCCTATTACAAGGTAGCCTGTACAAGGTACTGCGTTTGATTCTAGAGTTGCGAAAATTGTATTTTTATTAAAATCTGAATTATAATTCTTTGGGCTTTCTAAACGTTTATTTTTGTGTCGGGACACTATACGAGACGCAAGAATATCGCTAAATCAGTCTGACTCATGCCATAATTAAGTGGTCTTGGTCTTAGTAAAGAAATGCAAGACCTAGACCTTATTTGGGCAACACTCATTTTAAATATGTAACAGCCCTCAGGTCTAAATGTGTGCCTGAAAAATGTTAATAGACTCGACCATTACCCTGTTGACATTAATAAAAATAAAAAGAAAATCGGCTGAATTTATAATATGTAAGCGCGTTGTTTTATTTGAGGCCAGATTGAGACGCATTATATTACTGGCGAGTATTTTTTTTTATACGGTCTTTGCATTTTGCATTCAGCCAGTGTCTAATCAATTCGCAAAATGTTAGTTTACAAACACCTCTTCCAACTTCAACAAGGACACGGGCATAATGATAAAAGTCTCAAAGCCATGAAAATAGCATAAATACTTCTATTTAAAATTTTCAGTAATATAAAAAAAACATTAAACAGCTCTACTAGCTTTAAAAATAACATTACCAAATCTCACCAAGATTCTACTAGAACTCTTATACAACCAAAATATAGCTGTGGTTTCAGTCAGTTTGAACAATTGGTGTGTAGTTTCAGCCATATTGGCGTAGTTTGGTCAAGATTGCAGATTCCATTACGCTCTGACTATACGAATCGTTGAATTATCTCAAAGTTGGTCATCGCGTGTTTGCGGTGACTTGGAATATGATCGTAACTGATTTGATAGTGAAAGGGTATTTTGATAAGCTACTTAAAAGAGAGTGAATGAGAAAAGAGACCAGGTTAGAGAGGGAGAGAAAGATAAAAAGACAAGACTAAGTGAAGGGAATGATGTTAATTTTGTAAGAGTTGAATCTTAACAATTAGGTTCACTTTTAACCGACGTCAAAAAAGAGGAGGTTCTCAATTCGGTTGTTGTTTTTTTTATTGAATAATATGGCCAGACGAACAAAGCGATAGTGCGGTCCCAAACTAAGCGACCCTTGTATTAGGATTACCGTTCAGTAGACTGAGGTAATCGTAATATATCTAATACATAAGTATATAGATATTGAACAAGCAAGCATGGCTGCATGCACGCATGCATGACATGGCATGAAACCCCACGCTGGCCACAACGGCGCACTGATAGCGGCGCACTGACAGTGGCTAGTGATGGCAGTAGTTCAAAGCCCCAAGTCTGGTAACACAATCGATTCATAATCAAACAGCAACCGCATAACAACTGTCACTTTTCACAGATATTGTATGGGATATCTGTCAAAAGTGGCAGTTACTATGCGGTTGCGGTTCGATTATGAATCGATTGTGTTAGCAGACATGGGGCCCAGATTTTAAATATCCACGACTCGGGGAAAAAAACATTTGCGCTCATCACATTAAAGTCTGCTCCTACTGAAACTAGAACCCGGGATCGTCAATACAGAAAGTTGGTCACTACAAACTTTGCCAATGGGTCGGTAACACTTTCAACATTCTAGAAGCTAATCAAAAATTTACTCATGCCGCTTAAGTATGGACTTGATAATTTGCCCGTACGCTAACACGTGTCGCATTATCGTCAAGATGGTCGTACGCCGCCAAGGATCTTCATTATCTAGAGTGGCGTTCCATCTCGGGGGATGGGACCTATCATATTCCCAGCTTAATATTCCTGTGTATGCTTTGACGAGGCCTGTATCCAGTGAGTGGGTCATTCCGATTGTCTTGTTGATAAACAGGTACAGCACAATATGTTTGGAAACGGATTTCGAAAATATTCCGAAGTCGATTTCACTCCTGACGAGCTGTCATAAGGCTTAAATAGCGGTCGGGTGACAGTTCGAGACTATCTGCGGAAAGATAGTGAGCGGTGTGAGGGAAATACGTTTCGAACTTTTCGATTCCGATTGCGATTTCTTTTTCGTGTGACTTAAAATCAGTCCATTCGCTTTAAAGATAATCCAAAAGGTAGAGTTGTATAAGGCTTACACAAACTCTCTGATACTATATTATTTCCCGAATGTCTAGACGTTCTTTGACATTATCAAACGCAACATAGTACTGCGCACAGAAAATTTGCTTTGTGCAGTATTATATGACGTTTGATAAATTTATAGAACCTATATATATTTGTTGGTTTAATTAATGTTCATGAAAATTTACTTGACACTGGCTGAATGCACAAAGTGCGAAGTAAAAAAAGAAATACTCGCCAGTAATAAAACGCGTCTCAATCTGGCCACAAATAAAACAACGCGCTGGCATATTATAAATTCAGCCGATTTTCTCTTTATTTGTTTAAAATGTCAACAGACTCTTTAATCATTCAGAGTCGCTTGTTAGCAATTTAATGCTAAAGCTTGTTTACAAAGAATTTGTAACGAGCTCCTTAAACTCGAAGCATTCATTCGAATCGTGAATATAAGTGAGCTTACAGGATTTTCGCTTCAATCGTTTATGTTGGATGTAAATAATTTGATCCCTGCCTTTCATTTGCTTTCAATCGCGTTTTAAAACATAAAAATTGAATGCAAGGGTTCATTATTATTAAGTAGGTTTCTCTAGTTTTAGTTGTTAGGTTAAACCACGCTTATCAATATTGCCAGTGAAACCATAAAGAGCACTATTATATTAATTACCGATTACGGCAAAATTAAACACTTTGCTGAACACATTTTATGCCGATATCAAAAAAGCATCGCGATTTAAATACAACCACACCATTCCTGAAACTCCCCAGCGCGGGGACTGTAGCATATGCGCGGGGACTGTAGCATATGCGCGGGGATTGTAGCATATGCGCGGAGACTGGAGCATATACGCGGGGCCTGTAACATATGCGCGGGGCCAGTAGCATATGCGCGGGGCCAGTAGCATATGCGTGGGGCCTGTAGCATATACGCAGGGCCTGTAGCAAATGCGCGGGGACTGTAGCATATACGCGGGGCCTGTAACATATGCGCGGGGACTGTAGCATATGCGCAGGGCCAGTAGCATATGAGCGGGGCCTGTAGCATATGCGCGAGGCCTGTAGCATATACGCGGGACCCGTAGCAAATGCGCGGGGACTGTATAACTACTGTCTTTTCATTAGACGATAGGTGGAATACCCTACCTATCATACCTACTTGATAGATCTTTATGAGTGCATGCGCGGGCTCCCTTCCAAGATGCGACGCCCACGGCATTGGCTAACTCTTGCTATATGGTTCATCCAGCACTAAAGCTCCCCTTCTTTCCCCATAACGTAAATCTTGGACGTTGGTACTCACAGAAATTACATCACGGTGGCTATCATATCGCAGGGTGGGCAGTAAACGAGCTCGGAACACGTCCTATAACGTTCATAGGCTACCGTCTGAGGCTTTTATCCAGATTGCCTTGCTCTGCGGCGGAGTGCGGCAATTACTTGTAATTTTATAGTGAATAATTGAGCGGACAGAGGAAACGAATTAGAAATAGGTTGTAGATGGCGTAACTGAGTTCTAGGTCTTGGACTATAATTAAGGTTTGCCCAAAAAATTATCAGAAATGGGTAGTGTAAAGAACATAAACACACCGCGTATGTGGTCCCAAGTGAAGCAGTTCTTTCGGAATTAGCACTGATAGGTATGGAACCCGAAGCGGCCTACGGTCAAACCGCTAAATTATTCTGTCACTGAGATGAAACTAAAGATCTAGAAAAAGAATTGTTTTTTTTTTTTTATTACATTATAGGCAAGTATTTGATCTCGGTCTCACTTGATGTTGAGTGACGATGAGATCTACGATGGAGCATACTTGCCTAGGTAGGAATGCGGCAGTAGATCGAGACGCTACATGCACTAGGCACATGCAGCGCAGCTGATTTGACCCGCCATCCATGAATGGCAACACCGAACATCATGCCGGAACACGGCTAGGCCGCTTGGCGACATGGCTTTGTTCAGTGGGTGGTGACTAACCACGGCCGAAGCCTACCACCAGTAGAGTTGTCACCTAGTTGGCACCACCCAGGGTCACGTGTAGGGTATCTCGAGGGTATTTAATTCTCCTACGGACGAAGGTGACTCGACCCCAAAATTTTTGGTTCCCGTTACGTAGAAAAACAAACCAACTATACGGTCCCAATGACTTGCCTAAATTTTCATTCACTAGGAATTAAACAATTGGGGGAAGAGGGACCCACCACTGACCCTCGGCTTGTTAACTTTTCCAATTATAAACCAAACAAGTTGACCGATAATAAATATACAATCTTTAATAGAATTGTATACTAATTAGGGTCCCGAAACTCATGACAGACAATTCTCAACTGACATCTTAGAGGAGTTCGGTTTTTTGGATTCTTTAATTGTAGATCAACTTGTTTGGTTTATAATTGGAAGCGTTGACAAACCAAGGGCCAGCGGTAGGTTCGACTTCCCCCATTTGCTTAACAATGTATTTCCGCTTAGTATCGCCTAGTTCTATAAATCATATCACTAGGAGTTGTAGTCAAAACTGATAAACTACTTTTATGGCTGACTTAAGATATTATAATCATAATTACGACACATAAATAACCGTCTCGCCCTTCACAACAAGCTGAAAAATATTTCCTCCATTCATGAAAGTAATATTCCACACATATTTCAGGAAAAATGTGACACAATCAAAAACCTATTCATCAAAATTTGGAATAAATTATCCCCTACCAATGGCTGCTATTTAAATGAGACGGAGACTGGAACACGAGCCGAGTGCCGCCGGGACGGATCAATCTTCCCACACAACATTAGTCGACGACACATCAAGTGAACATCAATCACGGAATCCAGAAAATATTTAGAGAAAACACAAGGTGTGAGAAAACAAAAAAGAAATCGTGGTAGGGTCTGGTGGTTCAGTACCTTTTTGCGGCCAGAAATTAAAATGGCCTGATTTTTAATGGCATGAACGATCCAGGTATCGACCTGATTTTCTTTTTATGCGAAAGTTACATATTCACTGTACTATGTGTTTAACCCTTAATAGCCTAGAGTTTCAATTTTGATACCAATCTTTTAAACCGAACGTTCACATTACTATTAGTTTTTTTTATAGGTTGGCTGTACGTATTTTACTGTTGTATAATATTCTTTCCAACGAAATTAAAAAAAAATCAAATGTCATTATTATTAAACACAGTAACATTAAACACAGTAATATTAAAAAAAAACACTTTCGTAAATCAGGCTACTAAGGGTTAAATTAAGGATCACAATGGTTTCAAAGTAAAATATATTTTCAATGACATATTCTCCATTTAAATAATAACTGCTACATTTCCCCATAAAGTAACAATCATTTTATTATTTAAGTTATTGTAATATAAAAGGCTTAATTATGGCCATTTTGTTTTTACACAAAAGAAACTATCTAATACATTTATTTGACTGAAAAAACATTCTAATTTTTTTTAGGATAAACACCCAAATGTTTTCGTTTTCGCCACTTAATCCGGGAACCCCAATTTAGGTAAGGCGGTTCCGAACAAGATGACAGAACGAATAGGTAATTTGTCGGCGACAGACATGAGATGGATATCCATTTCTGAACGATGTATTAATAAGAACAACCACAACTCATAAACGGTAATGTATATTGATGTTTTAACGAGGCCTAGTCGGGAATATTTGTAACATAAAAATACGCTTGCTAACCATGTTTTATGGATGAAAAATATTCTGTATTGATTTTTTATATTTACGCGAATACTACACATTGAAATAAAACTGGTATTAAAATTAGTATAGGTGGCCTCTTATGTATTTCATAATTTTAATGTTTGTTAGCAACAATTCCAAATATTCAAACAAATTCTATAGCTAATAATAGTAGTACCTAGTAACTTGTAATGATATACTTAGAGTTCCAACATTGTTCTCACATACACATAACAATGTACTGCTCAAAAAGCGCGTTTTAAAAAGAGCAACCATGGTGTTTTTTGCGCGTTCTTCTCCATAGGAACGGCATTCCGAACGGGTAGTAAAGTTGTAGCTTAGCATTTAACTATTTTGGCAATTCATAAGTATGGTAATGGTTTACATGAATAAAAATTATTCTGATTTTGTACTCAGAGTACTCAAAAACTATCGTTGAAATGTGGGAGCACTCCATTGCACCGTAATCCCTTGCTGGCGCTATGGGCGTGTTAGTGCGGTTCTATTCGCTTAAATTGCCAGCAGTAATTAAATAACAGACACTACACAAGTCTATTCGGCACGACGTAAGTTTAATTTAAGCGAATAACTCGGCAACCACCGCAAGATGCGTGGGGGCTTTGCAATCACATTACTTGAATTGGAATATGTTGGTTCCGTATCCTTGGATTTTAAAGAATTTCCACAAAGTAAACACACATTGCATAAGCAGTGATAGCCAAGTTGGTAGAACGGTTGCCTCAGTAACGAGGATTGCAGGTTCGAACCCCGGCTCGCACCTCTGGGATTTTTCATGTGCGAATCTCATTTTCAACCATGATTATCACTTGCTAAACGGTGAAGGAAAACATCGTGAGGAAACCTGCATGTCTAAGAGAACCCCTCGAAAGATGTGTGAAGTCCGCCAATTCGCACTGGGCCAGCGTGGTGGACTATGGCGTAATCCTCCTCGCATTGAGAGGAGGCCCGTGCCCAGCAGTGGGACATTAAAGGGCTGGAACTAAACACACATTTTGTTTGTCCGATATAGTTCGAGGATTTCTAAGTAAAAAAAAATCTTATATTTTGCAGACGTTTATAACCGTACAAGATTTTAGACTCAGCTGGATTTTAATGATGTGGGATCAATTTCAGCACTAAAACGTTGTTGCTTAACCTATGAGAAAGCTCAAAATCGCTCAACGCGCAATGGATAGATTTCGGTGCGCTTAAGTATACAACCAACATAGCTCTATGAATTTCAATGCGGATGTGACATTAGATGGGGCACATACCTTGACGTATCGATGGCCGTTGGGGCAGAATGATTTTATGATGGCGGCCACGAGTCGGAACACTAGGAAGGCCCCCCGAAATGGACCAATGACACGCGTACTAGCAGAAAGCCGGTACACGAGTATAACTGCGCTTTCTTGACCCATGTTCGACCTGTGTCGCTTTTGAGTATGCAGACCTTACAATATAATAATACCAGCCCTTTTTAATGTCCCACTGCTGGGCACGGGCCTCCCCTCAATGCAAGGGGGATTAGGCCATAGTCCACCACGCTGTCCCAGTGCGGGTTGGCGGACTTCACACATCTTTCGAGGTGTTCTCTCAGACATGTAGGGTTCCTCACGATGTTTTCCTTCACGTTTTAGCAAGTGATAATCGTGGTTGAAAATGAGATTCGCACATGAAATTCTAGAGGTGCCAGCTGGGGTTTGAACGATCCTCGTTACGAGGCAAGCGCTCTACCAACTTGGCTATCACTGCTTGACATGCTATGCTGACCTTAGTCTACACTTTTTTTTATTCCAGTACATTCGCTGTCAGTATGGATTATAGTCGTTTGAACTTATATTCTGGCGGACTGTACTAAAAGCTTGCGCCCAAAATGGCTATACTAACCGGATTTTCAGCCGTCGAAAACTCTAAATGTACAAAAATTTTGATATTTCGTATAAGGTTTGCAGTAGTCTAATTCCTTGTCGCATTTTTGTTTTGAAGTTGGATTTTAGTGTACTCTCTGTTTTACTTTTTGTGCAGTGTCTCCAAATTTATACAAACATTTCGTCCATTGAAATAGAACTTATTTTACAGATTTTGTCGCGTTTATTTTATATGTTTACGTTCCCGACGTTCCGGCTGCTTTACAGCAACTATGGTCACGGGAGGACTGAGGTGTTAGACGTCTAGAGTCATAGGTTGTACTGGGGTACCCTCATATTTCGTACAAGCGTTTGTGTGTGTTGTGGTTGTTAGTGTGGGACCGTATAGTTAGTGTGGTCGTCTAGCGATATTAATATTTAAAATTATGGTGACCCGTGTTCATTCCACGCGAGTGTATATTCTAAAACAACACGTAACTACGCCTTTGAACTTAAATGCCTCTAAACCGCGAATTTACATCCAACCAGCGCAACACACCTCACTTTATAACACCGTCTCGGGGAAATTACACGTCACACCCCATCGACTTACTGCGAATAAGATAATGCCGCGGAATAATCACAGAGCTCACCCTTTCATCGGTTTTAACTAAATACCGTTAAATCCACTTGTAAAGCAGTATTCGTAGGTACTTCGCATTCTGTGTTACCTGGCTTAAGTTATAGGTTTTGAGCGGGGTACGGTGAAAGGTACAGTAGCGGGTAGGTAATACTGCATACAAGACAAGGCCGTAACCAGGTTTAGCGGAAAAGGGAAGATCTTCCAGCCAGGCGGGTGGGATGGCAGGCGGGGCGGCCGCTATGCCCCGACGGTTATTCTCGGGATCTTGTATATATGTTAAGTGCTCCGAAAACTCTCATAACGCGATTCAGGATTGTATTGAGAATTGGACTCTATTTACTTCAGGGGGGTTGAAGCCAGTTCGGGGTTTGGGTTCCTGGTGTGGACCAGAGACATTAGACCTTTGTGTGAAACGCTTGGGTTTTCTAAGGCACTTCGGGGAGGGACGGGCCGTCGAATTTTCAATACTATTTCGATCGCTCTACGCTTGTAATGTGGACGGTGTTATAACAAATTATTTACATTCCCTTAATCAAGTCGTTGGTGCTAACATTGTAAGGCAGTATACTAATTGAGTTTTAGTCTGCGGAGTATCGGCTGCGCGATTGTGGATATAAATCTACTTATTTACTACATTTTAGTAGGTTACCCAACAGATTCCAATTCAACTGTATGACCGTTTAAAAGGAACGAAATTATGTTTGCATTACACCATACTACCAAAATATTTGATAGGACCACGCAAGACAATTAACTTTATACCGGGACTCGCCGAGGGTCAAACCTCGGTGTCTTCATTGGACACCACTGTAGATAGCTGTGGTGGGAGAGTGTGGCGGGCCTAGTTTAAAAAAAAAACAGACTACGCAACCGAATGGTTCGGATCCACCACTCGCTGTGTTTACATAGTACATTTACATGTTTCAATTCATAACTGAATCGGTCGATACAAGACTTGTTGTGAGGTTGTGAATCGGATGGGCAGGTGGTAAATTGTTTTACTCCGAGTAGGTATAGGTTTAGATCTCGTTGCTGTGTCGCTTAGTGTCTGTGATATAAGTGTCCGGTGTCAGCAGTGTCGCCGTGAATACATAACATAAACTTATTTCAGTCACGACACACCTCAACTTAAAAAACATTCACACGCAGAGAACATACACATTAAAACATTATTAGACTTGAAAAAAAATCATTTTTAATATTAGACAGACAGTTATTACTAAAACAGTAAATTACTTACACGACATTTTTTCCACGTTTTACTGGCAACACCATTACCTAGGTGCCATTAAACGGGTGTTACCCTAATTACCTCATTTTAGGCGTACAAATCCAGCCTAAAACTAGGTTTTAGACGAGCATAATCTAGACAAATTATGACGTACTCGCTAAGAACTGACTAAGACAAATTACTGTAAATTTAAGACTATAGTAAATTTATTTTGTCGGTGTATCGCGAGGATCTTGAAGATGTATATAGAGGATTCTTTCGTATTTTTACAATGTAGGTATAAGAATAATTGCATTCAAGCAGTGATAGCCAAGTTGGTAGAACGCTTGCCTCGGTCACGAGGATTGCAGGTTCAAACCCCGGCTCGCAATTCTGGGATTTTTCATGTGCGAATCTCAGTTTCAACCATGATTATCACTTGCTAAACGGTGAAGGAAAACATCGTGAGGAAACCTGCATGTCTGAGAGAACCCCTCGAAGGATGTGTGAAGTCCGTCAATCCGCACTGGGCCAGCGTGGTGGACTATGGCCTTATCCCCCCTCGCATTGAGGGGAGGCCCGTGCCCAGCAGTAGGACATTAAAAAAAAGGGCTGGAATTATTATATATAAGAATAATATCGCCAAACCAACACACATACCGTGCGGTCCCAAAAATAAAAAAATCATGTGTACAATGGACTGAGAAAGATAACATTATACAGGATGTGTTGTAATCAACATAAATAATTAATGATACTTATATGTGGTAAAACCATTTATTTGAATAATATTAAAAATTACTTAAAATTATTGTGCTGCGCGTAATGAGTGGTAGAGAAGAGAGAGAGGCCGAAAGTTGCCATCTCTCAAAATACATGTCATAATGTTGCTATATAAAAAAAAATATTTACTTTGTGTACAGGATATAAGTGGCTTCGTAGCGAATATTGAAAGTAAATATAAGGAATCACATATTGATTTCTTATATTTACGCGAATAAAAAATATATATATTACAGCATGGATTCAACCCATGATTCTCTAACCCCCAGAGTTGGAATTTGCCGTGAATCTTTTCATGAATCGTACGCATTTTTTTATGTTTTTTTAAATTGATTTTAACTTGAAATCATAATAGAAGTCAATCTAAATGTGTTTTAAATGGGAAAAAACAACAAATTACTAGACTATAGACGTAAATCTGAAATGTAAATTAGAACTAGATTCGCTTGAGCACACTCATATATCTGTTTCGCTCGCACGCCGGGTAGCACACGAAGCGTTGTGTTGTAATCGCGTTTACAATACATTGCGCTTTCAGAAATGAACACATTTAATCCATGACTTTCAACATAGTGATTTCTATCATTATAGGTGTTAAAATTTTAGTTACCACTCCCCTTCACCCCGTATAGATATCAAACATATATAACTTGGCTGCAAAAATTCCCACTCAGTATTCAAAATGACTAACCCAAAAATTCCTGTATTGCTGTATTTTTACTGGTGGTAGGCTTCGGCCGTGGTTAGTCACCACCCACTGAACAAAGCCATGTCGCCAAGCGGCCTAGCCGTGTTCCGGCATGATGTTCGGTGTTGCCATACATGGATGGCGGGTCAGATCAGCTGCGCTGCATGTGCCTAGTGAATGTAGCGTCTCGATCTACTGCCGCCTTCCTACCTAGGCAAGTATGCTCCATCGTAGATCTCATCGTCACTTACCACCAGGTGAGATCGAGATCAAATACTTGCCTATAATGTAATAAAAAAAAAATTGCCATTCAACTCCCAGGATCCAACATTAACGGCCAACAAATCGTGCAACAGAATCAGAATCAGAATATTTTTTATTCACGTAGACCATTATGTACAGTACTTAAGAATCGTGAAACGTTACAAAAATAGTATGCTACTTCTTTAACATGTTGATCAAACTCGATCCCTCAGTGAACATAGCGCTCAAATCTCCACTAGGTACGTATATACTGATCCGGGCACAGCAATTAATTCGAATAAGTGATGGTTTCTGGTACCCAGCTCGGCAGGGATAATTCCTGATGACAAATGGTCTTGGATATAGGCGAGGGGGGCGGGGGAGGGGTGCCTAAAAGGTCGCGTCTTGAGACGTTAGTTACGGGTTAAATTTTAAGGGTTAAGCTCTAAATTCTCTGTTGGCGCTCGTTGGGCTGTAAGAAAGCTATTTTATTACGGGATTTTGTTCGATGGATCTATACAGATTTGGAATTTGTTTTGTTTTTGAGCGAACTGTTATCAAAACTATGAAGTAATTTTTGTCGCCGTATACTGAGATTTTCATTTTGAGATCATTTTAAGTCCTGGGAGAATTGCATATTAATTGGGGCATTGGGGCCCCAACACTCGTGATAGACAATTTCTCGACTAACATCTTAGGGGAGTTACAGTAACATCGGAGTGTCAGTGGTGGATCCCTCTTTCCCCTATTTGTTTGACATGTTTATGTTTTGTCATCGGCATGTCTCTTCGTTATTAAACATCACCCTATAATCCACCGACCTTTATTTAAAACCAATACGATCGATCCCTCAATAAAAACAAAAAACATTCGAATCAATACGCAACACAACCGCAAAATGGAGCAACGAAACAAGGCGTACACTTAAAACTCCACCGGATCTGTAACGCGAACAGGGAAGCGGCCGTGGATCCGGGATCCGGGAACACGGATCCGGAAATGGAATTTTAAATCCACACACTGTATAGTTAACGGAGAGTCCGTGCAACGTGCGCCTCGCTTGCGAATAATTATTATAAAACGTGCGTCGAATATGAATTGTGAATGAACTTAATAGATTTATTGACCACAAATGTACGAAGTCCAACATTTTATGTCATCATGGTATTCCAATTGTTAATTAGATTCTAAATTACATTTCAGAATCAGCAACAGAATATTTTTATTCATGTAAACGATTGAGTATAGTACTTATGAATCATCAAAATTGTTACAAAACGCTAAGCTACAACTATACCACCCGTTCGGAATGCCGTTCCTATTGCGAAGAACGGGCAAGAAACTCGTTGATAGCTTATTAAAAAGATATTTTAACATTTTTGAGCTCTACATTGTTGTGGGTATGTGAGAACAATGTAGGAACGCTTAGGTAGGCTTGAGTAGCTGGTCAAAAGAGTATAAATGTTTATTTAATAATAATAAATTAATAATTTCGTATTTAAATCTCTTAACTGACCATAAAAATGTAAGAGTATATTTCTATACGGTACTCTACGTATACGACAAAAAGTGCAAAACCCAATTAAAAAAGTTGCGTTGGTTTTTGAGTTTTGCTTAAATTCTTTTAAACTAGGTAAAAGAATTTAAGCAGAACTCAAAAACCTTACGTCACAATAATTTAGGTAGGTACTAAATATAAATAAACTCAAAGAGAAGTAATCCCGCCTTGGTGTGTACTAAAGGCAATTTATGCCTCGTATTCGAAAGTGCGAGGCAGGTGTGCCTCGAATACTGCAGCCATTTAGAGGTAAGGGCAGAGTGGGGTACATATTTGTGGCGCCACTATCGGCTATGTACGTGACTTAAGGACTTAATCCATTAACTTGATTCCTCGTTCCAAACTTTCTCGACCCTCTTGGCTAAATTACATGTAACTTGAACATTTTTCTCCAATTACCGAAGCTTTTTTGTGTGTCTCGAGACATTTTGTAAAGGTGAAAACCTAATTTGTACAATAAAATGTTGTCACTTAATTGTACGAAGCATTTTTTTTTTTCATAAATATATACTTACCTATATACAGCGTGACTCTGATAGAATATACAACAATTTATAATAATAATGTTATCACTATAGAGACTTTTTTAGGGAACAGTACGTGAACTACAATCCTTTTTAACCGACTTCAAAAAGGAGGAGGTTCTCAATTCGGTTATTTTTTTTTATGTTTGTTACCTCAGATCTCCGTCATTAATGAACCGATTTGCAAAATTATTTTTTTTATATGAAAGGATATGCTTACAGATTGGTCCCATTTTTTTTTCAAAAAATTGTTCTTTACGTATCGTTTCGGTAACGTAACTACTTCCATCCCTGTCACACCACAGATTTCATTAATAAGTATAACAGTGACAGAATGTTTTCTCGATGACGTTGCAAGGTGACGTTACAAACCTGACGTTTTGAGATGGACCACCGTATACCACCACCAATCCATGTAGAGCCTCTGAAACTCGCGATATACTGCATGATTCAGAAAAGGGTATATAGAGACTCGAACCTGTACTTCTTTTCTTCTTCTTCATCTTCCCAACAAAATCACAAGTCTCATTTTAGTGTTCTATTTTTATAATTACATTTCGGAACTCTCACTTCACATAATGATGACAAAGTAAGCGCACGTTCAAGATTTAGTATACCCTTTCTGAATCAACCTTTATAACTCACGTAAAAAGACATTCTCACTCGTCGCTCACACACCTTATCAAGACAGTGAAACTGGCTCGCAATGTGTAATTTCCACGGGGCGTCTTAATTTGGCTCCGTTTGTAATTAAGGGGACAACCCCGGGCTCCGTCAAATTAATTACATCTATTAGAGATAATCACCCTGGAAACTCTAGACGGTGGTATTTTTCCCCTTTTTAAGGGTAGCATATATGAAGTTTTGGTGTTCGTCTCTAGAGGATTTAACACGGATTCTGTTGTGTGAATTATTGTTAACTTGCCGCCGCTGGGAATGTTATATTTCGTTATTATATATATACATACATATCGCCACATGAACACACCAACTATACGGTCCAACACTAAGCAACGCTTGTATTACGGCCAGAACCATGGTTACGGGAGGACTGAGGTGTGAGACGTCTCAATGACATCGTTTGAATTGGGGTACCCTCATATTTAGTAGTTGTTTGCGGTCCAATCTACGCAAAACGTGCTCAGAGTGTCTTGAGGTCTTGGAATGGAGCGCTTGGTTCCGGATTTAATTATATTAATTACTGGATCCCAAGTCGGTGGTAAACGTCGGGAACGTAAAAACATGCAATAAAAGCGATAAAATTTGTAGAATAAGTTTTATTTCAAGAAAATAATATATTTATTTAGCAAAACAAATTATGTAAATTGCAAATGCTAAAGTCCCAAAATGAAAGAAAAAAAATATTCACGCTCCAAGTGAACACGTAACGTATAAACAATAAAATTCAATAATTCATAACGATCCCGTATACGGAGCAAAAGAAAAATCACGTGTTGAATTTAACGGTGTTTAGTTACGACACGGCGACGCAACGACTCACGGAAATACACCATTTCACCGTTTGAACGGGGCGTTCGTTGTTATGAAAACAGGAGTTTTCGCCGAGTTTCCGGGACCATTCAACGGTGTAAGGAAACATCGGAAAGATTTATTAAATTCAACGGAAAGTCCCCCTTGGGGCGGGCGCCGCCGCGTATATTGTAATGGGTACCATGTGTGGCGGATGATGGCATATTATTTGAAATATTTTACGCTGTGGTCAGTGATGGAAGGAATTTATGGTGGGATTCGCGATCATGTTTATGTGTGTATGTTTTTTATAATACTTTTCCGGCATAAAAAAGTTTTATTTCATTAATTATTGTTAACGTAACAATTAATTAAATATGAGGGTACCCCGTCTCAAACTATGACACCAGGACGTCAACCACCTCAGTCCTCCCGTGACCATGGTTTCTGTAAAGCAGCCGAAACGTCGGGAACGTAAAATCAAAATAAAAACGCGATAAAATCCTTAAAAAACAGTTTTATTTCAATGTGTAGTATTCGGGTAAATATAAGAAACCAATATTGTTAACGGCTTGTATTGAACATATTCAGACAAGATTATTGTAATAATTTCAATTTCGGAATGAAAAAAATCTTTAATGTAAATTTCAACGCTGAGTAGTTTTTGAGAAAAATACCTATGACAACGACAAACACATCGTATTTCCATTTGACGTACAGAATCCTAATTGACGATGAGTTTCAAATGCCTAAAGCATATGTAGGTAGTCGAACTAAAGAACAAAGTAAAGTCAAAGACAATGAACCAAAACCAATATATCATAACATTATTCGAATTACAATTTCAAATTTTGACTTTATTTTGAGACTACGAAAATAATTCGAGAACTTGCCAGACTAAAAAAATAAACTCGCATCTCATTGAACAATAACCCAATGTGACATTAAGTTCACCCAATTTATGGCAACACCGCCCATAATGACAGAGGTTTTGCCCATTATACCACTGTTAATGGCCACCCCAGCGCACTCTGGCTAACAAAGTTGAAACTGTGTTTTACTGCTAATCAAAATTCAACTATGCTAATTATTATTTCAGAACACTATTAAACTCAGCTTCGAACGACATTTCGCAACCTATTTTGGGAGGTTTAATTACGTAAGCTGGCAATACTTTTAGTATATTAAAGTCAAAAGGTCAGCGATAATGTTAAAAGCAATTTAGTTTGATTTTTTAACATCATCATTCATTCATTCAATCATCATGGGTACTTATAACTTTATAAAAATTATGAATAAATACTCGACACTGGCAAAAATGGTGCGATTTTGTAGCCGACAGCCAATAAAAAAATGAGAAGAAAATGAGTCGCCTCTACGCTTGACGCATATACTTAAGAGATATTTTAAATGAGTAGGATAATAATAAACCGCGCCGTCATTTCTTAAAAGACATTTAATTGAAACTGATTTTTCATTCGATTTTTAAATGTTATTTTTTTCTTATAAATCTTATTTAAACTTAATACGCACGTTTCAATGCAATGCATATTATGAATTCTATTATACGTATGTAGCGATATTTTTAAAACATGACATAATATGATACTACTAGCTGCGCCCCGCGGTGTTACCCGCGATTAAAAAGTATGTCCCGATGTCATTTTCTGACCCCTAAGCTACCTATGCAAACAATCATGTCAATCCTTTGATCTATCAAAAATTAAAACAAATCTATCCCACGGGAACCATACATTTTACTGGGATAAAAAGTAGCCTATGTGCTATTCCAGATTATAATCTATCTCTGTGCCAAACTTGGTCCAGATCCGTTCAGCCGTTCTTGCGTGATTGAATAACAAACATCCATCCATCCCAACTTTCACATTTATAATATTAGTGGGATACTCATAGGATACGTTAAGAAAGGGTTTTATGAACATAGACGTTAAAAGTAAAAAATATCATAAAAAAAAAACGAAATTTAATAGACTTGGTAAACTTTACACAATTAATTTAAAACGTCCTATCATCACAAGTTCTTTACTAGGTATCCAAAAACTAATCAAATTTCAGCTCAGTTTTTTAAAGTTGTTGACTTCTGTAGACAAGATAGATTTTATGAAAATGAAATTATATTAAAATCCAAAATTAATTTAATAGGGAGTGAAACTCTAACTTTTAATGTTTGCTGAAAATATTAATAAGAATAATGGTTCGAATATTATGAGCATTTTAAAGGACTGACGATAACGAGGATCGCAAGTTCTAACCCTGGCTCGCACCTCTGGGATTTCTTGAGTTATGCACTTAGTAAAAAGCGGTTATTTTAATATTACAAACAGACACTACAATTTTATTTATTTGTATAGATGTATAGATAAACATGTCCAAGACATTTTAAACAGGTACCTACTAAAAGAACGTTCGTAGATCAATTTCCAAATTTATGTAATTTTAAATCAACGTACAATGGTATTGCGAACCGTTTGAACGAAGACAATTGCATTGTAGACCTATTGCGAGTGGACGAAAAAGTTATATGAATTCGGGGGACTCCAGTGTTTTGGTTAACTGTGGTTCTTAGTCCGAGTTTCCGGATTGTTTCCAAGGTTCGCTGCGAACTCGCAAACCGGTTGTTCATTTAACCAAATGAGTTGTGAATGTATATTATAAATTTACTGAAGTATTTTAGATCTTAAATACAAAACGTTAGGGTTGTTTTTTTATTGAATGGCAAATATTGTGATGGTCGTTCAAAATTTTTGGGATGATATCAGTGTGTAAAGGAAGGACAAAGTTTTTGGATTTAATTTTGGTACCTACTGATATAAAAATATTATAGTTAGGAATAATAATAATATCGCCAAACGAACACACCATACGGTCTCACACTAAGCAACGCTTGTATTATGGGTACCGTACAATGAACTGAGGGCGAACTCAGTATAATACAATACTTATATAGATATTAAACATCCATGACTCTGACACCAACAATCGTGCTCATGACTACAAAACTTTACCCCTACTAGGATTCGAACCTCGAACCTGTAATTAGGTACAGAAAGCAGCTTAACTACAACAACAATACCAGCCCTTTTTAATGTCCCACTGCTAGGCACGGGCCTCCCCTCAATTCGAGGGGGATGGGGACAGGGAGGGGGAGCTTCACTTCCAACTGTATTAATCAGGACATCACAAGACTTTTTATAGGTCACCAATCCCAATGGCATATTGATCATATCTCAACATAGCCCCCAACTGCAGTGTTGCCAGTGCATTTAATTTAAAATGTATTTTCCCGTGTCCACTCAAATTTGCATAAGTTAATTGGCGTATACCGTGTCGACTCATTTCATATAACGGATTTAATTATCATGGAATACCAAAACGGTTGAATGCACTCAAATGTTCCACTTATTAAAGTTTGTATGAAAAACTAGCTCGTTTTGTATGAAACAGAGTGGCGTGGGTACTACTAGGTACTATCGGACTAGGTGGGGCAGTGCCCCAAACCTCAAGGGGCTCTCCAGCCCCCATGGACGATGTTCAAAAAACCAACATGGAAAATTATCTGCTGCCTTACACATAACATAATAATAATACCACCCCTTTTTAATGTCCCACTGTTGGGCACGAGCCTCCCCTCAATGCGAGGGGCATTAGGCCATAGTTCACCACGCTGGCCCAGTTCGGGCTGGCGGACTCCACACGTCTTTTGAGGGGTTCTCTCAGACAGGCAGGTTTGATTGGCACTGACTGCGAATTAATTACATATATGATTACGTCAGGTAAGATAGAAGAAGTTAGTTATTGAGATGAAATTATTTTTGCTGCTCACTTTTCTTGAAGTCGGTTTAATTTTGTTAAATGTTTTTATTAAGTTTAAATCGTGCCTTTAGTCCTACTGAACACGCATCTGTTGTATGACGTGAATAATTTAAATTAAGCAGCACTTGAATTAACATAACATTGCCGCTATATATTAAGTAGAGTTTCTCAAGTACTAGACGGGACATAATATCGAAAACATGAGCTGTGTGCGGCGTTACAAGTCGGTGGCAATAGGCCAAAGGTTCCGCACAGCTGTGACGTGTACTCTGTATTTATTGAGACTATTATTAATAATGTATCGTGTGATATACATTTTGAGTGAGTCTTGAAATTACTTTGCGTTCTATGAGCTCGGCAGTACTTGCAAATTTGTGTTCTTCCAAATATCAGTATAAGTAAGCCAATCCTTTTTAATTTAGAAGAATTGGTCTGTGAACACAGTATATACTAGATTTTTTTAATTTTATTCCATGGCTTTGGGTACCAGCCCTTTAAAAGCTCTGAATTGAAGTATTTTCATACTGCTATCAGTAAGGCCGTCGATGATATACTAATTTTTTTGTGGATATGTTGGGACACCTTGAAATTAGGTGTCAGTATTTTAATTTCCTACACTTGTACATAATTATAAACACAACCGTTATAATAAGTGATTGTACTTCAAAGAAGGTCAAAATTGAAAGCTTCAATTCTCAATTCCACGCCAAAATACCATAAATAGACATTAAAAAAAAAACAATTTTACCAAAACTTCCAAATTTTTCATATTCTCAAGAAAATCTCTCAAATCACCAAGAAAACCGACATTGAAATTTTCTTAGTAGAAAAAGAAAATGTGACGTTTTTAATTAATTAGGGATGGCCCTTTAAGACACAATCAAGTGTCTAATGAGTGTTGTTATTTCTTTGTCTCCGTTAACTGCGAACGCCGCTGTGACGCAATCGTAATTGGATGGAACCTCTGTACGTTGTGTACTCATTAATTTTATTTTCAACGATTTAAATTAATTAATCAATTAAAGGCTGCTGACGAACGTACATTAATATTACTTGCTGAAACTAAGTAAGATAAAAAAAAACTGACTGAAACTCTACATGACGATAGCTTACATTCCAGGATAGTGTAAACGATATATATTTAATCCCGGGAAATTAATGTAATTTTCCCTCACGCATGCTTAGTCGCCTTGTCTACTCTACGTTAAATCATAAAAATAAATCCAAGTTATTCTAATCAAGGAAACCATACCTCGGTAAGACCCTGAAACTACTTTAATAGCACAGAACAAAACACTTAAGGAAAGTAATAACAAAATTCGCAGACGATCAGAATCCGTTGATTCTATAAACAGCATCGCGACGATACGGGGTCGGTCTCTACCCAGCTATTCATGTAAGTCAATTACATTAAGAGGTACTTAGAAGCATAAAAAAATATTGATTTACAATCCTTTATATGGCTTGATCAAAATAGAAAGGCCATAAATAATTTTGATTAGATAACATCTATTTGCAATGGGAATGTGGGTCTTGAAACTCGGAATTTCATTAAAGCATTAAGAGTTGATGTTGTTGTTATTTTGTTGTATTTATAATCGTATTTCTAAAGCAATAAGGTTTTCTGTGCCAAGGATACCGTGATCGAATCCTGGTAGGGACAAACTATGCGCTATGACCACGAATCTTTTTACCCGAGTCATAGATATTATATCTATAAAAGTATGATATACTGCGTTCGCCCCCAGTCCATTGTACGGTAACCGTAATACAAGCGTTGCTTAGTGTGGGACCGTATAGTTGGTGTGTTCGTTTGGCGATATTTTTTTTTGGTTTATCTTCCCCCTGTTTTTGGGGTTAAATAACTGACACACGGTCCTTGGCCAAGTGTGCCACCTTTTGCATGATGGGAACTATGGTGACGATGATGAATTTTGGAGAAACTTGCGTGTGAGACGGCAAGTGTTGAGTATAACTGCTTTTTGTATGAGTGTGAGTGTATTATTACGATGGTTGTTTGTATGAAGAAAAAAGGAAGAGCAATCTATTGTGATAAGACGTTATCATCTCCAACTTTCTCCCATTTCACACGCCTTTTGTGTTACGCACTCAATTCGCGCTTTTCTCGGAAACAAAAACAAGATTTTGTTTTAATGTTACTGGACAAAGTTAAATTGCTGTTCCAATTAAGATTCTTACATTCTTATTCCGCCATTTGTAAATGAGCCTCCCTTTTTCGCTGCGTTTTATTAGATTTTTTTATCGTTGCGATGAAATATGGATAATTATTGCTCGCCCCAGATTGTTTTATTCGAAAGGAACAACTTTAATGGCTTGCGAAACTGAGCAGAAATAAATTTGCTGATAAGTCTTATTCATAACTTATTTGCACCTAAGCCATCTGTCAAATAAGTTATGTATATCGAACAAAAAACAAAATCAAAATCAGTAAGGCATGTTTTAATTCGAATTGGTGTGGATATGATTATAGGTGTATAACCGGGTCAGCATTATAGATAATGTAAATCCCGGAAAATAGAAGAGTTCCCCTGGGATAACCAAAGATAAGAATTTATCACTCAATTAATGACAATAGATTTTTATTGGAACCCTAATACGATCAAGAAATATGGGTCAACAATACGAAGTATGTATCTCCCAACGAGCCCTTCTGAGATGAATACAGGTATTGTTTTAGTAAATAAATTTAATTTTGCAAAGTAGTTCATAATTTTACAAAGATACGTATCAATTTTTTTTTAATAAATTGCCTCCCTATTTTAAGACATGATCTAGTTTGGATAGTACCTATAGTACCTTCGGGGGCGAATGGACTGGACTAATGGACTGAGGGCGAACTCAGTATATAATACTTATACACATATTAAACATCCATGACTCGGGTACAAACAGTCGTGCTCATCACACTAAGCTTGTGTCCCTACTAGGATTCGAACCCGGGACCCTCGGCGCAGAAAGTAGTGTCACTACCACTGCGCTAATCAGGCCGTCAAAAGTAAGTATTTTATTCTCTTTGCTCACGCCCATCAAACTGTAACAAAATTACTTAATCGAACTTTTTGCCGACACACTTAAGCGAACGAACGTTTAAACGTCAATCCGCCTCCTAACATTACCGTACAGTGTCGGAGAAAATTGCTTCTGACACTTTGGGTAATTGTACGCGACTGTACCCTTAAATATTTGCATGTTTCGAACACGCCGCCCTTCGATTTTGAACCTTAATACTAGTAGCATAAGAGCTATGATGTTTTACGTGGTAAATGTAGCAAATAGTTTCTGACTAGTTTGTCACGCTAAAAGTTTTTTGTTCGGTTATTTATCGACGTAAATATTTCGTGGATGGAAAAGTTACCTAGAAATGAGGCACATAATGTTTAATATTGTTTGTGCTGCAAGCTTGGTCGCATTAAGATGATTCTAACCTATAGCTATTTAAAATTAAAATATAGTTAAACCTTAATCTTAAACGAATACATTATACGGACGGAGTGTAAAGAACAATATTTTGAAGCCCATAAACCAAGCCGATTTGTGTAGTACACGCGAATTACAACCTTACGCATTCGCAAATTTGCGTGTTCTAGACCATTCCCGCTTGGTTTTATGGACTTCAAAAGATTGTTCGCGGCACTCCGTTTTTTGTTTTTTTTTATTACATTATAGTCAAGTATTTGATCTCGATCTCATCTGATGGTAAGTGACGATGAGATCTAAGAAGGAGCATATGTACTTGCCTAGAAGGTACCTGTTCACTCTCGACTTGAAAACACCCAGATTAAAGTCAACGGGGAACAAGATTATTTCATAATCTGAGCTCTTAATAGGCATAAAGTAGGTACAGGCCTGCTTTCTTAGTTAAAGTACTCAACGCTGCCCCAGTGCGAGGTGGCGCACCTATCAACTGTTTTAAAAATCGTTAAGTTCTCGAAGACATGCAGGTTTCCTCACCATCACCATTTAGCACCTTTAAATTACATTTGCGTCCAATTCCAGGGTTTCCAACATACGTATAAATGGTTCTCGACGCATCCTGAGCAGTCGACAACCTGAAAATTGGCTCATTCTGTTCCCATGATGGAAAACAATAATTCTACCTCCTGCGCAGAACCTTACCTCTCATAGCAATAGTAGGCAGCAAAGCAAACCCATAGAGCAGCACCCAAAATATTTTTCTATACAACTTCATATTGTTGTGCGTTGAAAGTCACTCATGGTTTTACTGTCCTCTAGTAACAACTCCCCAGTATCTCCATATACACCTGTAACAAATAATAAATTATAAATATCGCCGAACGAACACACCAACTATACGGTCCCACACTAAGAAACGCTTGTATTAAGGGTATGGGTAGGGCGAACTCAGTAATTAATACTTATAAAAAAATACAACCGAATTGAGAACCTCCTCCTTTTTGAAGTCGGTTAAAAATGAGGCAGCGCGTTCAGGCAGTACATGGCTAATGACGTGATATTGCCGCGATGTGATTGGTCAAAATTATCACTCACTGCATTTCATGAGTCTGATTGGCGCAGACCTAGCATTCGTTACCTTGCAACAATGCTATCGTACAACAATATAACAAATCACAGACTGGAAAATTCTTGCGTGATGTTCACAATCAAATTAATATCACAACAACGTAAAACCGACTCTATTTATATCTAAAGATAGAGTCTAGATTGAGTAGGCATGTATAAGCAGTATCAAAGTTTTGTTTAGAAATCAGGATGTTTACTGACTACACGAAGGGAAGTACTGACAAGATAATTTATACCGTGAAGGTATGGGCTTGTAACCTTGGGTGTAACTTGTTAGGGAAGTTGCTTCGTTCGATAATTTGTTGGCGGGTGTCTTAGTAAAGCATTTAAAATTCTTCATTCAGTAAGGGCTATATTCAATAGGTTATACAAAATCAAATGATAAAAAAATACCAGCCCTTTTAATGCCTCACCGTTGGACACGGGCCTCCAATCAATGCGAGGGGGATTAGGCTATAGTCCACCACGCTGGCCCAGTGTGAGTTGGCGCTCTTTGCACGTCTTTCGAAGGATTCTCTCCGGTTTCCTCACGATGTTTTCCTTCACCGTTTAGCAAGTGATAATCATGGTTGAAAATGAGATTCGCTCATGAAATCGCAGAGATGCGAGCTGGAGTGTGAACCTGCGATCCTCGTTACCGAGGCTATCGTTCATACCAACTTTGTTACGACGGCTCATTTGCATCATTAATGATTATGCAGATTTTTTTTTAAGATTTAAATTGATCAGGTGGTCTCCAAATAATTTTGGAGCAATATTTATTAACTACTCTACATGCAAAAAGAATCATAGCTTCCTTCTTCAAAACAATCGTTCAGCTGGGGTTCTTTATATTATCTAGGCCAGTTAGATCGCTTACAAAATAACTGCAAATAATAATAATATCGCCTGACGAACACCAACTATACGGTCCCACATTAAGCAACGCTTGTATCATGGTGCCGTACATTGTACTGCGGGCGCATCCAGTATATAATACTGATATAGATATTAAACATCCATGACTCGGGTACACACATTCGTGGTCATCACACAACATTTGGTCCCTACCAGGATCCGAAACTGGGACCCTCGGTTCAGAAGGCAGGGAAACTACCAACTAAGCTCATCAGGTCGTCCTATCAAAGCACCATCTATTAAGGGTATTTAAAACGAAATTAAACGGAATAAATATTGTTGGTTGTTTAACAAGAAAAATGGAAGCCGAAGGAACGAGAAAGCGGCCGCTTAATAAAAAAAAAGAATTAATTACACTATTTCACTTAGGGTTATTTTAATTACAATAGGATGATTTCTCTTCTGCTGAGAAATGGAGGCTGCTATCTTTTGTTTGTTGTAAATTAAAACCATTTAGAACTTCTGAAACGTCTTTAATTGAATCTTACCCAGCATGAATAGCTCTTATGCTAGGTAGGCTCCAATGCCTTTACCTATGTCTATCTACAGCGTGATCCAGAAAGCGTACTCTATAACTTGAAGCTGCCTTTCTTTAGTCCTAATTTCGATATTTTTTTTATTGCTGCCATCAAACTGACAATCATGATCTTTTCTGAGATACATTAAACAAAAAAAATCTAAATTGTGACTTTACATTGGAAAATATACCGAGTGCCCTAAGGGTTAAATTATAAAATTCTTTGATTTATACAAATTATTATCGTAGCACTTTTTTTTAAATTAACGATGTCGAGGAGACGCCATAGAGGAGAGGGAAACCACAGAGAACCATGTATATAAGTATAGAGAATTTTGCACAGATTATTGTCGAACATAATGATGCTAAATAACCCTTTCTGTTTTTAATTAATATACCATTCATGAATCACGCTGTTTGTATGCAGTCATAAAAAAAACCGGTTGCTCTCCAAATTCAAGCAACACACACCAATAATTAAAACGCAACAGGCATCCCCAAATAAAATTGTCCAATAACATCACACGAATTTAGTCTGACGGCAGGCCTCGCAAAAAATCCACCATTAGCCCTTCGCAAAAAGGTTAATCGCACGGATTAGGGCAAATGGGGAGTCGCGTGGCCGTAATTGGCGTTACGAATCGCGAGAAAGACACAGTGTGGTTATAAAACAGATGGCCGAGCTGGTTAATTGCTGGGTATTAGAGGCCTTGGCGATCGCTGTCGGGCGATTGAGGATATTGAGTGATGTCACTCAAAGATGGTATCGGACTTTTTGCCGGGATATTGAACTGGGAAGTTACGAATTTTGTTTTTTTTTTCAGAAATTTGTGTTCCTTTGATATATAATGTGTGATATTGGTGGGGTATTCACTATTGTGTGTTGATAAGTCGAGCTCGAGATTAAGAGCTCGAGGACGGTCCCCAACCAGATGGACCGATCAAATAAAGGAGTCATCTTCAACCACATTCAGCTCGGTGGTCAGAAGCGCCATGAACAGAGACCGATGGAGGCTAATCGTTCGATCCAAGTGTGGACTATCCAACGATGATCGCGATCCTCAGACATGAAGGACCGACCATAGGGAGAGAGAGAGTGTTGATAAACGTGCACGAGTGAAGGCAGTAATAAAATAGTATAGCTTGACGTTTCGAGTTCTCCCACGATGTCTGGTAAATTTTCAGTAAAGTACGGCTTTACTGACAAGGTTAGGTGATTCATTTCATCATTAACATCATTTTATTATCAGAGGTAAGTACTTTACATAAAATAACTAAGAAACATTTTACTTGACACTGGCAAAAATGGCACTATTTTGTAGCCGTTGGCCAACATAAAAAAGAAGGAGAAAGATGGTATTATTAAGTCTTCAACCACTTCAACACCTAAGAGTTTATATGGAGTTTTGACTTCATATAGAGATAACAAATGCGGTAAGCAAGCGCACCTTTTTTACATCTCAATCTCTATCTTTATCTATTGCAGCATGCATTGTTATATTTTGATATTAAAATATATGTCATTATAACTCCTATTACACATCTGATCAATTCTAATCTATGGCTGACACGCTTTTAAAGTTACTATTTAATTCATGTGTGTCATGTCATGTGGGACTTAAAGGGGATCGCGGCTTAAAATATGGTGTTACAGTATCATCCCCTGATCCCTAGATGGCATATAATTATTTATGAAACCAATTACTCACTGTCAAATTACATATGCACTATAATATATAATAGCAGTGATAGCCAAGCTGGTAGAACGCTTGCCTCGGTAACGAGGATCGCAGGTTTCTGGGATTTCTGGATTTCATGTGCGAATCTCATTTTCAACCACGATTATCACTTGCTAAACGGTGAAGGAAAACATCGTGAGGAAACCTGCATGCCTGAGGGAAACCCTCGAAATATGTGTGAAGTCCGCCAACCTGCACTGGGCCAGCGTGGTGGACTATGGCCTAATCCCCCTCGCATTATGGGGAGGCTCATGCCTAACAGTGGGACATTAAAAAGGGCTGGTATTATTCTTATATACAGAGCATCACGTCTGTGATCCTTTAACGCAGCCTTTCCCAAAGTGGGCGATAATACCCCCTTGTGGGCGCTGCAGGCCTAAAGGGGGCGGTAAGAGACCCTGAAAAAAATGGGCGCGTTGTGTAGGCTTTCATTAATTAATTTAATTTAAAGTTATAGCGGTTTTTAAGTAAGTGAAAAAATGGGGGCGCTAAAATGATTCATTCTCAAGTGGGCAGTAGACAAATAAGTTTGGGAACCCCTGATTTAATGGGTAGGTAGAGGTGCACAATTCATTTTACAGCTGGTGTGTGGCCGAGGCTGGCAAGCCCGTAAAGGCGTTGTCTCATAGCCGCGCGTGAGCAAGCTACGCACACTGACGTACCTTTGCTTTGTATAACTACGCGAGCACACTATGTAAATCATTTATGGGTTTAGCATAGTTGATGGTAAACCTATTTTCTCCAACGACAACTTTGTGTGTTGACGAATGTTTGTAACCCGATCTTTTACTCGAGTAAAAGGTTTTTAATATCTATATAATTATTTGTATACTGGGATTACCCCGAGTACGTTGAATGGTACCTATGTTAAGGTCTGTACATTGTCTATAACTTTATTCCGAAATTAAATGGATTCTCCAAGTCCGAGTGTAAGTGATACCTATGCTATGCTATGCTATGAGCCGAAAGACGTCCACTGGTGGACATAGGACGGTCCTCCGCCACTCGCATCCACCGGCTTCCTGCTACGCGTGTGATATCATCGGTCCACCTTGTGGGGGGCCGTCCTACACTACGTCTTTCGGTTTGTGGACGCCATTCTAGAATCTTTCTGCCCCAACGGTCATCGGTTCTGCGAGCTATGTGCCCTGCCCACTGCCACTACAACTACGAAATTATTTGAGCTATGTCGGTTACTTTAGTTAGGGCACACCTAATCAAACGATATGATGACACAAACAGGACAACTGATAACTTTAAAACAAGTCATAAGACTCTCGGAGCTTCCAATGACAAGTATTAACGACCGGAACTTATAAAAAAGTAAGCGCTCCAAGTTACCAAGAAAGTATCTTCAAGTTGCGAAGCGCTGACGTACCTATATCAATAAAGTAACCGCTTACCAGAGAACGGGCGATTAAACTTTTACTCTTTAAGTGTTGTCTCACTTTGCGAAGGGGAGGAAACATACGGGGGTTTTTGTTTATGTATTTTTTGCTGCTTTGTAGATGGTATCTCCGTACTAACCAATGTGGCTGATAATAGATTAAGGATTTTGAATGACAGCGTGCCCGCCGGTTGCCTCCAGCGCTGTAATGCTGGTGATATTTTCGGGGTTTAGGAGATTTTTATGGGGATTTCCATTCTATCGTTGGTCGACAAGACGCACGGACAAATGTCATCCGTACACTGTGGACATTCCTTGGGTACGTACTAAGCGTTTAGCTTCTACTTTCATCGTGCGAACTGCCAAGGAATGGAACACGCTACCGGCGTCTTTGTTCCCTGTTGACTTCAATCTGGGTGTTTTCAAGTCGAAAGTGAACAGGTACCTTCTAGGCAAGTATGCTCCATCGTAGATCTCACCGTCACTTACCATCAGGTGAGATCGAGATCAAATACTTGCATATAATGTAGTAAAAAAAAAACTATTTTGTCGGCTTTTATCGCGTTTATTTTATCTTTTTACGTTCTTGACGTTTCGCCTGCTTTACAGCAACCATTGCCACGGGAGGACTGAGGTGGTTGACGTCCTAGTGTCATAGTTTGACCGGGGTACCCTTATATTTAGTTGTTGCTTGCGATCCGATCTACGCAGAAAGTGCTCACAGTGTCTTGAGGTCTTGCAATGGTGCCCTTGCGCTAGTGAAATTATGATGTTTTTTTTAATTTCAATGGCCTCGCGTATCATCCTTGGTCGTAATCGTACAAATATAATTTGAATAAAATTTAAGGATAATTCTTAATATATTAAAGACAAATCGTTTTTTTTTTTTTCAAATAACCATCGGCTATAATGGCTATGATGATAAAAGTTAAAACAATTCTAGCATAAGTAATTACTTATATCAATTGAATTGAATTAAATTGAACATAATTAAAACCTCAGTGTTTATACGTCGGCGAAGTTTAAGTAACTAAGCACACAGTTCATAAAAGCTATAATGAATATCGATTCATTTTGACCAACTATTTATGTAACCCCGTCTCTCAATTGGCAAAAAAGGGCATCGAAGATCGAGATGAGTTGATAATTGGACTGTCAAGCAAATCCAAGCATTGTTCGACTGTTATTTAAATCTTTTTTTTTTTATTACATTATAGGCAAGTATTTGATCTCGATCTCACCTGATGGTAAGTGACGATGAGATCTACGATGGAGCATACTTGCCTAGGTAGGAAGGCGGCAGTAGATAGAGACGCTACATTCACTAGGCACATGCAGCGCAACTGATCTGACCCGTCATCCATGAATGGCAACACCGAACATCATGCCGGAACACGGCTAGGCCGCTTGGCGACATGGCTTTGTTCAGTGGGTGGTGACTAGCCACGGCCGAAGCCTACCACCAGTAGAGTTGTCACCTGGTTGGCACCACCCAGGGTCACGTGTAGGGTATCTCGAGGGTACTTAATTCTCCTACGGACGAAGGTGACTCGACCCCAAATCAACACAAATCATTAGTTTTTAAATAGTTTAAAATGGATATGCCTTTTTATAATTCATAAAATACTGCGCCCCGCAGTGTTACCCGCGATTAAAAAGTTAACTTTAAAAAACACGGTTCCTGTATGCTATCCCATAGCAACCGTGCATTATTCCGGGATAAAATTAGCCTATGTCATTTTCTGACCCCTAAACTACCACTACCTATACAAAAAATTAAGTAGATCCTTTGCTCTATGAAAAATTGAAAGAAATCAATACCACGGGAACCATACATTTTACCGGGATAAAAATACTTTACAAAAAAAATCTTATACAAGGCATCTAAATTAAACCAATTACTCATGTATTCATAGTGTGTTTATTTTACATACACCAAATACTAATTTTTTCTCAAAACTTTTTCAAATTCAAAAATTCGAGTAGTTAGGTACTCAATACACTACGTTACATGTACCTACTTCGAAACCAGTGTAATCTATCACAAAAACAGACTCGCGAAATGCATTAAATCGTCATGGAAATTTTTTGCCGTGCTCTATCTGAATAATAATCACCTTAAGGCCTATATTTCGACGCTATTCATGCCCCACCAAGCTTCTTTATAAATAAATTCAACAGTAAAAGCCCCAGAACGCTTCGGGGAAAAATATCTTTACATTTTTTCCGGAGCACGCGTCATTTAGTTCATTCCTCTTGGTTCGTTGAACTGATAAATCATTCATCGATGATAGGGGAACGGCTGGCGTCGAATGTGAGTGGAGACACGTTTCTAGATCAGTTTTGTTTACTATTTTGGTCAAGAGATGGCGTTATGTCATTCTGAATCACGATTATGATTATCACTTAATAATTATGTGGGTAGCTACTAAAGTCATAGTAATTATCCTTTGTGAACGGTGGCAAGAGGTCTAACGGTAATGTTGGGACATTATATGTGTACAGCGAGGTTTGGTAACACTTACAAGTAAGCTGTTAGAATCTATGGTTGGAATAGTTAGCAGTGTGATTTGATTTTTATATTTTTTTCTTTTAGGGTATTCTCTTGCTTGAGGTCGCGTTCCGATCCGGTTGTAGAGTTAAGGAAAAAAATGTAACGACAATTTGTATGTGCCCCCGTGCAAATAAATTTTGACTTTGACTTCACGATTTGACGATTTGACTTTGACTTTGACTCCCTATATTACACCCGAATACTATTAGCAGAATTTAGGTGCAATAAAGTGCACTTCTGCCTACCCCTTCCAGAATCAAAGGCACGGTGTCTATTCCCACATATAGGGTCGATTTTAGCGAGCCAATAAACATAATTACCAAAGTAATTTGTATATGTGGGAACCATGTAGCCATTAACTTGTAATGATATACTTAGAGTTAGTACTTTTGACCAGCTGCTTAGCCGTTCCTACATTGTTCTCATATACCCATAACAATGTACTGCTCAAAAATGTAGCGGATCTTTTTAAAAAGAGCAACCATGGAGTTTCTTGCCCGTTCTTCTCCATTGGAACGGCATTCCGAACGAGTGGTAAAGTTGTAGCTTGGTATTTTGTAACTATTTTGACGATTTATAAGTACTGTCCTTAATGGTTTACATGAATAAAAAATATTCTGATTCAGATAATGGCGAATGAGACGCAAAGAGATGGGCAATGTTTTTAACAAGATAGGATCCGTCGTATCACATTTTCTCAAATAAAGCAATCCGAGGGTTGAACTATCAGTCTGATAACATTACTTATTTGGTCTGAAAAAGATTTGTTTCAGAATGATCGCTATATTTACAAGACCATATTTTTAAAAAGAAAAAGTCTTTGGCGACTTTAGGTATAATGTACTATCGTGAAAACTACACTGCCTGGACATCTTATGGTATTTTTAAGCTCAAACGCTGCGGTTGCTACGGATTTTTTCCGATCAAACGAAAATGAACTTTAATAAGCAAGGAGTGAAAGTTTGTCGTATGCTGGCACTATCAAAATCGACTATCAAGCCTGTACTGGTTAATTAATAATCCCATTCTTTATCCGGACATGTTGTAAAAATTACGGTAAACAAATAATGACGCTTGTTTCCCAAAAAAAAACTAAACATAAATACGTACCGTCATAATTCTAATTTTAAAAGCATCAACTATTGACTATATTACCAACTGATTTCTTATATTTACGCGAATACTACACATTGAAATAATACTGATTTAACTGATTTTATCTCGTTAATTTTATGTTTTTACGCTACCGACGTTTCGGCTGCTATACAGCAGTCATGGTCACGGGAAGACCTAAACGTCGGGAACGTAAAAACATAAAATAAACGCGATAAAATCCGTTAAATTAGTTTCATTTCAATATATTACCTACGTCAAGGATTGTATGCAACATATTTGATAAAAACAAACGCCGTTTTATAAAAACACACGAAAGGTACTCGGCAACCTACGTCTTTAGGGGTGGCGCGCGACAAACGTGAATATTTTATGTCTTTTGTAAACGCTTAGCAGTCTCGCCCACTTAAGCCAACCTGCCTCTGTGTGTCTTTGTGATACACGCCCTAACAATGAAGACATAGGTATACAAGTACCTACATACTTGCATACTTGGTGTTCTATCTCCAACTCCTTTCCGGAGCCGAAAATTTTCATCGAGTTAGGGTCCGTTTGATCAGTCTTGCAGAGTACTTCGTGCTACCGAAGTACTCTGCAAGACTGATCAAACGATCAAACTCAAGTTAAAAAGTCTTGAAGAGCAGGTTGCAACAGGCTTACCCTGATGCCCAGGGCCTTAAACAACGGGCTACCCACGGGGAGGACGACTGGGGTGTGGGCCCCGGACGTCCGGTGACGATGACGACTCCTGAGGAGGACGGCGGCGGGTGTGGCTCCCGCCGCCGTGCGCAGCGAGGGCGCAGGGGGAGCAAACATCAGCTCCCCCGAGACGGGCCCCCATAAGGGGGTGAGACACAAGAGGGGCACCGGTGCGTTCCGTTTGCAGATCCCAGAGCCCCTCCAACATGTCTCGAAGGCGGCCACCGGGGGGGTTTTAGTGGAATAGAATCCCACAAAACCCGGCCCTCCCCCCCGTCAAAAAACAAAAAAAAAGGCTTACCCAAACACTCTAGCATTTAAAAAAGTCGGTTGGTTTGTCACTCTCATCCACTGGACATCTCATCGGTCACATGGCTAGTTGGATATCTTAATATATATAAATTACGTGTCACGGTGGTTGTTCGCTTGGACTCCAAAACTACTAAACCGATTTTATTAAAATTTTGAACACTGTGTGCAGTTTTATCCAACTTGAAAGATAGGATAGTTTATATCTCAATTTATTTTATATGGCAAAACAACGTTTGCCGGGTCAGCTAGTAAATTATAAATTTTATTCCTCAAGAACATCTTAAACACGACGCTTATCCGCTAGAGCTATCAAAAGTATTTTCATTAGTGTGAACAGAAATTCATTTCCTTGAAACTTCACAGCAAAGCTGAAACTTAGGACATTCATTGTCGGACAGGGAATATTTAAGGAATATTTAGTAGAAGTACGTACTTACTTGATCAACTTGTGAGTTGTACGGTCTATTTGAGTTTGATCGACTGCAAAATGTTCTGCTGATTATATAACACTAGCTGCGCCCCGCGGTGATACCCGCGAATAAAAAATATGTCCTTTTGAAAATGCACGGTTCCCGTATGCTATCCCATAGGGACTGTGCATTTTTTCCGGATAAAAATTAGCCTATGTCATTTTCTAATCCCCAAACTACCACTGGAACCGGACCGGACTGGAACCTGGAACCTCCGACACAGAAAGCAGGGTCAGCACCAACTGCACTAATTAGGTCGTCAAAGTCTATATCACAATAAGTTTAGTGTTTCCGCCCAGTCCTTCTTTACCGACATCCACTCTTTACCGACAGTCGCTCGTATATTCAAATCTATTCCACAGCAAGATAAATTACGCGTTTGAATTTGGAACTCCGTATCGCCAGTCAAACAATAGTTCCCGCAATGCATAAAACTCAACGAATTACTATCGTATCGGCAAGCGGCCGCCATTCGAACTGTCATGCGTGTACCCAGTTGTACATGTGGTGCGGCGCGGTAATATATCGCGACACTTGATTTATGCAACAAATGTGCCACGGTTAGAATTCGTGAAACAATATCGATTGAATTATAAGCATCGATATCACTGTAATACGTACTAGATGAAGCCCTCGAAACGATCAACGTGTTCCATTGAACTGAGGTTCTGGAACCACACCTTTAAAAATACATTGATGCTTCGAAGTGTGGAGTGGAGCATGAATTACGCAAAATAATAACTCAAACATATATTAATTTTGTCGTTAAGAAAGTAAGAACAAAATATTAATAACAACTAATTAATATGACTTATGAATAACAATGATGTTTTTTTGCACATAGGCAAGTCCAATAATAGCCTCGCCCAACTAGCGTAGACAAGACAGTGACTATCTATCTCGTTCATTCTTACGGCTAGGGTTTGGTCACCACATATTCAGCGCACCCGGATTCCGTGCACACCGCGAGCGGAGCATCATTGTGGTTCTGATTTGCTATTCTAGTGTAACATTTATTTCAATGTATTATTTGCAGGGATTCTATCACTATTATCTCCTAAGTTATGGTCCATTGTTGAAGTAAGGAGTTGTAGTGCTGTTACCAGAACAACTGTGACTGGTAACAATTTTGGAAGATGGATGGCACCTACCTATACAGGCACACATGAACACACACACACTAACGCGAACCAGTTATCATTATATTTATATGTATTTCTATAGATAACGCATGCTATCAACTGCATTAATTTTGACGAGAATTCCCTCTGCTATAAGCCGCTCTTCTCATACCTCTACCAAACATATCAAAAGCAGAGCTCAACCCCCCTTGTATCTCGCTCTCTCTCTCCCCCCTCCAACGCAGAGCACAAATCTGTGCGGAAACGTTGTTCCATTCAATCGCGCACGAGTGGCAAATGTATGCGCATATATTCAACCTCGTTAGAGTCCCACTTTCAATGGTACAGTGGTATGTAGAGCCACTAGATGTGGCATTTTGGTAGATTACTGTAATAAAATATATAATAATACCAGCCCTTTTAATGTCCCACTGTTGGGCACAGGCCTCCCCTCTATGCGAGGGGGATTAGGCCATAGTCCACAAGCTGGCCCAGTGCGGGTTGGCGGACCTCACACATCTTTCATCGGGTTCTCTCAGACATGCAGGTTTCTTTATGATGTATTCCTTAACCGTTTAGAAAGTGATAATCGTGGTTGAAAATGAATTTCCCACATGAAATCCAGAAATCCCAGAGGTGCGTGCCGGGGTTTGAACTTGCGATCCTCGTTACCGAGGCAAGCGTCCTACCAACTTGGCTATCACTGCTAGTAGGTTACTGGCTCTATGGTAATTAATCAGCGCTGTAAATTTATCTGCAGCATATGCTGAGCATGTATCTTTTTCAGCAGTATCACAGCGACTAGTAGTTTTAGCTGTTATGAATGATATGCTTTTGCAACAAATCAAAAGGTTACTTCAAACTAAATTCATATTTTGTCTGGTTTGTGTAGGTTAATACTTATAAAGGACACATTATAATCTCACTAAGTCAATAGCTAGTGTAATAACACATTAAAAATTGTCCAAAGAAGCCATTTATGAATAAAATAGAGACATATCTAGTGTGTGCAGTTCCACGAACACAGATTATTCCAAAGAATATCGGGAATTTATATTCTAACGATGGCCAGTAATTGGAATTTTATATTGGATCGAGTTTGTGTCAGTCCCCGATCGGTATAATTAGGAAAATACTTTTTGTACCCTCAAAATCTCGGACTCCGACCATCGTTATCTAAGTGAATAGCCGTGTATATACTGGCCGCGCTGCCTTGCAAGTTCTACCAGCAAGTTTACATACAGCTGGCCTCAGTAGTCATACTGACAGTGACGAAATTGACTGATGGCAACGCTCGGGCGAGACAACGAGAATCTTTGCCTCGGCTGAGCCGCGTACTGACTAAGCAGGCACGCATTCATTGCTAATCCCCTGATTAACTACAGATACTTTCCAAAATAAAATGTATAAACACTAACATAAACACTCGGCTGCTTTACAGCAACCATGGTCACGGAAGGACTGAGGTGATTGACGTCCTAGTGTCATAGTTTGAACGGGGTACCCTCATATTTAGTTGTTGCTTGCGGTCCGATCTACGCAGAAAGTGCTCATAGTGTCTTGAGGTCTTGAGGTCTTGCATTTGTGCGCTTGATAGTTTTATTTCAATGTGTAGTATTAGCGTAACATAATTATTACCGGGCATAAAAAATATATTTTAAAGGTTGTTTTTAGTTATTCACACAAAACATTCATCTCAACCATTGATCGATAAATCTCTTCATTCGCATCTCGGCAGAGTGGAAAACTTTTCTTTATCACAATCATGTTTCTAATTTAAAATTATTTACAGTACTTACCGGATAAAAAGCGCCGAAAATGTTGAGAGAAATTACGAAAAGATTTTACCTTATTAACCAGCTTTACGATACCCAATTTCCAATCTTCCATTTCAATAGAAATGTACAAAATAAATGCTGCCATAAAAGAATACTCCACGTATTGATACGTGATACATGTAAGCACGTATCATGGTTAAAAAAACCTGTAGGTTCAGCGGTTTCATGAAACTTTTATCAACGGGCCGCCGATCCGGGAAATTTTAGGGATGCCAGGATATTCTTAAAATATTTCTTAACGAATCACGATTGATTTTATATGTAGTTTTTGTAGATCAGTTATTTTCTTGACGGTTTTATTTTAACAATACACAACACTAGCCTCCATTAAGCAATACTAGCCCCATCGCTAACTGTTCACTGCTTAAAGTTCTACATCAAATAACATAAATAAGTAATCGCTTTTGCTGCGAAGTCATTTTTTTTTTTTTTTTTTTTATTACATTATAGGCAAGTATTTGATCTCGATCTCACCTGATGGTAAGTGACGATGAGATCTACGATGGAGCATACTTGCCTAGGTAGGAAGGCGGCAGTAGATAAGAGACGCTACATTCACTAGGCACATGCAGCGCAACTGATCTGACCCGCCATCCATGAATGGCAACACCGAACATCATGCCGGAACACGGCTAGGCCGCTTGACGACATGGCTTTGTTCAGTGGGTGGTGACTAGCCACGGCCGAAGCCTACCACCAGTAAAGATTCAAACAATAATATAAGATGTAACAATAATAGTATTAAATATTTTAACCGGGCCAACAGGTTATAAAGGTAACATTCCCAAAGAAATAAATCAAATTAATAGACATTTATAAAAGTAGACTCTGTACTGAGCGCATGGCCAAACGGTACTGGGAGGCCTCTTTAAAAAAAAAACAAACATCATATACACATTATTTATGCATCAACATGATCCATATAACTTACTTATTCATCTGTTAAAATATTACACACTATTTTTTTAAACGTAATATTATATATTCAAGAATAAAAGTGATTATGATTCCATAATGGTTACGCTCTTGAACAGTTTTGTTACAAGAATAAGGACATGGCCAAAAAATAAAAACATGGCCAAACAAATCACGTCACAATTATATTCCTTGACCGGACTTTTTAGGCCAATCTAAGCACACAGTGGTAGCCCTATCAAGCTTGGTATACCACCAACCATAAATTATTTATTACCGAAACGTTTTAATACCTACATTTTTATGGTTGTACCGTTTTTTTACTCTCGAGTTTTGGGGGCTTTTTATTTGAATCGGAATTGTCCGATCAAACGGTCGTTACGGAAAAGATGTTGACGGTAAACTCTGAGATAAAATGATGCTTTTATAAGCTGGGGTTAAAAGTTTTCGCTTAAGTTACGACGAGATGATATTATGAGATAAATCGGTATAATGGAGATAAAATGTAGTAAACCGGTAAAAAGTCTCGTGTAATATTACAAACACAAACTATCGGTGCATGTCACTCGTCTCCACATGATAATTAATTCTATTATGGGGCAATGTATACGCTTCTATAATAAACATTCCAAAGGAATCCGAGATTTGCCCATTAGTGAGTTCAAAACAACCGTGAAAACTAATCTATGTCGTAAGGGTTATTTACAGAATCTTGGATTATTTGAATGATAAAGCAGACTGATCGCTCAAACATCAAGAGTTATGATGTCAAAGTGTAGCGTGTGTGCGCCTCGCATGACAACACACTAGAGCTTACTTTTTATTTTTTTGTAAAAATTAAAAAAAAAATACAATCCGCTGAGTTTCTCGCCGGATCATCTCAGTTGAGGTCACGGTCCGATACGGATGTAGAGTTCAGAAAAAAAAGGTTAATGACAATTTGTAAGCCCCCTATTCGAAATAAACGATTTGACTTTGACTTTATTGCTAGTGACTGTTTAAATAAATATCGCCAGACGAATACACCAACTATATTTAAGACTATGTTTCATACAAAACAACACAACCCGAGTTCACACATAATTTCAAATTACGTAACAATTTTTCAGATGTCACGCCGACGAGCCGGATACCGCAATATCATGAGCCGACCATTTATCTCTTCCGGTATATTCACTCATGGAGATTGTGAAAGAAACAGCTCCGCGTTACGTTTGGACAATATTCCGTTAGCGTTGGCGATTTCATCTTTATATTGATACAAGTTGTAATAAATACCAGCCCTTTTAATGTCCCACTGTTGGGCACGGGCCTCCCCTCAATGCGAGGGGGATTAGGCCATAGTCCACCGCGCTGGCCCAGTACGGGTTGGCGTACTTCACACGTATTTTGAGGAGTTCTCTCAAACATGCAGGTTTCCTCGCGATGTTTTCCTTCACCGTTTAGCAAATGATAATCATGGTTGAAAATGTGATTTGCACATGAAATCTTGAAATCCCAGAGGTACGAGCCGGGGTTTGAACCTGCGATCCTCGTTACTGAACTGTGTTCTTATTATTATTCTTTTATTTAGGGTACTCTTATCCCATCACAATTTTCATCACACTCAACCTCCGCTATTATTTTAAACAATCCCAAAACTGATTTATAATTAACCATTCATTTTAGTTTGCAGATTAATTTTTAATCTGCATGCGCTGAGCTTGAGTGGGACTTATTAGATAGCTGAAAGTTTCGTTCAATGAACTACTTAATCCATGTAACTTGGTAAGTCCCCTTTTGTTGCGTCGTAATAGTTTTGAGCTTTATTTCTAGGCTGATTATGAATAAAACATTAGGTTTCAATATTAACGCCGAGTTGATTCCAGTTGAAAGTTGACAGATACCGTCTGAGTGTGATACATTCCTTCTGAAAAATATGAAGAAGATATGGTGATGCCCGCCCACTGAAGCTCATATGTATGACAAGTGTGACCTAACTGTATACTTTATAGTTAACCGTATTTAGACATTTTGTTTGGAGACTTGAAAAGCGCCTCTAGCGGACGGTATTTAAAACTTTCAATGATCCATAAAAAATATCTAAATACGGTAGACTATAATGTATATGGTTAGCTTACGAACAATCGCACTCGACGTACTGATTGCACCAGTTACATCGATAGCTTTGAGAACTTGAAATCCATAAAGGACTTATTAAAAAATGTGTTGCAAAATGGTACACATTTATAGACAATTATTGTCTTCACGTGCTATGCCAAAAAACTTACCCATATATATCTATGTACCTGCATTATTATGATGAAAAGTGAAATCTATACATATAAATAAAATTGGAGTGTCTGTTTGTAATATTAAAATAACCGCTTTTTACTAAGTTCATTTGGATGTATACACGTTACCTATACCGAAACAATTTTTTTTTCAATTATTGTCTGTCTGTCTATCTGTCCGTCTGTCTGTCTGTCTGTCTGTCTGTTTGTCTGTTTGTTCCGGCTAATCTCTGAAATGGCTGGACCGATTTTGACGGGACTTTCACTGGCAGATAGCTGATGTAACAAGGAGTAACTTAGGCTACTTTTATTTTAGAAAAAAAGCCCCCAACCCCCGCCAACGACTTAACAAAGGCTGCCGGTCGCGCGGGCTCAGAACGCGCGAGCGGGCTATTACTAACGGTTTTGTCTTTGTTAAATACCACGCGGGCGAAGTCGCGGGTAACAGCTTGTATAAAATAAAACTTAAATATGATCATAGACTCAATAATAAAAGCTCCTACAATATAAAATAAAACTTTTTTTAAGGATTTTATCGCGTTTAATTTTTTGTTTTTACATTCCCGACGTTTCGGCTGCTTCACAGCAACCATAATCACGGGAGGACTGAGGTGTTAGACGTCCTAGTGTCATAGTTTGTGCTGGGGTACCCTCATATTAAGTTGTCACTTGCTCCTACAATGTATTGCCTTTGATAGTCTTACAAAAAATATTTTTCCTACAGAAGTTGCGTAGCCATTATTGTTCCTCCATCAATACATTACCAATTCCCAAAAGATCTATGTGTATCCGTTCCTCAGTAGGCAGGTACTCTATACACTAATACAAAGTTCAGATCCACATATCTTAAAGAACGTACAGCCTTGAAAGGGAACCTTTTCATTCGACCCAATAGAGTAATTACAGGAAGGTATCTTCCTAAAAAGCCCTAAGGCGTTGTGCAGATGGAGCAACTTTGAATCAACCATTTACTTAAGGCAAGTGTATTACCAAGTTGGTAGAACGCTTGCCTCGGTAACTAGGATCGCAGGCTCAAACCCCGCCTCGCACCTCTGGGATTTCTGGATTTCATGTGCGAATCTCAATTTCAACCACGATTATCACTTGCTAAACGGTGTAGGAAAACATCATGAGGAAACCAGCATGTCGGAGAGAACAAGTCCGCCAACACCTAGAGGCCCTTTTTGAGAATTTTAATGTTATGTTAGCCACCTTTTTTTTTTATACATTATAGGCAAGTGTTTGATCTCGATCTCACCTGATGGTAAGTGACGATGAGATCTACGATGGAGCATACTTGCCTAGGTAGGAAGGCGGCAGTAGATCGAGACGCTACATTCACTGGGCACATGCAGCGCAGCTGATCTGACCCGCCATCTATGAATGGCAACACCGACCATCATGCCGGAACACGGCTAGGCCGCTTGGCGACATGGCTTTATTCAGTGCTGCTGGGGTCAACTGCTGAATATGATAGCATAAACAGCGAATTGACCTCAGCAGGCGGAGGAACTATTGAAGGAATATGGAATGATAATTGTGCATGAGATAGGGCTATTGGAAGGGTAGCGGATCATTATTTATCATTATGTATCATTGTAGCAGTTATACGTTATTTAGTATGTACACCGCCTAAATTCGGCTGTTGAAAAAATACCAAGCGAAGGCCCGGCCATTTGTTGCCCCTAAGTAAACATTTTTAATCAAATCGCTGTATTTTTTCTGTTGCTTAAATATTTGGACATGGTAGGAGTGGTGGGGTGCCGACGTGCCGTTTCGTCGAAACCTTTTGAAACGATTTTAAGAAATGGTAATTTAAAATGAGAAATATTGAAATGACGACCTGATTAGCGTAGTTGGTAGTGACGCTGCTGTATTTGCAGAGGGTCCCGGGTTCGAATCCTGGTAGGGAAATACTTTGTGTAAGCGCGAATTTTTATACCCGGTTCATGGATGATTAAAATCTATTTTAGTATTATATACTGGATTCGACCCTAGTCTACTGTAGAGTGCCCATAATGCAAGCGTTGCTTTGATCAAATAATATAAAGTTCCTGCGAGACAGGCCTGACCTGGTGCAGGATGTTTTTGTCAATATATAAAATATATAGTATTTATAGTAAATAAGTATTATTGTATATACCTAGTAACAGATGCTTTATTGACGTTATATTCTCAATATTATTATGTAAATTATTTTCTAAATATATATATAGAAAATAAGTGTGATAAATAAAGTAATGAATCATCCATCCATTAAGCCATCATATTGAGAATCACGTACGAGGAGATAAACACAAAGGCGACCGAAATAAACGAGACAATTGATTTCCAATTCAAAGGACAGTAACAAATAATATTGTGTCCGATTTTGTTGTCATAATAGGTTTAAGTAGTAATTATGAAGGGAAACATCGTAACAAACCCCATGACTGAGCCAACCCTTTGAAAGATGTGTGAAGTCTCCTATAGCCTAATCCCCATCGCATTTAAGAGAAGCCCGTACCCAACAGCGGAACATAAAAAAAAATATTATTAAAAGTAAAAATAGAATTTGATTAATTAAATAGTATCTATTTTGTACTTAATTCACATAACAATAAAGAATCATTTATATTTTATCGCCGCGTATACAATGCTTGTAGTGCAAAACGGTATAACTTACTTCAACATTTCCAATCCGGAATAAAATGGTTGGTAACAATGAACAGCACGGAAAACGCTATATGATCACAATGTATTAAACGTCCAATTTAAAAATGCACCAAATAAAGCCTTTTCTAGGTTAACTACGGTTTATTTTTAACCGGCCGCATTGTCACATCGCCGTTTATGTAACAACAGCGTAGCCCCGTGCATTCGTAGCGACGCGACGCTACGGAGCCTCGTAGCAGACTGAAAGGCTACGAGTTGTCGTAGTATATCATGATAGTTTTATATTGGCTGGTATTATGTTTATAGCTGGGAAAATAATTTTGGGGCTATCGGTAAAGTTTTGTTAATGTAGATATAGGTTATTCAACGTGAATTAAATTTAAGTACTCCTAACGCCATCTATACGTGGAGTTGGAGTACTACGTGGGCAGTTTTACGCATATTTGCAAGGCAAAAAATGTGATTCTGATGCTAGTATGATTTAAATTTTATGACAATGTTATTAAAGGTGAATATAGAATGACGATGCTCTTTGGCCGTCATACTGTACACCGCTATAATTTATTATTGTTAACCTAAACACACGATAATTAAACAATAAACGACCTGATTAGTTATTAGTAGTTAGTGTTTTTAATTGACAGCTCGTAATTCGGGCTTCACATTATGGCTACAAATGTGCTAAAAAAGCAACAGTTCAAGACTAGAATATCTTTCTGAATCAGACTGTATTTAAAAATTAACGAATTTCTAGCAGGGGCCAACTACCTTTGAATATAAATAAGAACCCGCTAATAGGTACATCGATATTGCACTCGAGGGTAGAAAAGACCCCACCTCATCCCAAACTTGGGGCATTACGCCTATCATCCGGTACCATCTGCTAACTTTTAACTTCCAACTTTCCATATCAGTTCGTCGAAGATTTTCGGGACTTTTCAAACTGCAAGCTCAAAGATTTATATATCACCTTTGAGAGGATAAATTCACTTATGGCTTCAGTAACTTATTTTTTTTTATCCACTTAAGTACTTAAGCCACCGCTATGTTTCCTAGGTTATACTTAACTTAGCAACTATAACATCGTCTTTAATTGCCACTCTATCTTATTAAAGCAAGATAGATTAGATTCTTCAGATTCAGGAGGTCGATGTGAGAACGTTATTTCAGAATGTGTGAGATACAAAAATAAATGAATATCTCCAGACGACCACTCCAACTGTACGGTCCCACACTAAGCAACGCTTGTATTATGGGTACCTTACAATAGACTTGGGACGATCGCAGGGTTGAATTTGTCACATAAATATTAAACATTCGTTACTGAAAGTAAGGTGTTATACTAGTACTATCAGCCGAAAGACGTCCACGGCTGGGCATAGGCCTCCCCTAACGACTTCCACACATCGCGGTCCTCCGCCACTCGCATCCACCGGCTCCCTGCTACGCGTCTGATATCATCATTCCACCTTCTGGGGGGCCGTCCTATAATGTCCTGGCCAATTTCAATATTTCGATGTAATGCAGTTTTTGTGGGCACTAGGGACATAACTGTGCCGGGATAAGTACCTTTAAGCTCAGATTCATGTGGTGATTTAAGATAGAGAATAATGGTGGACAGATAATAATGTAGGTACAAAATAATGCCCGGTAGAGTCTGTCTAGATAAGGGTTTCCCAACCTTTTTTGCATGGTGCCGCCCCCGGATTATAAAAAAAAATGGCATGACCCCCCCCCCCCCCCCCACCTATATTTTTCTACATTGCTTCAATAAAAAACACAAATTATTTTACGATATTTATTTCACACGATTTAGTATATATTCATGGGATGTTTGCGTCCGCATTTTTTGAACCAGTTGGTCGATATCAGGTTCTGTTTTTGAAAGAGCTTTCATCAAATGATACACATCATGCCCCCCCCTAAGATCTCTCTACGCCCCCCCGGGGGGGCACGCCCCACCGCTTGGGAAGTTCTGGTCTAGATGGTCAAGCGACTTAGTATTACTGAAGAAAAGAAAAGCAGAGAGAGAGAAAGAGAAGTATACGCCACGCCTTCCGAGTCAAAGTAAGGTCCCATTCAATAAAATACGGATTCACTGCAGTGCACCTCTGTCTACCACTTCAGGAACATAGGAGTGATGGTGTATTGAACTGAAACTTGTATAGATACGTAATACTTAGTATGTTCCTTTGAAAGTAATCTGCCTATTGACTGACATATTATAATATAGAAATGCTGGTTCAAGTATTTCATTCACCCGTACACATGAAACGGAATTCATGTAAAATATTTGCAATTTGATGTTATGACCCAAGGCACGAGAGTTAGCGATAGCGATTTTACATAGGTATACTATTAGCTTTGATATACCTATATCCATAAATTATTTATTATTCAACAATGAATATCACTTATTCAACTGTGAAGGCAAAGATCGTGAGGAAAATCCCATGTTTGAGCAATCCTCGCCAGTTTTTTATAGCGTATATGAAGCCGGTGCACCGCCTTCTAAATAAGCCACCACCGCGATGGTGGCTTATTTAATTAATAGTACTCAATGAAATAAAACTATTTTTTAAGGATTTTATCGCGTTTATTTTTCGTTTTTACGTTCCTTAAAAATAGTTTTATTACAATGTGTAGTATTCGCGTAAATATAAGAAATCAATAATAGTACTCAACTTTAAATACTAAGCCTATCTTAAGCTTTCATAAGCTTGAGATATATCAAACCATCCCATACCCATATAACACAGAAATGTATAACGTCCTTAGCCCTGGAGTTCCTAGGCCCTTTTTCTCCAGAGGATTGTCATCTAATTTTTGAAATTGACATAAACTTAAAATATTTGGGGTCGAGTCACCTTCGTCCGTAGGAGAATTAAATACCCTCGAGATACCCTACACGTGACCCTGGGTGGTGCCAACTAGGTGACAACTCTACTGGTGGTAGGCTTCGGCCGTCGTTAGTCACCACCCACTGAACAAAGCCATGTCGCCAAGCGGCCTAGCCGTGTTCCGGCATGATGTTCGGTATTGCCATTCATGGATGGCGGGTCAGATCAGCTGCGCTGCATGTGCCTAGTGAATGTAGCGTCTCGATCTACTGCCGCCTTCCTACCTAGGCAAGTATGCTCCATCGTAGATCTCATCATCACTTACCATCAGGTGAGATCGAGATCAAATACTTGCCTATAATGTAAAAAAAAAAAAAATGATTTGGAGTCTTATGATGTATCCTAAAATCGAGACAATCCAGAACCAAATGTGGTTCTAATATTCTGTGAAAGTTGCTCCATAACTGGACAGTAAAAAGTTCAAAAAAGTTTTTGAATTGAACCACATCTTATACGTAAAAGTACGAAAATGTGTTTGACGTTACATCAAAACGTCGATTGGTTCGTTAAAATCGTCTTACGCTGAATATTCGAACCTCGGGGGCCTTATGCCTACTTATTGAAATGTATCTTTGAGGAATAGACACATACGAATTTATATTCAGTAGGTTTATGTAACAAATATTTACAGTGATTTAGCCATCATATATTATACACCAGCCATGGCAACTAAAAAATGTTTTTCTTGATATAAGCTTAACCCCATTAAGGGTACCTCTAAGGTACTCATCCCACTAATATTATAAATGTGAAAGTTTGGATGGATGGATGTTTGTTACTCAATCACGCCAAAACGGCTGAACGGATCTGGATGAAATTCGGCACAGAGATAGATTATAGTCTGGAATAGGACCTAGGCTTTTTATCCTGGTAAAATATATAAAGGTTCCCATGGGATAGATTTGTTTTAATTTTTCATAGAGCAAAGGATTGACATGATTTTTTGCATAGGTAGTGGTAGTTTAAGGGTCAGAAATGAGGGGTACAGAAAAGGTCATGAGTAAAAGGACATACTTTTTAATCGCGGGTAACACCGTGGGTGCAGCTAGTTAAGGTCTATATTAATAAAATTATAAAAAAGCATTGGGACCATAGCAGTCGTAAAATATGTTGGCACGGTTTTCAAACCGCTTTTAATAAATCTGTGCAGTTAACGGACGAATGGTCAGCAAAGCCTAAAATAATGGGCTCGTTTGGAATCTAGGTTTTGTTGCATCGATGTTCGAATATTTGGATGTGCCATCACGTAGAAAAAAAAAACGAAATTATTATTTGGTTTGTTACCTCGCACCGCACCGACTTCACATTCGTTAAATATTTGGTTTAGTTAGACAAGGTAGATTTCAAGATTAGATTATTCTTTCACTGTTTTGTTTTTTGAAGACGGTTTTTTTTTTTGTTAAAAAGTTTTTTTATTGACTCGACTTGGTCTACGAACTGCGGTGTCTTCACATAGCTGAAGAAACCAGCCGCCACAATTTTGAGTTGTTTGGGGCCATACAAATAATGTGTTTATTATAATACTAGTCATGTGCCCGATTGTAATTTCTCTTAATGAAATTTTTTCTTCATACAAACTTTTAACTCCCTTTTGATAGGAGTAGATTCTCCAATTATTCATCCTTAGTATACCTCTAGCATACTCAAGGAATATATCCACAAAAGTGTACACAACCACTGTACGGTACTATACCTAGTATTTAAGAATCATATTTAGTAGATAGAACTAGCCACAAACAATGTAATGCTTGAAGAAGGCCGCTATGTCATAAGTACTAAAACTAATCTAAGACCAATGAACACATAGTTTGCAATAAATGTTTGAATTTGAGTCCCACACTAAACAACGCTTGTATTACGGACACCGACCGAGGGCGAACACAAAATATTTATATAGATACTAAAAATCCATGACTCGGGTACAAACATTCGTGCTCATCACACAAAGCTCCTACGCCCTACCAGCATTCGCACCCGAGACCGACAGCACAAAAACGGACGTTTCCTCCTACATCCACGGTCCAACAGGTGTAACAAAGAGATTCGTTAGCGCACTGGGCGAGAGTTTACCGCTTTATGTTACCGGTATGTGAATAGCGGGAGAGTCGCTTACCGAGGTAAAGTTATTTTTTAGCAAACGTACGAAATCGTACGCAGTTTTAACGTCTGCATTTTCATGTACTCTTTTGCGACGATGCTGATTGGTGTAAAGAATTGGTTAAAGTGTATATGAATGGTGTACATCCGTGTACAAACCTCTGCAAAGCCTCGCGATGATGGCTCAGATATACATGACGACAAAGCAATTTGTAAGATGACAGAAATTCGTGTATATTCATATAGGCCTCTATATGAATATACACGAATTTCTTGTCAGGCCGCAGATCTTCTGCATACCTTCACACATATGGACATTAATGGTTTACTATAATAAGAAGACTGGCCGCCCCGCCAGGCATACCATCCGCCGGCTGGAAGATCTTCCCTTTTCCGCTATAAACGGGGGTTATGGGTACCCTACAATGGGGGCAAACTCAGTATATAATACTTATATAGATGTTAAACATCTATGTTCGTGCTCATCACCCAAAGTTTGTCTCTACCACGATTCCAACCGATCACGGAAAGCAGCGTTACTACCAACTGCGGTAATCAGGCCGTCAAAAGGCCGTTATGAAGTATAAAATAAGTAAGAAGACTGGCCTAGTTATCCCCCGGGCCAGCAGTCAGTGTCAATCAGCCGCGTTGGGACTGCTAATATCAGCCAAAGTCAGGCGGCACTTATCGATGTCTTAAAGATTTAAATGCGGCACGTATCCCTGCGGGGGTTCGCGGTCGGTTCCTTGACGGATGGTACTTGATGTAGGGATACTTGCGGTACAAAGCTCACGAACAGTGAGTTCGAGTTTGGAGTGAGTTTTTAAGGAGGCACTAAGCAGTGATAGCCAAGTTGGTAGTAAAGTACATGGTATTCGGGAGCAATAAATAACACGCACGTTTAGTTCCAACGTATATTGCGGACTGACCGTACAAAACATTTTTGGTTCTACCTACTTATCCTAATATTATAAGTACCCACTATATTACAGGTAGAACGCTTGCCTCGGTAACGAGGATTGCAGGTTCCAACCCCGGCTCGCAGCTCTGGGATTTTTCATGTGCCAATCTAATTTTCAACCATGATTATCACTTGCTAAACGGTGAAGGAAAACACACACGTGAGGAAACCTGCATGTCTGAGAGAACCTCTCGAAAGATGTGTGAAGTCTGCCAACCCGCACTGGGCCAGCGTAGTGGACTATGGCTTAATCCCCCCTCGCATTGAGGGGAGGCCCGTGCCCAGTGGTACATAAAAATTATTGTATTTAAGGAGTCACAAAACGTCTAACGCGCTCGAAGGTTTCCCGTTCTGTAATGTTAGTAGTTTTAACCTGCTGCGTATCCAGTTTCTGCACCTTGATGCCATTATTTTTTTCTGTTATAATGTTATGTGAATATTGAAAAAAAATATTGCGTATTTCTTTTGGGTCAATTGTTGACAGCAAAGGTGGTGTTTTAGTATTTCGCGTTACCTAATAAGTGGATCAAAACGTGGCAGAGTGATATTTCTGACTCTTTCATTGGGTCAATGAAGTCTAGAAGAGATTGAATTAAAACATATTTTACAGATTTGTGTCGCGTTTATATTATGTTTTTACGTTCCTGACGTTTCGGCTGCTTTACGGCAACGATGGTCACGGGTGAACGTAAAATAAACACGATTAAATCTGTAAAATTCGTTTTATTTCAATGTGTAGTATTCGCGTAAATATAATAAATCAATATGTCTGGAGGAGACTTAAAACAAGATTATGTTATGAGTTACAGAGCGAGAAGAATGATCATCATGACCTTATTTATCTTAAACTCGATTGGCGCAGTTCGTTGTGACCCTGCATTCTGTAACAGGGGTCCTGGGTTCAAATTCGGGTGGAAGCAATCGTTGTATTATGAGCACCAACGTTTGTACAGGCTATGGATGTTAAATAATGAATATACAGAAATCCCCCCCTGCCCATTAAGCGGTACCTTAATACAAGCGTTTCTTAGTTTGGTACCGTACAGTTGGTTATTTCGTTTGGCGATATCATTATCATTATACGATAAACATGTATCAAGAGTAGGGCCAACGGATAAACTTCCAAACTCGTTCGGAAACTAAGTTTCCCCGAATAAATGTACCAGAAACCTTTGAACGTTTAATCGAAATTCGCGAGCTTGGATCCGCTGTGATAGATAAAACAAAATTTAACAACAAAACGCGATAATGTTCGACTGCTTTGAGACTAAGGATTATGATTTTGATGTTAACAAACAACCTTCTGTGACAATGTGAGTAGATGTGTGAAAAATGTTTCTTACATGTAACTAAATCAATACCAAACTAGTATGTGATAGTACTATAGTCACACTATAAGAATCTGTCCCCCGAATTTAAAAAAAATGCAACTGTGGCAATGTATTATATGACATAGTGAATTTATTGTGAACTAGCTGCGCCCAGCGGTGTAACCCGCGATAAAAAGTATGAAAAATTAAAACATCTATCCCACGGGAACCATACATTTTACCGGGATAAAAAGTAGCCTATGTGCTATTCCAGACTATAATCTATCTCTGTGCCAGATACGTAAATACGTAATACGTGCCTAAATTTCATCCAGATACGTTCAGCCGTTCGGGCGTGAAAGAGTAACAAACATCCATCCATCCATCCATCTATCCATCCATCCATCTATCCATCCATCCATCCATCCAAACTTTCACATTTATAATATTAGTATAGATTAGTATAGATTATTAGTATTTTTTTGTAGGATAACTCTCCATACAATTTTAAACCATACGGATCTATTATTATAGATCACATTGTAGTAATAGGTTGGTACCATGTGTATACAAAATATATATGGTAACTAACACGCACTCGGCACCAGGCTTATTGTATCGGGAATATTAATTATCGCATTTAGCTATGATAATTGACTTGGTTGTTCAAAGGTTAACCAGACCACTTAACCTTAACAAAGGAATAATGTTTAATTATATATCGAATCTTCTTGTACAGTTTACATTATATAACGTGTATCTTTAATAGTTTAAACGATCAGTAGGTTATAAAGACAACATTCCCAAAGATATAAATCAAATTATGAGACATTTAAAAAATGACACCCCGTACTGAGCGCATTGTCAACCGCCATTATCATAAGTAAATCCCTTTTCAGAACAGCCTTTACGAACCGCCCAACTTGGTGCCACCCAATTTGTTGGGCCAATTTGTAGGGTCCCTACGAATTGACAAATTCAGAGGCAAGATGCATACTTAGATGCCAATTAGAACTAATCGGCCCTAAATATTAGTTGGCAAGCTATGCCGTTCGTAGAGGCTCATCCATCCAACGGATCTCACAACTCAAACGCTGACATATCTAAATTATACACAAGCTCATCACGTATGTGTTTACAATAATGTACATAATTATAGACACATCGGGATGTTATGGACGCGACAGCGAGTGTGGCGGCAAGATAACCGGCTCCCATGATTTAGTACCCACCACCCAACTGTCGAGATGTAATAGAACTACCTAGAACACACTCTCGAACGATATCATGCTGAATAATAATAATAGAAAAAGCAGTGATAGCCAAGTTGGTAGAACGCTTGCCTCGGTAACGAGGATCGCAGGTTCAAACGCCCCGGCTCGCACCTCTGGGATTTCTGGATTTCATGTGCGAATCTCATTTTCAACCATGATTATCACTTGCTAAGCGGTGAAGGAAAACATCGTGAGGAAACCTGCATGTCTGAGAGAAACCCTCGAAAGATGTGTGAAGTCCGCCAACCTGCACTAAGCCAGCGTGGTGTACTTAAGGATACACGCGTGAGATATGAGATTGTCGTTACAGAACAAAAGGTTGACTTGACAGACAGACGAATTATCATCTGCCTGTCAAGTCCAAACTTCCATTTAAAAGGTCTTTTATTCCACCAAATGGTAGAATACAAATTTTATTCTACCATTTAAATAAAACTCATTTTACGGATTCTATCGCGTTTATTTTTTGTTTTTTACGTTCCCGACGTTTCGGCTGCTTTACAGCAACAAAAATAAACGCGATAGAATCCGTAAAATTAGTTTTATTTAACTGTGTAGTATTCGCGTAAATATAAGAAATCAATATTTATTCTACCATTTGGTAGAATAAAATATTCATAATATGGAATTTTCATAACGCGTTGTTTTTACATTTTTCAATTCGCTTCTACTCTATTGTAACATATTATTCCCACAGCTACCAAGCGTTCGCAGTGATTTTCGTTTCATATTCCATTTTCTACTCAATTCAATGCAATCAACTCTCGGTTTTCAATTGCACGGTTCACAGAATTGTTATATTCTCACCGAACTCTATTCAAGAGCACTCGATGCTTGCCAGCTCGGATAAGACGTGGTTCAGATGGCATAAAATGCACGATCCCACACGCTATAAAATATATATCGCTCATTACGAAGCTTTGGGATAACAAGCCAGTTTACTGGAATACATCGAAGCTTATTATAGTAATCTGTATCTATGATTGACTGTCTTAACTTACAAACAAACTTCATAATTTATACAAGGGATTAAACAGGCGATACACACGAGTAAATTACCACCATATACTTTGGAGAAAGTTTATTTTACACCAAGGGCACACTATTTGACATTTTAAAATAAGAAATTCTAAATTCAAAGATTTGTAAAAAAGCAATATAGAGAATTGTTCAAAACGTTCAACATTTCTTCTTTTTTTTTGGTTGGAAATCAGTTACAAAATAGTGTTACTTTTGCCAGTATCGAGTATTTCTTTATAATTATTATTGAATTATATATACCCCTGATGATAATAGTAATGTTGATGACGATGATGATGATGAAATAAATCCCCAACCCCTATCAGTAAAACTATGGATACTTAACTGAAAACTTACAGACATCTTGGGAGAACTTGAAAAGTCAAGTTATACTATTTTATTTCAATTTCCTTCACTCGTGCACTTTTATCAACACAGTGGTTAATATCCCACTAATATTACACAGTATTTAACAAAAAAAACACTTTTTTTTGGAAAATAAAACAATATTGAGAACATTCAATATTTTATTACCAACGTACAAATCTTTATTTTTTTAAATGTCACGTTTTGCCTGAAAAAGTACTCGCTAGACGGCAAGAAGACTTTTACCGTTAGAATAAAAAACCACCTTCAAGTATTTGCCGACCTCTTTGGAGACCAGAGACATAGTGGACAAATGCAGCTACATCAAATAAGCTTTTGATATAACTAAGCTGTTGACGAGGGGTATAATCATGAGAACAAAGCCGTTGATGCTAACAAGGATCGCACTACCATATTGTGGTATCGACTGTACGTTGATACAATCTATGTTCGCCTCTTAAAAATACCTAGAGTACTGACGAGTCCAATCATTCCTACAACAATGAGTCGCTTCGTTATTTTTTATTTTCTTTTATACATTTTATTGGAAATATTGGCACAGATAAAACACACAAATTGAATACGAATAGGAGCTCGCATAAAAATAATTTAAAGGACTACCTGCCAGCAATAATTTTAACAGCTGTACAAGTGTTTTTTTTAAATAAAGGATTAATCGATATAGTATTTTTTTTTATTCTGTCGAAATGGGCAGCACGTGTGAACTATTTTAGGGGTTTTCATAAAACTCGGTACGTTGCTGGCAGCCCCGAGGCATTATTTTCGCTAAACCAAATCCCAAAAACAATGCTTCAACCGATTTACAATGGCGCTACAAAGCATTTTTCAGAAAAAGGTGAGGCAATAAGTTTTAATAAATTTGGGGCTACCGTCTTATTAGAAATACTACTCAAGGTATACTATTCTAAGTGGGTACATCTTATCTATTCCACGTCGCAAACCTGCCTCCATTGTGTCCGTTCAGATAAGCCCACCGCCCGGACCCTTTGTTTTGAGATTCTGAATCGTCACTGTTGTAGTTTATTCAAGCGTCACTTTGTTTGGAATAATTTTAGGTAAGTTGTACCTTCAGTTTTGGGTCGGTAGGTATATTATTGAATGAGGAATATGCTTGTTTTTTTAATCGCCATTCAAACGCTAAGGTATATACTTTTATGATATATTGTGCTATTATTTTTTAAATATTATGTTACCTATTTCTCGCTAAATGCAAGTAAGTAGTAGGGAGAGAGTGAGGCCGTGCTATTCTATTTTCCGTCGCATCCATGTGATCCATGCTTACTCATGGTGGTGACGTCACAACAGGCACTGTTAGATTTTTTTTTCAGAGACTTCAAACTTTTTTTTCGTTCGTAATTCGCATTGTTGTTTGTTAGGGTAATAAATAGATATATTAATCCTGCAAAGCAGAACTTCAAAAATATTTAAGACTCATTTGAGTGTTCCCCTCCACGGAAATCTTTAGTAAAAGGCGAAAGATTTTTGCGTTTTGAAGGGAAACCAGAGTTAACATTCAAACATTTTACATGACTACTTATACCAATCGCGCTGACAATGTAATACCACGTTTATTTTCGTAGCAGCGACATCTAGCGAAGCTATTTGTACTAAACTACTCACCCTAATAATGTGTGAACATAAACCTCCTATAAGTACCTACATGTATATCCATAGGTGATAAATATACAATACGTAATAATTTAGGTCATGTATATTTAAACGAATTATTCAACAATAGGTTTGTTTAAATTATAATTGGTGCAAAATATAATTCCTTATCGCCGAATTCGTGTATGTAATCGAATTTATCTAAATCACTTAGTGGTTGTATTTTGATTCAGCTTTAGTAGTCACAAGAGGTGATGAAATGAGCAAGCTGTAGATATCACAGGCAAAAATATAAACTTAATTTTATATAACAAGTACTTGAAACGACAATACGATAGTTCAATAAACTGGGGCTTGCATTGAGCCCGATTCTATACTAAATTTTGACAAACACATGAACTAGTTTCATATAATAAATATACATGACCTCAATAATAACATACTGTATATTTATCACTTATGGATATACATGTAGGTACGTAATAGGAGTGAGGAGTTTAGTACAAATAGCTTCGCTAGATGTCGCTGCTACGAAAATAAACGTGGTATTATATTGTTAGCGCGATTGGTATAAGTAGTCATGTAAAATGTCTTAAGTTAACTCTGGTTTCCCTTCAAAACGCAAAAATCTTTCGCCTTTTACTAAAGATTTCCGTGGAGGGGAACACTCAAATGAGTCTTAAATATTTTTGAAGTCCTGCTTTGCAGGATTAATAATAACCTAGTTACATTCTAGCTGTAAGAACTAAGAACGCTCTTTTACAAATTAGATTAGTTACACTCGCTCCATTTCAACGTAGTTTTTTAATGCAGCCCGGGGTAGCGGCTTATTGAATTAACGTATAAGCCTCAAAATATTGCTTTTTGTACCCAGTACAAATGACTAAGTTGCTTGACGTATTGTAAAACGGTGAGGTCGATCGATGCTTCGATTGCTAGCTTTCCGTTAAGTCTCTAGAAGACACGCCATTTTCATTTCATCATGTCACATCCATTATTTTATTTATAATGTGTATTTATTGAATTGAATATTGCTATTATTTACTTGACACTGGCAAAATACCCGCTAAGTTGCGGGTGAGGCCATATTCATATCCATTTTATTTCATCGCATCTCATTTCCTAAAGAAAGAAGTATCTTTCGATTCTCCATACGAAGTGGATAAATAAAAAAATGTTAATGCCTTTCCACACAATGCCTAGACACTGCACAAAAGGGGCTGTTTAGTAAAGCGCCTAGGCGTTATGTTTAACGGCGTGTTACAAAATCTGGCTGCAACATGGATATGCCCACCGTCTAGTCATATAACATATCACTGACCTCACAGATAAGGTAGTGTTTACTGATTATACTCATCATTATCAGAAAAAATAATATTACTTTTAAAGTCATTTATCTGTCGACTTAAATTTATATGGCTGTCTGCATCAATAGACTTTGAACAGAGAATAATATAAGCTTCTTTATAAAATAACTTTGCCCCGGATTAATACACAAACAAACGAAACTATTCAAGTCTCTAGTTAGTTTAGAGAACACTAAATGTTGTACTTTTAAACTAAAATTTCCTCTTGACATGTCCTTGAAAATGATTTAGAATTTCCTTAATAGAGTGTTACATCATAAATGCGTTAATGTCCTGATTGCAATGGTGCGGAAGATGTCGTTATTCAATTTATCTTATTAAGACTGTCGTGTTGCTGATTACAGATGTTTACACCAATCGCCTGACCCTGGGAGACACAAATAGATCTACACCTAAGGTAAAGATCAGGTCAATTAGAAGATTTCATAGTTCCAATGGCTTTACATTCAAGACATAGACAATGGCTTAGAATTCTGACCAAAACGATCAGCCTAAGGCATCTACGAATGGCACTGCTTTGCTATGCTTATTTGTAGTTTTCATAACAAGCATCAGCACCTTTCCAGTCTAGTTGGATGAAAAATACTGGATCCAGCGACTGCAAGAATGTAAACCGGCCGTAAAGTTATTCGTTTATAGGAAGTACCGATCTACTATAGGGTAGACTGGGTACGGTTGTGCCAGGGTACGGTTGTGACAATCGCAATATTAGCGAAACTATAAGGAATACCGGGGAGGGTGTACGGGGGGCAAGGAGCGCCATGCGTGTCTGAACGTGTTTCTCAGTATTGCGTTAGTCAACGCGCGGCGTTGGGGTTAACAGAGGTCCTCATTACTTTTTAACACTCAAAAGTAAGTATTTTTATTCAATGTCTTTTAATGATTGTTGTTATATGTGTACAGATACCGTAATGAGTGTTCTTTTTCATTATTAGTTAAACTTTAGTGGTTAAATAGCAGTGCTTACTTTGTACGTACATTATTTTATATTGCCATAGTAATCGTTTTTTTGCGAATGAATGCTTTGGGTACGGTTGTGACATATTTTTTGGGTACCGTTGTGACAAAATTAAAATTCCTTTTTTTGGCTTTTAGATGCCAAGAAAACGTTTGAGGAAGACGGAAAGAGGCCAATGTGACATAGGAAAATATGAAGAAGCTTATATAGAAGTATAAGAAGAATATACGCCTGAAAAAGAGGCAGTAAGGCAAGAATATGAAGAAAGAGAAAAACGTTTGAAGGCTAAACAGGTGAAGAAAAATCTTAACGAACTAAAAGGAAAAAATAAAGGAAAAGGAAGAAACAAAGCGAAGAAACGGAATACATCACCACCGTCATCAGATGAAGAAGAGTATTTTTGTCTGGTGTGTGTAGGCGCATATTCTGACAGTAGGCCTGGCGAAAAATGGATAAAGTGCCAAGGAAAATGTGATCTCTGGTCCCACTTAGAGTGCACAGATGGTAGTCGCCATTATATATGTCATAATTGTGATGACTCTGACTAGATCGTCAAATATGTTTTTGTTCAGATTTAAAATTTAAAATGAAAATTTCTTCTATTGTTTTTATTTTGTATGTTGATACTTACATTAATGTTTCATATTTTTATAGAAGTTGATTGAAGTTGTAGAAGTGATATAGCATTTATTAGTGGATTAGTTTTTATTTTGACAATTGTTACCTCAAAAAAAATTAAGTTAGCTTTTTGGACTGATTGTAATTTAAGACTGATTAAAGTATGAGTATAATATTCAATGTTCTTGTGTAACAAACGTAGAAGAATGGATATTTCGTGCAATAAAAGTGATTGTTGAACTATTTCGTGTATTTTTGAACCTGTCACTACCGACCCCAAGTACTGTCACAACCGCCCCTGGGGTGTGGTCGGTTGTGACATTTTCTCTTTTTTTTCTAACCTGCTCCTGTAGGTTAACCATAATACTTAGAAGTACAAGTTTAGTATTTATACGTAGGCAAATGTACTCTTCACAATAAATAAAATCTTTTGTATAGCTAACTGCCACACTAACAAAATTGTTGGCCCTCAAATGAAAACTGTCACAAACGTACCCAGTCTACCCTATTCCCGGTTTATAAAATTAAAATTCGCAAGCTTTCCGTAGCAGCATCGACGTTATGTTCGTCTCATTCTATCCAACTAATTTTGGCATGCTTAATATTTCTATCTCGCAAATCGCGCTTCGCATAGCGATTATCTTTGCTGTATTTATGTTTTTGACACACACGTCTATAGACACTCGCGGTGTGTGGTGTGCATGTGGTGCGAGGCGAGTAAGCGTTTATCAAAAAAAAACATATATGTCAAAATGCCGAGCTAACGCTACGAGCGCGCATGCGTGCGTGATTGTCAAAATTATCCGTCAAATTTGTGTAAATTTAGGAGTCGTTTTGCACGGGTCGCGAAATTGTTTCGTATTATATTAAATCAAAACATCATTTGAATAGTATTTTCATAGTGTTCGAATAAAGACTGATACATAGTAATATAGTTAACTAAAATGTCGAAAGACAATACGATTCCCGGTTTGGATGGAATTTTGGAGGAGTTGGGGCCTTTTGGGAGGTATAATGTTATAAACTATGCTATGCTGTTATTCCCATGCTTTTTGGCGGGAATGTACGGATCTGCGTTTGTGTTTGAAGCCGGAGACGTCGATTACCGGTGAGTGTTCAAACAATATTTAGTTTTTTTAAGAAATTATGACATAAACATCCGAAAATGAGCGAATAATTAAATTCTTATGAGGCCTTTGATGCTCTATACCACAGGGATTGCACAGAATTCGTATTATACGTTTAGTATTTACAACTTTATGATTTGTAGGTTATGCTCTGGTGATATTTTGGCAATCACGCCACCCGAGTTCGCAGTGCGCCTGCGTATAGCGCTGTCAAATTGTTGTAGGGTGCCGCTAGGAACATTCTTGTGCCCGGTATTACTAAAGCCTGACCTTGAATCGTGGCGCGAATAAATTTACAACTAATCAATTAGATATTTTGATGGTAATAGGTGACATCGATTTTAATGTCACATTCATTCTTTCATTTATAATGTGTATTTATTGAATGTTTTATTGCTATTAATTGCTTGACATTGGCAAAATACCCGCTAAGTCGTGGGTGAGGCCATTTGCATATCCTTCATCGCATTTCATTTCGTAAAAAAAGAAGATATTTTGATGTGTTTAGTTATACGTATTTACTAGTGTCACATTCGATGCTCTGTATTTTAGCTATCAATAAGTAGCTACTTAAATTATATTATCATTTTATAAGCAAAATTATCCGATTGAACATAATATTTGGGACTACCTAGTAATCTGTTATAATATGGAAGTTTCAGCAATATTTAATTTACATATTATCCTTCCTTATAATTATTAAACTACGTGCAGAACCAAATGTGAGTTGGATCGATTACATAATCGATTTAATGATACAATATGGATGCTAATAAATAATAATGTGTAAGCTGTGTAAGGTTACTGATAGTTCCTTGAACGTCATAGAGCAGACGACAGCGGCTCTATATAAATGTATATTAATTGGCCATATAACAAAGTACTCTAAAAAAGACAAGCTTGCTGAGATTCTTCCCGAATCTTCTCAGTTGGGGTCGCGTATTTTCTCCCGCAACTCCTCCTATTTTTATCTTTCGATTAATTTCGTTCGGGTTCCAAGACAATTAACTTTATCCCGGGACTCGCCGAGGGTCAAACCTCGGTGTCATCATTGGACTGTATATCCTGGCTTTCAGGAGTAGCAGTGGGGGGAGTGTGTGGCGGCCCTAGTCCCTTTAAAAAAACTGAGGTCCCGTTCCGCTCCGGATGTAGAGTTAAAGCAAGGGTACATTGGAAGCTGGATCCAATTTATGAAAGTAGACCATTTAAAAAAAAACCATCCCAAAATTGACTTTGAAATTATAGTGTCGCGATCACTGCCCAACCTTCGCAGTAGCTTATATTAAGTTTCAATGTGAAATAATCTATACATATAAATAAAATTGGAGTGTCTGTTTGTAATATTAAAATAACCGCTTTTTACGAAATGCATTTGGATGTATACACGGTACCTATAACAAAACAACCTTTTTTAAAATTTTTGTCTGTCTGTCTGTCTGTCTGTTTGTTCCGGGTAATCTCTGAAATGGCTGGACCGATTTTGACGGGACTTTCACTGGCAGATAGCTGATGTAACAAGGAGTAACTTAGGCTACAATTATTTAGAAAAAAAATAGGATCTCCCGAAAAAAAATTAAAACCAATGTTGCAGCGTTGCGCCTGATTAAGTTTGATAGCAACAACCTGAAATGCGTCCCGCGGGCTCAGAATCCGCGAGCAGGCTGTTGTCAACGGTTGTGTTTTTGTTAAATACCACGCGAACGAAGTCGCGGGTAACAGCTAGTATGTGATAAACTGGATAATTACGGAGTATTTACTTGCGTTATTATCAACAACGTATGACGTCTCTACTAACTGGTGACCCTAGTATCATTATCGACATAACTATTCAAGGGTGAGTTATTATTTACTAGCATTAGTATTACGAACACACCAACTATGCGATCCCACATTAAGCAACGCTTGTGTTATGGGTACCGTACAATGGACTGAGGGCGAACTTAGTATATAATACTTATATACATATTAAACATCCATGACTCGGGTACAAACATTCGTGCTCATCACACAAAGCTTGTCCCTACCAGGATTCGAACCCGGGACCCTCGGCGCAGAAAGCTACTACCACTGCGCTCAGGCCGTCACTGCCGTACATTTGTTATAGGACTGTAGTTGTCACTTCAAGGATAAAACAATGTATATGGTATTTTAGGTTAGGTTATACTTATTACCAAATTCCATTTAAATCCGTTTAGCCGTTCTTGCGTGCTCCTCTTTCGAAATAACAAAAGCTTCCACATTTACATACTTAGAGCTTATTATTAAAATAATATATAACAAAAATAGTGTCAAATATTTCGATGAATCAATAAGTTATATGGATCACGTTGATGTACAAAATAATTATGTTAATGACGCTAGTTTTTTTTTAAACATATCGACCCAATATTTTTTTTTTTTTTAATTTGGCATCACCATAGGTATTTTGCCAGTGTCAAGTAATATTTTTTTTTTCTGTTTTTGAGCATATGCACAGGCCCAAAGCCTAGGCTCAAGTAAAATACCCCCCATCCCTCAATCAGTAAAGTGATGGATACTTTACCGAAAGATTTTTCATGGATTTTTTGTGAGAAACTGAAAAGCCACGTTTCGTCACTCTGTTTCAATTACCTACACTTGTGCACTTTACCGAACCTATAATGGTTAATATTCCGCTTATATCACTCACTATAACTCGCAGGAACACTAGTTTTAGAAATTAAAACACAACTGACGCCATGACTTTTCAGTTTCCCGCCAAAAAGTCTCCCAATATCATTTGACCGTGCGCTCAGGACAGGTTGTCATTTTTTAAATGTCTAATAGTTTATTTGTTTTGGAATATCATTGAAGTATTTTGCACTGTTTTTGTTACACCTTATATGATGCCTTTTTTCGTCATTAAATCATTGGTGACGTACCTATTAATATCACCATTCACCGTGCAATCAACACCCATCATCAGTCAATTGTGTTGCAATTGCAGCAAGAATTAACAATTAATTGTGTCACAATGTTTATCAATCCAGTCTGGCTCTATAAATAACAGATAATGCGGTGGCGTAATTGATAATCGTTCACGCACCCGCATTCGAAAAAGAAACGTGTACTATGTAGTCTGCGTATATGTTATGTTGTATGTACCTATGGACCTATGGACTTAGCACCAATGTACTGGGCCCCAAGTCTGCTAACACAATCGATTCATAATCAAACAGCAACCGCATAGTAGCTGTCGCTTTTGACAGATATTGTATGGGATATCTGTCAAAAGTGGCAGTTACTATGCGGTTGCTGTTCGATTATGAATCGATTGTGTTCGCAGACTCGGGGCCCTGGACTTAGTAGTTTTTGTTTTTCCCGTTGCAAGTCACGCTTGGATAACGTGATTACGATATTCATTCGTTGCTATCGCGTGGTAGTCTCGTGGCGGTATGCAATGCCGCGAATGGCTGACATTTACCGTGGTTATGTCCGTCGATAAGCACACCAACGAAAATAAAACGAAATTGAGGACTTTTTGGCGGAAAACTGAAAAGTCATGGCGTCAGTTATGATTTAATTTCTAAAACTAGTGTTACTGCGAGTTATAGTGGGCCATTATGGGTTCGGTAAAGTGCAGGAGTGTAGGTAATTGAAATAGAGTGACGAAACTTGGCTTTTCAGTTTCTCACAAAAATCCATTAAAAATAATTCAGTGAAGCATCCATCACTGATTGAGGGTTGGGGGGTATTTTCCTTGGGCCTAGCCTTTGGGCTTGTGCATATGCTCGAAAACTGAAATTATTTATATGACTTCACACTGGCAATATACTTACCTATGGTGATGCCAAATTAAAAAAAAACTTCACTGTTCCACTTCCCGCCAAGAAGCCTTTTTCAAACTTGTCAGGGTATCAGTTTTGGTGTTATATAGCACTGAAATCAAACCTAAAATCCAGTATCAAATTCAGTTTATAAATAATAAACATTTGTTACTTATCTTATATCGTAATGTATATTAGCAAATATTTATATTGCCATTAGAGTGTTACGCAAATACGTTTGCACATATTTGTACCGGTAATGTACATTATGTACCGAGGACTTTACTCCGTGCTCACATAAGAAAATTTTCGTTTGAACAGTATATGTACACAGTAGTAGCAAATGGTCGTGCTAGAGCTAAGTATAGTCATTCGAAAATGATCTTAAGGAAGACTGGTAGTAATGACCCTGATAATACTTATGTTCAAATCTATGTATATTTAATAATCGTGCTAGTAGGTAAGGTGTGGCTGTTTGGGCCGCTTGCTTGTGGCCCAATTTGTCAGATTTTTTCTTTAGGGTTGGCTAGGTATAAAACTGCTTGAATTCTTATTTTCTCTCTTGGCATTACAAAGATATTGTTATTCGTGCGGGACGGGGAATAGAGTATAAAAAATAAATAAACTTCAAACTGACAGTATTTTAAAAAAAAGTTAATATAAGACACCAGACACACGCACTTTGAAGCCCAAACGCATCACAATGTAAGCACAAACAGTATCAAAATTTTACTGTAGCTAAAAGGCCTCTGCGAATGGAACAATTTTGAATTCCAATCGGTAGGGATCCAACAAATTACCTGGTCATTTACATGCCTATTCGTAGGGATGCTACTGATCGTCCCTAATGATCGGGAGTCAAATCAAATTGTGTCGTTCATAAAGCCATTAAAAACCAACTTGGAGGAGCCATATTCTTCCTTGACAGTCAGATATCAAAAGGACTATTCTAATACTTGCCTTTCAATATTCCTATTCAAATTTTGAAGGCTTAGCTTCGAAGCCGTCAAGTCACGTCGCCCAAAAGGCAGTCTCGGTTGCTGGCGCCGTTGCCAGCGTTTGGATTCCGAATTTGCATAATCTGTAACAACAGGAATTATTCTGGCTGGTATCTCAGAATTATACTGTGTACACACAGTATCTGTGTGCTTTATTAGCGTAAGTATATCTGATAGCAATAGTTGTTCTGAGTTCTGCTGGATTTAGTTCTCGATTGTTTATATCATCATCATCATTATTATATAATAATACCACCACTTCCACTCCACTTCCACTTCCACTGCTGGGCACGGGCGTCCCCTTAATGCGAGGGGGATTAGGCCATAGTCCACCACGCGGGCTCAGTGCGGGTTGGCGGACTCCACACATCTTTCGAGGGGTTCACTCAGACATGCAGGTTTCCTCACGATGTTTTCTTTCATCGTTCAGCAAGTGATAATTGTGGTTGAAAATGAGATTCGCACATGAAATCCAGAAATCCCAAAGGTGCGAGCCGGTTCACCAGCCAGCGACCAGCGATCCTCGTTACCGAGGCATTAGTTCTACCAACTTAGCTATCACTGCTATATCATTACTACTTTGGATAAATAGAAGAGTTTTGGCATAACTGTTTCCATGCTCGCTGTTCTCTTCAGTTCATTGCCGTCTGTTGTCCGCTTGACCTCATCCACCTAAGATTTCAGTCTTTTCTTCATTCTGCCAACACTGTACCTATTCGTCATAATATATAGCCATTGAAAAAGGAATAACAAAAATAAATCTAAAATTCCCGTGGGAAGTTACGGGTAATCGTATTGCCAAGTCTGGTAGACTGAAAGGCGCAATCTCAGGCACCATAGCCCACATTCAATCCGCACATTACCATACATTTACATGCGGCTGGTACGAATGTCGTCTGTTGCTAGAATTATTCATGCATCTGATAGATCTCGCTTTACTATTTGCCAACTTCGGTATCCTTCATAGTGTCTAATTGGTGATATGATTCTAATCAAAATAGCGCAAATTATTGTTGATACACCGATATGGACTTAACTTAATATATTGCCGTCTTGCTCGTTGCCGTAATTTATGAGTAAGACAACATCCTCTTAATTCATCATGTTGAGCTTCGATTATCAGTAGCAAAACATACCCTATTATGAACAGAACAAGCTTGATTATATTTGTTACCTGATATTTCGTAACAAATTTACTAACCTAACAATGTCTTGTGAAGGTAAACTTCTTTTAAGGACTAACATTTCTCAGATCAAACTCAGTTACAGACAGCAAGCTTAATCGATGACATTTTGTTAGACATTCAAATCATGACTTTTACGCCACTAATCTATACTAATCTATACTAATATTATAAATGTGAAAGTTTGGATGGATGGATGTTTGTTACTCTTTCACGCCAGAACGGCTGAACGGATCTGGATGAAATTTGGCACAGAGATAGATTATAGTCTGGAATAGCACATAGGCTTTTTATCCCGGTAAAATGTATAGTTCCCGTGGGATAGATGTTTTAATTTTTCATACTTTTTATCGCGGGTAACACCGCCGGGCGCAGCTAGTTATAATAACATAATAATAATACCAGCCCATTTTTTTATGTCCCACTGCCGGGCATGGGCCTGCCCTCAATGCGAGGGGGATAAGGCCATAGTCCACCACGCTGGCCCAGTGCGGGTTTGCAGACTTCACACATCTTTCGAGGGGTTTTCTCAGACATGCAGGTTTTCTCACGATGGTTTCCTTCACCGTTTAGCACACATCTGTGTGCTAAACGGTATATCTATATGAGAGGTTTAGCAAGTGATAATCGTGGTTACCGAGGCAAGCGTTCCACCAACTTGGCTATCACTGCTTTTTTAGTTATTTTATTACGCCACGCCACTAGCTGTAATATTTGTAACATATACATTATAACATCTAGATGTATTCTTAACGTGATTCTAAAATCCCCAAACGACAGCCAGTCTCCTAATCCCAAGACTTAATGAACCTTTATTAAAGTCAGACAAAGGAATGTAATGTCTATTTGCGGCTATATCTGACGCGTGTCGCTGTAAAAATGGCGTTATTAAAAATATAACGTTACTAAACGAGACGGTGAATGTGTGGTTAGTATACAATGTAATATTGTATACTAGCTGTTGCCCGCGACTTCGTCCGCGTGGTATTTAACAAAGACAACCGTTGACAACAGCCTGCTCGCCCATTCTGAGCCCGCGGGTCGCATTGCAGGTTGTTGCTATCAAACTTAATCAGGCGCTGCGCTGCAACATTGGTTTTAAAATTTTTTCGTGAGATCCTATTTTTTTTTCTAAAATAAAAGTAGCCTAAGTTACTCCTTGTTACATCAGCTATCTGCCAGTGAAAGTCATGTCAAAATCGGTCCAGCAATTTCAGAGATTACCCGGAACAAACAGACAGACAAAAATTTAAAAAAAGGGTTGTTTTGGTATAGGTAACGTGTATACATCCAAATGCACTTAGTAAAAAGCGGTTATTTTAATATTACAAACAGACTCTCCAATTTTATTTATATGTATAGACAACGCACGTGCGAGAGGTCGCATTAATAATTCGAGTATGTCGTCTTTGAAAATAGGAATATACGAAAACAGACTTAATGTTGAAATAAAACTATTTTTAAGGATTCTATCGCGTTTATTTTTTGTTTTTACGTTCCCGACGTTTCGGCTGCTTTACAGCAACCATGGTCACGGGAGAACTGAGGTGGTTGAAGTCCTGGTATTATCTACTGTATAATTAAATTGTGAAGTCTACGCAAGCAATACTGCAGGCAAATGGTAAGTAGGTAGGTACTATCAAAACAAGAAATTAGATAAAGGATTACCATAATTGTAATAAAAGTAATTTTAAGGATTTTATCGCGTTTATCAGAGGCATGTGCATTTTCATATTGTACGTTTTTAAAGGGATTACATCTTATAAGAACGACACCGAGCTTAATAATCCTACAAAGGTGTTCATGGACATCAGTATACACTTGAAAAATCCCACTTTTGCAGAATCAAACGCTGTTTCAGTAGGCTTAACTTCTGAACAATGGTCCAAAACCGTCCTGCAGTAGGTACCTATACAGAAAATATATTTCTGTATTAAAGAAATAAATTTGAATAACATTAAGTCTATATTGATTTCTTATATTTACGCGAATACTACACATTGAAATAAATATATTTTTAAGGATAACGCAAGTAACAACTAAATATGAGGGTACCCCCGTCAAACTATGACACTAGGACGTCAACCACCTCAGTCCTCCCGTGACCATGGTTGCTGTAAAGCAGCCGAAACGTCGGGAACGTAAAATCAAAAATAAACCGCGATAAAATTCTTAAAATTAGTTTTATTTCAATGTGTAGTATTCGCGTAAATATAAGAAATCAAAGTTGGTTTTGTTTAGTATCCATCGAAATGGGCTGTGACCGAAATTCGGTCAGAGGGACTAACCGCGATGTTATATGCCGCTTCATCTCCTCAGTCGCAACATACAACTGGAGATGCGATCGCGAACAGCCGGCTTAACCCGCTGGCAATCAATCATGGCGTACCATTGAGTGACAGATATTAATTATGTTACGCTACTAGCTATACGATCGTATTGCGACCCCGATTAAAGGATTTTTGGCGTTTATCGATAACCCTTTATCGAATGTTTGCCATCTTTAGCTATCGATATAGAACTCACCCCTCTGAAAAATGTTAACTTGATTTTCGGATACAACTTCGTTTGTTTCATCCAAAGTTTTCGTCTATGGATACAACATAGGTAGGTTAATGTTTTTGCAGCTAGAAATAGTGTTGAGTCCTCAGATTATAAACTCCGTATAGATAGCACCGCAGCATGGTTGCGTTCGAACAACAATATTGTTACGATGCGTATAAAAGAGGTATCGATAACTCGAGAAATAGTCATCGAAGCTTCTAGAAACAAAAACGCATTGTTGGGTCCAAGGTCCCCTATCGATCTGTAAAGAAAAATCTAGAATCGTCAACAATGTTGCCACCGGCTTCCAGAATATATCTCATATTATTTTTATTAAAATTATTAGTAAACAAAAGGCGAGGACAATGCAATTCCTGGAACTGGGAGTTCTCGGAATAATACCGATTTCACGAATGCAGCTACGTACACTAGAACATTCTAGCCCCTCCTTATTACCGTGTAAATAAGGTTCATTTTCCTTATGGAACATTTCTGTTTTGTGGGTTTTTGTCGACACCTTTCTGGAAAGATCCACCCTCGCTATTTTCGGATTATAAATAGTGTGCAGGACCAGCGACGAGACAGTTTCTATTTGAAAGCGATAGTGAACACATCTCTCGGAAGCGAACTAAGAAGACTATACCGGCGACTCTAGCGAATACTGTGGACTACTGTGTTTCTAAGTGATTTGGTGAATTGTGATTTGAGTGTTTACTAGTTAGTGTACTGGTGTGTACTATTTTTGCCTTCTGTGTGGAGAGCGATTAAAGTAATTTTCACGTAATCGGCATTTGATTACCCCCGCACGTAACAATATATAGAATGTTTCCCTTAATTCTAGATGATACAGAAAATTATAAGTAGGTACTCAACTGTTGGTTGACAAATAAAGTGTGGCTGTTTGTTTCGGGAACAGATGATTGATAAACTGTTTCTTTCTAAAACATGCGTTTGGTAGTCTCAGAAGGAAACACTCCAAGTGGTAGTGTTCTCGCTCTGTTAACACAGCGCTAGTGACGCGAAAATAAGAGATTACTATTGGTTGTTCGTTCGGAAATGTTCGGATAGACGAAGTTTACCGATGCTAGGTACACCCAAGATGTTTAGAACCTTATGAGCGCCAAACTACTGAGCCAAAAGGTTGCTAGTTCAGTGCCAGTGAAATTCCATTCCATTTTGTTTTAACCTATTGTGTGTCCCACTGCTGGGCAAAGGCCTCCCTTTTCTGTCTTCATAGCACCCTCTCTTGGGCTCGTTTTGGCTACCTTTTACCCACAAAGGTAACCAATTCGTCACACTATCTTCAGCGAATAAAAAAAATCTTTACCAATTCAAAAATCGTCTTTCACTTGAGTTATCTCAAAGTAGTAGGTACCATCTCAAGTCCCTAATACTACATTATTCTTTTCTCTTATTTCGTTTAACGCAAAATTACTGAAGTGTATTTTTTCTAAAGCTTTTCGTTAAAATGAAAAACCGGCCAAGTGCGAGTAGGGCTCGCGCAATAACGCCTCCGTGCTGGGCCCCAAGTCTGCTAACACAATCGATTCATAATCGAACAGCAACCGCATAGTAACTGGCACTTTTAACAGATATTGTATGGGCTATATTACGTTTGCTAAAAGAAATAGGCTAAGCTATACAAATTCATGGGGTGGATGAACAGAAAAGTAATCTTATATGGGTTTTTTTTCTGTTTGCGGCGCGGAACCCTAAGATCTCCCAACTTTATTTACTTGTATTTTCTTATCGAATCTACAATAGTTTCAAGAGATTTAAATTCATTTAGCTCTAAAAGTGCGATAAACACTTTAAAGTGAATAAGGATTACAGTTTATTGTCGCTTGACTTTGTTTACGTAGACTTTTAATAATCTTTAAAGGGCAAAAGAGGGTGCAGTCCTTCTCTTAACCTTCATTCGTTGCGTCGTTGAGATACAATATTTTAATACACTTTACCAGACTAACAACGAAGCAACGCTTAATTATAAGTACCGTACATTTGGTTAGGGGCGATTCCAGTATATAATTACTTAGATATATATTTTATATTCAACATCCTAGAGCTAGAACCTAGGACCCTCGATACAGAATGCAGGGTCACACCAACTGCGTCAATCAGGTCATTAAAATTAAGATTTTTTTTATACATTATAGGCAAGTATTTGATCTCGATCTTACCTGATGGTAAGTGACGATGAGATCTACGATGGAGCATACTTGCCTAGGTAGGAAGGCGGCAGTAGATCGAGACGCTACATTCGCTAGGCACATGCAGCGCAACTGATCTGACCCGCCATCCATGAATGGCAACACCGAACATCATGCCGGAACACGGCTAGGCCGCTTGGCGACATGGCTTTGTTCAGTGGGTCGTGACTAGCCACGGCCGACCTACCACCAGTAGGTCTAGGTCTAGGCAAGTCTAGGCATATGCTATACAGCTTACTCGTTAATAAGTTACTTCTTTCTTTCAATGCCCTCACCCAATGGGAGACATTCCGCCAATGTCGGGTATTTAATAGCAATAACATACTAAATTAATTATTTAAAATACATTTTAGCAGTGGCGTAGCTACCGTAGGGCTAAACGGGGCAGCGCCCCGGGGGCCCCAAGCTCAAGGGGCCCCGCGGCCTCTATAAACGACGTTCGAAAATATACAATTAAGTTTTATCTGCTGCGTTACACATTATATTTAGTAGTAACTACCTTTGCGTTACTGTTGCAGACGCCGAGCCTGCCTACATAGAAATCACATGTTAATATAATCGATGGAAATCTCGCGCTCCGTACATCTAGTACTAGTTGTGACCCCATGTTTTTTGTATATAAATAATGTGTTTTGTAAATAAACCACGGCTATCGATCAAGGACGAACGATATTTTATTTCTACAATCCATTAAGCAAGAGAGAACCCTCAACATACTGATTAAAGCTTATTTTGTTTCAGATGCAATATAACAGAATGCGAGAATACAAACAACGACACTTTATGGTTAGAGTACGCGATACCCAAGGAGAAGGGCAGCTTCTCGAAATGTGAAAGATATTCCTACAATGACAATGTAACATTCGGTAATGCGTGTTCCGAACACATGTTTAATTATACAAGTAAACAACAATGTTCCTCGTATGTGTATGCCGATGGGGATTCTGCAGTTATAGATGTGAGTAACCTTACCCCTATGAAATGAGAAATGTTTCTTAAATCATTCGGTTGAACTTATTTGACATTTGTAATGCCGTCCCAGTCTCAATGTGAATCTAATAACCCGCGGTTATACCCCAATTACCTGAGAGAGAGAAAAACACAAAATAATAATATCACCAGAACGAACACACCAAATATACAGTTCTCTGTCTCCGTTTTATTGTAAATATATCTCATTGTGTTATTTTGAGAAGATATTATCTTTAATTTGCTTCATTGAAACTTGCTCATATGTAGCGAGTCTATGACTAAGCTTAAGGTTTTTTTTATATCCTACCAATGGAACTTTTCACCTGTCTATACTGGGCAGGCCACACGTAGAATAAGTGTGGCTGATAGATTATATGAAGTTAGCTAGGTAGTGACCTAACCAGCAGTAGGAATATAACAATAATAATATCAGCCCTTTGTAATGTCGCACTTCTGAGCACGGGCCTCCCCTGAATGCGAGAGTGATTAGGCTATAGTCCACCACGCTGGCCGATTGCGGGTTGCATCTTTCAAAGGGGTTTTTTTGAGACATGCAGGTTTCCTCACGATGTTTTCCTTCACCATTTAGCAAGTGATCATCGTGGTTGAAAATGAGATTCGCACATGAAATCCAGTAATCCCAGAGTTACGAGCCGGGGTTTGAACCTGCGATCCTTGTTACCGAGTCAAGCGTTCTACCAACTTGGCTACCGCTAGTAATAAAATATAGCTAATTGTTTCAGTTCAATCTCTTCTGTCAGGATTGGAAGAGGACAATAATAGGCACAATCCGCAATTCGGGTCTGTTATTCTCGCTCCCTCTAACAGGGATCATTTCAGATAAATTTGGCAGGAGATTGGCATTATCTGTGGCGTCATTAATGAACTGCATATGTGGACTCCTGAGGTCGTTCTCTACGAATTATGTTATGATGGTGGTGTTTGCATTCTTGGAAGCCGCCCTGGGTGCTGGTGCCTACACCACCGCCTTTGTTTTGGGTAAGATAGTTACTAATACTTCTGCCATTAACTATAGAAAATTAATATAATTTAACTGAATAATCCCCTTATGCTAAGATCCAATAGGTATAAAGGTCTGAGCGAACAACGGACCATTGTCCGCGAAGGACAAAAGTCCGCGAAGAATATCTTTTCGGAAGCAGATGATTTATTTAGCAGGCTTTGTACGCGACACTTAGTGCCTGCATACATTCTTATGGAGTAACAACAAAAGTACCTACGCCGAGGACTATCACTCGTCTGCGCAGGCGTTTCATCTCTATCATTTTAAGGTTCATCTTGAATCGTAAATAAGTAGCCAATTGACGCTATAAAATTTATATTCCATGATTTTTTGCAGCAATGGAGCTGGTAGGACCGAAAGGCAGAGTGTTTGGTAACACATTAATAAACATAGTCTTCGTATTCGGACTGATGACTTTAGCCGGTCTTTCGTGGGCGCTGCAAAGCTGGAGGACGCTACTTAGAGTGATATACGCACCAGCTTGCCTCGTCTTCTCATACCTTTGGATCCTCAACGAGAGCGTCAGATGGCTGCTGAGCAAAGGCAGACACGACGAAGCAGTAGTTGCTTTGAAAAAGGCAGCCCGAATGAACAAAGTACAATTGTCAGATGACCTATTATCACCGCTTCATGAACTAGATAAGTTGAAAATAAAAGACGAACACGAGAAAGATGAGTTAATTGAGGGTACAGTTGAAAACAAAACGCCAATTTTCCTCCAAGTCATCAGATCAAGTATTATTCGACGGAGATTGATGACTTGTTCATTCCTATGGATTACATGTACATTTGTTTATTATGGTCTGTCCATAAATTCGGTGTCTTTAGCCGGCAATAAGTATGGTAACTTTATGTTGGTGGCGTTCATTGAGATACCGGCAAATTTCTGTTGTCTGTTCGTGCTGGACCGATATGGCAGGAAAAGGGTGTTGATTATCACCTACTTCCTGAGTGCAGTACTCTGCATCAGTCTTTCGTTCATTTCGAAAGGTGAGTAATATAATATTTAATAGTTATGTATTGGGGCTCGTGAACGGCTAGTCTTGTGGCAATTTCTAGCTGCAATTAAATTGCAGTCCCATTGCCGTCTTGCCCATGCTAAAGGGGTTGACAATGACATTGCTGCAAGAGATGCTGAGCAATAGTGGCAGACTTAAAATATAAGTATCGCAACTGGAAAATCAAATTCAATCAAACACGTCTCAACAGGTGAAATGGCTGTGGTTACCATGGTACCTAACCTACTGGATAAGTTAACCCATCCCAAACCTACTCCAGATAGTAGTCTATATATAAACAACGCGACATTTGATGATAATAGTTATCAAATAAAACGTCCAAAGTTTGTCTTTATAATTACAGTGAAACATTTTCAGACATAATTCTACAGTAACAAAAGACGAGTTAGATAATCCTGCAAAAGGATAAGCGCAGCGCTCACACGGCGATTTAAATATCTCTGATGGCTAGTTGGTTGCTATCAATCAAAATTAACCGGAGTAACTGTAAATCTTATTTCTATTCACGCTGTGTGACACGTCTCCTACCACAAATGTCACCGGCGCAGAACGCTGGCCACAAAACATAACTTCATCCTATGATAAAAACACTAATGAAGATAAAATAAATTTGCAAGGGTATTGCAATAATTGAACTCGGTATCTCGATTAGAACCATCCTTGGTGCCTTACAACTGGGCTTCATCCAGTTTTAAGGCACTGAGTCTTAATTTCTGGGGCCGTCAGCCTTATATAGTATTCTTTTGTCTCCGAGTTTGCAATGGAGGAAAGTGGATAATTTCCTTCAAACTCCTACAATTTTTCTTCTGATTAATTTCATTGCGGGATCCAAGACAACGAGCTTTTCCCCGGGACTCTTTGAGGGTCAAAGGTCGGCGACTTCGTTGGTCGCCGCTGTGGATTCTGGCTTACAGGTTTCACTTCCACCACTGTGGCGGTGCAAGTGTAAGGGGGGTCAATTCCCATAATAAAGCAGAAATGATTAAGCTGCTCTTGTTTTCATGATAGCGACTGTGTCGCCGTATGCGTTGTGCCTTACCAACTTGACAACAGACGGTCCTCGAGTTTTGAGGGAGTTTTGCTTAAACAGTGTTTATTCAGTAATCGGTGTTTGTTCACGCCTGAATTAATGGAATATTCGAGTAAAAGCTGTTTCTAATCTACGCTTGGGACGGCAATAGATAAGTAAAATATTTGTGGCAGATTACTTGAGTGTTTCGTGGGATGTAATTGTTTGCGCTTTGGGCGGAGCGAATAGTTTATAATTTTCTGTTCGATAATTTCGTACGAACAGCGGTTCACTTTTTTGTGGCAAGCATAAAGGTAGGTTTACTGCAATAGGTACTTACTCCCTACTCCCGGTTCCCTACTCCCTACTGTCGGCCGTAAATATTATCCATCAAGCTTTAGAAATACACTATCGGCCGAAAGTACGAGTGACAGAGACGACGCTCTATCATGCCAAACATAATGACATTACAATCTACAAAAAGGTACCTACCTAAACCATGATCGGTGACTGTACACTGGTGCAATCATTATGTTTGACGAGGTTCTATTAGCTTAGCATGATTTCGATATAACTAAAATATGCTACGCCAGGTATAGGTCTCTTTCCGTGACAACTAGGACTCGCGATTGGCCCAAAACTACGACATCATAGGCCATCTTAGACCAATGGCAGGTGTTAATTCCATTCCATTGAAGAAGTTAATAATCGGCGACACTAATCGTGCCGGGAGAGAATACCGGGCGTGGCATATTATTATTAAGGCCATTCTAGAACCTTTCTGCCCCAACGATGGCCGTTGGGGCACAAAGGTTCTAGAATGGCGACCACGAATCGGAAAACAAAGTGTAGGACGGCCCCCCACAAGGTGGACCGATGACATCACACGCGTCGCAGGAAGCCGGTGGATGCGAGTGGCGGAGGACCGAGATGTGTGGAAGTCGTTGGGGGAGGCCTATGTCCAGCAGTGGACGTCTATCGGCTGATAGATTAGATTAGATATTATTATACCATGGATATAAATTAAGCAATGGTTAATCTCGATCACTGAATTCTCTCCACAGATCAAGTAATACTCGCGCTAGCTGTATACCTCTCAGGGAAGTTTGCCATCACGGTGGCCTACAGCTCGGTGTATATCTACGTGTCAGAAGTTTTCCCTACAAACGTCAGGCAGTCATTGCTGGCCATTTGCTCGGCCACCGGCAGAGTAGGATCTGCACTAGCACCTCTGACCCCAATGCTGGTAAGGATTTGAATAAACCATTTTAAATTTACCCAGTCCACGCATATATTGAACCGAATAATTCGGCCAAACTATGGTTCGGTAAGCGCTGAACCGAATGTGTGGTATTCGGTTCGGTTGAAAAATCCATGTTCGGCTCGTCTCTAGTAATAAGTAGTAGCTAGTAACTGGGAGTTATCGCCCTACGATTGTACAATTCAAGCGTTGCTTAGTTTGGGGCGGTTGGTATTTCTGGTGTTAATTTTTTTTCAGGCTTTGTGGTACGACAAACTGCCAGTGATATTCTTCGGGAGTTTGGCCGTCGCAGCTGGTCTTCTAGTCTTCACACTACCAGAGACAATCAATGTGCCTCTACCGGATTCGATAGAAGAAGCCGAGAGGCTATCCAAAGAGAAAGATATCAAAAATGTTGCGTAGAAACATATTGCTATCTCGTTTGAATTAAGTGCATGCGAAAATGAGAAAGATACTAGGTATCTCAGTTTCATTAATTGCTCAGATTATTGTTACTAAGGATTTTTTATACTGTGTTTAGTCGATGTTTAAAGTTCTAAACAAATCGTTACTATTATCACCCCAGAGGGGACTGCTAGGTGGCCAGTTGTAATAATAGCGTAAAGTGATAATGAGCTTTAGATGAAGAAATAATACGAGAACGAATGTCACGAACAACATATTGAAGCATAAATATAAAAAAAAACAACCGAATTGATAACCTCCTCCTTTTTTTTAAGTCGGTTAAAAAGACGACGATGTTTTTACTTAGTACTAGCTGTTACCCGCGACTTTGTTCGCGTGGTATTTAACAAAGACACAACCGTTGGCAACAGCCTGCTCGCGCGTTCTGAGCCCGCGGGACGCATTTCAGGTTGTTGCTATCAAACTTAATCAGGCGCAACGCTGCAACATTGGTTTTAATTTTTTTTCGTGAGATCCAATGTTTTTTTCTAAAATAAAAGTAGCCTAAGTTACTCCTTGTTACATCAGCTATCTGCCAAAGTCCCGTCAAAATCGGTCCAGCTATTTCAGAGATTACCCGGAACAAACAGACAGACAGACATACGAAAATTGTAAAAAAAATTGGTTTGGTATAGGTACCGTGTATACATCCAAATGCACTTAGTAAAAAGCGGTTATTTTAATATTACAAACAGACACTCCAATTTTATTTATATGTATAGATACGCGAATTGGCGTACCTAAGTAGGTATGTTACTACACAAATCGCGTCGGTTTGTTGGGCTTCAGAATGTTGTTCTCGACACATCTATTATTATTTCTTAATCGAAGCAATGACCCAAACAGAAATGTGATTGATTTTTTAAAATTTATTTTTAATGCAAAATATTTATGACGCATTTTCTTTACAATGTGTTTAATTTGGATGCTGTACTTAGATATTGTTTAATTACTCAATGGCACAATAAAATAATATGTTTACAGTAAATAAAAGGCTAACCCCCGAAGTTATAGACATTTTATAAGCAATATTCTTGTGCGTAATACTATGTGACGTTTGATAAAGTTATAAAACGTCTTATCTTTTTTTTTACTTTAAAAAAATACTGAATTATATATTTTTTAGATAGGTAACTAATAAAAAAAAATTTACTTATTTATTTTATTGCCATAATAAATCATGTAATGATTATTAAGTTGGCATTATGAATAAACAAACACAACACATGGGACTCAATTCTATAGGTATTCAAAATACAGATAGAATTGTAATTTTAATAATAATTTATTTTTGTTTGTCATACTTGTTTAATTCTTCCATTAAATTGCTCTACATTTTAACTTGTTATTTTTATTGTGTATAAAAAAATGCATGTAGTCTATGGTTCAAATTTAAAATGTCAGCCATATTAGTCCACATGTGTGTATATTTATAAGTGCAGAATTTAAACTTGGCATACATTCTTGTTTGCACCAACTTAGGTCTGAAGACTTAACTTAAAGAAACACCACCGTCCCGCTTCTATGCTGGAGTGAACATGGCCACAGACCGGAATCAATGGAGACAGTTGGTGCAATCTAAAGTGCCGCCGTGATGATCACAATCCTCAGTCATGAGGGAACAACCGAAGAGAGGTCTGAACAGACATGCTGCATAGACCTTGATTGTATAGTCCAGCTATTATGCTTGGGTACAGTTAGACATTTCAGACATAGAATCACTTTCCTCTTCTACTTTTGGACTGATTGATATTGATCGGCGTTCAGAATCCATGGAGTGATCAGGCAACGAGCCGTCTTCATAATTTCTGGTCCTAGCATATCCATATAAAGACGCAGATGTCGATGGGATGTTAATTGAGTCAACAGATAGAGCTTCCTCTTCAGCGCGAGTCACAGTCTCAAAAATTTCTCTTTGTACCCTCAGTTGTAAATACTTGGGAAGCTCGCGTGTTTTTTGACAGAAACTAGCGAACAAGTTGGATAGTGCATCTGTTGAAATGCGACTATTATCCATTGCATTATTTCGTAGTTCATCCCTTTTATTTTGTTGATGCTGCCTCATTTCTTCTCTTGCTTGTAGCATCTTAGAAATACTTTTAGTGCAACATTGGTTTTGTTTCCTGTGTTTATGTTCTATAGACGCAGATTGAAGTGGTAATATTGATGGGGAAGGTGGAGCTTCTGTAACATTATTGGTATCTGTGGTGTCACCTGCATCTGTACTTTCTTCTGTGTCATTCAGTCTATTCTGTGCCAGTGGCAGTAAGAACTCCATGGATGTCTCATACTTCCAGGGCCTCACATTGTGTACAGCACGGCCGGTGCTTGTTCTTCGACGTCTCAAAGCTTCTCTGTGGCTATCACGTATTCTTTTCCATTGACATTTCGCTACTTGACCTTAAACAAAAATATTCATATTATAAGTACAGCTGATTTAATTTTATTATACTTCCTTTTACCTATTTACACTCAAAACACTTATTTCACTAATTACATAAGTCCTTACTTACCCCTTTAAAAATAGCTAATAAAATTAAGTCGACATATTTCAAGGAGGAAAAAAATATATTACCAAAAATCTTTTGAAACAATACAAAAACTTTAAAATAGTTTTCTGATCAGTGTCTCCAACTCTCTTTGTCAAAATTACGGTGTTGACTGGTCTCAAAATACGGTAGATGGTGGAAAATTACGGCAGACCAGTGTTTGCGGTTAAAATACCCATGCAGTGGGGATGCGTAACGTAAAAAAAAAAAAAAGGTCATTCCTCCAAACAGAAGTAGCAGAATGACCTTTTTTTTTTTTTTACGTTGCGCATCCCTTCTCTTCCAAACTGAAGCAACAGAATGACCTTTTTTTTTTTACGTTGCGCATTCCAAACAGAAGCAGCAGAATGACCTTTTTTTTTTTTACCTTACGCATATCCCAATGCAATATTGCAGTCATATTTTGCTAAATCAAGTGTTCATTATAGAAATATGGACACGGACGAAATTACGGTAGAATGTGTCACCGTAATAACATGTCTACGGTAGGTGGTAGATCTACAAAAATTACGGTAGATCTACCGTAATTACGGCATGGTTGGAGACACTGTTTCTGATTGATGAATGATTACGAGAGAGAGAGAGAGTTTTATGCCTCTATGCTTTGGGTACTAGCCTTTTCAGCATATTTGACCGCCTGATTAGCGCAGTTAGTAGGGTTGCTTCCCGTGCCGAGGATCACGGGTTCGAATTCTGGTAGGGACAAACTTTGTGTGATAAGCACGAAAGTTAAGGAAGAAATTTCATTAGCGTTGTTAGGAAACGTGTAAGTAAATTAAATTGAATAATAAAACTTTCCTTTTAAAGTTCACCCATTATGTTTGGTAATTTTTATTACAGTATCCACACACCTTTACTGGTAGGGGTAGAAAATTAATTTTATCATCTTAATTGTCATCAACATCATCATCATCATCAGGGGTATTGGATACTTTTATTAGCAAAAAATGCACTATTTTGTAGCTGATTGCCAGCCTAAAAAAAATAACCACAGAATCAAAATCCATCATCGCGCAGCACAACAGCATTCACTGTACTTAACATAATAATAATTTACTTATCATTAATTTGACACTTACCATTAGCCAATCCACATTCTTTAGATATTATTTCCCACGCCATATCTTTCTTGACGATATCCCGGTACGACGTATGATTGACATCCCATAAATATGGGTAATATCTCACCTTTTCAATAAAATGTTCCATTACACTGTGCCGTTGCTGAATAAATAACGTATTTTTGTAACAGCAGTTACGATAGCTAGCCAGCGAACACGTAAACGTCGTAAACTGTACCTACGCATTCGTGCATGCATAGCATAGCTTAGGGCCTATCCAGACCACGAGATACGTCATCTGCCTCCTCGCACGTTTGTAAAACGCGCATCGCACAAAGTCCTAAACGCGTTGTTTGTATTGTATCGATTGCTGCAAACGCGAACAAAGCTTTTCTACAACTGGTGCATTTGTAGCAATACAAACATGCGAGAGAATTTATGACACGAGCTAAGGTAAACGGGCTGTGACTGTGTTGGTTATGTATCATGTGTTTGTTGCGTCAAGCCCGCGCGAGCAGCGCGGTGAAATATCTTTATGTGTATTGCCCCTTAGCGTGAGCGGCCCCAGTCGCGCTACGTGACGTCAGAGCCATGCATCTGTCGTAGCGAAGCGTGTCCGTGTGTGGCCTTGCGAATGTGTGCAGCTATGAACTGCTATGGATTTTGTCGCATAATACACAGTGAAGTTCGGACACATTTTGGCGGGAAACTGTAAAGTCATGGCGTCAGTTATGATTTAATTTCTAAAACTAGTGTTCCTGCGAGTTATAGTGAGTGATATAAGTGGAATATTAACCATTATGGGTTCGGTAAAGTGCACGAGTGTAGGTAATTGAAACAGTGACGAAACTTGGCTTTTCAGTTACTCACAAAAAATCCATAAAAAATCTTTCAGTATTTCAGTATCCATCACTTTACTGATTGAGGGATTGGGGTTATTTTACTTGGGCCTAGCCTTTGGGCCTGTTCATATGCTTGAAAACTGAAATAAATTATATTACTTGACACTGGCAAAATTTCTATGGTGATGGCAAATTAAAAAAAAAAGTTCTGACACTGAATTGTCAACTTGACTCTTAAATTTCCCGCCAAATATCCCGTGCATAGCCACTTCGTTCGTGTTGCGCAATGGAATTTTGTTATAATATATCATGGTACCAATTTTCGTCATTAAAATTATCTTTTATAACGCCTGTTGTTTATGTTATAGCAAGCATTTCGGTATCGGAGTATAATGCAAAAAATAAAAACGGAGGCATTCTGAAGATAAGTAATGACATAAATTAATTAGTGTAGGTATAGGTAGTTGTAACTTATTTTTTATTTTCGAAAACGATGTTATAGATGGATGTCTACTGGTACCTACTAAGACGAGAATGACGTTTTTATGAACGTGTACGAGTAGATATATGAACTAAAATAATTTAATAAAATTTCGCTATAAGCATCATTACAAATAAATTGTGCAGCGGCCCCAAGCTACACGTAAGCTTATATCTTAAAAACCTGAGATTTTGTCTCAGTTATTACTCAATAACAGAGATTTTAACATAATCATTAGGTAGTTTTATATCTAAATTAAAAGTTCGTAAAAAATATATTGTATAACCTTTCAAGTTATCCTAAGATACAAACATCTGCGGTCTAATATGGCGAAATCACGCCTACCTACATCGAAATGCTTTACAACCATATTACTACTAGTTATACAACCTAGTAAGTATCTACTTATAGTGGTTGCGATAACTATGACCATGGTATTCATAAGTTGTGACCTTGCTGACGTCATGCGATAAAATATTCTTACGACGAACATCTGTCTGCGCACGCGACTGTGGAGTGATAGATAAGTATCAAATAGAAGTTTAATTATTTATGTAGTATCTACTTACCAAAAATTTTTATAAAGCTTTTTTTTAATTTCTTTCTCACTTAGCATATACTTGTAAGATTTTATTAAATTTATTAGTGTGGGTAGGTACCTGTCTAGATAATAGGAATATTACTTTATGACCCCATATTCGTATGACGTATGATATATGATATATGATGTAATTTAGACATCTCTATGATCAAATTTACCGAAAATTAAAAGTTGATGATATGACACAGTGTGGGGCGGAGCGGGGTGGAATGGAGCTTAGCGGGACGGAGCGGGGCGAAGTGGTGCTGAGCGCTGAGCGAGGCGGGGTAGATTAAGGATTGGGTTTTTCATGGCATTAGACCCGCCACAAGCTGCCACCGCTGATACTTCGGGCCCCAAGTCTGCTAACACACAATCAAATCATAATCGAACAGCAACCGCATAGTAACTGTCAGTTTTGACAGATATCCCATACAATATATGTCATAACTAGCTGTCCCGGCGAACTTCGTACCGCCTCAGAATCAAATGTATGAGAAAATGAATTTATTGGTAGGTATTCTATGAAAATTTTAACAAATCTATCCCACGGGAACCATACATTTTATCGGGATAAAAAGTAGCCTATATGCTATTCCAGACTATAATCTCGGTGCCAAATTTCATCCAGATCCGTTCAGCCGTTCAGGCGTGAAAGAGTAACAAACATACATCCATCCAAACTTTCACATCTATACATCTATACATATAAATAAAATTGGAGTGTCTGTTTGTAATATTAAAATAACCGCTTTTTACTAAGTGCATTTGGATGTATACACGTTACCTATACCGAAACAACATTTTTTACAATTTTTGTCTGTCTGTCTGTCTGTCTGTTTGTTCCGGCTAATCTCTGAAATGGCTGGACCGATTTTGACGGGACTTTCACTGGCAGATAGCTGATGTAACAAGGAGTAACTTAGGCTACTTTTATTTTAGCAAAAAAAAATAGGATTTCACGAAAAAAAATTAAAACCAATGTTGCAGCGCAACGCCTGATTAAGTTTGATAGCAACAACCTGCAATGCGTCCCGCGGGCTCAGAATGGGCGAGCAGGCTGTTGTCAACGGTTGTCTTTGTTAAATACCACGCGGACGAAGTCGCGGGCAACAGCTAGTTTATAATATTAGTATAGAGTATAGATTTACTTAAATTATGTTCTGCGCAGCCACTTGGCGCTAACTTCCGCTGGTTCACGACTCGTTGTTCGTAGTGTACGGTCGTTTTGTTTTTCAATCGCCACCAGCATGCACGAGTGGCGTGGTAGCGCGCAGGCGCAGGCGCCGCGACGTGTCCTTATGATCAGCTGGCCCGGCGCTTCGTTGACTCACTTGCCCGAGTTGCCCGCCGTGTGATATCACGTTGATTTCTTATCAGTGATTGCCCCGAGAGAGTCACTGGCCTACTCACTCGGCTGAATGATAAACGCAATAGAGTAATGTCTTAATCTATCTAAATGTATCTGTTTTTTTATATACTGGGCCCCTAGTATGAGTTTGGAAATTATTTAGTCGATCGTGGGTTCGAACTTCGAATATTATTATACATTTACGAGCTATTACCCGCGACTTCGTCCGCGTGGTATTTAACAAAGACAACCGTTGACAACAGCCTGCTCGCCCATTCTGAGCCCGCGGGACGCATTGCAGGTTGCTATCAAACTTAATCAGGCGCAGCGCTGCAACATTGGTTTTAATTTTTTTTCGTGAGAGCCTATTTTTTTTTCTAAAATAAAAGTCGCCTAAGTTACTCCTTGTTGCATCAGCTATCTGCCAGTGAAAGTCCCGTCAAAATCGGTCCAGCCATTTCAGAGATTACCCAGAACAAACAGACAGACAGACAGACGGACAGACAGACAGACAGACAAAAATTTTAAAAATGTTGTTTCGGTATAGGTGCCGTGTATACATCCAATTGCACTTAGTAAAAAGCGGTTATTTTAATATTACAAACAGACACTCCAATTTTATTTATATGTATGTATCTATGTATGTATAGACTAGCTGTTGCCCGCGACTTCGTCCGCGTGTTATTTAACAAAGACTCAACCGTTGGCAACAGCCTGCTCGCACGTTCTGATCCCGCGTGACGCATTGCAGATTGTTGCTATCAAACTTAATCAGGCGCTGCGCTGCAACATTGGTTTTAATTTTATTTCGTGAGATCCTATTTTTTTTCTAAAATTAAAGTTACTCCTTGTTATATCAGCTATCTGCCAGTGAAAGTCCCGTCAAAATCGGTCCAGCCATTTCAGAGATTAGCCGGAACAAACAGACAGACAGACAGACGGACAAACAGACAGACAAAAATTATAAAAATTGTTGTTTCGGTATAGGTAACGTGTATACATCCAAATGCACACAGTAAAAAGCGGTTATTTTAATATTACAAACAGACACTCCAATTTTATTTATATGTTTAGATTTCACGAATCGTTGACAACAGAACAATGAGGCTACACACTTATTTTTAGCATAAGTTAGAATAGCTATTAATTCATGAAAAAAAAACATTTTGGGTACCTACTAGCGCCAGAGAAAAAAAATGTTACAACAGAAGCGATGTTTGCCGCGGACCCTCAAGGCACTCAGTATCAAATATCAATTTTGTTCGATATTTGAATGGGTAATTCAAATATCGAACAAGTGTTCAAATATTTTCATTCTGTATAATTTATAACTAACTAGCTGTTACCCGCGACTTCGTTCGCGTGGTATTTAACAAAGACACAACCGTTGGCAACAGCCTGCTCGCGCTTTCTGAGCCCGCGGGACGCATTTCAAGTTGTTGCTATCAAACTTAATCAGGCGCAACGCTGCAACATTGGTTTTAATTTTTTTTCGTGAGATCCTATGTTTTTTTCTAAAATAACAGTAGCCTAAGTTACTCCTTGTTACATCAGCTATCTGCCAGTGAAAGTCCCGTCAAAATCGGTCCAGCCATTTCAGAGATTACCCGGAACAAACAGACAGACAGACAGACGGACAGACAGACAGACAGACAAAAATTGTAAAAAAAAATGTTTTGGTATAGGTAACGTGTATACATCCAAATGCACTTAGTAAAAAGCGGTTATTTTAATATTACAAACAGACACTCCAATTTTATTTATATGTATAGATAAATACAAAACATTTTATTTCGATATACCTAAACGGCCATTGTTGCCTGCCAGCATTAACCTATACGGGAGAAAATGTGTATAGAGCAAAACACACCTTAGAGACACCTAAGTAGAGCGTAACTCTATGTTCGTTTAACATTTACCTGCATATGTAGGTACGCTACGGGTGCTAGCTTTTTTATTGTTCTGCATTGAAATGGGATGATCCAATCGTTCAGAATTTGATCCTGTCGTCACCCGCAGGTAAGCGCTTGCGCATCCGAGCTTGCCACTTGCAGCGATCGCGTGTTATTTATTATTCAACATCGGTCGCCTTCTGGATCATTCTCTTTAAGAGGTACTAAATAGTAGCTTATAGTGTAGCTAAAAAACAAAATAAAAACAGGGATAGCCAAGTTGGTAGAAGGCCTGCTCCGGTAACGAGGATCGCAGGTTCAAACCTCGGCTCGCACCTCTGGCATTTCTGGATTTCATGTGCGAATCTCATTTTCAAACATGATTATCACTTGCTAAACGGTGAAGGAAAACATCGCGAGGAAATCTGCATGTCTGAGTCCCTCGAAAGACGTGTGAAGTGCGGCAACCCGCACTGGGCCAGCGTGGTGGACTATGGCCTACTTCTAAAGTTCTAATTCTAAGTCTGCGCGTTTCTAAACTAAAATTAAAGTTCTAAGTCTGCACGCCATAAAAATCATAATATTATTAATTAAATTATTAATTATTATAATATGGGTGGTCTAACGACTGTTTCCTTCCTGACAATCAATACTAGACGCCAAATGATGAAGATTTACTGATTGATACCTTATTGATTCCACGCAACGACCAAATTTGCTTGCACAATTTTCAGGTAGTTCTGCGGGCCACGTGACCATCACGCCACCGTTCCATAAAGAAATACCTACCGAACATCGGGGTCAATGACTTTGAAAAATTTTAGCCGCACTAACAACTACGTACAAAATTACATTGTTAATCATCTCGCAAACTTAAAATAAGCTTATCTTCGAACGCCTGCAAGTTATAAATGAAATGCATATTGCACGCTCGTACCGAGATACTCATCAAAATTACAACACAGTTAATACCACGCATAGTTTAAAATACAGCGCTGGGAATGATCGCGGTACGATTCCATCTGTGTGATGTTAAGCAGCTTTGTAATGTACACGCTGGCGATGGCTCCAATTATAAGTGAAATCCGGCGTAAGCGCGTCGCGCGTTAACAATGACGTTTCTGTGACGAGCTACCTTGTCGGAGCCAATGCGGTGGCCGGCTCGATCGCTAGACGATTCGTTTCGTTCGCGTGTGCCGCTCAGTCCGACGCGCACGCTTCGCCGGCCGCCATTCGAACCCGAATATCGTACTAAAATCCGCATGGAATATATATAAACTATTTACAAAACTGTTCGCCATTGTCATCTACATCATATGGTGAAGTTAAACGTGTGTGCGTAATTGGTTTTTAAGGTTATAAACCACACATTCCAACGTGGTGTTTCTGTGAATTGGGTCATGGTGTGAGATTATACCTACTTACCATTTCACGTAAGTATTTTTTTTTTCCAAAAAACTTTTTTATTTTTAGTGTTGTTTCTTAATTTAGTGCGATTGAATCGAATCGATTACTTTGGTAGTACTTGGGCGAGAGGAAAGTATTTTATTTACTTTTTTTTAATTTAGTAAGTAACTGCTGATCGCAATTAGCGATGTCTTTGAATAATCAAATGTTTGCTTTTTGGTGGGAAGCTGCACAGAGAAGAAAATTGTTTATATGTAAAAAAATGTGTTGCATTGACTTGTGTGTTCATACATATACGAGCGAAGGAAATTAAAATAACAAAGTATTGCTTGACTTTTCAAGTTCACCCAAGATGTCAAGTAAATTTTGAGTAAAGTATCCACATCTTTACTGATGGGGTAGGCGATTAATTCCACCATCATCGGCATAGACTCCATAATTATGATCAGAAGTACATATTTATGTTAAAAAAAAACAACTGTGAAGCAATTTATTTGTACTGGCATAAATGGCACTATTTTGTAGCCGGTTGCCAACCTAAAAAAAGAAGAAGCAGCTGCTATGGAAACAATAAATTAATTAGTTACATTATTCACGTGTGTAACTGTAAGCATACAGTTGTTGCTCATTGTTATAAGTACACGATCTTCATTGAACTCTAAAGACAGCTCATATTCATATTAAGTAGTTAAGTTAAAATGTTAGCTTTAACTTTCGGGCTACACTCGGGATCAATAAATCTGAGTCCGAGTGAGATAATATTTCGCTAACTATTAATGCTAGGTTATTCGAATTTAAAGTAGTTTATTGGCTATATTATACTTATCCTATAATAAAAGTTTCTGGTTTCTGCTGTAGTGTAAAGTAATGCCATCAAAAAGGCTAAAAAAATATTTGTTTGAAAATCGAACTACGAATTCACTGCATTCGTTTTTGCAGCTGTTCTACCACAAAAATCACAAGTTATTTAGATTTAATTCCTTAAAAAAAACAAATTATAATCGTACAATATCTATGCACGTATTATTTACAACGATTATGTTCTCAAGTTTGCAAATATTTTATTTTGCGCCAGTACACTTCATTGTCTGTCGTGTGGTTCGTATTGTTAAATTTACCTGACGCGACTTAACAATACAATACAACGGTCCGGGCCTCGGTTGCGTGTTGCAGTATAAATAACCATAACCAACCTCAATGCAGCCAAAGACAAACGAGACAGGTTTATTGTAGATATTATTACCTATAGATATTTCCAGAAAGTGTCATCATGACACGAGAAAGTTATTTCTTTTTAAAGCGTTTTTAAAAACTTGCTTAAAAAAAATCTCTCTGCTTTCTTCTTGAAAACCTTGAAAAGTATACTTTACTTACACAAACCATGTACATATACGGTACCAATTGTTGAATGCAAAGATGTTTATGAGTATTTACCTATATGAAGTAACTTTCTTTTGCTCTCACGATACCCCACATACTGCGATAGAGAAATCGAATGGGTTCTACACTATTTGAGTACTCGTTTTAGTCGAGTCCACGTGAGTAACTGGAGAAAAACCGCAAAGCATCAACTATAGGCACAAAATGTATATTAAGATATAGATAAGTCCGACTTTGTGAAGAATTAAGGCATATCCTTGTTAATTTGAACGCATTCAATCCATTAGAAAACGTATGATTTTCACGATATCAGTTTTGACACTGCGCAAGTAACTTGGCAATATATGGCAGCAAATATATCCAACACTTGCCGGGCGGCTTACACAAGGACCCTTGCTACTTACTAGCGGCGTAATGTCCTCGTGTAAGCCGAGCACTAAAAGGAAATAACATAGCACAGTTTGAAAAAGTCCATTGGCGAATATTATTGTTGTAGTACTTACAATACGATTATCTTCTGTATTTTTTGACAAATATCAAATTCATGAAAAATAAACTATTACACAGCCCAAGAGCTGGACTGACCTTATAAGTAGCATAATAGTAGTTAATCAAACAAATACAGGTACTTTTATAGACCGTATAATTATTACATTCATCATTACCTTCATCTGTTTAAATTCTTCGTAACAAACGTAAGCATTTCTGATCAAAAAAATAACAGAAACATTCCACATTATCTACGGTAAGCACATTCATTACGTATAAACTCGTACATAAATCCTATTGTCGTATGACAAATCGATTCAACGTATTTGCTACAGTAATCATACGGTTAAATCACGTTTGGTCTTGATAAACTGTGCACTAAGAGTACCTACTCAAATGCAGTAACTAGGTAGCAGTCAAGGCCGTAGCGGGGAAGCCACTTGGGGAGGAGGGGTCGAGCTTTGGACCAGAAAGAATAACAATTTCAAAAAAAGAGTAGATTTTTTTTTTTATAAAACGGTGCATTGGCTAAGACATTTCGAGGGGGGGTTTTAACAACCAACCTCCTGGGCTTGACAGCAATAGTGCATTACATTGATACATTATCATTTTTAAATATAATCCCCAGATCCTGAGTAATTTTGAACCAGTTCATACCTACGATTTTTTTTGAAACGATACCATCTGGATTCATCCCGTGACGCCCCGTGAATCCCATATAATTCTTCGCTCCCGCATTTTTACATCGTTACTTGGGGGGGGGGGGGGGGGGGCTGTGATCACGGGGTTCAGGGCTAAGCTAGAAGTATAACAGGAACAATCTGAAGCCGTTTTGTAGACTTTTAGTTCTTGAAATTTTACAATAAATGTGTTTAAAAATAAAATGCGTGGGTACGGTACTCGATTGAACCCATACCATATTAAGTAAGTTGGATAAGAAAGCTGGTAAGTAAAAGAAAGTAGGTGCGGTACCCGAGGTACCAACCTGACTATACTTTAATAGTAATTGTGTTTCTTTTATGAATCGAAGCAAATACAATAATCTCAAGTATTTAAACAGATAAGACTCCAAGAGATATCATATTATTGATTATCTGGTACGTATTGGAACAAGACATTACGACACCCACGCGGAGATAAGCCAGAGATAATTAAAGTCTCACGGTAGTGCGCCCGCCAAGTTCTTCAAACACTGGGCCTCAAGTCTACTAACTGTAACTGTCACTTTTGATAGTTATTGTATGGGATATCTGTCAAAAGTGACAGGTACTATGCGGTTCACGTGTCAGTGCATTATTTATGCCTACCATAGAACAAAATTCAAAAAGTCACTCGACTCAGTATGTCAAATAACCATCTATAATATATTATTAAAACAATATTTTGTCAAGTGTACGTGAATGAACAAGAACATATGGCATTGGTGGGCGATAACTAAACACTATTTTTAGACTATATACATACTTTTAATCGCGGGTAACACCGCGGGGCGCAGCTAGTTTAAATGATTAAATACCTACGTAACTAGAATAATTCAATAACATATCGTAAATAAAATGGTAAAATTTGAAATATAACTCCCTTTTTAACCTGTTGAATCAAATTAGTGAAGCAAGAACTTGGCTTTTTTTTGCACACGTACTTTTTCATGGAATGTTATCTCGTTCACAATGGAGCAGCCGTAAAATTTTGCACTATCACGCGTATTTCCTGTTGCGCTTAAATAGACACAGCCTGACTGGTCGCTCCGATAGGACAGATAATACATCTTGTCTACAAATGCACTGTGTGCTTGATTCAAATCATATTTTGAATGACATTTTAGAGCTTTGTGCCCCAAGTCCGCTAACACAATCGATTCATAATCGAACAGCAACCGCATAGTAACTGTCACTTTTGACAGATATTGTATGGGATATCTGTCAAATACTATTATAACTGAGTTCGGCCTCTGTCCATTGTACGGTACCAATAATACAAGCGTTGCTTAATGTGAAACCGTATAGTGGATGTGTTCGTCTGGCGATATTTATTTATTTGTTTACCAAGGTATCTTTACCTACATAAGATCTCGAGAAATCTAGTTTTCCAGTCATGATAGGAAACGTCTATCTACTTAATGGTCTGGTCAATAATTTCTTTTTTCCGGTTTTAGTATAACCTACTTAAATAATTGTACGTTAGTGGAACTTATAATTCCAGCCCTTTTTTAATGTCCCACTGCTCGGCACGGACCTCCCCTCAATGCGAGGGGGATTAGGTCATAGTCCACCACGCTGGCCCAGTGCGGGTTGGCGGACTTCACACATCTTTCGAGGGGTTCCTCACGATGTTTTCCTTCACCGTTTAGCAAGTGATAATCGTGGTTGAAAAATGAGATTCGCACATGAAATCCCAGAGGTGCGAGCTGGGGTTTGAACCTGCAAACCTCGTTACCGAGGCAAGCGTTCTACCAACTTGGCTATCACTGCTATACAGTGGAGCTTAGTACCTAAGTATTCTATGTTGTTCTTTGCATTACAGTATTATATATTCTTTCAGTTCAACTAAAGTCACCTCAACCTTGATATCATTTGCACATTTGAATAAATATAAAATGATAGTGATAGCATTAATTAAAATACATGTTATCATTATAATAAAATTAGTTCCAACTTAACATGACGTACTTACTTCTTTGTGGTATCATCGATCGTCACATTGGGGTGACCACAGATCACGAGAGATATGCCGTGCGGTTCAAAATGTATGGGAACTCGCTGCCTCCGCTTTGTTCCCCACCACTCTCTAAAACCAACCAATACGAAGTCTCTTCGGTGCGTGCTGCGTCGCCGCCGTATACAGCGGCCGTACCACGCGACGCACCAGTTTATTCAAAGTATCGTTAGACGATCTATACATTGCCTCGTACATTCACTCAGTAGCGAACATAGGTGGTACTTAAAGAGCCATGTATTTTGTACAAAAATAAAAAAGTCGTTGTGCAACATGAAAACTAAAATAACATAATAAAGGCATTAAATATTTTTTGATTTGTTGTTTTTAATGATTTTAAAGACGAATAAATAAAATACTTAATTCTGGCTGGTGAAATGAGATTCCATCTTTCGCGTAGTTCACTTTGCTGCTAGTATTTTTTCACACAACCACGGAATAACACGGCATTTAAAAAAAAAGTTAGAGCTCCGATACCGACGTGCAGTTGCAGTCGACTGACGGCGAAAACTCTATGTTAGCGTAATTTTGGCTAAATGTGAGCGCAAGCCCACCGCTTTCATAACATATCTCCTCTCATATATCTGTGGGGGTGACCAATAAGAGACCAGTATATTCCTTCGTAGCAACACTAATGGTAGACTCACGCGCATCCAATCTATCGATGTTATTACTTTAAAAGTATTACTTACTATTAAGGTGGAAGCTCAGGGTCAGCGCGCGAAATTCAAAATGTCAATGGTTTTTATTTTTTTACGAAAAATTTGGACATCTTTACGATGTAATTTAGTGTTTTGCGATATAAGCATTCTGCATTGGATGTCTCGATGTATTAAGTTTGCTTAAAAAAATACCTAAAGCGACACAACACCATAAAGTTAGTAAAAGTAGCGGTTTTTACAAACCTTATGGTGTTGTATCGCATTAGGTATTTTTTATCATGCCAGTTACAAAGGATTTTTTTTTTACGCTACGGGGTCCATTGCGTGCTCGTTATTTAGAAAAAGCTAAAAACTTACTTGGTCAAAAACAGGTCATCAACATTGAAACAAAATCAGCCGGAGTGTGCATGGATTCATTCCTTTAACAACGTGTGGACTTTGTCCGAGCGCACTCGCAATATTTATAACTGCTCGCTTATCATGAATAGGTCCATTTAAAAAGAGGAACTGACTTCGTTTACAATCGTCGCTTTGTAATTGCAACTGAGTCAGTCGTAATGATAAAACACAAAGGGCAAAAGGTCATTATAGAATCTGAATCATCTATACATATAAATAAAATTGGAGTGTCTGTTTGTAATATTAAAATAACCGCTTTTTACTAAGTGCATTTGGATGTATACACGTTACCTATACCGAAACAACATTTTTTACAATTTTTGTCTGTCTGTCTGTCTCTCCGTCTGTCTGTCTGTCTGTCTGTTTGTTCCGGCTAATCTATGAAATGGCTGGACCGATTTTGACGGGACTTTCACTGGCAGATAACTTATGTAACAAGGAGTAACTTTAATTTTAGAAAAAAAAATAGGATCTCACGAAAAAAAAAAAATCAATGTTGCAGCGCTGCGCCTGATTAAGTTTGATAGCAACAACCTGCAATGCGTCCCGCGGGCTCAGAATGGGCGAGCAGGCTGTTGTCAACGGTTGTCTTTGTTAAATACCACGCGGACGAAGTCGCGGGCAACAGCTAGTTACTTAAATAAAATAATACACAATACAATACGAATGTAATAATGAAATTCTACTGACACACACATAGACACACACTCACACATCCACACACTCTCTGTGTATTCCTTTCAATGACTAATATTAAGTACCAAACAAACAATAATACCAGCCCTTTTTAATGTCCCACTGCTGGGCACGGGCCTTCCCTCAATGTGAGGGGGATTAGGCCATAGTCCACCACGCTGGCCCAGTGCGGGTTGGCGGACTTCACACATCTTTCGAGGGGTTCTCTCAGACATGCAGGTTTCCTCACGATGTTTTCCTTCACCGTTTAGCAAGTGATAAGGGTGGTTGAAAATTAGATTCGCACATGAAATCCAGAAATCCCAGAGGTGCGAGCAGGGGTTTGAACCTGCGATCCTCGTTATCGAGGCAAGCGTTCTACCAACTTGGCTATCACTGCTGAAGTACCAAGGTACATACATAATTATTGAATTTACATCCAATAAAATATATTCTAGCCGTGATTGGCAAGCTGCCATTTATTTGCGGTAGATAGGTACTTAACAATGAGGAGAACTCATAGTCAGGTACTCGGATGATTTGTAAAACGATACTAATTAATGATGTGCTAAATAAATTACTTTTTTAATTTATTGGCGCGTTATTTTTTAAAGTACTTTTGTGGTGAGAACGTGATCTCATATTACTACCACAGCTGATGATATTTTTTATTGCTTTATTATTTCAGTAAGTACTTCATTATTTTTATAGCCTCTTGAGTCCCACTGCTGGGCAAATTAAGTACTTAGTATCTACTTAATAACTACTAAGTTGGAGATATGTTTATGAATAATTCATTACTATAATAAATATAGAAGTTATGATAATGAATAAACTGTGGTACTTAAGTAGCTTAAAACAGAGCAAGACTTGTTCCGATAAAAAAAAATCATCGCTAAAAATACATAAATCATGACTTGGCGCATAGCAACGGTTAAAACAATCAACGACTGAAGAATCAAGGAATCAATTGAATGTCATTCGAAAATGTGTCAACCACACACACAGTAACACACTAAAACAAACCATACTATATCACTCTAAAGCTTAAAATCGCAATGTCCCTATATTCTTGAAGTATATCATTGCGTTATATCTTGCAAATGGGCCGAGCACGATCTCTACGGATGGGTATGATAAGTAAGTGGCAACATTTCGCAAAGAATCAAGGATGATGTCGTGATAGATACATATTAATATTTCATGAGGTACCGTGACGTCGCAGATGCGTAGTAAACTTAGCGGGCATTGTTTAAGGTTAAGACACCATTTGCATGAGAGGCTTTGAACGTGTTTAAAAGTCCACCGGTAACGAGATAACGCGTTCGATAATACTGCTTTGATTACTCTGTTTTGTCTGTCATTTGCTTGATAAGTACACCTTAACAAAGTAACGCACGGTACGCGGCTTTATTTTTTTGTTCTGGGACATGTGTATCGGTCGTTAATCTTGGACACGTGTAAGCTAAGAAGTCGGCCGCAATTTTTTAGAAATTAATTAATTAAGTATATGGTTTTGCAGAAGTAAAATGGAATATTTATTTTGACTTAACCGTATTATTGATTCCACACTTACCTCAAATAATAATAACGTAATATCGCCAGACGAACATACGCTTGAATGCTGATTATCGTACAATGGACGGAGGGCGAACTCAGTGTATCATACTTATATAGATATAAAACATCCATGACTCAGGCACAAACATTCATACTTATCACACAAAGTTTGTCCCTACTAGGATGCGAACTGGGGACCCTTGGCACAGAAAGCAGGGCTACTACCGACTGCCGCTAATGGTCGTCAAATGGAAGAAGAAACTGAACTATGCCTTTTCATATACACATTAAATTACTTTTAATGTATTTTAAAATTTAATACTACCTTTGAACCTGCGCGTTGTTGCTAAGTAAGAACCAATATCGATTTAACAAAATAAATGTTGTTCCCAACAAATTTCAATTGTTGTTAATAATTTAATTTTTAAATTGACATTGAAATTCTGTCGTTACGATGATTACAAATGGCAGGTTAAAGGTCAATATACCCCTGCTTGAGTAACCTATATCTATTGACATAAAATTAATTTTGCGGATTTTAGCGCGTTTTTTTATGTTTTTACATTCCCGATGTTTCGGCTGCTTTACAGCAACCACGGCCACGGGAGGACTGAGGTGTTTGACGTCCTAGTGTCATAGTTTGAACTGGGTACCGTCATATTTAGTTGTTGCTTGCGGTCCGATCTACGCAGAAAGTGGTCACAGTGTCTTGATTTCTTGCAATGGTGCACTTGGTTTTGGATTGAGTAACATTAATTACTGAATCCCAATTGGTGGTAGCACCCAGCCATCTTCCCTATTGAAATTAGGATGTTTTTTAAATTCAATGGCCTCACGTATCCTTGGTCGGAATCGGTGTTCTTTTGCGAGGGTCTGTGGTTGATCAAATCTGTACATGTTCACAGATTGTAGACTTCGGGAAGCGCCGATATTTCACATCAGCGATGTGTTCTTTTCGATGGGTTTTTATTGATCTTTTAGTTTGCCCTATGTAAGATCCACAAAATTTGTTATATTTACGGCGTAAATATAAAAATCAGCTATATCTAGTAAAAAAAAACACTTAGTGACAACTCCATTGTTTAATAATAATGAACTACTGCGGTCCGGCGCACTTCCGTCATTCATGTGAAGCCTCCCAAGGTCGGCTGGCAGGTAGGTAGGTATCGAATTACTGAATGAAGTTACCAAGTCATCGTTTATGACTCGTTATAGGACGAATAATTCGCCGAATTATTCGTGGACGTATACCGACACTTAGTTATTCGTTTATATTCAGTCAACATAGGTCTTGGTTACATCCAAAATGTGCTTTAGGTGCGACGATATTATAGTTTTACCTTACAACAAAGTACAATATGTCAATTAAAAAAATGTTCGCATAAAATCGAAAATATCATTTTGTGGGTTTGTTTTTTAAATTGACATAACCATATTCTTACTTCACATAATGATTACAAATACGCTAAAGAAGGGCTAAGGTTCAATGCTTAGTATACCCTTTCTGAATCGCCCTGGGCCCCAAGTCTACTGACTTGACTGATCGATTCATAATCGAACAGCAACCGCATAGTAACTGTCACTTTTGACAGATATCCCATACAATATCTGTCAAAAGTGACAGTTACTATGCGGTTGCTGTTCGATTATGAATCGATTATGTCAGCAGACTTGGGGCCCTGTAAATGTGTCTGAGGCAGCTTTACGAGGCCGCGCGGCTATTCAGTACACGGCCAATGACTCACAACTACATGGTAATTGTTTAAACAATCCTCGTTCGTAGATTAAGGGGTCAATTAGTTAATCGGGCACACGCTAGTTCTAATTACCAATTGAACGGTAATCTATTCAATTTAGATTGGACCGGGCGTACCTTTTTGCATGGGACTTAAGTTATCTCAAGAACTAAGAACGTGATTTATTATTATGTAGGAAACTAGCTGTTGCCCGCGACTTCGTCCGCGTGGTATTTAACAACGTCTCAACCGTTGGCAACAGCCTGCTCGTGTTCTGATCCCGCGGGACGCATTGCAGATTGTTGCTATCAAACTTTAAGCAGGCGCAGCGCTGCAACATTGGTTTTAATTTTTTTTCGAGAGATCCAATTTTTTTTTCTAAAATAAAAGTATCCTAAGTTACTCCTTGTTACATCAGCTATCTGCCACTGAAAGTCCCGTCAAAATTGGTCCAGCCATTTCAGAGATTAGCCGGAACAAACAGGCAGACAGACAGACAGACAGACGGACAGACAGACAAAAAATGTAAAAAAAAATGTTTTGGTATAGGTACCGTGTATACATTCAAATGCACTTATTAAAAAGCGGTTATTTTAATATTACAAACAGACACTCCAATTTTATTTATTTGTATCGATATATACTACTATATATACTGTAGATGTATAAGACCGACTGCCACAGAGTCATATTTTTTTCCAACCACTAGGCATTATGAAGTTTAATGACTTTTTTGTTATCACACAATAATTACCACTTGCTGGACACACTACATTACACTTTACTGTATTTTTTATTAATTTTGATTAACAATGGGCCATTAAGATACAATATAACTGCTTTAAAATAAAAAAATAATTTAAGACAAATTAATAATAATATAAAAATATAAGGGAAATTAAATTAAAAAAAGTGTAATGAATAAGTACTTATCTACGTGTCTATGCTCAATTTACATATGTTTAGAAACTACGTAAATGAGCATGATTTTTGTTTTTAATTTTTGTTATTATAAGCCTAGGCAGTTAGCTTTTAAGCTATACAATTTAATCTAGATATATTTTAGTCCGTAGTTCTATTTCATGATTAATATATAGGTCTACTTAATTACTTATAAATCAATTACATTTCTTGTAACACGGCCTTATACATGGAATATATTTGTTCATGTCCCAACTTAAAAATAAAACGATCCAATATTAAAATTTATTTTTCTTTTTAACGTTTCTAATCCATTTCCAGACGTCCAGCCAGCGACAGCATTTAAACTCGGAACATGGAGGAGATGAAGAAAGAAATCAATCTAGACTCGATCCTGGAGAGTTTGGGACCGTACGGCAGATTCAATCTATTGAATTACGTACTGCTATTATTCCCGGTACTGCTGAGCAGTTTTTTCGAGTGCGGATTCATATTTGAAGCACAAGAGCAAGCCTATAGGTAAGTTACCTGTTTAAAAAAAATTACTTAATGGATATAACAATGCACCTAGAAATAATCATTAACTATTTTTTTTAAATAGTTCCGTGATGTAATTCGTAAAAATATCGCGGTGGCAAGGAAAATTTTAAATAATTAGAGCCTAGTTTACAGTTTATTTAACATCCCGCCAAATGGTCCACACAATAATTATATACCACCATAATTTCGAAAAAAAAAAACATTTTTTTAAATCTTCATTCCTCCATTCCCCGCCGAAAATCCGTATTCAAATATCCTTTGTTCCCGCCATTCTAATTCTGTCTCAGACTGGCCACAAATGCATCGTCGCAGTCACAACAGAAATAAGTTTATTTTTTTTCTTTTAGCGTGTGCCACAGAGTTCATTCCTTCTTAGTTTTTATGTTACATCATTATTACTGAACGTTTTGTTGTGATCATACGATGTTTTTGCAACAGATGCGAAATAAACGGCTGCGAGCAACAGTTCAATGACACCTCATGGCTACAGTACGCGATACCTACGAACACCAAGCTTGGCGAGCTCGAATCCTGCTTTATGTATGCCCGGGCGAACGACACAGACTTCCAATGTGCGGCTCAAGATTTTGTGAACAAAACTGTCGCTTGTGAAAGCTTCGTTTATGAAGATAATAATTCGCTTGTCAGTGAGGTATGTATTGCATCCGAGTTTAATATACATACACGTATCATATTTGGCTCTATCTTTAAACGACAGTTTATTTCCACAAATGATAAGTGGTCCTTTATATTTTACACACGATTTGTGCATCAGTGAAGCTTTACTGTATGAGCAAATTGTTAAGGGACATTGCACTAGAAAAATATTTAAATATTATTCCAATTCCATTTAAAAAATATGGCTCCATCGTTTATCAATTATATGTAGAGGAGATTAAAAAAACACAATAAAAAAAATATTCGAGATATAATATTGAAATATTATAAACACTTCATATTAGCTGTACTAACTTGTTACATAAACATTTCAACTGTATGTCAGATCGATTAGTGATTCCATTCACTAAAACTCTAAATAAAGTTTAACATCACGGAGTTATGGTATTCATTGAAAAAAAAATAGACATTTACCGTATGGTTTTATAATTGATAGAACTATGCGATACTTGGTAGAAGTCCATTGTTAAACAAATGGGGAAAGAGGAACCCACCACTCCTTCTAATTATAAACCAAACAAGTTTGATCGCTAATTAAACAAACCAGCAACACCGATCTCCTCTAAGATGTTAGTCGAGAAACTATCTATCACGAGTGACAAATAATTTCCTCCGAGTATCGCCTAGTTCTATCGCTCATTCACATTTTGGTCAAATAATCTTTTTCATCATTTCAACGTAATTAAATCTTTCAGTTCGGCCTTGGCTGTCAAGAATGGAAGCGAGCGCTGGTTGGGACCATCCACAACTGCGGCATGTTCGTGGCCATGCTCTTCACGGGTGCTATATCAGACAGATTTGGCCGAAAAGTAGCCGTCGGCTTCGCGGCCACCGCTAGTCTGGTTTTCGGCTTCGCTAGATCATTCGCGCCGAACTACTTGACGTATGTCGCTATGCATTTCTTTGAAGCAGGATTCGGCGGCGGGCTGTATCCTTCGGCGTATGTTTTCAGTAAGTTTTCTTTTTTACGGTCATAGATAAAATCGTGCTTATGGCACAGTTTTCTAGTTACTTATTATCTATTTCTGCTTGATTATGGAGTACAATTGAAGGGTTTGAGTACGGTGCCATATTTTGTAGTTAATGTATGCTACTGGTTTGAAATGTCATTTGAAAAATTACATTTTATTTTTATTATTATATATCTATTTGTCAAGACGCATTTTTCGGTATAGCCTTTTATCGTAGTATTTCGCTATTCCATCATCTTTGAAATTATAGCCCTCGTATACCTCAATTTTATAGAACCTTACAATAGCACAATGGCAATAAATAACATACAAATCTTTAATATTGATTAATTATGTTTACGCGAATACTACTCATTGAAATAAAACCAATTTGACCGATTTTATCACGTTTATTTTTATGTTTGTACGTTCCCGACGTTTCGACCGCTTTACAGCAACATAAAAAATAAACGCGATAAAATCAGTTGAATTAGTTTTGTTTCAACGTACAGATCTATAAATGACTCATTGCTACTTGTACCTAACAATCAATTTTCTCACGCACAACCATTATCTCCACAGTTGTCGAACTGGTCGGCCTCAAGCAAAGGGTCATAGTCTCTGCCATGTGCAACATGACCTTCGTCATAGGCGTGGTACTCATAGCTATACTCGCATGGTGCGTCAACAGCTGGAGAACGTACATCCTCATCCTGTACTGTCCCGCGCTAATCGTTGTCATATACGTGTGGTTCATGAACGAGAGCGCCCGATGGCTGCTGAGCAAAGGCCGGAGAGAGGAAGCCGTCGATGTCCTCAAGAAAGCCGCGAAGATCAACAACTTAGATCCACGGCTATTGGAGTTAGATTCGCTAGGAGATCCGTTGCTTAAGCCGGAGAATCAAACTACGGATAAAAAGTCTCAGTTATCAAAGGCGATACGGTCCACTATAATTTGGAAGAGGCTACTGATATGCTCGTTTTTATGGATGACCTGCTCCCTGGTGTACTACGGTATGTCGATCAACTCTGTGTCGTTGAGCAGCAACAGATACGTGAGCTTTATGCTGGTGACTCTGGTGGAGATCCCGGCGTACATAGTGGTCGTAATCGTGCTCGATAAATATGGAAGGAAGAAGACGTTGGTGACGAATTACATCATTTGTGCGGTGACCAGTTTTCTGTTTGCGTTTTTGCCGAGAAGTGAGTATCTTTTTATTGGTAACTTTAAGATTTAACACCTTCTGAACGTTCTGTATGACTTTGGCTCTAGCTTTTTCACAAAGCAAAAGCAGTAGCTTTTTATTTAGTGATCCTTGTTGGCAAACAATCAAAATCACGAATTGAACTGATAATAAATTGATCGTGTAGGACCTTAAATCGTTCTAGATTAGTGCAATCCTATAAGTTAAAGGTTATTTACTTTTTCTAAATTATTCATGTAATCTCTCCCTCTCTTGTCTTGTCACTCGGTCACGTTTGACTCAAAGATACCATAGTTTTGATAGTAGGCTATTATTCAGTATAAAAGACGCAAGAAGAATCGATTGTGTTAGCAGACTAGGGGCCCTGTTTCTCTCCCTTTATCATAAAATTGTATGTTCTTATTAAGAGTTGTAGATGATGCGGAGTTTATAGGAAATATGACACTTTTTATTTTGCTTTTTTTCTTATTTTAAATCAATGGTTGGGTATCTTGTCTCACTTGAACGCAGCATCCCATTTGTCGTTTATAAAAAAAAATGGAAATCAAAATACGTAGCTAGGTTTTTTTTCCTTGACTTTTGTGACATTAGCTGATAATGTTAATGTGCACATATATCACAATTTCTTTGCTTATGTAAAGGTTAGATATAAATAATACTGCGTACATTGCTATAAATAACTCGTAATAAGCACAAACATGATATAATAACAAACACATAATTTTACACAAACACGTTTGTTTACTATTGACTTGGTGGGTATACTTACATAAACAAAAGCGTACAGTGTATTGCAATATTCAATGGCACATATTCTAAATTCAAGAAAACTTCGGGTAAAAGTTACACTTAATGCCTATAACAAAATGATAGAAATCATTTACGTCAAAAATCATAGGTTACAAATTACGCCCCATTTCCCTGATTCTTTTAGGGCTTTTTTTATATAATATAATTTTTTATTAACCAAAAACAGATTTACAGGTATTTTATGTATACATTCATTGTTGTTACAAATTTAACAATAATATTTTAAATACCTGTCAGTTATTGACAAAAACTTCCTGCACTAGGTCAGGCCTGTCTCGCAGGAAGTTTTTATTTAATTATAGAGATTAACCTAGATAGCATAAATTTGCGTACTTTATTGCATGCAGTGTCGAAAGTATAATTGCTGATTTTATACGGTACGGGACGGTAGCGAACATTAATATGGGAACCACTTACCTAATATTTTCAATGACACATACAATGCAATAAGGTTGTATATCGTCATGACAACTGTTGCCCCTAGTAACGTCAGTCAAAAAAGTTGCTCTTATGGTACACGTTTTCTGTACGAAGTTCAACCTTAAAAGGGTCTAACATTAAAGTTCGTGACTGTATCTAGCTCAATAATTAACGTATTTAAAAAGACGTGCCATATTTATTACCGGGTACTATGTTAATGGAATTTAAGTTGGTAGCCGTTGATAACAATAACATCGGACTTAATCGACCTTGCTATGCTACATTATGAAATATATAAATGCTACACATGTATAAATTAGCTAACAATAAGTGTTCGAGGCCCTGTGAGAACATACATTATTATTCTAATATGAGTAGGAAGTATAGGTATAATGGACCTAACTCATTATTATACTGAGGTATTAACCATGATTTAATAATTTAGTTATCGTCCGATTGTTTTGATTACTTAATCACTCGCACTGTGAAATAATTGTCAAAACTACAAATATACAGACATTTTTATCAGTACGTCAAGTACGAGATTACTCGAAGCTCGAAGACATTTTGTATGGAGAATTGAAAAGCGCCTCTAGCGGACGGTACTTCAAACTGTGAATTCTCCATAAAAAAGTCTAAATACGGTAGACTATAAACTATACAGTTAGCTTACGAATAATCTCACACTTGACGTACAGACGATATGAAAAAAGAAACAGCACGAAACTGCAGGGCTGTGACGTCACAATCACCATATCTCACCTCTCCCTCTTGTACACAGGCGACTACTGGTCAATACCTCTCTACCTGATTGGCAAATGGAGTGTAACACTGGCTTACAGCTCAGTGTACATCTACGTGTCAGAGGTGTTCCCTACAAATATGCGGCAGACCCTCATCAGTGTGTGCTCAACAGCTGGCAGGATAGGATCGCTGGTCGCTCCGCTGACGCCATTACTGGTAAGTATGTGTGTGTACACACAAAGTTTCTAGATACCGACTACGAACCCGAAGACGTAGTGTAGGACGGCCCCCCACAAGGTGGACCGATGATATCACACGCGTAGCAGGAAGCCGGTGGATGCGAGTGGCGGAGGACCGGGATGTGTGGAAGTCGTTGGCGGAGGCCTATGTCCAGCCGTGGACGACTTTCGCTATGCTATCACTATTAAAATATTGTTTTTTTCTTCTTCCTTCTTGTCTCCTTTTACAAAAGTACTACTTATAATTATATAATTAGTTAGTACTTTTTTTAACCAGCTGCTAAAGTCTGCCTAGCCATCCCTACATTGTTCTCACATACCTATAACAACAATGTACTGCTCAAAAATGTAACAGATCTTTTTAAAAAGAGCAACCATGGAGTTTCTTGCCCGTTCTCCGTAGGAACGGCATTCCGAACCGGTGGTAAAGTAGTAGCATAGCATTCTGTAACTTTTGACGATTCATAAGTACTGTACTTAATGGTTTACATGAATAAATAGTTTCTGATTCTGATTTTATAACGCACCTTTTCTCTCTTTTACAGTCGGAGTATCACAAATCAATGCCAACGGTGATATTTGGTGGCATGTGCATGATATCCAGTACCCTGGTGATCATGCTGCCGGAGACCAGGAATGTGCGGCTGCCAGACACCATCGAGGAAGCCGAGCAGCTGTCCCGGATGAGGAGCAAGAACTGAGGTTGTTACTTAACATAACTTAACTCGTTATACTTAAGCAACAAACTATCCAGCGCCTTCTCTACTTAGTCTGTAATTGGTGCGGGCACACCCGAGTGCCAAGTTTCGCGGAATAATTTGAAATTGGAATCAGTAACGCATGCAAGAACTTTCCGATTTCTCTGTCGCTCCCGTAAACATTTCATATTTTGTTTTTTTTTTTTTGCTTTATTATATCCTACCGGCCAGTGTCTTTTCAAACTGCTGTTGGCACAATCATAGACAAAAGTGATGGAAGCCATAACGTTTTAAAAAGTGAAGTCAACCACTCAACACGGCAAGCGTTTCAACGTGCATTTAATACGTGATTGTATTTTTAAAATTATTAGTTTTTTGGGTTTGTGATTGTTGTACCGACGGATGGATTGAAATATTTCATAATATTATTGTAATATATATTGGTAATGATGTCATTAAAGTCTTCCACATCTAAGATATACCTACTTTTTGTTATTGAACTACTAGTACTGTTTTATTAGTACAGAGATAACATTTTACAATGTGTGTACTCCCGATTTCAAGCAACAAATACCGTAAACCCCAGGAATAATGGAGTTATTTGTATAACATTACACTATCACATTGTCAAGGTATTTCTTAGATTTGGAAGAATGCACGATGGTAAAAACATAGGTATATTCCAAGCAAAATGCAGAAGGAGTTATCTTGTCACGGGCATAGCCACAATAGGGCCGAGGTGGGTAGCTCCCCCCTTACTCAGAGTCAAGCCTAAATTAAAAGGCTTTATCACTACTAGTGTCAACAAATTATGTGCCTATATAGTATCTTGGCAAATGAGAGCAGTGACCAGGGAAAGAGAGTCTTTTAATTGGTATCAGATACTTTGACGAAGAGAATATTCTGGTTCAATTCACCCCACACTGAAGCAATCCCTGACTACCTACGCCCATGTTTCCAGTGTCATTTCTACACGCTTTTGTTACACATTTAGTCCACATTCAGCTAACTAGCGTTACATGTAATCTTTAATTATATACAATAATTACAAAGAAAATAACTCAAATATTTTCAAACTAATATAATTTAAAAAGAGTACAGAAAAGCTACTTAATATTTACAAAAAGTTAAAAAAAATTGGTCCATGCGTAGCGTGCCCAAGATGCTGGCCGCATTTCCTCGCTGAATAGCCGAAGCTACTCGCTGAGCGAGGAAATGCCCAGCCCTTGGGTCGCCGGTTGCGTCAACCAAGCGTTTGGTTAGACGTGGGATAAAAAGATGCCGACTCTGAAATTTTATATACTCAATCGTGTTGGAATGTAATTATCTCTACGAAGAGTACTATATACAAGTACCTACATATTTTTGAAACGTGATTCTATGGCTATTTCAACAAAGATTCGTTCGCTCACTGAGCACACGACAAAAAATTGCAAGAGTTGCAATGGAAATTATTACGCGTAACGATAGTCGCGTATCAACTAAGTGCAACGCCTCGCGAGGAGCCTTTGCCTCACTCATTCAATCAATCAATTTTTTCACACGTACTTACCATACATTGGATTTATGATCACTTAATAAGTACTTATAGTCTATCATATGCCAAGCCACCATTTTGAATGCAACATGCGCAAATTAGTGAACATAATGTATAGTATTTATATTATGATGTAATGATATTAAATAGCGGCGTTTTACCTACCAATAAAACGCTTATTAATTTACTTACCTTATTCGAAGCTTATTTAATTGAGATAGGCACTACGTTTCCCGCCTTCTTTTGTCTTCTTTTCTGTCCTACATCCGCTCCTCGTTGTGACGTCACTTCCGCTCGGCAGTGGGGGGGCACTCGATATATCGAGGCCCGCCATCTTAGATCTTCATTGAGTCTTGATTAAGTACCAGGCAGGGGTTATTTATAAGCTTCGAATAAGGTAAGTAAATTAATAAGCGTTTTATTGGTAGGTAAAACGCCGCTATTAATTTGACTTGACCGTTATTCGAAGCTTATTTAATTGAGACGTGTTTGTTATCGCCTGGTGGAAGTGACGAGATGCCAATGTGACTGTGTATGGGTATACTGATATTAGAACAATCACTATTCGCTTGGTAAATAGGAGTGTTTCGATTCACCCAAGAATTAAAATAATGAAGTTGTAAACGATGAAATATGTATTAATCCAAAAAACAAAAAAACTATGTATATTAAGGAGCGATTGAGTGCAAAATAAGTATCTTCTATCTAATTAACTGGATTAAACAACATGGTTACTGAAGAAATATTACGAGTGGGTTTGACCTCACGTTTATAAAAATTACAAAAAGTATTTTGCGATCGCCAATTACCCCTAGCAAGTACCTCCTCAAGGGGACAACTATCAAGCCAATTCTTAGAGGCTACTGCCGACCTAACACTACCGGGAGTGGCAGTTATGCCAGCGTGTAACAATAAGGACTTAAACCATCCTGCTATTAGGGTTCGCGATGCACCATAATATTAATGAATAATTGTTAGAGTTAGCAGTGCTCCTTCGATGTTGAAGAAGAGATATTGTGCCTTGAATCCAGTAAACTGGATCCAACCTTTCATTACCCTGATTAGCATATAATCTCCAGCCAGACGGTCTATAATTAGCAGAGTCCAGTTTTGATCCAAAAGCGGGCCAGAAAACTATAGAAATATTCTGAAACAATTATCTGAATCTACTGTAAGTAATGTCAAATCATGGATTCTCCTCCCGGAGCATATAAGCAATAAGGCTGCAGTGTGTCTCTGTACTTGAAATATATTGTTTTTATCAACCAAGTACGTCTCTAAATGTGAGGTCAAATCGTCAAGGTCCCAAATTGGGGATTTGGTATGGGTAACTGGTTTTCGTAATGATATAGACTTAAGAATATGTTTCACTAGTACATGTGAACTTATATCACCGGACATATCCGGGTCGCACAAAGTTGAAATTACAGATTTGTGTAGCAAAATAGAGTTGTACGATAATTTATGAACTAGGTAGAGATCAGATAAAAATCTAGCCAGCTCGTTTGCTTTGGGTGTTGAGGGTATAACCTCATGAATATCGCAACAGACGAGCCATTCCATGCAACGCTATAAACTTTTTTGTGTTGATGGCCGCCATGGTGAATGGGGCTGCTAGAGCACGCACCTTGACGTCTGGGCGCCAAAATACCCGCTCCCGCCGAGGGACTACTAACAGATAAGTCCCCTGAGACTGATTGGGATGACTGAGCACCTTGGGTATCAGGCATGGGGGAGGAAATAACCAAGCTAGACTGTATTTCCAAATTTGGGAGAAGGCGTCGTGAAACAGACCTTGTTCGTCGTTCAGATCCAGGGATGCGTAATTTACTATCACATGCGCTTGGCGAGACGCAAAAAGGTCGATTATCGGAATCCGTAATTTGGAAAAGATTTTGTTCGTGCACTCTATTGAGATATGCCATTCCGGGATTGCACGTAGCCTTGACAGGTGGTCGGCATGGCTGTAGTAAATTCCGGGGATGTGAAAAACATTTACATGAATGTGGTAATCTTCTAAAATTTTAAAACTTGATAGGTCAAATCCATGAGGGGAGCCGATTTGGTTCCTCCTTCGTGTCAGAGATATGCTATTACAGATTTGTTGTCGCTCTGAATCAACACTGTACTGTGTCGCAGGTGCCGACAATGACCTTGTAAGACTTTTAGGATAGCTAATAATTCGTTTTGATTGCAATGGAGATGCTTCTCGGCTTGTGACCAACAGCCGGTTAGTGACAGATCGTCCAACCGTGCTCCCCACGCAATGTCCGACGCATCGGTCGTGAGAAAATGAGATGGAGGTGGTATATGAATAGCCGACGGGTGATTGCAATTGTGATGCAAAACTGGCAAAATTGAGAAAACCTACAAGGCTCTGGAGATCTTTGAGCGTTGTGTGCTGTTTCCTCAACATATATATATATAACATAGTTTTTGTCGGAATCAGGAGCGATTTTTTGTAATTGACCAGCCAGCCTTATTTCTCTAGGAGATCTACTACCGTGCTCACATGGGCCCGAAGCATATTTTGGTCTTGGTGGGCTAATAAAAAAAAAAAAAAAAAAAAAAATCGTCCAAGTATACCACTATCCTGATCTCTTTGCGCCTGAGCACTTGGGCTATCCAATTTGTGAGCGATGCAAAGGTTTTTGGAGCTGTGCTTAGTCCAAATGGTAGACAAGTCATTTCCAACAACTCCCCGCGATAGACTAGGCGCAGAAACCTTCTGTGGCTGCGGGCCACAAGAAGATGGAAGTAGGCTTGTGACAAGTCTATTTTGCAAAGCCAATCCTTCGGTTGCAAAAAGTCTGGTATGCGATGTACATTTATGAGCTTGAAATGGTCTGTTATAATGTACTGGTTCAGAGCCTTCAAGTTGAAAATTGGACGAACAGATCCGTCGCTTATGGGAACAAGAAACATGGGACGAAAGGTAACTTGGTGAGGCCACAGCACGTTCTAAAACTATCTGAGCTTTCATTTTGCCTATAACCGCTGTCATTTGGACAGATTCTGGTACATAAAAGCTGGGGCCGAGGGCACTGGGAAGAACAAGCTGTGGCTTTTCGGAAAAGGGTATGCGATACCCTGTAATTATTTTCAGAATGTAAGCCGGCGCTTCCAGTTGTTCCCATTGGTCTTGAGATTGGCTCTGAATCGGTATTAAGTCAATACTTACGGCGTTTGTTGTCTTTATATTGGCGGGGCGGGGACGAAGGGCGCTTCCGTCCCTGGTTCGCCTGGTTATGCTGTTTCGCATTTCGTCGCGAGGAATTCCCTCGAAATGTATTTTGACCAATGCGATTATTCGGTGCGACCGAATGACTATGGGCATTGCACCCACCTTGCGGAGGTGGGTTATGGCCATGAGCGTTGCAGCCACCCTGCGGAGGTGGATAGTTGTTGGTGCAATAATAATAACCCTGCGAGGGTTTTAAGTGTAACGTTGACCCCTGCGAGGGGCCTAGAGGTTTTTTGTTATTATGGTCTGCCTGCGAGACAGAATTATTACTAGACCTTTGTGTTGTCCAAAAACATTTTCGTACGCCGCCAGCTTTCTCTACTGCTGCAGTAAACTTCTCGGCGTTAAAAAGGTTGGTAGCTGTCGGCGGAATCTTTCTTAGATTGGCCTTGATCAGTGGGTCCTTTGCCTGTTTTGTCACGTAATCCCTTCGTGTCTGGATAATCTCTGCACGGTGGCCACAGATAATCTGTAACAAATCTGAGGAAGTCTTGTGAAATTCCCCTGTGGAAAAAAGATCGATAACCTTTTGATACAAAATGTCAACATTTACAGAGTCAACTTCTCGTGCCCATGCCAAGAGATCACGTAATATTTGTTGCAAGGCATCATTTTGCTTGAGAACGCACATAGTCAAGGCAGCATAAGCTTTGTCCGCATGAATTAGGTGACGAGAAGATTCATAAGCTTTAACTTCTTCATTCATCTCGATATCAGTGAAGCCCGGCGCATGATTATACGACTTTTGAGTCTCAGCGTATGTTATTTCATTCCAGTCACTCTTGTCCAAATGCTGTAGTTCACTAAGCAAATTTAAAAATGATTCCGAAGTTTTAGGTATTGATGGTTGCTTTAATTTAGTCGCAAATGCAAGTGTAAATTCATTGTCATATTGTACCGATTTGTCAGACTTATCATCGGGTAATTGTTCATAAAAATTTCTGCTTACTCCAGATGTAAGCGATATCGCATCGTTATCAAGATTGGTACTCACGTGAGAATAACCGGTTTGGCAAGCGATTTGATCTCGGAGATTGCGTATCTCCCTGGTTAGATTTCTATGATTACGCCTGGAGTGGCGTTTTCGTTTGCCCCCCCCTTTTCTTTTTACGATGTCTTCTTTTTGGGGCGCTTGAACTGGACGTAGAGCTTGAACTGCTGCCGCTAGAGCTCGAGCTACTACTTGATCGTGACCTTCCCTTCGGTAATGAAGGAGGCCCCGGCAAAACTTCAACTGTATTAGCACTATTTCTATTGATTTCATCCATACTAGAATAAATTTAAAGTTATTTTCCAATCGACAATTAATAACTAAAAATGCGGGTAGACAGAAAACAAATAATAATTCACTCTTATACGAACGGAAAACCGTTAAATTTATAACAATTACGATTATTAAAACAGCCTTTAATAATAATTGTTTAGCCAGCACTTTTTAGCAACGGCAAATGTGTAACAAAAAGTATTAGTTACTTACGCGATGACAGGTTACAATATCTAACCTTTATCCGATCACAATTTTCTTAAAACACTTTCACAGAATAATATACTTTAATTATTTAATTTTAAAACTATTTTAGTTATAGTTAGGTCTTGTAGCAAGTCTCGGTAGGTCCGAGCGCGGCGGGAAACAAGACGCCAATGAAGATCTAAGATGGCGGGCCTCGATATATCGAGTGCCCCCCCACTGCCGAGCGGAAGTGACGTCACAACGAGGAGCGGATGTAGGACAGAAAAGAAGACAAAAGAAGGCGGGAAACGTAGTGCCTATCTCAATTAAATAAGCTTCGAATAACGGTCAAGTCAAATTAATATGTTATTTATAAATAAAAATTAAACGCTGTTCGTTGGTAAACGCATCACTTGAGAACGGCTGGACCGATTTGGCGTATATTTTTAAATGTTCGTAACGTATAATATAGCTAGGATTGTAGGGAAAGAAAACATGAAAAGGTTGTGCAACGAATTCGCATCAAGATAACGCCTGACAGATCAGCAAGTTGTTAATTAATATTAGGTACTTAAGCTACTATAACTTGAGATCCGCGCGTCTCGACACTTATAAAATCTAAATTTATATAGCTTCAAGGCCCTAGCCAGATATTTCCATCGGGGGATCAAGCTCTGGACCAGAGACATTAGTAAGTACCCAAATATGTGTCGCGGGGAATTGCATTTTATTTGAGGTCCCGTCCCGTGATAGATAGTTTCTCGACTAACATATTAGAGGAGTTCGATGTTGCTAGTTTCTTTAATTATCGATCAATCTTGTTTGATTTATAATTGGAAAAGTTGACAAGCCGAGGGCCGGTGGGTTCCTCATCCCCCATTTGTTTAACGACTGGTTTCCGCCAAGTATCGCCTAGTTCTATCAATTATACCTAAATATGTATAAAATGGTGGATTATCTGAGGCATTTTTAGGGAGGAGAGGGGTTTGATCCCCCCCCACCCTCTGCCTACAGCATTGAGAAGCTTGAATAGCAATTTTTATCGCATCTTGAACCCGTAGTAAGTAATCGTAAAGTACGAACTAATATTATTTGCCTTTGTTGCAACTTTGTGTTTTATTACTTAAGTAGCTAGCTGATTTTAGCGACGTTGTGTGCGCGAATCACAAATCCTTTTAGCAAGCATCTAGGAGAGACGTTCCACGTTCCGCGTCCCATGAAGAAAGCGGAACAGAGAACGCTTAACGAAACGATCCAGCTAACGAAACATATGTTTGGGCTCTAAAATTAAAAATAAATCGTTGTGGTTATTGTCGAGACAAAGTACCCTGTATTCAGAGTGGGGCTTAGTTCGAGTTTCAATAGTATCGCCAACCGATCGTGTGATACATTTTTTACACATTTCATAGCAGAATTCTTTCAATCGATCGGAATCTAAATAGACACAAAACCCATACTATGGGCCCCGTGGCCCGGCGCCGGTCAACGTATCGTAACCGTTACCGTAACGTTAACGTAAGTTCCTCTTGTTTCGTCCTGCTCACATCACAGATTTATTAATTAAGAATGACAGGGACGGCAAGCTTTCTGACAACAAGACTATACGATATAAGTCCATGCTATGGGCTCAGGTAGAATAGCCCTACAGTACCATATGTAGTAATAATCAATTGGTCATCAAATCGTCGTTGTAGTTGTTGGAAATGGTGCCAAACGTAGACAGGCGTATAAAGACACCTAGAAACACAAAATGCAACAACTTATATAACAATAAGCATTATAATATTTATGTCTTATATTTACGCGAATACTACACATTGAAATAAAACTAACTTTACGGATTTTATCGAGTTTATTTTATGTTTTTTTTTTACGTTTCCAAAGACCTGTAAAGCAGCCGAAACGTCGGGAACATAAAAAACATTAAAATTACCGCGATAAAATCCGTAAAAAATATTGTTATAATGTTTTCAATTAACATTGTATATTATTATTTAATATGTATTGAAGAATATAATACTTACTTAAGTATAAGAATATAAATAGATCAATCACATAATTCGAATATCAATAATATGATATTTAAGTTAAACCTACCTACCTACTTTACTTAATGTTATTATTGAATGCACTTAACTCTACGAATTTTATTTATAGGATAATAAATATAATCTACTTATATACTTCTAGTAAGACTGTAGCTCGCTGTAGGTACATCGAATTCTTAAAAAATATCTCAGGGACATTGTCTATCTTCAAATCTACTTCACAGATTTCGATGCATCTTAGCATGTCAAAAGCTTCTAACAAGATTAAAATTTAGAATAATTTGTATCCCGGAAAATAGAAGGATTCCCCGGGATGGATTACAAACTAATAAACTTGTACTAAGGGGTTCAATATTATCGGTAAATAATGTAATAACTAATAATAAGTACCTACTACTTAAACTTATTTAAAGAGACAATAATAATGTAATTAATCCATATTTTTTCCTACTGTAAGTGTACGATATTACCGTGGTAATATTGCCATTCCCAAATTAAATGCACTTATTACAGTTAAATGGGATTTCCTGTGGGAAACAGTTGAATGATGAACTGATAATTAAAAGCTCATAAAACAAACTAGTATAGGGCATCTAGTTTTTTCCTTCCAGTCTGTTTTCCGATTGGTAATTATGTGTTGTTATCGGGTTTAAGTCGAGCCAATATTGATTTCAGTTTGAATTTGATTACAATCGTGAGTTAACTTTTAAGTTCATAGTTGCTTGACATATCTTTAGTTTTTCTCATTCAAATACAAATATTATCAAGTGCGAGATTTTTCGTATACTAATCGTATACTTTGTAGTCTACCGTATTTAGACATTTTGTATGGAGAGTTGAATGTTTTTAATACCGTCCGCTAGAGGCGCTTTTCAATTCTCCATACGATGTGTCTAAATACGGTAGACTATAAAGTATACAGTTAGCTCGCACTTGACGTGCCGAGCGTTGCCCCGTCTGCCGTTTCATACCATAAAAGGCGTCGAGGTCACGTGGTTGATTTAAACGAATAAGACCGAGCTATACAAGAGAAAGAGACAGTTGTCGTGGATCTCATTCTGCCCTATATCCCTGTCTCTATGTTGAGTCAACCACGCGATCGTGTTAAGACAATTTTAAGCAACTCCTCCATTGGGTAATTGTTTTATCAGTTTATAGTTTTGCTGATATGTTATCAATGCATTTATGTAATGATTTATTTAGGCTGTGTCCCCAGTAGGCAAACTGTTAGCGGCCGACTGAGTTAGCGGCGTATCGGTTTAGTACGCCCTTCCATATATTTGAAATGGAGTGTTCACAGTTTGCTAGTTTGCGCTCTCTCTACGCAGTATGCTGTGTTGCGCGCGCCGATTGATTCAGTGAGCGGCCGACTCACAGCAAAACCGGTTCCAGTCGGCGGCGGCGATATGCTTGTTCGCCGGGCGTAGTGAGTCCGTTTGCCGCAAACTGTCATGTGAACAGTTGCCAGTGAAAATTCAGTCGGTCGGTCGACCTAAATAAGCGGCTAACACATAACAGTTTGCTTACGACGCACGCAAATTGATCCTAGTTTGCAGCTAACTCGAATTTCAGTACGCCACAAATTTGCGGCTCACTCAGTCGGCCGCAAACCGTTTGCCTACTGGGGACGCAGCCTTAATATTAATATTTACGTTTATTTACTTAGACAGTATTTTCTTATTTAAGCGTGCACGTTTTGTAATGTACTCAATATAAGTAATCGCACGGGACCAATGAAGAGGATTGTCCATAAATAACGTAATGATTCGATGTATACTCACAAACAGGAACATTAAAAAAAAAACATAAAAATTGTAAAAAAATTGTAATAGACAACAAACTATGTATCAAAAAGATATGATTTATATGATGTATACAGATAATTTGACGGCCTGATTAGCGCAGTTGGTAGTTACCCTGCTTTCTGTGCCGACGGTTCCGGGTTCGGATCCTGGTTGGGACAGGCTTTGTGTGAATAGCATGAATGTTTGATCCGAGTCATGGATGTTTAATATCTATATAAGTATTATATACTGGGTTCGCCTCCAGTCTATTGTACATTTGTTCTTACACAAGCGTTGCTTAGTGTGGGTCCATTGGAGTGTTCATCTGGCAATTTTTTTACTACACAAATAATTTTACATCATAATTACATTTAATTTGATTTTATGTTAGTTCATGTAATTTAAAGCCAATCCCATCGCAATAAGTACATACGCATTAATATACCTAAAGATTTAGTAATAAAAATAAATTACATACTTACATGTGTTTACATCTATCTCAATCGTGTACCATCACAAGAATAATATAAAATGTGTCTTTTGTAAATTGCTTAAAGGATATGGCGTCATCTAACAATCATAATGCTTGTTTGATTGCTCTAGTATTCCGTAATCTTGCAAACAAATTGTCCATTTATAGTGATTATAATAGAGAAAATCACGTGAATAACAATGTAATTATATAGCTCTGCATGAAACATAGGTGTTCATTGTTTGAACTCAGTGTACAATAATTATAATAAATCACAGCACCTATAATTCTCATAGCACGGCGTGGTCAGGAAACTCCTGAATGCGATGGCAATTAAAGCTATAGTCCAAGCGTATGAATAAAATAATCAAAGGCCTACGGGGCCACTTATAAATTATCACCAACATTTTTTTTTCTTAACTCTACAACCGATATCGGAACGCGACCTCAACTAAGAAGATCCGGCGAGAAATTCAGCGAGCTTTTTTTTTTTAAAAGCTATTATTTTTACAAAAAAGTAAGCTCCAGTGTGTTGTCATGCGAGGCGCACACACGCTACACTTTGACATCATAAATCTTGATATTTGAGCGATCAGTCTGCTTCATCATCCAAATAATCCAAGATTCTATAATAACTCTTACGACATAGATTAGTTTTCACGGTTGTTTTGAAATTACTAATGGGCAAATCTCGGATTTAAATGGGTAGTAATCGTTATAGAAATTAAAAAGAATCGGCGTTGTTTATGGACATACCTTAAGTAGTAAGTTGATACTACGCTACACAAACCCCAGCATTTTTAGTTTATAATGATTATTAAGTATGTATAATGATCAATTAAGATATTTTTTTGGTATTTTGTGCCCCACATTAACATTAAGCGAATCAGTGAGTGTCACATCTGATTGTATGCTAGCTAGGTATTTATTTTCTCATTTGTATTTGGTACAAATATGTTTTTTTTTGTTAAATGCATTATTTTATAATAAACTTTATATGAAATATTTGATTTTGTTTCATTGAATATTTGATTTTTGGGGTCGAGTCACCTTCGTCCGTAGGAGAATTAAATACCCTCGAGATACCCTACACGTGACCCTGGGTGGTGCCAACTAGGTGACAACTCTACTGGTGGTAGGCTTCGGCCGTGGCTAGTCACCACCCACTGAACAAAACCATGTCGCCAAGCGGCCTAGCCGTGTTCCGGCATGATGTTCGGTGTTGCCATTCATGGATGGCGGGTCAGATCAGCTGCTACATTCACTAGGCACATGCAGATGTGCCTAGTGAATGTAGCGCCTCGATCTAAAGCCGCCTTCCTACCTAGGCAAGTATGCTCCATCGTAGATCTCATCATCACTTACCATCAGGTGAGATCGAGATCAAATACTTGCCTATAATGTAATAAAAAGAAAAAAAAATTGAACACACCTGACTCGGTCGCAATTGTTATCTCAACAAAAAAAATCCTAACTACTTCCAAGATATGGGTGTAGATAAACAGGCGATAGGACTTGGTTCAGCCGGACCACGGACGCGGTCCGCTCCGGACCGACTTTGTGCATCTAGAGAATCGTCTGCCGACAATACGATACGGATGGTAGGTCGGACCGGACCTAGTCCGTGATCTGGTCCGTACCAGTCCGATAGTGTAGGTCTCTGTCCGCTCGCATATTTTGAATATTCGACAGTGCGGGCGGCAGTGAAATAAGGCCCGGGTGCGATGGCACCTCACCTTAGGAGATATAATAATACTACCCTTTTTAATGTCCCACTGCTGGGCACGGGCCTCTCCTCAATTCGAGGGGGCCATAGTCCACCACGCTGGCCCACTGCGGGTTGGCGAACTTCACACATCTTTCGAGGGGTTCTCTCAGACATGCAGGTTTCCTCGTGATGATTTCCCTTACCGTTTAGCAAGTGATAGTCGTGGTTGAAAATGTGATTCGCACGTGAACTCCAGAAATCCCAGAGGTGCGAGCCGGGGGCGTTGAAACTGCGATCCTCGTTACCGAGGCAAGCGTTCTACCAACTTGGTTATCGCTTGGGACCATTGGGACCATGGTATCCATGGTCTAAGATGTCGTCATCTCCCACCTAATAGATGATGGTGAAAACCAACTCTCCGCCCTAACTTATCTTGCAAATAAACCTGCGGCTTATAATTTATTCTGCGGTAGAACACACAACCGCACTTCTCGTTTGTCGGGCAATAAATCAGGCGCAGATGGCGTCGCCGGCTACTCTCCGCGCATACTTAAGTAATTGTTCAAAGCTTACTTAAATATTTAAAGTAAGTTCGTCTCCACGATGCGAAGTTTAATGAGCGGGGAACTAGTTAAACTGTTAACTGAAAGTATATTTTAACTATTAATTTATACCTGTAAGTATATAGGGACTAATGAACGCACGTTTCATAATTTTAATTAGTAAGACCTTGGGGTGTGCTACGAACTTGTATTTCCAGGAAATTCACCATTCGGGTTCAAAAAGAAGCGCCATATCAGGGCGCGAAATTCAAAATTTCGACGGCTTTGAATTTTTTAAGAAAAATAGGATCATAAATGGCTTGCATTTTTTTTGTTTGCGCCTACGACAAATGTTATGGATATATACGTTATGGATTTATTTATTTATTAAATTGGCTTCCAAATTAATTTCAAATGAAACAACACTCCAGGGTTAGTAAAAATAGCGGTATTTACAAACGTTGGAGTATTATATGGAGTATCGCTTTGCGTATTTTTTTAAGCAAACTTCATCCAGGCATCTAATGCACAATGCCAATGTCGCAAAAACAAAATTACATCGAAAGTATGTCCTAATTTTCCGAAAAAAAAACTATCGAAATTTCCAATACCGCGCCCTGACCTACATACTGACTACTTATATAATTTAGATATTAAACATCCATGACTCGGGTACAAACTTTCGTGTCCATCACACAAAGTTTTCCTTGCCAGGAATTGAGCTCGGGACCATCAACACTGAAAGCAGGGTCACTACCAACTGCGCCAATAAGATCGACGTGGCAGGAGCCTAGTAAATTTCTCTATGATTGTCGTTAAAAGAAAAAAAAATAACCATAGACCAACTATTGGGACTGCATGCTTGCTTTTTTTTTATTGCGTGTAAGAGCCCACTACATAAGCTATCCACAACAAACGACTTACAAAAAGATGACAAAAAAGTCTTCACACAAGCATTTTTAATTATAAACGTTCTTTTTCGCCTTGTCTCTCATTTGAAACCAGACATGGGGCCACACACTGTGTTTTCTAGAGTGTGAAAACGGCCTGCAAACTTTGGAGATGTACGTAACAGTGTTGTGGATCATAGAAACTTTAAACGTGTAATGGACCAGGCATTTTAACTTTTTCAATATAAACAAATCAGAGGAACCCACCACTGGCCCTCGACTTGTTCACTTTTCAAATTATAAACCAAACAAGTTGGTCGATAATTAAAGAAGCCAGCAACACTGAACTCCTCTAAGATGTTAATCGGGAAACTATCTGACACGAGTGTCGGGACCTCAAATAATATGCAATTCTCCGCGAAACGATGCGAATCTAGAAAAATATTCGACACGTGTACCGCCTCTAAACGAGGCCTCTTTTGTCTGTCTGTTTGTTTTGGCTAATCTCTGAATTGCCTGGACCGATTTTGACGGGACTTTCACTGGCAGATAGCCGATGTAACAAGGAGTATCTTAGGCTACTTTTATTTTAGAAAAACTTTTTAGTTAAATACCACGCAGACGAAGTCGCGGGTAACAGATATTGACTAATAATATTGATTGAACGTCAAACAAAGAACATTATTATTATAATCGAATACAGACACATTGTGATACCACATCCGACGTCAGTATACTTTTTTTCGTAGAGCCTGAACTGGAGGAGGTATCCGTATCTGCAACAAAGCCGCGATTCTCAGCACTCACCCCTTTTGTCCGGGACAAGCCCCGGGTCGACCTCGCTCCCCAAATATTGCACTTCCCTAAATCGCCACCTAGTGACGTTGCTTATGTCGATAATCCTATATTCTTGCTTTCTATTTTAAATTCTATGAACAAATTTTTTATAAGTCACTATCGTAGTAGATAATGCTATCGATACAATGTTATGCTTGCAGCAATTTATGCACGCCACAACTTTAGGTGTCACTTTTATAGTGTAAAATATTTTAACAGGTCGATGAGTAGTTTAAAAATACAACATTATCATAGAATTAAAAGAAAAAAACGAAGAGCAGTTAAGGTGGAAGCTCAGGGTCAGGGCGCGAAATTCAAAATGTCAATGGTTTTTATTTTTTTACGAAAAATTTGGACATCTTTACGATGTAATTTAGTGTTTTGCGATATTAGCATTCTGCATTGGATGTCTCGATGTATTAAGTTTGCTTAAAAAAGTACCTTATCCGATACAATACCATAAGGTTTGTAAAAACCACTATTTTTACAAACTTTTTTTTTTACCGCTGGTAAATGCATTTACGCTTACCGCCCAAGCCCGGGGGAGCAAAGACGGTTATGTGGGGCTCCTGGAGAATCCAGACTACCCACTAAAACCCAGCGCCGCCCTCTCTGCCTGTTGTGGGGCTCCACGGGATCGCTCTACAAGCACACTACCGTAAAGCCCCGGCGGAAAACCTCGGGTTCGGGGGCCCCCCTCCGACTAGATGCCGTTGCGGAACCCTATAAGAGACGTCCCTAGCTAACCTATATATTTCAGAGTTATCTAGTGAATATAGAGTACACGTAATAGTACACGTAATAATGTCTAGTGTGAGCCATTGGATATTAAATGCCCATTATCTTGGGCTAAGTACCTATACATCATGCTGTGGTTTGGCTTGCACGGTTATGGTGAACATAACAATGATTTATTTTCCATTCATATTTTTTATATGCTAAGTAGATTCTTGAACTAAGTTAATGGGAATCCATTGTGCGGAGTAACAGAATCCATGGTCACCGAAGAAAAACGCTCGGGACAAATATAGAGTACCTACTTGTAGGATTTAATTAATAATTGTAAAACAGGCCTTACTGCAAAAGTCCGGAATCAGTACGTCAAGTGCGAGATTATTCGTAAGTTAACCATATACTTTATAGTATACCGTATTTAGACACTTTGTATGGAGAATTGAATGTTTTAAATACCGTCCGCTAGAGGCGCTGTTCAATTCTCCAAACAAAATGACTAAATACGGTAGACGATAAACTCTATAGTAAGCTAACAAATAATCTCGCACTTGATGTACCGGTCGAGATAACGTTAGGTAGACAAAAACTCTTTTAAAATTATCGACACTTCCCCATCACTACTAGTTGTTACACGTAGAGGCTCTTTGTATGATTGAAGCGATGAACTCAAGGTACAGCCCTATCACCTCACTCATCGTGATAACCGCAGACTACCAGGTGCACTTTTATCAGCTCAAGACATCTTTCTGCAACCTTTTTAAGGTCCATAGCTGCTTGTGGAGGGATTAAGATAGACGAGTTGATCTAATTCGCACTATCAGCGGCAAGTTATATCAAAACCGACACATATTAATCTAGAGCTGTCTGTGGTATTATCTGGAGCGATGTGGTAAGTCCCCACCAGTTTGCAGAGTCGATTAATAATAATAAATAACAATAATATCATTGGCATATCACATGACTATACCATGCCTCGCGATTATTGTGTAGTAATTCCAGCCCTTTTTTATGTCCCACTGCTGGGCACGGGCCTCCCCTCAATGCGAAGGGGTGTTTAGGCGATAGTCCACCACGCTGGCCCAGTGCGGGTTGGCAGACTTCACACATCTTTCGAGGGGTTCTCTCAGACATGCAGGTTTCCTCACGATGTTTTCCTTCACCGTTTAGCATGTGATAATCTTGTTATCATTGTGTAGCTTCCTCTTCAACTGCATCATAAACTACACAGATGGCGCTGCAGTCGACATTCAGAACAATTAACAATTCTCCATCCAATCCTGCAACGCGCTATGAGAGTTTTCGGAGCACGTAACATAAATACAAGATCCCGTCATCAACCGTCGGGGTATACCACCCGCCTGGCTGGAAGATACAAGTATAACTATTCGTAGATGTTACCCTCTCAATATGGAATCTATTAAATATTACTCTTATGTCACACGCTATAAGGTTCATAAAATCGGTATCAAGTAAATGTGTTTCTGATGCCATCGTAAGGCAGTTTGCGAGCGCGGCTCGGTGGAGTTCGCTCGCAATATTGCAGTTCCCAGCCCCTGTTTGTTTATTAGCATGAGCTTACTTTGTACAAGTTTCAACATCGGGCTTAGAACTAAATTATACAGAGTCATTCAGAAAGCGTATACTAAGACTGCGCTTCTTTAGTGGAATTGGAATTTGGATATGTCAAAAAAAAGTTAGTTTGCAAAATTCACAAATGACACTTTGTTGGGAATTTTCTTTCGAAATTCTGACTTCACCTTTCACACACTTACTGATTAACCCTGTATATACCATCAAGCCTGTAATCCTCGAAGGGGTAAGCAAAGGTGCACCACAGTGGACCCACATTTCGTTGAAGGTATTTGGTCCTTATTTTGGAGGGTACCTATTGCCATTATACCAGGCACACTCCCACTCAATAAAAGGAGGATTTGGTTGTTATATACTCTTTGTATTAAAGGCCATAAAACCAAGGATCTATAAGCCCGTCCTAAGAGGTATTTAAACAAAACTAAAACGTAAAACATTTATAAGGTCTGCTCGTCATTTCTGCGAAAACTGATAAAGAAGAAATAAAACTAATTTTGCGAATTTTATCGCGTTTAATTTAGTATACGTTCGCGACGTTTCGGCTGCTTCACAGCAACCATGGTCACGGGAGGACATAGTTAGAACCGGGGTACCTTCATATTTAGTTGTTGCTTGCGTTCCGATCTACGCAGAGAGTAAGCTTTCCAAATCGAACTGATACTCCGCCTGTATTATTTCTTCGTCTAACTTTTATATTTGTAACTAGCTGTTGCCCGCGACTTCGTCCGCGTGGTATTTAACAACGTCTCCACCGTTGGCAACAGCCTGCTCGCGTTCTGATCCCGCGGGACGCATTGCAGATTGTTGCTATCAAACTTTAAGCAGGCGCAGCGCTGCAACATTGGTTTTAATTTTTTTTCGAGAGATCCAATTTTTTTTTCTAAAATAAAAGTAGCCTAAGTTACTCCTTGTTACATCAGCTATCTGCCAGTGAAATTCCCGTCAAAATCGGTCCAGCCATTTCAGAGATTACCCGGAACAAACAGACAGACAGACAGACAGACAGACAGACGGACAGACAGACAGACGGACAGACAGACAGACAGACAGACAGACAAAAATTGTAAAAAAATTTGTTTCGGTATAGGTAACGTATATACATCCAAATGCACTTAGTAAAAAGCGGTTATTTTAATATTACAAACAGACACTCCAATTTTATTTATATGTATTGACTAGCTGTGCCTGCGAACTTCGTATCGCCTCAGAATGAAATGTACGAGAAAATGAATTTACTTTATTATTATTATTTTTGCGAACTTTTCCCATGTTTAACAGTATTTTTTTATTCAGAGATCATACAAATCGGCCCACCCGTTCTCAAGTTATAAATGGTGTAACTAACACTACTATGTTTGATATATATATAGATAGATAGATGTAGAGACACAGTTTTATAATAGTATATAGAATTGTTGTTACATTGAAATTTATGGGGCATCTGGGAGCTGTTGGGTGTCGCTAGCGTGTATGAAATTAGTGGTACGTGTTCAACGCGACACGACGTCGCACTTACTCCGAACTAATTTATACTCCTTTTGGGAGGCTGTAACAGTTTTTGCTACTTACATTACAGCTAATTTTATTATGTACTAGCTGTTACCCGCGACTTCGTTCGCTTGGTATTTAACAAAGACACAACCGTTGGCAACAGCCTGCTCGCGCGTTCTGAGCCCGCGGGACGCATTGCAGGTTGCTGCTATCAAAACTTAATCAGGCGCAGCGCTGCAACATTGGTTTTATTTTTTTTCCGTGAGATCCTATTTTTTTTTTCTAAAATATAAGTAGCCTAAGCTACTCCTTGTTACATCAGCTATCTGCCACTGAAAGTTCCGTCAAAATCGGTCCAGCCATTTCAGAGATTAGCCGGAACAAACAGACAGACAGACAGACAAAAATTGTAAAAAATGTTGTTTTGGATTAGGTACCGTGTATACATCCAAATGCACTTAGTAAAAAGCGGTTATTTTAATATTACAAACAGACACTCCAATTTTATTTATTTGTATAGATAATGTAAACTTTGTGATAACTTAACTTATAAATAAAATTGGAGTGTCTGTTTGTAATATTAAAATAACCGCTTTTTACTAAGTGCATTTGGATGTATACACGGTGCATATACCGAAACAACATTTTTAAAAATGTTTGTCTGATAATAATAACCCTTCCAATAGTCATATCTCATGTCCATCCAAGCCTCAATCCATAGTCCAATAACCTTTCCATATTCCTGCAATAGTTCCTCCGCCTGCTGAGGTCGATTCGCTATTTATGCTATCATTTTCACAGTGGTTCTCCTTTACAGTTACATTGCATTCTACTTTATGATTTGGCTATCCATTTTTTGTTTGTTTATAATCCATTATCAATAATCGATTGCCTTTCGAATGTCATCAGGCGTTGGTAATCGATACCTACCATGGTAACAATTACTAAATCAATTTTCTTTCAAACGAGGAAACATTCAATTGTCCGAAATACATCCATCTCTGGACATGGCCTTTTATTTTTTTTCTTATTTTTATAACATTATAAGTAAGTATTTGATCTCGATCTCACCTGATGGTAAGTGACGATGAGATCTACGATGGAGCTTACTTGCCTAGAAGGTACCTGTTCACTCTTGACTTGAAAACACCCAGATTGAAGTCAACGGGGAACAAAGACGCCCGGTAGCGTACCTTCCCCAAGAACATCCACACGTCACGGTCCTCCGCGACTTGTATCGACCGGCTTCCTGCGACGCTTGCGGTGTCATCGGTCCACCTTGTGGGAGTCTGTCGGCTCGTGGATACCGTTCTGGAAAACAACTGCCAACTGTCCCAAGGTACTGCCCAAAACCAAGAATGTGTGAGTATATGAAATACAAGTCAGCTTATAATCAAAATAATTAATGAGTAAGAGATATATTAAGAATTTGCGAAAGTTCACACGGCACTCCAGGGTCAGATTTTCATTATTTATAATTCAGAAGTGACTTACGAAAATTACTATTTGCCCTCGGCCACGCGACCAAAGACAAATTTCATTACGAAGTTTTTTTTCTCATCTCAACTTATTTTTTTTATAAAATATAACAATTAGCTAGACAGCAGATTAGCTAGAAATAAATTAAGGTAATAATAAAAATGAAAGCCTATAATAATTATGTCTATAGTTAGGTACTACACTCATATACTGCCTATAAGGTCAAGCAGGGCCAAACTTCAAGACTCAAAATTATACGGTGCACGAGTCCGGGAATCGAACTCAGGGTTATAATCTACAGGCCGGACCGCAGTAGATTATTTGCTAAATAATATAGTGGGAGATATACTTTTGCCTTCCACTCTAGGAATGAAATTATATTTCCTTGTGTCAGAGAGAGAGGTAAGAACCTGCCTTGGAAGGCTGGAGGGAGTGCCTACATTTGAAGCTACTCTTTGCGGATAATAATTCCTGTGAGTTTTAAAGTTTCAATCCCACAAAGAGCTCCGCGTTAAGAGTAAGACATCTTGGGATGGTGAATGTCGATAAAAATATCGATGAGTTTTTAAAGTATCTCAAAAAGATGTTTCATTAAAATAACGATGGTCGGTATTAGTATATGTTTTTCTTCAACCAAACAAGTAACATTGTATACATTGAAGAGTTTAGTCATCCTGGGAAACTTAAAATTGAGTAGCCAGCTAATCGGGTATCGGGGAACAGAAAACTTTATCTTTGCACCGTTTTATTAAATAATGTACTTAATAAAGATAGGTGACTAAGACGTGGTAAATAGTGTTCGCCTCTCTTATGTTGCGGGACCATGATGAAAAATGAAAAAATAACCTACCTTGTTCATATCGATAACATTAATATCGCGCTTTAACAATGAATTGAGTATTTCTTTATCGTTTCATTAATGACTACGTCACCAAAAATCTCGTGATTATCGACCATAATAAGTGACATTTTATCGACTGTACGATCATAAAAAAATCACAACACTAAATCCGCCTTAGGAAGTGCAATATTGAATAGTAAGTTCGCGTCAACAGTATACAACACGGATATCGGCTGGATGGCGCAGCACGTGTGTTGCCATTGTAAAATTGTTTTGCCATCATACTATTTATCTATACATATAAATAAAATTGGAGTGTCTGTTTGTAATATTAAAATAACCGCTTTTTACTAAATGCATTTGGATGTATACACGTTACCTATACCGAAACAATTTTTTTTACAATTTTCTTCTGTCTGTCTGTCTGTCTGTCCGTCTGTCTGTCTGTCTGTCTGTCTGTCTGTTTGTTCCGGCTAATCTCTGAAATGGCTGGACCGATTTTGACGGGACTTTCACTGGCAGATAGCTGATGTAACATGGAGTAACTTAGGCTACTTTTATTTTAGAAAAAAAATAGGATCTCTTAAAAAAAAAACAAAACCAATGTTGCAGGCGAGCAGGCTGTTGTCAACGGTTGTCTTTGTTAAATACCACGCGGACGAAGTCGCGGGCAACAGCTAGTCTAGAAATAAAAGCAGTGTTAGCCAAGTTGGTAGAACGCTTGCCTCGGTAACGAGAATCGCAGGTTCAAACCCCCCGGCTTGCGCGGATTTGTGCGAATCTCATTTTCAACCACGATTATCACTAGCTAAACAGTGAAGGAAAACATCGTGAGGAAACCTGCATATCTGAGTGAACCCCTCGAAAGATGTGTGAAGTCCGCCAACCCGCACTGGGCCAACGTGGTGGACTATGGCCTTATGCCCATCGAATTGAGGGGAGGCCCGTGCCCAGCAGAGAGCAAAAAAGGGCTGGTATTATTATTATTATCATCTAGAAATAATTGAGACTGGCAAAATGGCAGTATTTTGTAGTTTGGATTTCCAATTAAAAATGAAAAAATAATCTTTTACCTTTTTGGTATCGGTATGTAGTTTACAACCGCCAACACTATGGCAGACGGCTCACACTAGAACGTTCGTGTAAACGTTCAGTACCTACTTACTTTACCATCCAAAGTTAAAATAACAGTTAACCGCAATAATAAACTTTGCAATTTATTGACTAACACCTAACCGCATTGTATTAAAGTTGTATATCTCAGAGGTATCTAGTTAACCAATACCTAATCCTGTTTATTTAGTAAAACTTAAGGTGGAAGCTCAGGGTCAGGGCGCGAAATTCAAAATGTCAATGGTTTTTATTTTTTTACGAAAAATTTGGAAATCTTTACGATGTAATTTAGTGTTTTGCGATAGTAGCATTCTGCATTGAATGTCTTGATGTATTAAGTTTGCTTAAAAAAATAGCTAAAGCAATACAACACCATAAAGTTAGTAAAAGTAGCGGTTTTTACAAACCTTATGGTATTGTATCGGATTAGGTCCTTCCCCTTAATAAGTATCTATTTGACTGGAAGAGTTGAGTTCATCGAGACATCACTATGTCATGGTCTTCTTTTTTTTTTATTTGGTAAACAACTACCAAAAATAATACTGCCATATGCAAGTGCCGAGTAAAAAAAAAATCAGTGTTGTTAAATATAAGTACCCCTGATGATGTGATGATGTCCATAACGATGATCATGATGACAGGAATCCCCTTCCCCAATCAGTAAAGCTGTGGATGCTTTACTACAAATTTCACGGACATCTTAGTAGAAATTGAAAAGTCAAGTTATACTATTTTATTTCAATTTCCTTCAATCGTGCACGCTTATGAACACAGAATTGTTAATATTCTACTAATATTACACATTATTTATCAAAGAAACATGATTTTGGAAACGAATATATAATTGACCACTTGGCGGGAACAGTGAGCTCCCGGCTCCCGCCTAAAAGTCACTGAATAGTTTTCCAAGCAAAAAAAAAAACAAAGTGACAAGTAGGCACAATGTCATCATGAAAATCTATGATCAACATTGGTGTATGTCTTTGGTATGAACTCAATACTTCATTAAAGCAATGCATTATAGTTATAATGGTTTATTTAAATTGGTATGTATTCAGCGGGAAATTAAAGTACCTATGAAGGATAAAATCGTCCAAGCGACCGTAACATCTGTCACTCAGTTCTGTTCAAACACTTCCTATTATTCCAGTACTTAGTACAGTTGTAGTATGAACATGTTTCATAGTGAATGTTATCGTAAGTAAACTTGAAGTCGATAGAGTCATTAATTTTAACATCAATAAAAACTATTCACTGAACGAATCGCGCGCACTATCGGCCCGCCGACCGATGCGCGCGCGCCGTTCCTACATAAATATTACAGCATTTTAAGTTATAAACTTTATAATTCAGTACCAGAATTGAAATAATAAGTCGTTGTACATAATCAAAAAACAAAATGATTAAACTTTTTTAATATTTCTCAAATACAACGATTCTATTTTTAAAATATTTATTTATTTTTTAATTCTAATTGTACCTGAAAGTGCCGATAGTGCAGTGTTAAAAATGGATTTAGAAAAAAAACAAAACAGTGTCACGGTGGACGATATTTTGTCGATTTTAGGCCCATTCGGAAGGTTCAACATTTACAGTTTTATTTTAATATTATTCCCCGTATTTTTGGCGGGAATGTACGCGTCCGTATATAACTTCGAGGCTATGGATGTGAAATACAGGTAACGATAACTTTTTTAATTATTTGTACACACTGTAGATTTATTATTCTTTTTTTGTATTAGCTATAATGCCATTTTTGCCAGTGTTTTTTAAATATATTTACCCCGGATGGTATTGATCTTGATGACGATGATGAAATGAATCCCGTATCACAAGCAGTTAAGCTGAGGATACTTTACTAAAAAAAAAACAGTAATCTTGGGAGTACTGGAAAAGTCAAGCTATACTGTTACACATTAAATATCAAATAAAACAAAATTCATAACTTCACCGTTCAACCTCCCCATTTAAAGATTTGTTTAGGTGATTTTACGAAAACATCATAAATTATAATTAAAACAATAAACCAAATTCATTATTATTCATTTCAATGAATGTTTACATAAATACCGATTTGTCGTAATATTTATATGAGATTATATTCATAGATAGGTACTTAATAAAACTAATCATTTGTTGTAACAACTGAAATATTGTGTATGTTGTCACCCGCTTTGGAAATAATAAGTTAATTTATTTCAGTAGGCGGTTTATAGATCTTGCCTGATCTACCTTGTCGGATCACCAACAGAGAGAGGCAATACTTTATAAATAAAATAGGCAGTAGATCTCTTCTAATAAGCAAAGAAAAGCCGTTGATAACGCATACGTGAGACATTTAAAAAAAAAAAATCTACTCTATTGGGTTGGTTGATTTTCGTCGTATTAAGAAACTTATCGACTAAGAATTTTATCGCGTTTATTTTATGTTTTTTTACGTTTTGGCTGCTTTACAGCAACCATGGTCACGGGAAGACTGAAGTGTTAGACGTCCTAGTATCATAGTTTGAACCGGGGTACCCTCATATTTAGTTGTTGTTTGCGGTCCGATCTACACAGAAAGTGCTCACATTGTCTTGAGGTCTTGCAATTCGTAAAATTAGTTTCATTTCAATATTATACATACCAAAGAAATAAATAAAATGTTTAAACATTTTAAAAATTACGTCCTATACTTCGCGGATGGCAGTTTTACACTTTTACTGTTACACCTTGAATACCATGTTATCTATACATCTATACATATAAATAAAATTGGAGTGTCTGTTTGTAATATTAAAATAACCGCTTCTTACTAAGTGCATTTGGATGTATACACGTTACCTATACCGAAACAACATTGTTTACAATTTTTGTCTGTCTGTCTGTCTGTCCGTCTGTCTGTCTGTCTGTCTGTCTGTCTGTCTGTCTGTTTGTTCCGGCTAATCTCTGAAATGGCTGGACCGATTTTGACGGGACTTTCACTGGCACATAGCTGATGTAACAAGGAGTAACTTAGGCTACTTTTATTTTAGAAAAAAAAATAGGATCTCACGAAAAAAAATTAAAACCAATGTTGCAGCGCAGCGCCTGATTAAGTTTGATAGCAACCTGCAGTGCGTCCCGCGGGCTCAGAATGAGCGAGCAGGCTGTTGTCAACGGTTGTTTTTGTTAAATACCACGCGGACGAAGTCGCGGGCAACAGCTAGTGCAGAATATAAATCGAATAGCTTCAGAACTCGAGTGTATATCGCGAGTTGCTATGGCATTGTTAGCAATCGTGTCGGGTGGTCGATGCGATGCCTGATATGAGATCGATTAACGATTGTTTTGAACACACGCTCCCCCCCAATGAGTGGGGTTAAGGATACAGAAGTCTAAATTGTAGTAGCCTCCACGTTGTATCGCTTTGACGCTGATTATTAAGTTACAAAAACAAATATCGTATTTTTTTCGCACGAAAAAACGAAGCAGGTTATCAATTCGACTCGTATATTTTTTTAAAGTTGTTTTTTTGTATTTTTTTTAGAAATGCCTGTTTCATATTACTCAAACAAAGGCAAATTCAGTATTCCAATTATTTTTTAACTGACAAATAGATATTGGAATGATTCGCCATTTTCATATTTTCATGTCATCGTCCATTTTTTATTTATAACTAGCTGTTGCCCGCGACTTCGTCCGCGTGGTATTTAACAAAGACAACCGTTTACAACAGCCTGCTCGCCCATTCTGACCCCGCGGGACGCATTGCAGGTTGTTGCTATCAAACTTAATCAGGCGCTGCGCTGCAACATTGGTTTTTTTTTCCGTGAGATCCTATTTTTTTTTCTAAAATAAAAGTAGCCTAAGTTACTCCTTGTTACATCAGCTATCTGCCAGTGACAGTCCCGTCAAAATCGGTCCAGCCATTTCAGAGATTAGCCGAAACAAACAGACAGACAGACAGACAGATAGACAGACAGACGGACAGACAGACAGACAGACAAAAATTGTAAAAAATGTTGTTTCGGTATAGGTAACGTGTATACATCCAAATGCACTTAGTAAAAAGCGGTTATTTTAATATTACAAACAGACGCTCCAATTTTATTTATATGTATAGATGTGTATTTATTTATACCATTGTTTGATTTCACCAAGTAGGCAAGAGAAGAGCCCAAATACCCACTAATTCGTGGGCGAACCATATGCCATCTTATTACATTGTATCATCGCATTTCATTTCGTTAAGAAAATTTCCAATATTTATATCAAATCCGTTTAACCCTAGTAGCCTAGTAGCCTAGTAGCCTGATTTACGAAAGTGTTTTTTTTTAATATTACTGTGTTTAATGTTACTGTGTTTAATAATAATTACATTTGTTTTTTTTTTAATTTCTTTGGAAAGAATATCATACAACAGTAAAATAAGTACAGCCAACCTATAAAAAAAAACTAATAGTAATGTGAACATTCGGTTTAAAAGATTGGTATCAAAATTGAAACTCTAGGCTATTAAGGGTTAAGACGCCGTTTTCTTGACACTGCTAATAGTGGCTGTCTTTTGTGGCGAGAAGACGCCCTCAAATTTGAATTGCATTTGAGAATTTTAAACGCAAACATTTTATAATACGAGTGATGGTTACATTTTTGTTTAACGCCTAGTGTGTTTGTCTGGCTTCAATAAATAATTAATTAATAATAGTCGATTGCCTGGTAAATAATTGCTGTACTATTTTGATATTACCTTACATTACCTTACATCAACTTCCGCTCCGACTTCCAGTTCGACTTTCTAGACCTTAATAGGTCAATTAATTTTGGTAATCATTACAAAAACAGTTGTACCTAGAGAACCTGTTACCATGGCAACAGGTGTTCGAATTTTAGCTTACAATTATTATCTGTCCTTGTCTAGTTATTAGTTTTCCTATAGTCTGTGCCAGTCCAAGTCTGCTAGCGTCGAATACATATATATAGTTTTTTTGGCGGGAAACTGAAAAGTCATGGCGTCAGTTATGTTTTTATTTCTAATACTAGTGTTCCTGCGAGTTATGGTGAGTGATATCTGGGAATATTAACCATTATGGGTTCGGTAAAGTGCACAAGTGTAGGTAATTGAAACAGCGACGAAACTTGGCTTTTCAGTTTCTCACAAAAAATCCATGAAAAATCTTTCAGTAAAGTATCCATCACTTTACTGATTGAGGGATGGGGGGTATTTTACTTGGGGCAAGCCTTTGGGCCTGTGCATATGCTCAAAAACAGAAATAATTTATATTACTTGACACTGGCAAAATACCTACGGTGATGCCAAATAAAAAAAAATACATATATATACATCGTTATTATCACTTATAATAAGTAAAATGCCAGACGAACGCTACAATTATACGGTTCCACGATGCTCGTATTATGTGTACCGTACAATGGACTGGGGGCGAACTAAGTATATATTACTTATATAGATATTACAACACACACACAAAGCTTGTCCCTAGCAGGATTCGAACTCGGGATCCTCGGCACAGAAAGCAGGGTCACTACCAACTGCTGGTCGTCATACACGATAAAACATTATTTTGAATTTGAAATACGAATAAAAGTTCTTCGTTGTCCATCGTCGTCATCCGTTTTAATTTAATAGATTTTATTTTTTTAATAAGTCATTATTTTTTTTTGTTTTTTATTTACACTGGCATAATAACCTACCATTGGGCGGTTGAGAACAACGACAACGTTCTTAAAAAAGTACCATAAAATAAATTAAATTAAATTTATGCAATAAAAAAATTGCCTGATAATCATTATGAAACGCGAAGTATTTGCCAACACAACTTTCGTCGTAGTATGTACGTGTCAAATGTTGAAGTGAAACGGAGAATGTAATGCAATAACATTCTATCCAGTGCTGGCATTAGTGAGATATGACACATTCGCGCGGTGCGTGCTTCAACCAACCAACCATTTAACCAAACACTTAATTAGAAAGTAAGAAATGTATTTTCCTATGACCGGTCAATGTAGGCATCCACTTATTATTAAATGTGCTATTAATAAGTATTTTTTTAGTTTTTTGTTTTTCCATGTATATAACTATTGTATATAATTTATTAAATAAAAAAAATATTAAAAAAAAAAAAAAGCAAAATTTAAATAAAAAAAAAAAACTTATTATATCATCTAAGGGAACAACTTTAAAAAAAAGAGGATATAGCTCCTATTTTTTTAGAACATATGTAATAGGTACTAGTCGGGCGCGATTAAAAAGTATGAAAAATGAAAACAAATCCATCCCACGGGAACCATACATTTTACCGGGATAAGATATAGCCTATGTGCTATTCCAGACTATAATCTATCTTTGTGCCAAATTTCATCCAGATCCGTTCAGCTGTTCTGGCGTGATTGAGTAACAAACATCCGTCCATGCATCCAAACTTTCACATTTATAATATTCCTGGGATAGTGGGATAAAGGAGTACCTAGCAAGGCAATTTATATTACTGTGCCCCTGTGTACACACCAACACACATATCATGCATATCCAGGCACACACACAAATGTGTGTGCTTGGATACACACTTCCATATGCCGCCGAAAACGCAAACAAACCGGCTCAAAGTGTTCACTGGTGTGTACATCCCTTTAATCGTTTCTCTTGTTTCAGATGTGCAATACCAGAATGCTTAGACGACCCATCAATGGTCAACTTCACGATACCACACAACAGAGACGGTGAACCGGCTAAATGCGTGCGCTACGCTCCTTTCCCCAACTACACTGCGCTTGTTAACGCGACGCATTGCTCGCCACACTACTTCGATACTTCCACGGAAATTGGATGTGAATCTTACGTGTATTTGGAAGAACATTCTATTGTTAAAGAGGTAAGAGCTATTTTACGATTGCTTGAGGCACTTAGCTCGTGAGCTAAGCGGTGACTTTTAGCTGGCTAAGCTAAAATATGTTAAGCAGCTCACGAGCTAAGTGGCTCAAGTTGCGTGCAGCTCAAATGTTGTGCGATCTTAAAATAATGTCGCACGCAACTTGAGCCGCTTAGCTCACAAGCTGCTTTACATATTTTGGTGCAAGGGTACACGCACACAATTTGAGCCGCTGAGCTCACGAGCTAAGTGGCTCAAATTGCGCGCGTGTACGCTCGCACCAAGGCATGTAAAGGCAGCACCACTGGCAGTAACTTACCCATATTTGAAGCACATAGTCTGCTTTGCTCGTGTGAGTATAACCTATCGTATCGTATGTTGTTGGCTTCTTTAATTATCGATTAACTTGCTTGGTTTATAATTAGACATATTGACAATGCAAGGTTCAGTGGTGGGTTCCTCTTCCCCCGTTTGTCTACATAATTATGTTAAGAAAATTCTAGAAACATCAGCATAACACGCCTAATTGGAAGAAATGTTTGTCCTCTATTAATTAGTGGTACCAAATTAAACAGATAACAACTGTTAGGAGTCTCGTTTATTTTCTGTGTTCCATTTGATAATGGCGACTCGAAGTGTCTAATTCTGGACATAGTAATCTGTATAGGTATTTTTAGTCCAGTCTACATTCCAAGGATGCTATAAGTTAGATATCTTCGTCTAGACAATGCTATTACAAATTGATATAAACATCTTTTAATTTGGAGGATAGACTTATATATTTTATATTTTTAAAATTTAATTATATATTTTACTAGGCATACCAAGTCTGGATTAATATAAAGCTCTAATCATGCTGAGAAATAATTGGCTTTAGTGATAAAGCAAATGTCTAGACTTCAGTATTTATATAAGCAGGTAAGTATTTAGTTGTTTTGTTTTTTATAAGTGTTTAGTCACAGAAAAAAAACTACTTACCTGTATTTTTAAACATTGACGCTCATTCAATGTTTTTTATTGCGTAATCGCGTATCGGTAAAAAATGTTACCTGAAGCGCAATTTCAGTGAAAGTTTTTATGGGAAAGCTATTAAGAAAGTGTTTACTATATGTTGAATATTTTCCCAAACGAGAAACTATCAACTCTTATTCGAGAAGTATTAATAGGTAGGTAAGTACTATGTTTACAAACGAATTCTGTTGCGTAGTATGAACATGACAGGCGTAATTCTAATTGGAGGGTTCAGAAAGATTTCAAAGTTTTTTTAAATCCACTTTTTACCAGAATTAAGTTTTTATATAACCAAGTTTTGCGACCTTGTGCTTTAAATGAAGGTGTTCACACGTGACGAGTACCTACTTGTTTTGTTATTATAATGGCAGTAGGCTCAACCCCTATTAAAAGTCCAGATAGCGTCAATTTTAAACATCTTTGATTTAAACAACTTATTATTAAATTAAATACTCAGAACACTTTTAAAAAAAGAACGATGTGGAGGAGACGCCATAGAGAAGAGATACCACAGATAACCTTATATATCTAGAGAATTTTACACAGATTACTGTCCAAAGCCAATACTGGCACAGTAGTTCAAATCAGGTCGTCTTAGGGTTATCTATCAATCAGCCGAAAGATGTCCACAGCTGGACATAGGCCTCCCCCAATGATTTCCACACATCCCGGTCCTCCGCCACTCGCATCCACTGGCTTCCTGCTACGCGTGTGATATCATCGGTCTACCTTGTGGGGGGGCGTCCTACACTTCGTCCTCCGGTTCGTGGTCGCCCTTCTAGAATATTTCTGCCCCAACGGCCATCGGCTCTGCGAGCTACGTGCCGCCCACTAACACTTCAACTTTGAAATTCTTTGAGCTATGTCGGTTAATTTTGTTTGTCTACGGATCTCCTCATTTCTGATTCTATCGCGTAGCGATACCCCGACCATAGCTCTCTACGGGGTTATCTAAACATCTATAAATATATACAATAATGACATGTTATCGATCAATGGACTTTATCGCAATTAAATTTCAAAGTTTCCACGTGGAACAATTCTCCTCGCATTAGTCACACTACTCCAATGTGTTTCTCTTAATAGGCCAAGATTGGCATCAAATACTGGTGATAAACCGGTGCAAAGATTGAAAAAATAATTAGTAATCTGTTTGATCTATAGATAACAGACTTATCATAGACAATACCATAATGATTAATGAGATTCTTTATGAGAAGTAATCAACTGGTTTGATTGTGTCTGATTCAGCGATTACTTCCCTATATAGAAATGCCCTAACAAATGATAACTATGCAAATATGTTTGAATACACATGAAATTTAATTCTAGTATCTCATTCTACGCAGATAATACTTACCAAAGTATTCATTATTAATTGTATACGGCGTTCTGCAACCATAATTAAAATTGTTTTTTTTTATATCTACGGTTTGTCTTGAAATTCGAAATTCAAATAATTTTATTTTTAACGTGTGGTGTTCCTTTTTTAAATACAATAGGGAATGGGGCAAGCAATAAGATAAAATCGTAGCTATAACATTTTATAGAAAACATCAGCATCTAATTAGGGCTTAAATACTATACCTTTGCCCGATTTAGGATATCTAAAACAACCATAACGATGTCGCTACCTGTTAATATGCTTCAACTAACAACCACCTCACCAACCAATCAGTCATTATTTTAACGCCATCACAATCAGTAACTATACATGAAAATGGGGACATTTTGCACAAAATCCTAATGAAACTGCAAATCGGATGTATCGATAATCGCGATTTCACACCGCGACTAAACAATCGCAACGTTCTACGATGAATCGCTCGATTTTATGTTTCGGATGTGAAGTATCGATATGGGAATGTCACGTTTATTTTGTGTATGATTAGGAATGCTGTTTGTTCGGCACCAATGAGTTGGTAACACAACCTTCACGCATGTGGCCTTTATCCTTGATATGTACCTACGCATAATATTAATTGTGTACCTATATACCTTTACAATCTTGTTTATAGAATACTCGGATTTGAATTTATTTTGATACAACTTATTTTGACAATAGTATTCGATGCTGACGCTATTCTTTTTCTTCTATTTTTAGGCTAGCAATCAGCTACAAAATAGTGTCGTTTGTGCCAGTAATTCTTGATAATTGTAATTGAATTATCTGTACCCCTCTTGATAATGAAAATGTATATGATGATGATGAAGGAATTAGTCCCCTACCCCTATCAGTAAAGCTGCAAATACTTTACTGAAAATTTAGCGGAAATAATAAAACAAAATTGAAAACTTCACGGTTCGACTTTCAGCCTCCTAGCACATTATTCGAGTTTTCTTGCTTTACCCTACTCCAAAGCAAACCCTGGCTACGCCCATATCACTTTCTGTACAATGAAGCCGAACATCGTGAGGATTGAGGAAACCTTAAATCGAAAGTCGTGTGAAGTCTGTCAACCTACACTGTTTTAGTGTAGTGGACTATGGCCCGAGTTCCTCTCGCTTTGAGGAGGTTTGGGCCCGTAGTCCTCTTATTATAGATGTTTTGGTGTTCGTTTATAGAAATATCCTTTTATTTTCAGTTCGACCTCGGCTGTCAGGACTGGAAGAGGTCTCTCGTGGGCACCGTCCATAACGCTGGCTTCTTCATCGCCATCCCTCTCACCGGATTAATTTCTGACAAATATGGCCGTCGTCCCGCCATAGTTTTTGCCGCCGTAGCCAATGGGATCTTCGGAGTCATTCGGGCGTTGTCGGTCGATTACAACATGTTCGTTGTATTTGAATTTCTGGAGCCGGCGTTCGGTGGCGGGATTTATACGGCGTGTTTTGTGCTCGGTGAGTTCTGTATTTAAACTTGATTTACTTTTTTTATAGAATCAGAATATTTTTTATTCATGTAGAGATTCATAAGTCCTGTACTTGTCTTATGAATCTCTCTATACGTAAAAAACACTAATAAATTTAACGATTTCATGAATAATATATAAGAAAAGCAGTACCTTGAGATAAAACTGATTTTAAGGATTTTATCGCGAATATATGATGTTTTTCACAGTGTTTTGAAACCTCGCAAGACCTCAAAGACACTGTGAGCATTTTCTGCGTAGATCGTACCGCGAACAACAAATAAATATGAGGGTACCCCAGTTCTAACTATGACACTAGGACTAACAGCTCAGTCCTCCTGTGATCATGGTTGCTGTAAAGCAGAACGTAAAAACATAAAATAAACGCGATAAAATTCTTAACATAAGTTTTATTTCAATGTGTCGTAATTGCGTAAATATAAAAAATAAATAAATATTATAACTTACCGATAGGTAATGGTAATAAACAGCAAAACCGTATTTATATTTTACTGGTAACATTTTAGCAAAATTTATACCCGCATATAAGGTGTAAAAATAATAGTGTAAAATAGTTTATCAGATCAATGTATAAAATAATTGTGTAAACTTTGTACTGAGCGAACACTTACAATTTTTGATAGAAACCAGGTAGTAACTATTGTTCCGACCCGGAACATTAGTAAACCCAAAGGTACAAAGTACGAGCGATTTCCTTGAAAATGTGAGAGGCTGGTTGCGTCAACGAGGGCAAGCCTATCGGAACTCCGTTAGAATTATGTTTATCCATCTTGTTGTTCATAACATCCAACGATAAAAAACCTATAGTCGTCATGAAGTTTTAAATTAGTATTTCGGAGTCAAGAGTCGAATCTGATAAAATATTTTTAAATTGGAATTACAAATTTCGAAAAAAAAAATCGTGTTCATTGGTTTAAAATTAATTTACTTTGGTATTTTTGTAGGTTCCTTTTTTAAATTTTAAGCGCGTTATTTTGAGGACACATGTATTAGTATACCTACACCATAGGCAATTCATGTTAGCAGTATTTTTTCTCTATGAAATAGTGTGGAATCAAAGACAAAATCATAGAACATTCTGTCACAAGTCGCATATTTTATTGCCGCGAGTTTACTTTATAGTAAAAGAGTTGCTTGAAACTTCTCGCTGCTGTTAAGTACCTATTTCATGTTGTTGCCAACGCAAAATAAAATAAGAATAAAAATAGAAGTGATGCTTTTAATGTCCTTTTTATAGGTAGGTAGCTGCTTGTCAGCAAAAGGAATCTTGTAGGTCTGCTATAATCAACAGCCGTGTATTGACTGGCCGCGCAGAATCGCGAGGCTGGCCCAGGCACATGTCACGCGCGACAGCCTCAGTACTGTTCCGCGAAATCACGCAACGTTGATACAATCGGTTGGATCAGCGAGGCTGATGCGGCCGGCGGCAGCGCGGCGCGAGCGCGCAGGGAGCAGAGGCAGCCTCACGAGGCCGCTCGACTAGTCGGTACATGGCTATTTAAACACGATATAAATAACTGCGCACACTGCGCGAAGATACAGGTGAATGGCTCCCTTGAGGCGGTACATGCAAGTAAATCATACGGTTTTGCGGCAATACAGTCCCGTACAGAAGTTCCACTCGGTGTGAACACTTCATGTATTCATTCAAATGTAGAACAAAATATCGTCTTAGTTTTTTATTTATTTACTAGCTGTTGCCCGCGACTTCGTCCGCGTGGTATTTAACAAAGACAACCGTTGACAACAGCCTGCTCGCCCATTCTGAGCCCGCGGGACGCATTGCAGGATGCTATCAAACCTAATCAGGCGCTGCGCTGCAACATTGGTATTTTTTTTTTTTCGTGAGATCCTATTTTTTTTTCTAAAATAAAAGTAGCCTAAGTTACTCCTTGTTACATCAGCTATCTGCCAGTGATAGTCCCGTCAAAATCGGTCCAACCATTTCAGAGATTAGCCGGAACAAACAGACAGACAGACAGACAGACGGACAGACAGACAGACAAAAAATTAAAAAAAAATTGTTTCGGTATTGGTAAAGTGTATACATCCAAATGCACTTAGTAAAAAGCTGTTATTTTAATATTACAAACAGACACTCCAATTTTATTTATATGTATAGATTACCTGTTAACTGTAGATATGAGTTAAAGTGGACAGTCTTACTTGCTTTGCCAATGTTGTAGGTTATGGGCAATAATATATGGGCTCGTATCTAACGAATGTCATCCAAATGCGTTCAGCCCTTTTGCATGATCCTTACAAACATACGAATGCACTAGGATTTATGAAATACATCAAAATAATACCTAATTGATATTATTACACATTGTAACGGTTTCTAGTGAGATTATTTGTATAAAAAAAATATTTACACGGCATCTGAGTAATTAAAGAATAAAAAAGTTAATAACCCTAAAACGTCCATAATATAATAACTGAATAATGTTTAAAAAATCTTAATGTTGCTAAATAAGATAGTTACCTGCCTAATTAAAGTTAAGATGTAACTAAAGTAATTATATATCTTATTATTTCATTCGCAGCATATAAATAAGAATATTAATTTTATTACAGGTAACTAATTACCTGCCACACCTACCACAAAATAGATGCAGTACAGAAGGTCTAAACCTTCTGTACTGCATCTATTTTGTGGTAAACTTTTTCCAGAGCCCTCTATTTATAGAGGCAAAATTGACGCGGCACAAATAAAAACAAATAGCTGTCTTAGATGATACCTGGAATAAGAATAAGTGGAAGAAAAAACGCGAGTCACCTGTCCATCCATAATAAGGGAATCCAGGAATGTTGCATGATGCCCAAGCCCGTATTTTTAGATCAGATCCTGGTGGATTCTATGCATAAACCTCTATGGTTTTTGCATAGAGCTTTATACGTAGAGTTGCTCAGACGACTCGAATCTGTGGCCATATAACGTGTGATGTTGTCAGTATTGCGTTCAATTTCTCGTAAACATATCATTGTTTATGGAATGTAATCTGTTAGGCAATTCTAGGAACCAATGTTTTTATTAATTTTTAACGGCGTTTTTTTTTCATCATCTCATTGGATAAACCTCATAATGCCAGTGCCTGTCAACATCACCATTGCATCTTTCATTTTTTTTACAAAAAAAAACTCACAAGATGGATGCCTGTTTGGCGGGAAGTTGAACCGTGAAGATGTCAATTATGTTTAATTTTCCCAAAAAATGTGTGTCTTTGATAGATAATGTATAATATTAGTGGCATATTAACTATTGTGTGTTCATAAACGTGCACGAGCAAAAGAAATTGAAATACATTGTATAACATGACTTTTCAAGTTCTCCCAAGATGTCCGGTAAATTGTCATTAAAATATCCACCATGTTGATCGTCATCAACATCATCATGATCATCAGGGATACTTTAAATTCAATAACAGTTATCAAGAATTACCTGGAACTGGAAAAAATGGCACTATTTTGAAGCAGATTGCCAACCTAAAAAACAAAAAAGAAGACTAAACCTGGGTCCCTCGTCACAGAAAGTAGGGTCACTACCAACTGCTCTAATGAGGTCATCAAATACGAGTATAATTTATTCGCACTGTGATGACCCTTAACATTTTTTTATTTGCCGGTCCACCGCACATAACTTCTAAACGCCATTCATAACATTCTTACCGGCCAACTCTAATTATTATTCACACTTTTTTCACCTTTTTTTTTTCTTCTATTCAAACTACTTACTCTATGCGGGCCTTGTGGTGATAAAAAACAAACGGCATTCACTTGAATTATTTCAGTTTAAGATTACTTTGGGTGGATTGCGTTATTTTTACTTTCGTAAATAGGTGGGTACTTATCGATTAATTCGATTATGTTTTTTTTGTTGTGGTTTACAGCAAAAAAAAAAGATGGCTGACCGAAATCTCATCACAGAATAGGTTTTGTTTTATTACTGTAACACTTAGATTTTGTAGGTTCTTTGAAATAATTTCATCTAAAATTATGTGTTCAGCACCCAGAGCAATATTGTTTTATTTGTTCCAATTTATACGTCAAGTATAAGTGTTATAAGGTGTAACGATAATAGTGTTACATATTTTAACAGGACCAACAGTAGGACATCTATGTATCTATCAGCCGAAAGACGCTGGACTTAGGCCTCCCCCAATGACTTTCACACATCGCGGTCCTTCACCACTCGCATCGTCCATCGTCCTGCTACGCTACGCTCAGTGGGATAAAAAAATAACATTCCCAAAGAAATAAATCCAATTATTAGACATTGAAACAAATGACATTCTGTACTGAGCGCACGGCCCAACGCTACTAGGTCGCCTTATTTAGTAAAATCTAACATAATTTACACATTTACATCAACGTGACCCATATAACTTACTGATTCACCTGTTCAAATATTTTCACAATTTTATAACACATCCAACCTATTATACCCAAACAATACGTACAACCGTTTTGTATCACGTTATAGCTTTTGAAGATGATTTTGATTTCTTGTTTTTACACGAATACTACATATTGAAATAAAACTAATTTTATCGCGTTTATTTTATGGTTTTACGTTCCCGACGTTTCGGCTGCTTTACAGCAACCATGGTCACGGGAGGACTGAGGTGGTTGATGTCCTAGTGTCATAGTTTGAACCGGGGTACTCACATATTTAGTTGATGCGTGCGGACCGATCTATGCAGAAAGTGCTCATATTTAGTTGTTGCTTGTGAACGTGTGGAAACGTAAAACCATAAAATAAACGCGATAAAATCCGTAAAGTTAGGTTTATTTCCATTTTGAAGATGAATTAACATATTTTTTTATTACAGCATTGGAGCTCGTCGGCCCTAAAGGCAGGGTATTCGTGAGCTTACTCTTCAACACAATGTTTATCCTCGGCGGAGTCACCGTGACCCTCCTGTCCTGGTGGCTGCAAAACTGGAGGTACCTCCTCTTCGTCATCTACACACCTTCCATCCTGGTTATTCTCTACGCCTGGTTCATGACCGAAAGCTTCAGATGGCTGTTCAGCAAAGGGAGATACGACGAAGGATTAAACGTCTTAGCCAAATCTGAGAAGATGAACAATGTCGATGTTCCCAAAGACCATTATGAACAAGTTGAAAAGCAAGCAACTCAACAGAGGGACGAGAGGAAATGCGAAAGCGCTGAGAGAAACCAGTCCACCTTCAACCAATTGTTAACATCTCCCATGATTTGGAAGAGGCTGTTCATATGTTCCTTTTTATGGATTTCCTCGACGTTAGTCTACTATGGGCTGTCTATAAACGCAATAGAGTTGTCCGGGAACAGCTATGTGAATTACATAGTGATATTAGTCATAGAAGCGCCCGCTAATGTGTGCAAGCTAATATGCTTGGATAGGTTCGGAAGAAAGAAGGTGATAGCAACCGCATACTTCTTGACTGGAGTGATCCTGATCAATTACGGATTTGTACCGGGTAAGTTATTTTTTCTTTAAATCAGAATTAGAATATTTTTTATTCATGTAAACTGTTACAGTAGTTTTAAATCGTTAGAAATATTATTCTACGACGGCTCCTTTGGAGAAGAACCAGCATCTCCATGGTAGCTCTTTTTGTATGGATGTATATACAATTTTGTGTTACCTGTATAGCCGCCTATATGGTATTGTCCCCACATTTACCAGGGAAATTACATAAGTAATACAGGAATGGGACGATTTTCAGCGCTGGTCATAAGACTCCTGTATCTTCCGCCATTCCTCCGGCATCCGTGGGAAACTGTTTTATGTGGTAGCATCTTTCATCATTACCTTCTAGGCTTGGCTCATTACCTTCTGCCTTGATCTGCTAGCCATTTAATGTCTTTAAGTTTAATATTCACATATTCATTGTTCAAAAGTCAATCCGGGCTGCTGAAAACGTATGAATCTGAACATAATGTATTTAAACATTAACATTTGTGAACATACACTTGTGTTTACATACATGCGGTTGGCAATTCACCAGTTTTATAACGTAGGTTAATGTCTGGACAAATATTTGTTTCCCTGTCAATAGTATATGCCTTTGGCATCAAATAAAATGGCTGGCTAAGAACATCAAAATTCGAATGAGACTTAGGTACTTTCCATTTGGGAAATTTAAGATTAACGATACTCATCGGCGTATATATCCAAAATGGCTTTCGGGTGGAGCAAGGCAGGGAAATTCGAATAATTGGCAATTTGACTGTGTGTAACAATATACTTATTTTATTGTAAATTCCAGTATTTTATATAAAATTCGATGTTAAAGTTTAAATAAAATTACCGCCAAAACGCGGCCTCCGGGTCACGTGATCGCTGTGAAAAATAAATGGCTGAAAACACATTCAAAAGAAATGATAATTCGTAATAATTCCGGACGGCTAAAGAGCCTTATAGCCTAACACGCTCTACAATGCCAAAAAAAGATTTCCTTAATTTATGATAAGCTATTACTTTTTTTTACAGCCGGCAACTGGTCAATACTCCTATACCTTGGCGGGAAATTCTTCATAACTCTAGCGTACAACTCGCTCTACGTGTTTGCCGCTGAAGTGTTCCCAACTAACTACAGGACGTCGCTGTTAGCTATGTGCTCTACTATTGGTAGAGTAGGATCTACTGTCGCACCACAGACGCCTTTATTAGTGAGTAATATGATAGTAGTAGTAGTATTGATTTCCTATATTTACGCGAATACTACTAATTGAAATAAAACTTATTTTAACTTAGTACTAGTTGTAGTTAGCCCCTCCGACTAAGCTATAGCTTGTGCTAACATACTGATAAGTTAATTGGCCGGGTATCGCAAGTGATAATGATTATTGAAATTAGGATTTGAACATACAATCCGAAAATTCCAGCGGTGCGAGCCGGGGTTGAACCTGCCAACCTTGTTCCCGAAGCGGGTGTTTGATCAACTTGGCTATTACTCTTCTCTTAGTTAAACTTCTCTAAGTTGAATCTCAATTTATGCAGCACTAGTTATTCCGCTATTCGGGGCGGAGACGAATTAAAAAAAACAAAGATCATAATAATCGGCCCACCCTCGGTTCTTGAGTTATAAATGGCGTTACTAACACGACTTTGTCTTATATACATAGATCAGTATAGAAGTTCTTCGAGATTAGACATTATCAAGAATGTGTCTTAATTACAACATTTTATAAATAAAACTTATTTTATCGCGTTTAATTTTTGTTTTTACGTTCCCGACGTTTCGGCTGCTTTACGGCAACCATGATCACGAGATCACTGAGGAATTTGACGTTCTAATGTCGTAGTTCAAACGTCGGAAATGAAAAAACATAAAATAAAAACGAATAAATGTGTAAAATGAGGTTTATTTCAATGTGTAGTATTCGCGTAAACATAAGAAATCAATATACAACTTTTTAATTATTCTTTTTCAGGCAAAATATTACCAGTACCTGCCCACACTGATTTTCGGTACCATGGCCGCATTATCCGGATTCCTGGTCTTCACTCTGCCAGAAACGAACAATTTAAAATTACCGGACTCCCTGAAAGAAGCTAACGACCAAGACAGAAGACCGGAAACGCCAGAAAACCAAGAAAGAACCACAGAGGACAATAAGACGCGGTTATAGAGAATGCCATAATAGACAATTAGTTGGAACAATGTGATTTATGAACTAAACAATGTTTTGCCATAAACAATAAATAAATAAGGAATTTTAAAGTCGATTTACTTGAATTCATCTTCAGAGCATATCTTTTTAATGTCCCACTGTTGAGCACGGGCCTCCCCTTAATGCGAGGGGGTTTAAGCCACAGTCCACCACTTTTTCCCATTCGGGTTGGCACACTTCACACGTCTATTGAGGGGTTCTCTCCACATGCAGGTTTCCTCACGATGTTTTCCTTCACCGTTTAGAAAGTTATAATCATGGTTGAAAATAAGATTCGCACATGAAATTAAGGAACACAAATCATTAATTTTAAGGAAATGATTTCTTAAAATTGCTTAACAATTGTCGTGATATATGTACATTCGATTGTATATTGATAGATTGGTCGTATAATATAGTTTTTTCACGAGTCGTGCTTCGTATTTCCTTTTTCCTGGTCTAGATTTAAAAAACGATGAAAAAGGTACGTGATGTATAGAATGATATAAACAATTATATAAGCAGGTACAGTTTGTGTAAATGCAACGCTGAAAACGACATGAGACTACCTACTTCAGGCCACTATAAACTTCCTCAAACGTTCACCCAAAACCATAAAACCCGTTTTTCAATTTTGGTGCTCAGCTAAAAAAGAATAAATCCACGAAAAATTCAGAAGTTGTTCGGTATCTACCCCTTTCGTTGAAATAAAAATAATTGAAAAAAGACAAAAAAAAAACAAAACTGGCCGGTGATAAAACCCAAACGGGTCACGTCCGAGTTTTTAATTCGGAAAACGGATTAAAAACTGACGTATTATCCACGGTTCACCGGTTGGCGCCAACCTTTGTGCAAATATTGGATTTAAACACTGTAAATATTGGCCGGTCAAGGTTTTAAAATTAACAAGTATTTCGCGTTAAAAGATTATGAAACTGTATACTTGACCTATTCTAGGCTAAAAAACAGAGAAAGCCATAATTAAAAAAATTGAGATTACAATGGATGGAACTGATCTCAAACGTATAAGATGCATCCTTATTCAAAATGTTGGTATAGTTCAAAGGACATAAAAGTATTACAGCAGAGTAGCAAGTATCAATATATATCTGATCTCCTGACATGCAGTGTACCCATTACAAATTTATATAAGTAGGTATACGGTCATACGATCCATATTCCATTAAAAATATATTTTAATTTTGACAATCAACTATTCCCACATTGGTCCAAACATTGGACCCAAAGAAAATCCGTTATTATTTTTTAAAACGTTCCGTTCTGTGGTCCTTTGCATCCAACAGCGTTCGCTACTGTAATTATGCGTTTAGTACGTGATCCCATTTATAGGTACGTGACTGCGTGGAGTTAGCTGTGTTATAAATAAAAAAGCCTATTCATTTTGTAGATAATACAGCCTGCAGATAAGCGGCTAATGGCAGATAACAAAACGACGTTTTATCGGAAATGTTTATTGGCATTTTAAAATTTGTGATGAGTAATTCTTTTCCATCGTCCAATCAGCATGTGTATTGGCTTCTTCAGACTTTCACACAATAAATAATGATCCTTCGTCACCCGCATTCATTTCTGCGATTCGTATGATCAAACATTGTGATCCACATAATTGTATAAATAAAACTTGAATCTAAACTACGTCACACTCCAAGGTTTAACTATTCCTCCAAAGTTGCCACATTGAACAAAAAACTCAATATAAAAGTTAAAAACAGATCTGATAACGCTGTATTTAGATTTAGAACGTTAGGTAAAAAACTGGCAACACTCGGTCAAAGGGCAACCGTTATTCGGGCAAAAACAATTTGTAAGTTTTTGTCCCGAAACCCGAGAGCCCTTTTGGTGGAATATATGAATATGTTAAGCCGTAAATGCCCTTTATGATGGCTATGATATGTTTTATACACCCTGGTGGCGGGGCTGCGGAAAATCTTTGAAGTGACATTTGACTTAAGAACTTGAGGATTAGAATTCAGTTTTTATGAGCAAGGAACATTAATCTAATCAATGGCTAGGAACAAGTGTTTGGAAAAGATAACCTACTTTTATTACTTCGATCGATCATTTCTTTCTGATTGATTTTGTCAAAATTTCTACCATAAATTGATTTCTCTCGATCACACTATTTCAGTCTAGAAATTACTTCTTAATAATGATTAAAAAGAAAGTTGAATTAATAATAACGGCTTTTCAATTTTGAATTTAGAAACAATAAAGAGAAATAAACCGATAGACTCGTGGACCTGGAAATATATAGACTCGTGTAAGTAGGCCCGAATACAAACGATCCTAGTGTCAATGCCTAGTGTCATAATTATTATAATCTCCTTGAGCGTCCAAACCCTAATTGCCTAGCAATTTCTCACGAGATTGCATCGGATACTTACCTACACGACACGACGACGCTCGCTCAACCTATCCAATATGCCTGCACATAATTCCTTCTAGTCATCTGTTGAGTGCTGTCTTGGTACGTAATTAAGCATTCCGACGTTGAATCAACGCTGCACACGAATTGATGGCGGATGACCACATTCCGGAATGCGGTATTACGGATTCTGCATGGGGTTGGCACACCTGAGAGCGTACACAGGGTTGCCAGCACGGATTTATGTGCCTTGTGATTCGCTTTATCTGTCAGGAAGTATCGGTCTTTGATAGAATGCCCCTGCAGGGACATTGGGCGAGGCCTAAGGTTTTAGCACGAGTTTTGAACGTATCCAACTCATTGCGTAAGCTAATCGAATGTTACCATACATTTATAATATCTAATATTGCCAGACGTACACACCAACTGTACGGGAGCGATCCCAGTAGTTATGCAATTACTTAGATACTTATATATCTAGATGTTAAACATGCATTCAATATAATAACCGCTTTTTATAATAAATATCGCCAGACGAACACACCAAATATACGGTCCTACACTAAGCAACGCTTGTATTATGGGTACCGTACTATGGACTGAGGGCGAACTCAGTATATATTACTTTTATAGATATTAAACATCCATGATTTGGGTACACACATTCGTGCTCATCACACAATGTTTGTCCCTACCAGGATTCGAACCCGGGACCTTGGGCACAGAAAGGACGGTCACTACCAACTGCGCTAATCAGACCGTGGTACATATATATCACTTTTAACTCTAACAACTACAGCAGACTCCAGCAATGATGAATATATCAAAAGCAACAGCAACGAGATTGCATTATCCGAATCAACCATAAATCGCTTCGACTGAGGTATTTAATTAAGCATTTTGAGCTGAATCGACAGAGCACGCGGTAAATGTGGGGTCACCACAATACCACATGCGCCACCTATAATGTCCGTATTATAGAATTTGCATAGTGTAATGTAGCTTTTTAAAAAAATATATTGTACTTATGGAAAATATCATAAGAAAAAAAATTGGTACACATTCATGTTTTCACGTTCAAGACCAACTCTTCTTTCTTCTTTCGATGAAATACAATGGATTAAGATGAAATATGGCCTCACCCACCAATTAGTGGGTATTTTTTTTAGTATAAATACTTGACACAGGCAAAATACCCACTAAATATTGTGGGTGAGGCCATATTTCATCCCATTTCATATCGTAAAGAAAGTAGAAGTATGTTGTTTCCTCATGCGTGTGACACGCTGCGCTTAAATAATCTCAAAATAAACATCCATACTTACCATAGGTACCACCACAATCAACCACACAACATTCCTAGCTATTACCTAACACAGATGTTACACAGGTATTTGCAAACGTCCGCGGCTGTGCCGTGCATTCAGCCAGAGATGCAATTTACCCGAGCGCTGCACCATAAATCCCGTCCCACGTGAGAAATGCTTCATTACAAGTCTCCCACACATCGGCCGGACTGCGGTACGCCATTGCAGCGAACGCTAGCGCACGAACGCTGAAACAGCGTTTTCCCAACAAAGCTGAGTAACAAAGAAAACTTCTAGTGTTTACCTTACCTTTTGATTGTATATATAGAATATCCTATTGGCTAATTGGTAGTATCCTGCTTACTGTAGCAAGGATATCAGGTCGATTCCCGGTAGGAGCAAACATTGTGTGATATGCAGGAACGTTTGCACCCGAGTCTTGGATGTTTGATTTCTCTGAAACATTTTTAGCGACCTAGGTACTCTGCCGCAATTAGGTCTATATGAAGTTCTAACGCTGCAACATGGCTATGATCTTTTAATATCGTTAAAATTAAACTGTCTGAAGCAAGCAGGAAATTAACTCCTCGATAATAAGATTTATACTTAATAGCAAGTGTATGTAGAAGATAGGTAATAATGTGATGAACCTACCTTAAATTACTGGCGCAAGTTGAAGAGACAAGTACCTACGTAAGTCGAGCCAGCCGGTTGCTATTCAGGTTTCTTGAATTAGCTATATAATAGTTACTTTCAATAAGTCAGTGCGAAGCCTGTAATGACTACCTACACGTCTTTTCAATGGACGGTAGGTGGTATGCCTTACCTGTCTCAGAATCAGAATATTTTTTATTCATGTAAACCATTAAGTACAGTACTTATGAATCGTCAAATATGTCACAAAATGCCAAGCTACGACTTTACCACCCGTTCGGAATGCCGTTCCTATGGAGAAGAACGGGCAAGAAACTCCATGGTTGCTCTTTTTAAAAAGATCTATTAAATTTTTGATCAATCCGTTGTTATAGGTATGTGAGAACAATGTAGGAACGGCTAGGCAGACTAGCAGCTGGAAAAAAAAGTACTAACTTGATAGTTTTTCTAGCCATAGGCGCCAGGCCCATATCATTTGCTTACTCTTGCTAAGTGGCAATCCGACACTGGTTCCTTTGTATAGGAACCAGAGCCTATAGTTAACGCCGTTACTTACTGTGACTTATAATAGGTAACTTGAAACTTAGGTACACTATCGACTGACACACCCTCCGATGAAACTATATAAATAATGCGAAATTACATGTTTTAAATATCTATTCAAAACACGCAAGCTTTGCACCTCGCAAAGGTCGTAAAGATTTCAGCCCAAGTTGTTAATGTTTGTACAAATAATATGCAACACGGATTACATTTGTGTTTTCGTTATTCTACGACATTGAGAATCTATGAGATGGTGTTGCGTACACGCAGGTTCATATTTAGATTTGAACTGACCATGGAGATCAGCAATCAGATTTAAGGGGGAAGCTCAGGGTCAGGGCGCGAAATTCAAAATGTCAATGGTTTTTATGTTTTTACGAAAAATTTGGACATCTTTACGATGTAATTTAGTGTTTTGCGATATCAGCATTCTGCATTGGATGTCTCGATGTATTAAGTTTGCTTAAAAAATTACCTAAAGCGATAAAACACCATAAAGTTAGTAAAAGTAGCGGTTTTTACAAAGCTTATGGTATTGTATCGGATTATAAGATTGCATCTGTCTTGTGGTATTCAGAGAAGCATAAACTGAAATGGAAAATGGGTCGTCTCTTCATCTGAATATTCACTCAATCAGTACCTACTCACGTTTGAGGGCTGCATAACTATCATTATTCTGAAACTTTTATGATGTTTTCTAACATGACATTTTTAAGAGCTTCGCTCTACCATTAATTATATCGATGTAAAATAAAACGGCAGAAAGTTCTAGAATTGCGACCACAAGCTGGAAGACTTACTGTAGGACGGCCCCCAACGAGGTGGACCGAGGATATCACACGCGTAGCAGGAAGCCGGTGGATGTGAGTGGGCGGGGACTGTGATGTGTGGAAGTCCTTGGGGGAGGTCTTTGCCCAGCAGTGGACGCCTTTCGGCTGATAGATGGATGGATGATTATAAAACGAACTTACATACTTATTTGAGTATTTAGGTAGCTCATGCTTAATACCAATTTAGGTAAATCAAGGAACGAAATTGTATGATAAAATTATTTATTCAACTATCATCAAACACAATCTTTTTACCTTTGAACGGTAAAATACCGGACATCTTTTTCTTGGCCTCCCAGGAAGGATGTAATTTTTCTTCTTTTTCAACCTTAAAGCTATCATTTCTCGTATTCATATTAGATTTTCTATCATTGTTATACTCCCTTTCATTATTATTAAACTTATTTGCTTTTCCGTAACCATTTTGAGTGTCAAACTTGTTGTGGTTATAATTGCTTTGTCTCGGTTTGTTTCTCGGAACATGACCGAACATAACCGCCCTCCTAAGTTTTCTATTACCCTGTTTGTGTACCTCCTTGACTTCATCCGGCTGTCTCGGTTCAACCACAGACATGTAGTTCTCTCCGGTTGATGTTTTAAAGAATGAGTCCACAATCTTGTTGTCTATGACAGGAGCTTCAGTGTCTTTCTTCAACTTTCTTTGAAGATTCTTTTCGTTGAATATTTTATTTTTATTTGCATCTTTCTGTTTCTTAACTGGATTCTTTGTATGTTCTTTTGGTAATGGAACTGTTTTGAGTTTACTTTCTGTGTGTTTTACATTCGTTATTGGGCTAGTCTCCACATTTGTCAATTTAGAATGATTTAGAGCAGCTTTATTAACTTTTGGAGCTACTTTCACTATGTTATCCTCAATATCTGACCCTTCATGACTATTCTCGTCATTGGCTTCTTCAGAATCATTATTTTCCTCATCATCTTGAACAGAATTTTCAGAGTCACCATCATCTACCAATTCATCATTAGACTCATTTTCTACTTCAGACTCTTCATTATCATCACCTGATGCTTCACTTATGTCGTCATCAATATCATTAACTTTTGTATCATTCATGACAACATCCTCAACATTCCAATCACCTTCAGAATTAACTACTTTTTTATCTTTTCCTTTCTTTTTATTTTTCTGTATTTCTTTTTCCTCTTTCTTTATCTTTCGCCTCTCAAGGCGTGACATAAATAGATCTTTAATTGGCACATTAGAGAATCTACCTCTAATGAATTTGTATTTGTCCTGTAACGCTTTGTGAAGTAATAGTCTGGCACATGCTTTATCTTCATCTACTTTGGGCCTGTTTAGATATTCTTTCAGTTCTCCTTTGTGTGTTACTATAAATTTTGCTATATCCTTGGCTTTGATTTTCTGAAAGTTTATACAAAATTGATACATTTTAGGAATAGGTAGGTATAGGTAGGTAGAAGTACTGATATATTTTTAGGGTAGGTTTTTTAGTTGTTTTACACTGTCTACATATTTTTTTTGTGATAAGATAGAGCACTTTTACCTTATACAATAAATTGATTTCACTTATACTCTACGTATTGTAGAGTATAAGTATATAGTATAAATGATTATATTATGCATGGATGCGAGTGGCGGAGAACCATGATGTGTGTAAATTGTTGGGGGAGGCTTGTGTCCAGCAGTGGATGTCTTTCAGCTGATAGCATAGCATATTATACAAAACTCTTTGTACCTTTATAATCAAAACTTCGTTCACAGCAGACTCTGCTTTCCTTTTTAGCTTCTCTTTAAGTTGTTCCGGAGCCTTCTTCTCTGCAAAGGTTTTAGCTTTCCTCGTCAACTTGTGTATTATCTGAATTTTTGCCTGGTTCAGTTTCTTTTTCAAAAGAATAACCTGAAATATTATAACATTGTTAAATGGTGGTGGTGTGGTTTTAGAATTTATTAAAAAAATATAGTTAATGTTTATTTGATTTATCAGAGCTTAGGTCTAAATTACAAAAGATAATAGAACACTCCTTTAGCAAAACTTGTGATAGGTGGCGCGATGATTTCACTAATAGTGTCTTCTAGATTCTTAAAAGGTTGATATGATGGAGAGTTATGGATTTAGATTAGGTAAGAAATTAGATCTCAACACGCAGGCAGAGTGATCATGATGCGACAGCGAGCGCGAGACCCAAATTGTCTCCATAAACTTGGAGCACCCTGACATGCTTCGAGAGACTTAAATATTAGTGCTTTTCTTACGTCCTAATTTACATTTTCTATGCTGTAACATGATCTTTATACTGGTAGATATGTCAGTTCTACGTACCTCATTGTTAAAAGCCTGTTTAACTGCTCCAACTTCCATTTTTGGGATAAATATTAAAGAAGTAAGGTTATGTTGATAAAATTAGTTAAAATATGACTGCCATGTATATAGGTAACTGTAGTTAACTAAACAAAAATAGTTTTGTTAATTTTAATTAGATGAATCGCATACGAAATATCGTTATTATTATCGAATTATGTACAAAATAAACACAGGACTGCCAGGAACTGCACATTGACAATTCAAATTTCAATTCATAGCACATATATAATATATGTAACATATAGACTGGAATAGTAGACATTGACGGGTGGCGGGCGGGTATGCCATTTTTTTTGTTTGTAGTTCTGTCCTTTTGGTTACCAAGTATATAGCTTATATAAACATATTCACTTATATACCCTGGAACAGTAAAAATAAACAAAATAAGTACACTGGAAATAAATGACAAGGTATATACGTGGATGCGGCTGATGGGTCTAAGTGGCAGGCGGGAAATCTAATGCACGTATTTATTTACAGTTATACTTAAAATGATACGCGCAGGTAACTTTGCAAAAACAAAACACATCAATTTGCTTCACCCAGCATTTGCAGTAGACAATATATATTCTATTGCACCTTGCTCTATAATCGCCTAAATCATACATGATGTTACTTTTTTAATCTGTCACTCTGTGAATAATATTCAAAAAAAGTCAAACAATTTTCTTTTTGGTCGGATCTGTCAATCCGAAATGTACGTAAATAATTTTTGTGAAATAAATTGAGAATTATCGAGGCGATCGATTGTTTTCAAATGTTATTTATAGTGCACGCTCAAGATATATCTCTAGAATAAAGTGTTCGTGTGATTATTTCGTTGTTACATCTTTCGTGTTTGTTATTTCAGCATGGCTCCCCGGTTCGAGATTGCCGTCGGTCTCCGAAAGGGACACAAAACAACAAAGATATCCGCTGGCAGAAAGGGTATTACAGACAAAGCCATCAAGATCAGGCCCGCCAGGCTAAAGGGTGTAAGTACCAAATACTTTTGTTATTATATGGAGAGGTTATGTTTTGTATGTGACATTCGGACTAACTTTTACCCACTTACCTTCGAGTACCTATTATAATCTTAGGCACCTGTATCCAATCTCTATTTGTATGTTATCAATACATCAGAAACTTCTTTTATCGATTAAGAAACGAGACAATTTATGATGGTTTTACCTACATTGTTATTATTGAAGCCATTGTCCTGAATGATCCAGTGAACCAGAATTTTTGAGGCCTCCAGTACCTTTCTGTTTACTTGGGGGGGTGTAAAGCCTGTGGGCCACTGTGGAGTTACTCTTAATTTAGGGAATAAGCAAAATTTCCTATTAATGATTCTGCCAATGATTACTGTTATTTTATTCATGTCTAGTATAAGCATCTAATTATTTATTAGTATACTGGACAGTTACATGGGACTGTCATTTTGACTTCATAAAAATTGTTGAAACTAAAATATTGATGCTATTTGCAAATCCTGTGATAAAATGTTTTTTTCTTACTCTAATTTATGTGCTGGGAATCTAATATTGACTAAATACTGCACTATACAAGTATTATTACAGCAGGGAATTAAATATTACGGAATGCTCCTATAAAAAAGTTGTTAAGTAAAGTCATTTCATATGGCACTCGAATCAGTGCTGGCCGGTGATAGAACAAAATGCTAATTTATAATTTATTTTTCAGCTGCAAACCAAACACTCCAAGTTTGTTCGTGACCTGGTCCGTGAAGTGGTGGGACATGCTCAGTATGAGAAGAGAGCTATGGAGTTGCTCAAGGTATATTGAAATAACAAAATTCATGAATCCATACGATATAATAAGACTATATTTTGGTTGTGTGTGTACATTTTAATATTTTAGGTAAAAATAATGGCTGAGGGACATATTTGATATAGAGGCTGGATCGGCTATTTTTGGCAAAATTGTGATAATGTTAAGATCTAAGATCAACCCAGGGAAATTTATAGGTTTCAAAGCAGTTTTTTCTTTACTACAACTGAATCAGAACATCAACTGAGATGATCCAGCAAGATACTCAGTGGGCTATTCTTGCTTTTTGCTTTCCATGGGATAACCAAGTAACTATCTCAAAATATACTGGGGGGATTTAATATATCTCAACTACAATTCTATGGTTCCAAACTAAGAAACACTTGTGTTATATGTACTGTACAATAGACTGGGAGCGATCTCAGTATATTTAGTGTATTATCAGCTGAATTGTAGCATTCGCACTGCCGCCTCTGGTGTTCGTAGATGTCCCAAGGTGATGTGCGAGCGCAGATACATTACTACTTGCATTGATTGATGATAGTAACTGCTGACAAAACCTATACCTAGTTGTCTAATTAGACAACAGCTTTTAAACTCAAGCGGACTCACGGTGGGCTGATTTTATTGTATTGTATGATTTTGCCTATCAGAAACTAAAGTTCAAATTTGTCAAAATAATGTACTTCAGTCGTGAGTTGGGGGTGAGAAATAGTATTCCTTCCCCTGTATCCTCGCCTGGCCGTGCAACTGAATGAATACATCCTCCTTTCCAGGTGTCAAAGGACAAGCGCGCGCTCAAGTTCCTGAAGCGGCGTCTGGGCACACACATCCGCGCCAAGAGGAAGCGTGAGGAGCTCAGTAACGTGCTGACACAGATGAGGAAGGCGGCTACCCAAGCGCACCACGCCACCACGCACACTAAGTGATCAATAAACGTGTAGTTATAACCATAACTGAGTTTTATTAGTGGACCAAACGCTCTTTGGATATGTTTGGTGTGTCGCGACGCATACTATAAGGCGTCGCGACGCTTACCATAGGACGTGACGCTTACTAGTGTCGCGACGCTTACTATAAGGCGTCGCGGCACTCACTATATGACGTCGTGACGCTTACTAGTGTCGCGACGCATACTATAAGGCGTCGCGGCACTCACTATATGACGTCGTGACGCTTACTAGTGTCGCGACGCATACTATAAGGCGTTGCGACGCTCACTATATGACATCGAGACGCTTACTATACGGCGTTACAACGCTCACTATAAAGCGTCGCAGTGCTCACTACGAGATGTCCCCATGCTCACCATCTCACGTCGCGTAACTAACTATCAAAAAACACCAAGCTACGCAGATGGCACTGCAGACGCATACAGAACAATTGACGTCACAATCCTGAATCGCGCTATAGGAGTTTTCGGAGCAAGTAACATATACAAGATCCCGACAGTTTAACCGTCGGGGCATAGCGGCCGCCCCGCCTGGCTGGAAGATCTTCCCTTTTCCGCTCAACGTTCAAGGAAATGAGCTAAGGACTCAGAATTCATCACTCCTTGACTAATAATAATATGACGAGTATGAATAATAGGTATAGGTTTTTTTTTTTATTACATTATAGGCAAGTATTTGATCTCGATCTCACCTGATGGTAAGTGATGATGAGATCTACGATGGAGCATACTTGCCTAGGTAGGAATGCGGCAGTAGATCGAGACGCTACATTCACTACGCACATGCAGCGCAGCTGATCTGACCCGCCATCCATGAAAGGTATATGATAGGTACAATTCTAAGGTGAAAATGAATTTATAAACTGCAACAGGCACTTGTATTTATTCAGAGCACGCATGCAGAAAAGACTCACTGTTATAAATTCTTGTCTACGTATTTCTTTATGAAATATTGAACTACATAAGGGACAATAAATAGTTATGGATTGTTAAGCTGTTTGCTAAAGTTGTTGCCAAGCGAAAATGACCAAGCCTGGCAATAATGACCCTGATAGTAGAGCCCAGTGTGGTGTGTACATTTTGTGCTGTGTGTACCTACCTAATATAACGGCTAAATTACAATTTATTTTATTACAACAACCTGCTTGATTTCGCTTAGACACAATAGAGTGAAAACTATTTCGTTTTAGTTCAAGGATTTCTTTGATATCTTGTTACGTTGCCTATAAGGTACGTACTACTATATAAGTAGTTTCAATTATTTCGAAACAACTCAACTAGGTAGGTACCTACTCGTAGATAATTTATTTGCTAAATCCACATGGAGAATTAGGCACCTTATAGTTCGCACGCGTGGACTACTAAACTACTAATAGTTTTTTAGGGCTGTCCCGGGGGATCGGAACGAATCAGAAAAATATTCCAAAAATGCCGAACACGGTCTCATTTTCAAGAGTACCTAATTCCCAAAAAAAAGCGGTTTTAGGGTGAGCCTCGGTGAGCAAAAATAATATAAGGCTAACAAAAATAGTGTAAAATATTGTAACAGATGAATCGGTAAGTTATAAGAAATAACGTTGATGTATATAATAATTGTGTACCTATCTTATATTTGAGTTTTTTAAACACGGCTAACCAGTAGCATTTGGCTATGCGTTGCATTATTTTTTAAATGGCCAATCATTTAATTTATTTCTTTGGGAATGTTGTCTTTATAACCTACTGTTGTCTCTGTTAAAATATTTTACACACTATTATTATTACACCTTATGTTTTGATTGGGTGAATGTGGCACATATAACAATAAGCTCTTATCTATTTACTTATAGTTGGTACCAAGTAGATGCTTATTTACCAGGCCCAGGCAGGTTGCGAGGGGTGGTGTTTGCCGCTACTCGCGCTCAGATTAGGGCTTACTCGTTACCTTTATGGGGAGGCAAACGTTGTAGGCCCAGGGTGCCTAACCTTGTAGGCCCAGGACGCCAAATTTAAAAATATACCAAGGTACCAAGTAGGAATCTGTTCCGACTATAAATATGGCAAACCACGCTAATTTGTCTGGCACTTTATTACTTATCTCCAATAACAAAAATATTATGAACTAGTCTCAACTTTATTGATTGTTTGCGCGACATTTATGCTTACTTAAATATTTGCAATAGTTTATCTTAATGGGTATCATGACGCTTGCTGTCCGAGGGGGGCTACCAGAGGTCTGAGGTTATCACATACGTCAAGAAACATATCGTTCGAGTCATTTCTTTTACTTTGCACACTTATCTGAGCAAATAAACGCACGACCCTTCGTTGCTTGGCACAGTCGGGTACCTGATTAAGTAATGTTTGTGGTACACTTATATTCATAATATTCTATCTGCAACAAATTTGACGGATGGCTCATACAAATACTATGAATTAAGTTGTGGATACGAGGATTTATCAGCGCATTGTGAGCACTTTTTACGTGAGTTGCAAGATTTATCTTCCAACTTGAGTACTTCAAGTGAAATTAGAAAACTTTTAATTGACCATACATCATGTCTAAACACTGTTAGCTTACGAATAATCTCGCACTTGACGTACAGAATTAAATAAAAAAATAAACTGAACATATATAGAATACTGGCACCTATTACTAAAGTAAAATCTAAATTATCACGTCAGTCAAGGATTTAAAATATGAGTTATAGCCGACCAAGTTAATGCCAAGTTGGTACCGTGTCTTTGCCGAATAAATCCAATGGAGCGAGCAATAAATTAAACGCAATTATAACTTTGTTTCTTGTAATTCGTTTAGGTTTAGTACTGAGGTAGGTACTACCTACGATTATTTTTTTTGTTGATATGGCGACGGAAGCCTTCATTGTGTGTGATCCGACACGCACTTGACCGGCGTAGAAAAAGTATGATAAGTAATAGCCCTGATGATAATGTTGATGATGAAACGAATCTCCTATTGGAAAACGAGGTGATGAAATCAGAAAGGCGGTGATGTCCAGAATAATAAGTAATATATTAATTTATAATATTACGTATGCAACTTAATCTTATTGGGGCATGGTATATCAACGTCGACCTTGCAGGTCAAGGCCTTATCACAAGATACTTACCAACTGATACAAAGATTAGTTACACAAATCAAGACATATCTATTATAAATGTTATACTAGCTGCGCCCCGGGGTGTTACTCGCGACTAAAAAGTATGTCCTTTTGCAAATTCACGGTTCCTGTATGCTATCCTATAAGAACCGTGCATTTTCCGAAAATAAAAATTAGCCTATGTCGTTTTCTGACCCCTAAACTACCACTACCTATGCAACAAAATCATCTCGATCCTTTTGTCTATGACATTTTTAAAACATATCTATCCCACGGATTCCATACATTTTAACGGGACAAAAGTAGCATATGTGCTATTCCAGACTATAATCTATCTCTGTATCAATTTTCATCCAGATCCGTTCAGCCGTTCTGGCGTTATTGAGTAACAAACATCCATCCATCCAAACTTTCTCTTGTATAATATTATTTTATATAGTGGGATATATACCTACATACATATTTTGAAATAGGGTACCCACTAGATTAATATATATTCCTACCTACCATTAAAAATGGTCAGGTTATCGCCCCCGAGATTGGGCAATAATACCATCACCTATATATTATCGGTGTTTTAGTAGGTGGTTTGGTCTTGTTTGTATAATCTGTGACAAGGGGACGCCGGACGCGCCCACTGACAAATAGTTTTACATCATTGGCCGATGACCTTAGAGGTCAGTTTTCATGTTGATATGAATGGACAATGCTACTAATAACACGACCATAATCCACGAAGGATTTTTTCATAGACATTGAATATACATTTTAAACAGCACACTTGGAATATGTATCCACAATTTACCTCAAATAATTTGGTAATACACGAAGTCCGTTGGTATTCCTTCATGTTGGGGTCAAGTCCAAGACCGCTAATTATTAACCCAAAATAGGAACTTATCTAATTATTAGGTATTACCATTGCTATAAGCAGTTCACGACAGAGATGTTATAGAATGAAGGGAGATTCGAGTATGGCGTCCTCCTTACTTGCCCCCAATATACAACTCCATCTGATTTGGCTCACACTGGCGCCCCCAGAGATTTAGCGCCTGTTAGCCCAGTGTTAGGGCCGGCCTTGGGTATAAGTAAGCAATTGGTATCTGTTTATGTCAAAAGAAATTATTTAAAATATTTTTTCGCGGGAATTTCTACGATACAGATCTTTTATATGATAATGTAACATAGACATAGACATATGTAACATAGACATATTTGTCTATGACCTCTTAGACCGTTGAACTTTGAGATAAAAATAATAATGAGTATTATTTTTGTAATATAGGTATATTGTTTATTTTTAACAGTAATATTCCACATAGCTAGACAATTATCAATTGAACTTTCTCAATGTTCAATTCGGGCGAGACTTTCACTGACTTGTTTTGATAAGCGCATTCTTATAGTTCTTATCATATGTAAACATTTTCAATAGGTATTTAATAGAACGAGTAGTAGGTAAACACCTAGCCTAGATATCAAGAGTTTTAAGTAAGTAGGTATGTAACCTAAGTACCATAACTTCACACCCCCACCATTGTCACTGAATACAATGAAATAAACTAACTCCTGAAATAAATTTTATTATAATAATCAATCAGAACCAAATATACTTACATAATTTTTTTTTTATAAATTTTAGAAAAAGCATACAATTATGGCAACAACACGCCCTTAGCATCTATTTATTTTTATTTATTGCCATTAATAACGATAGCTTTATGCTTATGAATGATGATAATGATTATGAATAAAATATTTTTGAATTTTCATGTTTTTTTTTATTTACCTACTCTTATTGGGTCAGTGCTTAGTGCATTTGCAGTGGAGTTCAAAGGTTCAACAGAAAGTAAAACTAAAAATATCTTATTACTCGTAATGAAAAACTTATATCTAATTACCAGTTAAAGAAAACAAAATGCAATTAACTCGTTCAATATGTAGCTAATACATATCTACTTAGCATTAAGAAAACAACAACTTTTATTCCAGCTGCTTTATGATAGGTAGTATCCATTGAATAAAATTCTTAACTCAACCTAGACCAGTTGACCTAGAGATTTGATATTTGGAGTATATATTCTTTGAGTGAGATATATACCCTAGAAGTGCAGTAAGGAAAGATAGTCTGAAATTCGATCCCCAAGGGAACATAGTTTATTTGTAGAATCATTTTTTTTGTTTTGCAAACGGGCACATTATGAAATTATTATACTCACATTGAATATTATATAAGTATATAATAATAAATATTTAATAAATCATTTGCACATATCAATTTAAAACAAAGAAGTTTATCTGAGCAGCACACATAATGTATTCCTAACAAAAATGTCTTTTTTATTATTGTTGAAAAACAAAACTGAGAAAGTCTTATAAAAAAGTTAATAAAAACGAAAGTGTATGACATGCAATCTAATTTATTATAATTTTTCCTAACATTTATGTTTTATGACAATAAAACATTGCATTGCGTTCAAGAATGCATATTGTTTTATCTAATGTAAATGCTTTACGTTATGAGAATATTCAGACACATGCACATGCTCATTTGTGGATTTGTCTGAATTCATAATGGACATACCACTGAACCTAAATTTCATTTTTTATATCATCACAATTGTCAATACTAGTTATTGCTATGGCAGCCAACGTATCAAAATATAGTTACCAAAATATTTTTTTCACAAAATTCTGATGATTTAAGCCCATTATGTAGCATACATTTACATTTTCCTAAATACTCCCATCATAAACATGGTATACAGTATATTTCCGCTTTATATCAATTGTAACACTAACTTATATATAATGAAACATAATGTAAACATAAAGAAAATTAAACTAATATGGAACGTTGGAAAATAAGTAGGAAACAGATTCTCCGTTATGCGTACGTCGCACAGCCTCAGCAAGCATCATGGATACATCAATACATTGTATTTTCGGGCACTCCTGCATGTGCCTCTCCTGAGGTATAGTGTTTGTCACCACAACAGCTTCTAAACAAGCATTGTTGATCCTTGAAATCGCTGGCCCCGAGAAAATACCATGTGTAAGTATAGCATACACTTTTATTGCTCCAGCTTCTATCAGTTTCTCTGCAGCATGACATATTGTACCACAAGTGTCTGCCATGTCATCAACAAGTATTGCAGTCCTATCCTTTACATCTCCCACCAAAACCATTGAGGCAACTTCGTTGGCCTTTTTCCTCTCTTTGTGAATCAAAGCGAACTCCACATTCAATCTGTCAGCAATGGATGTCACTCTCTTGGCTCCACCAGCATCTGGGGACACAACAATGCTAGTTTTCCAGTCAGGAATGTTCTCCTTGATCCACTTCAGAACCGCTGGTTCAGCGAAGAGGTTATCCACAGGTATGTCGAAGAATCCTTGGATCTGAGATGCGTGAAGGTCCATTGTTATGATATGGTCAGCACCCGACACCGAGAGTATGTTGGCGACGAGTTTGGCGGTGATTGGAGCTCTACTTTTGTCTTTCTTGTCTTGCCGCGCGTACGGGAAGCATGGGATGACCGCCGTCACCCGAGACGCCGACGCTATCTTGCAAGCGTTTATCATGATGAGCAACTCCATCAGATTGTCGTTGATTTCCCCGCTGCCGCTCTGCACGATGTAAACATCCTCTCCGCGCACAGATTCTCCTATTTCCACACACGTCTCCATGTTACTAAACTTCTTTGTTACAACCTTACCCAAATCTATGCCAAGACGATCGACGATTTTCTGAGCCAAGTCGGGATGCGAGCTTCCGCTGAAAACCTTGATGTTCGGCATTCTGGTTAGTAGTGGTAAAGATATGTGATCTAATTTATTTACTACTTCTTCAAGCGATACAATTGATTTCATCAGCACAGTACGAATACGACCTGGCGACCGTCACCCGCGATATTATGTGACGAGAATAACGAGATGAACTATTTATGTGCGTCTAATTACCGATAAGGGACACTTGAGGCAACGTGGGGACCCGCCGCGCGCCGTCCTGCCGTATATACGTACCGGACTCGAACACACTTCACGCGTTAGACCAGTTTCGTTCGGCTCGCACGTTTTTATTTTATAAAAAAAATAATTGACCTGTCAAGAATGTCAACCAACAAAAATAATAGCAAGACTTAAGATATAACGACCATTATGCCAAATCTATACTTAATTTTACATATAAATCAGGCTTTTGGCGGGAAATTCAAGCATCACGCCGTTCAGATACGGTTTTTGTTTAGGTAGCTATACTATATAAACTGATCCAACAAGTACAATTTCGTGACCCTTGTTTTTTTTAATTATTATTTTTATTTAATTATTTTAAATATATATATTTACGCTATATATTTTGACATGATATATATTTACACAAGGCTTGATGTTTTTTGATTTATAAATAACCATTATTTTACCATTCGAAAGTAATATACGATCATTTTTCATAAACATTTCACATACGCAGTCGTTGGCGAAACAAAAATTATAAATAAAAAAAAAAAGTCAAAACAAATTGTCTTTTGACATTTTTCCGCCAATACCAGTCAGAATTGTGTCCGCTGCCTATAGTTTTATCTTATTTAGGACTAAATAACAACAGTAAAGCATAAGAATTGTTTTATAATATGAACCACACCTATTGTGACTAACTTGAACAGCAATAATTAACGTAATGGAGGGAGAGAACACGAAAAACGACGTCGTAAAACAGAAGCTGCATCGTTGCGTGGATTGGCTCCAAAAACAGAATAGTTTGGAGCCTAAGAAGCTGTCGCTACAGAACAAGAATGATATTCAGTTTATTATACCGACAAATACGGATAGAAAGAACTTCTTGCTAGCCGCCGCGGAGGATGAGGCGACGGTGCCTGCTGGCGTTAACGAGCCTTCGATCGAGCCCAAACCTGTGGTAAGTTTGCTTTGTCAATCCACACACATCAGTTTAGTATAATGAAGTGGTAGGGCTGTATGCCTTTGGGTGCTCATCACACCATATTTGATTCTACCGAAGCTCGAACCAGTAACCCTTGGCATAAGAAATATGGGAACTACCAACTGTACTGATTGGCTCATTAAGATTGCAGATCAAGACATTTTCCCCACATGCTGCATAAATGCACATTACTCAAAACTGTTACATAAACGCATGTTAGTCATATGCATTGGGAGAATTTCCCCACATATTACATACATATACTGTCCCTATATGGTGTACAAATTTTTTTTTCCAATATTTTGCATAGACAATTTCCCCCAAATGTTGCATATATGTTTATCTGTGTTGGTTAAAGACACTATACCCACATGTTGTATAGTTAAACTTTCCCCACATGTCGGATAAATACGTTTTGTTGTTTGTAAGTTTATTTTGTTTTTTTTTGTCCTACAGGCATTGCATAAGTTGCGCTTTGAAGATTTGAACATGGAATGTGAGTGGCAATCATGCAAAAGCAGTTTCAGTGAATACTGGTCGTATGAGAAGCATGTGAGAAGCCATGCATCAAGTTTGCATGTCATTAAAAGTGATGATGATACGGACCGTATGTATCCGTTCTTTCTTCTTTAATTTAGTGTTATTTTGTGATTGAAATATTCATATGTCTAGTGTATTTTATTTCCAGAAGTGTTACTTGTCATATAACATAATGCATTTCGTTATAGACAAGCAATATATATAATAATACCAGTCCATTTTTAATGTCCCACCATTGGGTACGGGTCTACCCTCAATGTGAGGGGGATTTGGCCATAGTCCACCATGCTAGCCCAGTGCGAGTTGCCTGACTTTACAGATCTTTCGAAGGGTTCTCTCACACATGCAGGTTTCCTCGTGTTATTTTTCTTCACCATTTAGCAAGTGATAATCATGGTTGAAAATGAGATTTGCACATGAAATCCAGACGTCCCAGCGTAGCGGGCCAAGGTTTGAACCTGCAATCCTCATTACCAAGAGAAGCATTCTACCATCTTGGCTATCACTGCTTATGGTACTGACAAGAACCCCCTCCCTCTCATAATAAAAACAAAACTTGTAGGTAAAAAATCAGTGTTTTGCCAGTTCTAATTTTAATATAAATTTTCTTATTTTCAGCTGTATACGTCTGCCTATGGGATGTTTGCGGCCACAAAACGAAAGATTACATTGAGATGGTTCGTCATTTAAACTACCATGCATACCACGGGAAGTTATTAGCTATCGGCTTTAACGGCCGAGCCACGTTAAACCTGGCGAGATGTCGGAAAGATTCAAGCAAGAGAAACCAAGTGCCTATGTTAGTCAACGATTATTGTTGCATGTGGGCGAATTGTGATGAAAAATTTCTTTCTATGCAGGTATGTTTGGGAATCGTAACGGCGATATTTTAGTATTAAGAAGTCTCCTTGGGTTCTTTTTAATGAAAAGAACATTTATTTTATGCTGCCACATCTCATTTATCCACTATTTTGAAGTGACTTCTAAAAAACCCGGAGGTTCTCAATTCATTGTATTTTTTTTATTTTTAAATTGATGTTCCTTTTCTAAATTAGTGCATCTATTTTATGTTTGTGCTGCATGAGACTCCCGGGTTCGAATCCTGGTAAGGGCAAGCTTTATGTGATGAGCCGTGTCATGGATGTTTAAAATCTATTTAAGTATTATATACTGAGTTTGCCCTCAGTCCATTGTACAAAATACATAATGCAAGTGTCGCTTAGTGTGGGACTGTATAGTTGGTGTGTTGGTCTGGCGATATTATGGTACTTGTTTTTAATACAAGTGATTCTACTTAATATTGCCGTCTCCATGTGAAATTAGACCCTCACTTGTTAGTCTATAACAGGGGTTCCCATTTTTTCACCTACTTTAAAACAACTATAACATTGAAATTAAACTAATTTTACGGATTTTATATAGTATTTATATAGTACTAGCTGTTGCCCGCGACTTCGTCCGCGTGGTATTTAACAAAGACAACCGTTGACAACAGCCTGCTCGCACGTTCTGAGCCCGCGGGACGCATTGCTGCAGGTTGTTGCTATCAAACTTAATCAGGCGCAGCGCTGCAACATTGGTTTTTTTTTTTCGTGAGAGCCTATTTTGTTCTAAAATAAAAGCAGCCTAAGTTACTCCTTGTTACATCAGCTATTTTTCAGTGAAAGTCCCGTCAAAATCGGTCCAGCCATTTCAGAGATTAGCCGGAACAAACAGACAGACAGACAGACAGAAAGACGGACAGACGGACAAAAATTTTAAAAAATGTTTTGGTATAGGTACCGTGTATACATAAAAAGCGGTTATTTTACTATTACAAACAGACACTCCAATTTTATTTATATGTATAGATAGTCCGTAAAATTAGTTTTATTTGAATGGTATACTTAGTGGTTTTTAAGTAGGGGAAAAAATGGGGGTGCTAAAAAATTATCCATTCTCAAAGTTGTTTTGTCCGTAATGTGTAGCATTCGCGTAAATATAAGAAATCAATATGTGAACCACTATAACATCAAATTGAATTAATTATTGTAAGCCTCTACACAACGGCCCCATTTTTTTCTGGGTGCCTTACCCGCCCTTCCTGTAGGCGTTCCTGTAGGTTTTGGGGTCGAGTCACCTTCGTCCGTAGGAGAATTAAATACCCTCGAGATACCCTACACGTGACCCTGGGTGGTGCTAACTAGGTGACAACTCTACTGGTGGTAGGCTTCGGCCGTGGTTAGTCACCACCCACTGAACAAAGCCATGTCGCCAAGCGGCCTAGCCGTGTTCCGGCATGATGTTCAGATCAGCTGCGCTGCATGTGCCTAGTGAATGTAGCGTCTCGATCTACTGCCGCTTTCCTACCTAGACAAGTATGCTCCATCGTAGATCTCATCATCACTTACCATCACGTGAGATAGAGATCAAATACTTGCCTATAATGTAATAAAAAAAAGGCGTTAATGGCGACTGGGAGAGGCTGGTCTATAATGTCGTAAATATTGGTTAGAAGCAGTGATAGCCAAGGTGGTAGAACGCTTGACTCGGTAACGAGGATTGCAGGTTCAAACCCCGGCTCGCACCTCTGGCATTTTTCACGTGCGAATCTCATTTTCAACCAAGATTATCACTTGCTAAACGGTGCAGGAAAACATCGTGAGGAAACCCGCATGTCTGAGAGAACCCCTCGAAAGGTGTGTGAAGTCTGCCGACCCGCACTGGGCCAGCGTGGTGGACTATGGCCTAAACCCCCCTCGCATTGAGGGGACATAAAAAAGGGCTGGAATTATTATGTTGGACGTGTCTCCCAGTCGTTCCTGGAGCATGTGAAGGTTCACGTGGGGTACGCGGACGGGGTGTGCTCGTGGGCGGGCTGCGGCGCGCGTTACCCGCGCCGCGTGCACCTCGCCGCGCACGCGCGCGCGCACTCCGGCGAGCGCCTCATCGCCTGCTACCACTGCGGGCGGCACTTCGCCAACAACAGGAAGCTTTGCGATCATTTGAGGAGACAGGTGGGGCAACTAGAGGACTCACACGAGTATTATTAGCGTGGCTATGTTAGTGTTTCTTAAGGTGGCAGCTCAGGGTCAGGGCGCGAAATTCGAAATGTCAACGGTTTTTAGTTTTTTTACGAAAAATTTGGACGTGTCTACAATGTAATTTAGTGTTTTGCGATATTAGCATTCTGCTTTGGATGTCTCGGTGTATTAAGTTTGCTTAAAAAAATACCTAAAGCGATACAATACCATAAAGTTAGTTAAAGTAGCGGTTTTTGCAAACCTTATGGTATTGTATCGGATTAGGTACTTTTTTAAGCAAACTTAATACATCGAGACATTCAATGCAGAATGCTAATATCGCAAAACACTAAATTACATCGTAAAGATGTCCAAATTTTTCATAAAAAAATAAAAACCATTGACATTTTTAAATTTCGCGCCCTGACCCTGAGCTTCCACCTTAAGGGGACGTTCAAGTATTCCGTAACGCAATTTTTGCAGGTTTTTGACCCCCCTTCCGCCCCATGTAACGCGCCGTAAACGTTATTCTTTACGAAACACCTACCCGCGTTTACATTTTACCGGGATAAAAAGTAGCCTATGTGCTATTGCAGACTATAATCTATCCGTATGCCAAATTTCATCCCGATCCGTTCAGCCGTTCGGGCGCGATCGAGTAACAAACGTCCATCCAAATGTGCACATGTACAGTACGAGTGGGATAATCCGCGGTTGCAGAACGTGTACCCCTCGTCCCCGTACGCGTGCGCGGTGTGCGGCGCGCGCTGGGCGAGCGAGTACCTGCTGCAGGAGCACGCGCGCCGCCACGTGAGCACGTACGCGTGCTCGCTGTGCGGCGCCTCGGCGCCCTCGCCCGCCGCGCTCGCGCACCACGTGCGCTACCGCCACCTGCCCGCCGCGCACACGCGCACGCACGCCTGCCCGCACTGCCACTACAGGTCAGTACGCAACTGCGTGAGCGCGAGCGCGTGCTCGCACTGCCACTACAGGTCAGTACGCAACTGCGTGAGCGCGAGCGCGTGCTCGCACTGCCACTACAGGTCAGTACGCAACTACGTGAGCGCGAGCGCTGGCTTGCACTGCCACTACAGGTCAGTACGCAACTACGTGAGCGCGAGCGCGTGCTCGCACTGCCACTACAGGTCAGTACGCAACTACGTGAGCGCGAGCGCGTGCTCGCACTGCCACTACAGGTCAGTACGCAACTACGTGAGCGCGAGCGCGTGCTCGCACTGCCACTACAGGTCAGTACGCAACTACGTGAGCACGAGCGCGTGCTCGCACTGCCACTACAGGTCAGTACGCAACTACGTGAGCGCGAGCGCGTGCTCGCACTGCCACTACAGGTCAGTACGCAACTACGTGAGCGCGAGCGCGTGCTCGCACTGCCACTACAGGTCAGTACGCAACTACGTGAACACGAGCGCGTGCTCGCACTGCCACTACAGGTCAGTACGCAACTACGTGAGCGCGAGCGCGTGCTCGCACTGCCACTACAGGTCAGTACGCAACTACGTGAGCGCGAGCGCGTGCTCGCACTGCCACTACAGGTCAGTACGCAACTACGTGAGCGCGAGCGCGTGCTCGCACTGCCACTACAGGTCAGTACGCAACTACGTGAACACGAGCGCGTGCTCGCACTGCCACTACAGGTCAGTACGCAACTACGTGAGCGCGAGCGCGTGCTCGCACTGCCACTACAGGTCAGTACGCAACTACGTGAGCGCGAGCGCGTGCTCGCACTGCCACTACAGGTCAGTACGCAACCACGTGAGCACGCACGCCTGCCCGCACTGCCACTACAGGTCAGTACGCAACTACGTGAGCGCGAGCGCGTGCTCGCACTGCCACTACATGTCAGTACGCAACTACGTGAGCACGAGCGTTCTAGAGACGCAAACGCGTGGGCTAATTATCATTGGATTTGACTTCATATTGCGAGTGCCGGTAAAGACGTCACAGTAATCAATATTCAATATGGCGACAACCAGACGCCATATTGTGATAAAGAAAAAAAACCTATGACCTGGTCGTCAACCACCTCAGTCCTCCCATGACCAAAGTTTCTGTAAAGCAGCCGAAACGTTGGGAAAGTAAAAAAAAAAACGCGATAAAATTTGAAAAATTAAAGTATTATTTCAATGTGAAGTATTATGAGTAAATACAAGAAATCAATATGTGAAACAGGCAATAATTTGCAAATGTAAGCCGTTGTAACGAAAATTCTGTCCACCAAAGATTATTTTTTTCCAAAAAAAATCCCACGTACAAGTTAAATGCTCAATGTTTTATACACAAAATCCAGAGCCGTCACAAAATGGGACCTCCAGAAGCACCTGCCCCTTCACAACAAGAAGAAGAAGCGGGACCTCTCCGACGATGAGAGCTCGGACACCGAAGCGAGGAAGCGGCGGGTCGAAGTGAAGAAGTACGCATGCCACATGTGCCCGGAGAAGGAGACCAAGGTGTTCTCCCGCGGCTCGCGTCTCACCGCGCACATGGTGAAGGTGCACGGGGCTCAGTGGCCGGACGGACACAGCAGATTCCGGTGAGAATTCATTATTTTGCTGCGCTTAACGGGGAAGCGTAAGGTCAGGGCGCAAAATTCAAAATGTCAATGGTTTTTTTTTTTTTTTACGAGACATTTGGACATCTTTACCGATGTAATTTAGTTTTTCGCGATATTGGCATTCTGCATTGGATGTCTCGATGTATTAAGTTTGCTTAAAAAAATACCTGAAGCGATACAACACCATAAAGAACGGTTTTTACTAACTTTATGGTGTTGTATCGCTTTAGGTATTTTTTTTTTATTACATTATAGGCAAGTATTTGATCTCGATCTCACCTGATGGTAAGTGACGATGAGATCTACGATGGAGCATACTTGCCTAGATAGGAAGGCGGCAGTAGATAGAGACGCTACATTCACTAGGCACATGCAGCGCAGCTGATCTGACCCGCCATCCATGAATGGCAACACCGAACATCATGCCGGAACACGGCTAGGCCGCTTGGCGACATGGCTTTGTTCAGTGGGTGGTGACTAGCCACGGCCGAAGCCTACCACCAGTAGAGTTGTCACCTGGTTGGCACCACCCAGGGTCACGTGTAGGGTATCTCGAGAGTACTTAATTCTCCTACGGACGAAGGTGACTCGACCCCACAAGGTATTTTTTTAAGCAAATTTAATACATCGAGACATCCAATGCAGAATGCTAATATCGCAAAAAATATATATTTAGCAGGTCTTATGATACATTGTGAATTATTACACCTCTCTGGGTATTTTATTTTATTTTATTTATTAAAAACGGTCTACCAACAATAGTTACAACTATAAATTTTTCAGACAAAAGCCTAGGTGGTCTTATTTGCAGGAACGCATCCATTTCTTGTATAAAAAAAGTAAATTGTCCAGAATGGTAACCCGGGATTTATGCTAACACTATATTGTGCGGTTAGACGGGCCAAATAATTAAAAACCGCGGATTCGGTTTCTGTATCGAAGATATAATTTTTAAGTTATAGTCCTTGCGACAAATTGGTTCCTGAGAATACCATAATCTATACTCAAAACCTCCTTTGAGTATAGATTATGATCGTATCGTAAAAAAGTACTCCCTTATTGATTTCTTATATTTACGCGAATACTACACATTGAAATAAAACTAATTTTAAGGAAACGGTCAGTCCTCCCGTGACCATGGTTGCTGTAAAGCAACCGAAACGTCGGGAACGTAAAAATCAAAAATAAACGCGATAAAATCCTAAAAAATAGTTTTATTTCAATAATTTTAAGGATTTTATTGCGTTTGTATTTTCATTTTACGTTCCCGACGTTTCGGCTGCTTTACAGCAACCATGGTCACGGGAGGACTGACCGTCTGACCGTCGGGAACGTAAAATCAAAATACGACCGCGATAAAATTCTTAAAATTAGTTTTATTTCAAAAGTCTTTATTCTCTGTTCCATAGATATCAAATTTGCGAGGACGGTATGTACCGGCTCACGACTACTCGCTACGAATCCTTGGAGGTGTCTAAAAAAATTGTGGACGGCTACAGCGACCCCAAACGGTCCCTAACAAACTCCTACGAGTTCAAACTGAGGAAAACAGCCGATGCGACCGAAACCACCCCCAGGAAATACGAAATAGTAATCAAAAACGAGGACGACGCCCGGATAAAGAAAACCGAACCGTTGGTGAGTGATAATGCGATTGAAATTACAATGTGCGATGTCGATGAAGATGGGAACATTATTAGCTCGGAAATTATTAAGTCTGATGTTGTTTACAGTTGAAGTTGTCAACATCAAATGTTGTCAGAGATGTCAACATCAAATGTTGTCAGAGATGTCAACATTAAATGTTGTCAGAGATGTCAACATTAAATGTTGTCAGAGATGTCAACATCAAATGTTGTCAGATATGTCAACATTAAATGTTGTCAGAGATGTCACATCAAATATTGATGATACTCTCACAGGTTGGGAGTTTGGTATGAAATAACCGACATATTATGTGTATTTTATATAAGATGTTACAAAAATAGTGTAAAATATTATAACAGGTGAATGAGTAAGTTCTATGGACCATGTTTGTGTATAAAATAATTGTGTAAATTATGTTTGATTTCTTAAACAAGGCGAACCAGTAGCGTTTGGCCATGCGCTCAGTATCGAATGTATTTTTTTAAATGTCATTTGATTTATTTCTTTGGGTATGTTATCTTTATAACCTACTGTAGGCCCTGTCAAAATTGTTTCCAACATTATAAGTACACATTATATAATGAATTTTAATAATGTGTTTTGAAATATGAACATTCACCCTTGGTTTGGTGAGAACTACCACAGATACCTAGATAAAAATATGCTTTTTTATTATTATTATTTTATAGGCAAGTATTTGATCTCGATCTCACCTGATGGTAAGTGACGATGAGATCTACGATGGAGCATACTTGCCTAGGTAGGAAGGCGGCAGTAGATAGAGACGCTACATTCACTAGGCACATGCAGCGCAGCTGATCTGACCCGCCATCCATGAATGGCAACACCGAACATCATGCCGGAACACGGCTAGGCCGCTTGGCGACATGGCTTTGTTAAGTGGGTGGTGACTAGCCACGGCCGAAGCCTACCACCAGTAAATGCTTTTTTTTAAAGGTGTTTAAGTACCTACCTTATTTATGATTCTTAGGTATACTCTATTGGCATTATAGCATTCGTTATATCAGTATTGACAAAAAATATGTTATTATTGGGTCATTGCTAAGGATAGGTGATTTTAAGTATATAGACAATCAAAATGGTTGATTTATATTTTATTAATTTTATATTCTCTACGTTATAGGTGCTGTAATAATGTATATATGTATCTTTTTTTATCAAATTTAACTGGACATGTTATACAGCTATACGATAGGTCTATATTTCTTTTTGTTGTAATGTGTTTCAGATACTCTATTTAATGTACTTACTTACTAAAATGTATGTTGGAAATTGTATATACTTTGGCGAAAAAGGTAAGCTCTTACAGCCAGGCGGGTGGTATGCCCCAACGTTTGTTGTCGGGATCTTGTATATGTATTGCGTGCTCCGAAAACTCTCATAGCGCGTTTCAGTATTGTATGGAGAATCGTCTTTTGTTCTGAATGTCGCCTGCAGCGCCATCTGTGTAGCCTGTGGCGAGGATGAAGATGTCACGACAATACCTACTTATGTGATACTTTGAATAAAAAATATTAGATAATGTCTAGCATTTTATTTTATTCCAACAATTTTAACATTTTCACAGTATAAGTTTCTTTTAAAAACATAAAAAATACATGCCTACTTTTATGTTTTGTATGACAATAAAATAAAATATCTTTTTTAAAAGTATATTTGTACCGATGTATAGTTTGATCAATAAACCAAGTGCAAACAGTCAACTTCATAAGTGCGTAATGTAACTATTGGGGAACTATTGGGATGAGTTTAAAACTCCATTATTTTGATTTGTTCGATCAATTATTTTGATGTTTACTGTAGCTCCACTATAAAATAGGAATAGTTAGTCACGGCCTTCTTGACGCTCTTAGTCAGCGCACACAGAAGAAGTCACGGCTAAACGAGTAATTCGATAAGAATTGAAAATCACCTATATATACTTTGATATACGGCTGAAATTGCTAAAACCACACGCTGGGCGGCTCGAAGCCTTATGCCGATGGTCTTAAAGCTGAATTTCAATTTTTATCGGACTAGTTACTTCATAGATCTCTAACCTTCCCCGAACCTAACAGGACTGGTTACATTTTTGACATGTTAAAGGCAGGAGTGCACCATCAATAGTTAAATTTAACTACGGTCAAGTCTTCATAGATTCTGTCAGTTTATAGCTCTGGCTGTGGTTAAAATTAACAGCGGATGACCTTCCATCTAGGGCCCACGTCTGCTAACATAAACGATTCATCCAACATTAACTGCATAGTAACTGACATATATCCCATACAATATCTGTCAAAAGTGACAGTTACTATGCGGTTGCTGTTCGATTATGAATCGATTGTGTTAGCAGACTCGGGGCCCTGGATGAATAAGAAAAGTTCTTCTCTTCTTAGATCTTACTTCTTAGATGTCTTAGTCATCCGAAATTCCAACAACACCTTAGGCCACACCGTGTATAGAAAAAAGACCCATACAGATAGGTACTTAAACGGTGAATCTCACCACCATCCAACACAGTTAGCTACCGTGGGTAAATCTTTGTTTCAGAGAGCCAAAGGGATCTGTGACGAGCAACATCTGGCTGCCGAGCTCCATCATGTCAAGCAAGTACTGCATGACAACAAGCTCCGAATCCCGCGCCGCCGTCACAGTGACCGAGTGAAACCAGCCACAGTCGAGCGTCTGCCTGCTGTACTACCATACATCAGAGGAGTCACAGACAAAATTGGCTACATCTTGAAGCGCGCTTCAATCAAAACTTTTTTCAAGCCGCCGAAGAAGATTAGTCAGTTCTTACCATCTGTCAAGTGTCACATTCCTCTACAAGATGCAGGGGTATACAAACTCGATTGTGAATGTGGGCTCTCTTACATAGGACAAACTAAAAGAGCAATAAAAACCCGCGTAAAAGAACACATCGCTGACGTGAAACACCGGCGCTCCACGAAGTCTGCAATCTGTGAACATGTACAAGATCGCACCCGCCATTATATCAGATTTGATAAGCCACAGATCCTTGCAAAAGAACACCGATTCCGACCAAGGATGATACGCGAGGCCATTGAAATTAAAAAACATCCTAATTTCAATAGGGAAGATGGCTGGGTGCTACCACCGACTTGGGATCCAGTGATTAATATTATTAAATCGAAAACCAAGCGTACCATTGCAAGACCTCAAGATACTGTGAGCACTTTCTGCGTAGATCGGACCACAATCAACAATTAAATATGAGGGTAGCCCGTCTCTAACTATGACACCAGGACGTCAACCACCTCAGTCCTCCCGTGACCATGGTTGCTGTAAAGCAGCCGAAACGTCGGGAACGTAAAAACGGAAAATAAACGCGATAAAATCCTTAAAAAATAGTTTTATTTCAATGTGTAGTATTCGCGTAAATATAAGAAATCAATATAAGAAAAGTTCTGTTTACAAATAACCTAATCTCTTGAAGTTCCCAATCAGTCTGTCAGCTTCCCTGTACCCTGACTCCACTGCTCCGTGTACGGAAGTGAAGCGGTGATGCGATGTGGCTTCACCAGCGAAGCATACGACGGGAAACTTGTTACCATGGTATAGGGGCTCGCTGAGAATGACTGCACTGCCACCGATCTCTTCCAATGCTACACTGCGGTAGGCGTACGCGCATCTTGTCAAGGGATCCGTCGTCCATTTGGTCCTGAAACAAGGGTTTAATCATCGATATGGAAGGTGGGACACGCCATTTTCATGTCACATCCATTATTTTATTTATAATGTGTATTTATTGAATGTTTTATTGCATTACAATTACTTGACATTGGCAATATACCCGCTAAATTGTGGGTGAGATTGAGGTTCATAATCAATTTATTTCAACGCATTTCATTTCGTAAAAGAAAGAAGAAGAACTTGTTATTGCTATTCATTCATTACTTGACACTGGCAACATACCTACTGTTGGCGAGGTCTATTAAAGGAACAAAGACGATGTTTTTTTCTTTGCAAAAAAAAAATAAGTTGGTTGGTTTTTTAAAGAATCTGTTGAAGACCTTATGTTCTCACCTCAATATATTCTTAATAGGCGTCACATTGAAAGGTTTCTTAAACACAGTATCTAAAAGTTTTTGAACTCCAGCTCGGACCTCTCCCTCGCTCTTATTCTCCATCGCCTCCACCCCATTGCCGTTCAGCCACGCCAGCAACACATTCGGCTGGTGACTAATAGTCATCATCCCAAAGATTTCTGTCACCCATTTCTCGTTTTCAGAGAACTGTGCCTTATCTTCATCTCGCCAGAGTAGTGTTAGGTTTGCGGCTGCTTCGGGCCACCAGGCCTTTTCGAATTCGATGTAGATTTTTGCCAAAGCGCACAGTTGCAACGTCTTGATTGTGTTCACTTTATCTACAGGGAGAGGTGGAGTGAAGAGATGAGAGTGTCTGGAAATAAATACATGTTTAATTAGGGGGAAGCTCAGGGTCCGGGCGCGAAATTCAAAATGTCAATGATTTTGATTCTTTTACGAAAAATCCGATACAATACCATAATGTTAGTAAAAGTAGCGGTTTTTACAAACGGATTAGGTACTTTTTTAAGCAAACTTAATACATCGAGACATCCAATGCAGAATGTTAATATCGAAAAACACTAAATTACATCGTAAAGATGTCCAAATTTTTCGTAAAAAAATAAAAACCATTGACATTTTGAATTTCGCGCCCTGACATCCTTAAATGTCGACGTTATAAATGCGCAATGCGGCCAATATTATGATCAGGTTCAGCTAAACAGCATCATTAGTAGAATACTTATAAGGAATAAGTACATTAAAGCATTACCTTCATAAATTAATGCAAGAACGACGCATCAAGAAGACTATTATCTAATAATGCCAGAATAAAACCAGAAAATTATTTCTTACCTATCCTTCAGGACCCCCACGGACACAGTGACGATGACACTCTTGGCTGCGTACAGACTGCCGTCTTTGCACGAAACCTGTACGAGCGGGTTTCCGGAGTCCTGGCTGGTGCCCCATCTGATGTTTTCTACCTCTTTGTTCAGTAGAATTTGCAGTGGAATCTCTTGTTTGGCATCTGGGTACTTGTTCTAGAATAGAATATTAAGACTGGTTTACTTCAGCATGCTAATCTAACGAATCTTATCTTATGACGTGAAATTTAAACAGGTTTTTGCTATGATAAAGCCAGGCCATTTCTTCAGTAACACTTACCAATAAAATATCAAAAATGGTGGCATATCCTCTTCCTTTCCAGTTCAGCCAGAAATTGCCCTCACTGTTCCAGAACTCAACCATGCTTCTGAGGGACTTGCTCTCTTTAGGGTCGTTCTCGCCACCCAAATGGTTGTTCTTCTCGAACCATTTGATGAATGATTGAGTGAGCTCTGGGTCTTTTTTGAGAACACTGTTATTGATCGCTCTAAAAAAAGGTGAAAGTATTTGCGTCTTAAATTCAACCTTGAGGACTGTTATTGTCGACCCTTAAGCCTTTTTGAGTACCTATTAGTCGCAAAGTCAGGGAAGTACCTAGTATCTACTTCAATTTTAGGATTTCGAATACCTATGGGATTTTTCCGCGCATCTCGTACCTCGACAATTATTTCGAGGAAGCATTAAAAGGTTTTTTTTTAAATCATCACACCTGAGTATCTTGTCAAAAAAATACTCCGGGATTAAATAGTTGTGGGTAGCCTATAGAATCAAGATTTATTCTGATTTGGTACGGGGACACATAGTTCTGTGAGGTGGTGGGTACTTTATCTAAATCTGAAATGTATGTCAACCGTCAACGAATCATCCGTGTACATAATTATGTATATTCCAAGGTACACTTACGCACTCCTAACACATTCCGAGATGGACTTTGTTGTGTACTTGTCGGCACTATTCACCTCCTGGTCCAGAGCAGTCAGGATAGCTTCTCCAGTGCTGTTGGAGACCAGCTCACCATTCGATCGCACGTAAAACACAGTCTGCGGTTTGTCTGCATCAAGAAGACCTAGAGGATTGGCTTGTTCAAAAACGACGTTGTCCTTCTCGCCGTGACACCTTGAAGAACCAATAGCACAGTAAATTAGTACCTATTCTTCAGAGGTTTTAAATTATATTCAGTACTAGCTGTTACCCGCGAGTTGGTCTGCGTGGTATTTAACAAAAAACTCCTTGTTACATCAGCAATCTGCCAGTGAAAATCCAGTCAAAATCGGTGAAGCCATTTCAGAGATTAGCAGGACAAACAGACAGACAGACAGACAAAAATTGAAAAAGATGTTGTTTTGGTATATGTACCGTGTATACATTCAAGTGCACTTAGTAAAAAGCGGTTATTTTAATTTTACAAACAGACACTCCAATTTTATTTATTTGTATGTATACATTAAGATCGCAAAAAGAAGAAGCAGAAACTCCTGATAGATTACCAAGCAGCGCCGCAGTCAACATTGGCAGCACCGAAGGGCACAGTGAGGATCCTGCCACCGATCCTGTTCGCGGCCTCGAGGCCCAGCACCTTCAGCCCAGCGTCGTGCAACTTTCGCGTGGCTGCGACGCCGGCGGCGCCACAGCCAATCACGATCACGTCCATTATTCGCCTAAAAAAAATGATTTCATAAGTCTAAAGAAACTAGCCAACTTGTCTCTTCACTCTGCCGATTAGGAGCCAAATTGGGATATTCCTGTCCCCCGATGCCCCACAACCTTTACGACAAGTCTTGTAACGACCAATTCGGTTAATATATGAAACTAGCTGTTACCCGCGACTTCGTCCGCGAGGTATTTAACAAAAAGCGGACAAAGTCGCGGGTAACAGCTAGTCTAAAGCCGGTGAAAGCCGGTCTGCCAGTGAAAGTCCCGTCAAATCGGTCCAGCCATTTCAGAGATTAGCCGAAACAAACAGACAGACAGACAGACAAAAATTTTAAAAAATGTTGTTTTGGTATATGTATTAGTACCGTGTATACATTCAAATGCACTTAGTAAAAAGCGGTTATTTTAATATTACAAACAGACACCAATTTTATTATAGAAAGACTAGCATTATGAAATGTACTTTGTAAACACAGCGAGTTGTCGAATCGATCCAGTCGATTACGTAGTCGTATCGAATATTCGATTCGGTCGTGAAGAATGGCTCTGAAAGATCGTCGTCAAACCGAGAGAATTTCTAATCGAATCGATTTGGATACTTGCATGAGGTATGTAGGTGAGGTAGGTAGGTACCCAAGATGCTGCACTTCCTCCCTGAAAAGCCAACGCTACTCGCTGAGCTGGGAAATACCTGGCTGGTTAGTAGACTTATATCGTACTGACGTAACATAGACTAGTGCAATGAATTACCAAATAATACCACACGTTTTAGTTGACAGGTAGGTACTACTTATCGCTACATTTGTTATTTAAAACGTTATCGTTTAATGTCAAGGACAGAAATGATTACACACACAATCTACTAGTTCACTCACATTATGTATAAATTCGATTTCCAATAAGTAAATAGGCACTATACATAATATTGATATTATTACACCAACAAAAAAATCACTAGCGGTAGACGCTAAAATCCAACTAGTCGTGACCTTGCCTTGCTCTTTGCTCGTGACGTATTTGCAAGAATGAAGTGAAGTAGGTACATTACGAGAATTCGTCGTCATTCAAATTGTCTATAAATATTATACATTTTTATAGACAATTTGAATGACTTATTAAATAATTTGTGATGATTACTTATAGGTTATTTGGGGCAAATAATGATTTACATTACTGTCGTAGTTAAGTACTTTATAATGTCTATTTTTATACCTACCTACCATTTTTGTTAGTCGTAAGGTTTGTTCTAATTGGCTTTCGATGGTACAAATAAGTGCTATTCGTCGCGCGATGAAAATGTTTGATGTGCTCGCGCGATGACTTGTGAGCTTCAATTATAGTACTCTAAAGAGACTTGTGGTATTTAATCTTGTCGTGCGACGAAATCGATCGTTGGCCAATTAGAACGACGCCTAAGATAATTTGTTTGGACAACTGCCAACGCTTGATATCTCAGTTAGTAAGTCGGTATCTACATCTACATACATGTGTGTGTATATTAGTGTGTTTGAGTGTGTGTGTACATTCAATGCGAGGATGAAAAAAAAAATGTATTTTTTCCCTATTTTAATTTTTTTATTTTTATTTATTTATTTGAATTACAAAGAGAGAATACAATTTTGTTAAAGTGGTGCAACATAAACTCAAGTGAATTTTAAATTATGTATGTAAAGGTATCGTTAACAAAATGTGTAGCTGGATCGTAGAACTATCTGAGTGCCCAAACGTACGATACACTTTTAATATGGGCATGCATTTTAAACTACTTATAGCAAGCTATGATAAATAAAATATAATAGGCAGCATAAACGATTAAGTGTGGCATGAAGTTTTTGTAAATGCGATTGTGACACCTAATATATACTAAAAATAAGCAGTAGAATGGTCGTCCCGCTTTTTATTAAGAATGAGCAATCAGCTAAGTACTTACGACACTTTGACTAATTAATTTTAACACAGTCACAAAATACAATCACACGGAGACACGCGCACCGCTCAGGAATAACAGATAAAGACTGATAAACAAATCGTAAAGCTACTAGCTTGTACTTATCTACCTACCTACCTAATAATTCAGAATACTCAAAGTCAAAGTCAAATCATTTATTTCGTATACGACTACGGGGGCACTTACAAATTGTCATTTACACAGGTATATTATGTTTTTCTTAACTCTACAATCGGATCGGAACTCGACCTCAATTGAAAAGATCCGGCGAGAAACTCAGCGGGCTTGTCTTTTTTTCATATCTTTTTTACTTTTCTTTAAACATGTAACCATTAATGAATATTTCAAAAGACGCTTGTTACTTTTTGGCGGGCAGTTGAACCGTGAAGTTGTCAATTTTGATTTATTTTCCAATAATTGTGTTTCCTTGATAAATAATGTGTAATATTAGTGTGATATTAACCATTGTGTGTTCATAAACGTGCAAGAGTGAAGGATATATTGAAATAAAATTGTAAAACTTGACGTTACAAGTTCTCCCAAGATGTCCGGTAAATTTTCAGTAAAATATCCACAGCTTTACTGATAGGGGAACGGGATTTATTTCATCGTCGTCATTAACTTTACTATTATCATCAGGGGTCAATAACTATTACCGAGAATTACTCGACACTGGCATAAATTACACTATTTTGTAGCTGATAGCCAACATAAAAAAAGAGTAAAAAGAAAAATAGTGCATCAGATTTTACCTAAGTACCTACTCTAGATTCTGAAAGTAAGTTTCGGTATATAATTAAAAAACGCATTTTGCCGTATTAACTTGGTAACAAGTTTCAACAACATTGGAATAAAACTATTTTTAAGGATTCTTTCGCGTTTATTTTGTGTTTTTCACGTTCCGTCGTACGCGATAGAATCCTTAAAATAGGTTTTATTTCAATGTGTAGTATTCGCAAATATAATAAATCAATATTTCAACAATATCTGCTTATCAACAGTTGGTTTGATAGGCCCCCACAGGGGAGGTAAGTAACTTGGATCCACTCAGACCTGATACACAGCATTCTTAGACCCATCCTTGTATGACACGCGACAAACTTGAAACCCAGTTGTAGAGTCACCATGAGAATTATGTGATTTATGAGACACTAGCTGCGCCCCGCGGTGATACCCGCGATTAAAAAATAATATTCTTTTCCTCTATGTCTTTTTCTGTAAATCATGTCGATCCTTTGCTCTATGCTATGAAAAATTGAAACAAATCTATCCCACGGGAACCATACATTTTACCGGGATAAAAAGTAGCCTATGTGCTATTCCAGACTATAATCTATCTCTGTGCCAAATTTCATCCAGATCCATTCAGCCGTTCTGGCGTGATTGAGTAACGAACATCCATCCAAACATTCACATTTATAACATTAGGAAGTGGGATTAATTTGCCAACTGTGGGCTAGCTACCAGGAGAAATGTTGTTTGTTAACAGCTGTAGTCCTATTTTGTTACGCCAATCTCGTATATAAATTTTTAATTTTACCCGAAGATTCACGCCTAAGATTTAGGATTGTCGTTTATTCTCACGCCTGATTCCGACGGTGATTTGTGTTTGCAATTGATAGCTCCATCTAGTGTACTTAGTATACCTAACAATTTAAGCTGGAAACACTAGATGGCGCTGCCAATAATGAAGAGCAATCTTTCTGCTAATCGATTATAATAAACATCTATGCATAGGCAGTATTTACCATAGACAATTAATATGTTTATAATAACAAAAAGTAATACAATAGAGATCCTGGAGCGCAATCACAGTCACAGCAGTTTTTTTAGTATTAAAATAGGCAGATTTAATACTAAAAAAACTGCTGTGACGAAAAAAATTCCATCCCGAAAAATATCCAAAGAATATATTAATGCAGGAGGCAACCGGCGGGTAAGCAGTTATTCAGCAGTCTTGGCGTGACACTTACTACACTGAGAGTAACAAAAATAATGTGCTTTCTCTCATTTTGCATGATACATAGTCACCGCGCAATGCATGCCAGTTTTTGCGTGACGCGCTTCGGATAACTCTCCCTATGTAATGTCACTTATGTTACTAATAAGTGTTTCGCGTTTATGTAAGAGATTGCCAATAAAGTCAAAGTCGAATCATTTATTTCGTATAGGCCTACAGGGACACTTACAAATTGTCGTTAAATTTTTTTTCTCAAGTCTACAACCGGCCCCCAGATTACGTATCTTTTCAAGCTTAGCGAAAGAAAAGCGACAGCAATAATCACGCAATAATTGCTTTCAAATCGCAGATTTGTATGACGTCGCAGCGCTACGTAATACGAATTAGCAATATACAAGCAAATATTGCGCAATTACTGCCATCGCCAGGCTGTTGCGAGTTACGTAATCAGGGGGCGGACCGGAACGTTACCTCAGCTGAGAAGATCCAGAGAGAAACTTAGCGAGCTTGTCTTTTTTTTTACACTTTTTTTTTCGTAACTCCAGTGTGTTGCCATGCCAATAGGTGGGCTTTAACATTATTTCTTGCTCGGTTCAGGAACCGGTGCGGCTGTACTTATAAATAGTCGGAATCTAAGTACCGCACATTCATAATTGTTTTTTGGCTTACATTAATAAATTTTTTTTATATATTGAAAATAGATTAACCCCCAAATTTATAGACGTTTTATAACTTTATCAAACGTCATATAGTACTGCGCAAAGCAAAACTCTTGTGCGCTATACTATATAACCTTTAATAAAGTTATAAAACGTTGGTGAATTCGGGGCCAATAATTTTATAAATTAGAGGGTCAGAATAGTATTTGCACTGTCTTCAAACATCGATGGTACATAAGTTAATTAAATTTTCAGACTCAAATTATCTAGCTACAAGGATTTCAGTGCGTTCAGTTACCCTAAGTATTTTTTTTATACATTATAGGCAAGTATTTGGTCTCGAACTCACCTGATGGTAAGTGACGATGAGATCTACGATGGAGCATTCTTGCCTAGGTAGGAAGGCGGCCGTAGATCGAGACGCTACATTCGCTAGGCACATGCAGCGCAACTGATCTGACCCGCCATCCATGAATGGCAACACCGAACATCATGCCGGAACATGGCTAGGCCGCTTGGCGACATGGCTTTGTTCAGTGGGTGGTGAGTAACCACGGCCAAAGCCTACCACCAGTACTTTTCACCTAGTTGGCCCCACCCAGGGTCACGTGTAGGGTATCTCGAGGGTACTTAATTCTCCTACGGACGAAGGTGACTCGACCCCAAAAAAACGTAAACATATTAATATATGTACTAGATATGTTGGTTTCTGTGGTAAGCACCGAACAGGTAGGTTAACATAATAATAGTATCCCGTTACCACTTCCATTGTCGGCTGCGGTTAACGGACGCGAGGATTCTGCTGTTACGTATCTAAGTCAGGCTTGCCAGATGATATTTTCAATTTCTACCCAAATTGAAAAATATTTTTCTCCCAAATCATACAATTTGCTTAAGTTTTATCCAAAGGCAAAATGTTATTAAATTAAACTGGTGCGTTCGTTAAATGCACTCAAATACATAATGCATGCATGTAAATGTGATCAGTTACAGCCTACGGTTAGACGCTGAAACAAAAGAAAACCCAAAATTCTCCATGTTTTTTTTATTTCTCCGAGTATTCCAATTCTCCAAGCGCCAAATTTTTACCCAGAATTGCGAAAAAAATATCCAATCTGGTAACCCTGATTTATGTCCCAACTTACATGTACCCAGTATGTGTCTATCATATAGTTCGCATTAACACTCAATGTTGGTTCTAGTATCTAGCACTTCAAAGTGAATCAGACAAAATACTCCAAGGCGGCGTCGAGTGATTAGACTTCTGGAAATTTATTCGCATTTAAAAAAAACCATTTGGTATTGCCATCGAGAGACATCGAAGATAATCAAATTCGGAAATTTTAATAACGCTTACCACTTCGGAAGTTTTCGATTCCGTTTCCAAATATGGATTTCGAATGGTTCAAAATAACCCCGCTGAAATGCTAAACGCCCAATAAACTGTCCCCAATAGCTACAGGTATGTTTGAAGCATCTTGCACGCGCTATGTCGTTTTGATAGGAATGCAATACGGCCACACCTGCGCCTGCGCTTGTCCGGCAGCCGGCAGGTGTTGACCACGCATGAACGGCACGTGTGGACGGCGCCTTCTAACGTCAGCTGGTCTGAAGACCAGACACTGAACGCTCACAGGCCTCATATCTATACAAATAAAAAAAATCCGAGTGTAATTAATTATGGTTTTAAAATCTAGAGAAAATTACATTGTAGGTAGGTAAGTACGTAAGTAGATATTACATTATGACGCAAATAGCTGTAGTGATCTTAGATGTATCTAACTGCGCTGGGCTCATAGTCAAGCAGGTAGCGGCTCTTTGTACCTTCTCGCTAATGTTCCACAGACGACCACTCGGTAGTGGTCGTAAGATGCAGCATTATTAATCTCCATACCCTTCTTCCCTTCTACCCATGTATGTTGATACTCAATTTGTAAACGACATTATTAAATATATTTCTCGTTATTTCTATATGTGTTTCTTTGTCAAATAATGTGTAATATTAGTGGGATATTAACCATTGTGTGCTCAAACATGCACGAGTGAAGGAAATTGAAATAAAATAGTAAAACTTGACTTTTCAAGTTCTATCAAGATGTCCGAAACATTTTCAGTAAAGTATCCAAAGCTTTACTGAAAGGGTTAGGGGATTCATTTCATCATCATCATCATCATCAACATTATCATTAGAGTTACATACAATTATCAAGAATTATCGGCCCTAGCAAGAATGACACTATTTTGTAGCTAACCTAAAAGAAAAGAAGAAAGATATATTGTGGTCAAATAACTATTCGTCGAAGCTAAAGGTTGTATATCACAAGGTACTACTTATACCAACTTACATCTATACATATAAATAAAATTGTAGTGTCTGTTTGTAATATTAAAATAACCGCTTTTTACTAAGTGCATTTGGATGTATACACGTTACCTATACCGAAACAACATTTTTTACAATTTTTGGCTGTCTGTCTGTCTGTTTGTTCCGGCTAATCTCTGAAATGGCTGGACCGATTTTGACGGGAATTTCACTGACAGATAGTTGATGTAACAAGGAGTAACTTAGGCTACGTTTATTTTAGAAAAAAAAATAGGATCTCACGAAAAAAAATTAAAACCAATGTTGCAGCGCAGCGCCTGATTAAGTTTGATAGCAACAACCTGCAATGCGTTCCGCGGGCTCAGAATGGGCGAGCAGGCTGTTGTCAACGGTTGTCTTTGTTAAATACCACGCGGACGAAGTCGCGGGCAATAGCTAGTTTTATTATAAACACGTATACACCTTAGTATTTAATTAAACATTAATACAAACATTTACTAAACCGTACCAAGAAACACTACAACAATAGTAATTGAATATCAAACAAAATGCGTACATTATAACAAATGTAGTGTTTTGTTATTGTACACTTGTTTACATTCAATTGTCTCACGAGTGTATATTGTTGTATTGTTAGGGGAAGCATAGTTGGCGTGCATACGGTGGTCGTATACATTGCACCCCTTGCTCTGCGAGGCTCGAGTCTGATTGAGGTAATTGCGCGCGCGCTCAGGTAGAGGCGAAGAGAGCGGGCCAGCCAGTCGCACCGCGCGCGTTCACGAGCACGGCGGCGTATACCGCGTTGAACGTACCACCGCAAAACCGGCCCGAATGCCGCGGAACCAGTCGACAGGATGGCGGGTCGGGGCTCGGTAGCGCCATGTTGAAACATGCGCAGCGGCCGCCGGCGGCTAGTGATGACCACCGCTACCAGAACATGCCACGGCGGCCGCACCACCACCTACCCCTCAACGTGTCGACCCTCGACTCGTCGAAGCACTCCGTCGGGGGGACGTCGGCGAGCGTCAGCCCCGGCGCCCAGCCGACTGCCACCGCCGCCCCGGTGTCGGTCGTCTCTCCAATACCGGTTGCGTCGCCTCCGAAGCTCGCGAACGGTACCGCAACGGGGGCTCCGTCAGGTAGACCGGGGACGTTGAGGTCTAGAAGTGCGAGAGCGGCCACGGAGGAGGCTCTAACGTCACTAGCTTTGCTGTGCCTCGTCAGTTTGTTGCTTGCGTTGCTGGCGCTACTGTTTCTGTTGAAGATATCAGCGCCGGCGACCAGTGCCCCTGAGGAGTTCGCAGTGGTTTATGAAGTGACATTGGCATTATGTGCGTTGACGCTATCCTTGAATCTTTGCTGCCTACTAGTGTGTGCAATACAGTTCCTCTTCGCTGTGAAGTTGGTGCATTCGCCGTCAGCGCCGAATGGACGGTAAGCCCCGACGCTCCTTGAAATTCCTCAATAATTTGACTGCACAATAATCTGTTAGGTTACTTGCGGCAACATGCCTTAGCAAGCGTCGGCTCCAAACAGTCTTATCTCAATTCAGGTTATCTCTTACACAACGCATAACTGTAAGAAAACTTCGAGTATCCAACTTGACTATCGAGTTTTAAGTATTTTTCTTTTCGTTATAATATTTATTTATGTTATAACTTGGTTATAGCATGGATGATGTAGAGATTTAAATTGAAAGTTGTTTAAAAATTTTGCTCAATAATAATAATATCGCCAGACGAACACGTCCCACACTAAGTATCGATTGTATTATGCGTACCGTACAATAGACTGGGAGCAAACACAGCATATAATACTTCTATAGATATTAAACATCCATGACGCGGGTACAAATATTCATGCTCATCACGCAAAGTTTGTCTCTCAGCATAGAAGGCAGGGTCACTACCTGACTGAGCCAATCAAGAATCAAAGATTGATTGATTGCTTCGGTTGTATGAGGACGTTAAAGTCGAGTTTGTGTATGAGGCAGGTGCTAACGGTCCACCATGGCGGTTGGCCGTGAATGGTTTCATAAAAAACGTTCCGCGTCCAACGGTTGATATCTCGCACGGGCCGAGTTGTTATCGCAAGTTTTTCAATCCACATTATCATAATCGTTATCAGTAGCTCGAGAACTGAGACCCGTTGGCTATTAACTCTCGTCTTGTAACAGTTGTTTCGAATCTAGTGCTCGTGCAATGCCGAAATATTGCGGGACTCAGACGGTCGCAGTTAACTTACGACAATTTTATTTGTGAAAAATAAACTTATTCGCTGTTTTATCCAGTCTTTACAGCACATACCGAGTCGTGTTCAAAACTACAAAAACCAGTTTGTCTCACTATTATTTGACTTGACATTTGAAGATCATAGAAGTTCGTTATGATGACCGTAGATCGATGGTTGCTCGCGGCCACAAAAAATAAAACAGGTACATAGTTACATACTTGTATCCGCTGGGCAATATTGCGAGATGATTTCAAAAGATTCTTATTTTATTACGTTGGCAATCGGCTACAGAATTGTGCCATTTTTAATCTTTGCAAACACATTACAATACTGTTGCAAATCGGTTTCAATAATTTCGGGCATTTCTACCGACTTTATATTAGTCGAGAGAAATATACTAAATGATTGAAACAGGGTTATACAATAGGGCTACTGAACAACATTTCTATCTCCTGACCTTATTTTTCATGATCCAAAGTTCGTTTTGTAATGTCAAATTAAGCATCTAGGACAACCACGGAACGCGTCCGACCTCCCATCACGAATTAGAGAACCGGTAGTACTTTCCGGGTTTGGGACTATATTTATCTTACGTGACCGCATAGCGGAGACGGCACTAGAACAACTAATCCATACATGCATAGCTAAACTTGCTTATTCGAAATTAAACATTTAAAACACATCCTAATTTTAATAGGGAAGATGGCTGGGTGCTACCACCGACTTGGGATCCAGTAATTAATATAATTAAATCCAAAACCAGGCGTACCATTGCAAGATCTCAAGACACTGTGAGCACTTTCTGCATAGATCGGACCGCAAACAACAACTAAATATGAGGGACCCCGTTTCAAACTATAGGACGTCAAACACCTCAGTCCTCTCGTGACCAAGGTTGCTGTAAAGCAGCCGAAACGTCGACAACGTAAAAACTTAAAATAAACGCGATAAAATCCGTTAAAATAGTTTTATTTCAATGTGTAGTATTCGCATAAATATAAGAAATTAATAGTATTGACCTGTTAAGAAGAATACAATAAAAGAATTAAAAAAAAAACTAAATTTTCTTAGAACCAGCGGGTTTGATTGCGTATTTATAAACCCGTCTTCTAAGCAAGAATGGTCTTGAGATAATAATTTATGGCAAATCACACGGCAGGTGCAGGCTTCTACGAGTACCAAGATAAATGCAGCCGGCAGGTTTTATTAAACAACATAACATTTACGCAATGTATTACTACTATAAACGCGTTTTATTGACAGCTAGCTTGTAGAGAATGTGCAATGGACGTTGAAGTCAACAATTTGTTGTTGTGTTTTTGGTTGAGTTTTTGTATTAAATAGTTTTTTTTTTATTACATTATAGGCAAGTATTTGATCTCGATCTCACCTGATGGTAAGTGATGATGAGATCTACGATGGAGCATACTTGCCTAGGTAGGAAGGCGGCAGTAGATCGAGGCGCTACATTCACTAGGCACATGCAGCGCAGCTGATCTGACCCGCCATCCATGAATGGCAACACCGAACATCATGCCGGAACACGGCTATGCCGCTTGGCGACACGGCTTTGTTCAGTGGGTGGTGACTAACCACGGTCGAAGCCTACCACTAGTAGAGTTGTCACCTAGTTGGCACCACCCAGGGTCACGTGTAGGGTATCTCGAGGGTATTTAATTCTCCTACGGACGAAGGTGACTCGACCCCAAGTGTATCAGACTTGGCTTATGATATACTTATTCATTCATAGTATACTTATTTTACTTAGATTTCATTTAGGTTGGCAATCAGCTACAAAATAGAACCATTATTGCCAGTGTCGAGTATTTCTTGATAATTATTTTTAAATAATAAATATACCTCATGATAACTATGGTGATAACATGCATCCCCTACCCCTAAGTAAACATTTACGGACATCTTGCGTGAAATTGAAAAGTAGTCAATCACTAGTGCATAATTATGAACGCAATGGCTAATATCCCATTAAAATTACACATTATTTATCTCACTTTCACTTTCACTGTTTAACTTGTCGCCAAAAAGTCCTTCACTTAAGTTTACTTCTTGAATAAATTATTCCTACCGCTGTAGGAAAAGATCTACCTGTAGGTGTAGCTGTAGGAAAAGCTGTCGCTGTGAGATAAGTTGTAGCTGTAACAGTAGGAAAAGCTGTAGCTCTAGGAAAACCTGATGCTGTGGGAAAAGCTGTAGCTGTCTGGCGATGTAGCTGTAGGAGAAACTGTAGCTGTAGGAAAAGCTGTAGGTGTGGGAAAAGATAATCCCACAGCTACATCAATATGCAAATACCGTGCGAGCAATTGTTTTAAACGTCGCGTCGCAAGTAACAGTGCACGGCTTTAATGCCACCGAATTTATCGTTTGTAAACATATCACCGGACGTGTCCGGAATGTAATGCGAACAAGAGCGGCCATTTTTAAGATCAGCTGCTTTGTGTGTTATTCAGAAATCGTCTGTTCAAAAGTAAAGAAATAAAAATGGATGAGTTTCATAAAAGGACTTGGGTAAAGTGGGTAACAAAAGACAGAGTTCAGAGTAAGAGAGACAGTTATCTAGTTTTTTGTCGTGTAGATATTATTAAAAAAATAAAATAAAATGAGGTTTTCATAACTTCAATGGGTACGAGTCATTATTCTCAAATCAGAAATGGTGAAATGTACATACACATTAATCTTTACGGCGCAAATAAAAACTATAAATAAATCCTCAATCTTGAATAGATTTCATATATTTCACCATATTTATTTCAAACTAGCTGTTGCCCGCGACTTCGTCCGCGTGGTATTTAACAAAGACAACCGTTGACAACTGCCTACTCGCTCATTCTGAGCCCACGGAACGCATTGCAGGTTGTTGCTATCAAACTTAATCAGGCGCAGCGCTGCAACATTGGTTTTAATTTTTTTTCGTGAGATCCTATTTTTTTTTCTAAAATAAAAGTAGCCTAAGTTACTCCTTGTTACATCAGCTATCTGCCAGTGAAAGTCCCGTCAAAATCGGTCCAGCCATTTCAGAGATTAGCCGGAACAAACAGACAGACAGACAGACAGACAAAAATTGTAAAAAATGTTGTTTCGGTATAGGTAACGTGTATACATCCAAATGCACTTAGTAAAAAGCGGTTATTTGAATATTACAAACAGACACTCCAATTTTATTTATATGTATAGATTCACTGTTAGTTATTTGCCAATGATTCGATAGCAAAATATTTAACGTAGGTATCACCAAAAAAATCTTGAATCACTTTTCGATGTGGCTACCTATATCACACATTTTTTTTCATCTTACCTACGTACCACAACATTCACACGAATAAAAAAACTATCTTAATAATATAAAAGGGACCAAATAAAAGGTCCAAAGAGGTCTTTACGCAGCTTCTCACGAGAACCGAGACGGTAGGTACAAAACTCGGTGTATTGTCGGGCACGGAGTCGTGTGAAAATGAAATCTTATATCCATCTCCCTCACACGAAGGAATAATGCAGACGGAGTGTCGCGAACAACATCATTAGGCGCTCAGAATGAACCGAGTCGAATTATGTAGTGTACGCGAATTACAAACATATAAAATTAATTTATTTAATTCGTCTAAGGCATAACTTAGACTAAACATCGCAAGGAAACCTGCATGTCCGAGAGAACCCTCAAAAGACGAGTGAAATCCGCCAACCCGCACTAGGCCAGCGTGGTGGACTATGGCCTAATCCCCCTCACATTGAGGGGAGGCCAGAGCCCAACAGTGGGGCATCAAAAGGGCTGGTATTATTATTATTATGATAACTTAGTCGGATGAATAAAATATGTATGTAATTCGCGTGTACTAAGGCTTGGATCTTTGTGGTTTAATATGTTGTCCGAGACACATCGTCTCCATTACATATCTTCGTCTGAGGCAACTCTTAAAAAAACATTTATGTGGTGTGGCGATTTCCTAGGTTTTTTAAACTACCGTTTCAGATTAAGCAAGGATCTTAGAAAGTGTAGTAGTAAAACTAAAAATCCTAGCTATTGAAAAAAAAACTAAGCATACGGAGTTCATCGCAATTATTTTGTGTACTTTACGTTCCCGACATTTTAATTGTATAATATTCGCGTAAAAATAATAAATTAATATCCTAGCTATTGTTATCTTCATCTAATTAAGACACCCATTTCCATACTAAACACCATCTCAGTATTACCAGCGATCAATTAAAAAGCCATGTTTCAAGTCGGTCCATCCGTTTCTGCCCTAAGATGACACATGCATACACGGACGTACAAACAAAAGCTTACTATAGCATCCCCTTTTTGCGTGAGAATTAATCAGATCATCTTCAAAATCACGTAAAGTTCGTGTGGAATTCCGCCCGGCCCATGCCAACTATAGAATGTAAGTTTGTACTGAATGACTTGACTGCACGAGGTCACACGATACGGGACCGGTTCTTTAGAATCACTTCACAAGACTCCCCGAAATAAACCGACGTTCATTTTAAACGTTAATCACACGAGTTAGAGTTTAAAACGGGTTGATTAGATTTACGCATTGAATCATCGATTCATTTGATTGATAACACTAATTTGAGTGTCAAATTACTTACGTGTTATTTATTTCCGTTAGCATTAGGCTGGTAACATTGAAATGTCTCTGCGTTTCGAGGTGGCATTTGTATATATTTTACAGTCGCTTCGAAGTCAACATTTCAGTAATATGTAAGCTCAGTAAGCAGTAATATTTTTTTTGACGAAGGCTTACCAGTAGCTTTTGAACGTGCTCTTAGTACGTTGTGTTATTTTCAAATTTCGAATATATTGATTTATTTCTATGGGAATTATACACTGTTTACACTATTAAAGTTACAGCTTACATAGATACATTTATTTAGAAGCAATATAACTTTCCTTTCAAACTATTAGCTTAAAAAGAAAAACAAATGGTAGGCCGGCGCCGGTCTATGGGCAAGGCCGCCCGACCCAAAATCTCAATTATTTCCGGTCATCCATGAATTCTTCTAGGAGTTCAGTAACTTCTCACCTAATAACTTCTTTCACGTTAAAATAAAACTTATTTTAAGGATTCTATCGCGTTTATTTTCTGTTATCACTTTCCCGACGCGATAAAATCCTTAAAATAAAATTTATTTCAGTGTAGTATTCGCGTAAATATAAGAAATCAATTGTTTAACGTTGATTATTTTATTTATACTAACTTACTATTAAAATGTTTTTTTATATAAACACAGGCCACATTCACATTCGTATTTTGTGGAAAAGAAGATTTCATTGCATCGCAATGTTATTCAATTAAAACCAACGACTTGAACAGGGCAACCGTTATAATGGAAAGTACCTAGTAAGGAGAAAAATTGGTAGTGATTTTAATATATTAGGTACTAGTAGTGTGTACATAATATGTATAAGGTTCTTTTTAATATTTTAACAGATGAATCAGTATGTTATATAGATCATGTTAATTTATAAAATAATTATGCAAATGAAGTTTTTTTTTGTGTTACACAAGGCGAACCAGTAGCGTTTATCCATGCGCTCAATACACTGTGATTTTATTAAAGTGTCTAATATTTTTTTTTGGGAATGTTATCGTTATAACCTAGTAGCATAGTATTTGGTAACTTTTGACGATTCATAAGTGCTGTACTTAAGGTGGGAGCTCAGGACAGGGCGCGACATTAAAAATGTCAATGGTTTTTATTTTTTTACGAAAAATTTGGACATCTTTACGATGTAATTTAGTTTTTTTGTTTAAATTACATCGTAAAGATGTCCAAATTTTTCGTAAGAAAATAAAAACCATTGACACTTTGAATTTCGCGCCCTGACCTGAGCTTCCACCTTACGTGAATAAAAAAGATTCTGATTCTGATAAAAAGATCCTTTACGTTTTTGAGCAGTACATTGTTATGGGTATGTGGGCGCAATGCAGGAACGGCTAGTCTGTTGGACGAAATTACTTTCTGCGCAATGTGGGTGCACCTCTGCCTACCCCTTCCGGGACAACTTTGAAGGTATGTTAAGTACTCAAACTGAGTTAAATATTTTTTTAACCCAACAAACCGCCGGTGGATCCATGAATATGATTCATTAGTAAGAGCATAAGTTTATAAATACAGCTATCGCAAGTTCACTGACATCGCTATTGTTATGCGTGCGTTTGTCTATGATTACAGTTAAATGGTTGCGGAGTTGTAAATAGATTAGAAACAAAACCAATGCTAATGAGTTATAAACACATGCAATTAACATTGTATTGTGGCGGTTTGTTTTTGCTGTGTTCGACGTTTCTTATTTGTATAGCCTTTAGGTACATTCTTCGAGCAAAATACGAATGATGAGACCAACATTGTACATATCTAGAGAAAAAAATCTAGTTAGCTAGGAGGTACCTAATAGAAAGCTAAAAAATATACTTTGAAAAAAAACTGCTCTTTTTTTATATTAACGCGAATACTGCACGTTGAAATAAAACTTATTTTAAGGATTTCATCGCGTTTATTTTCTGATTTTACGTTCCCGACGTTGGTGCGTCGGGTCGGTCAGCGTGGTGGACTATGGCCTAATCCCCCTCGCATTGATAGTGCCTAACAGTTAGACATTAAAAGGTTTTTTTTATTACAATCAGTGGCGTATTATAAGAGTTGGCGCCCGAGGCTAAGCGCCCTGGACCTATAAGATTTGTCGGCCCATAAATTAACGAAAGATACGTAATAAATATGACAGGTGCCAAAAACTAAACACGAGGAGCGGCTTGCGCAGCCCATGGCAGCAACCACATGCCAGGATCTACAGTGGTGTCCAATGAAGACACCAAGGTTTGACCCTCGACGAGTCCCGGGATAATGATCTGGATCTGTAGATCTTGGCTTACAGGAGTAGCAGTGGTGGGAGTGCATGTGGCGGGCCTAGTCACCACACGCCACCGCCCACAAGGCTTAATACGCCACTGTTTACGATATGGTGGCTGAATAAAGACCCTTGTCCACTCCAGCCACTTGATACCGCAATATAAACTTTTGTTGGTGGTCCGCCATGCTCTGGTAGCGCTCAATGCCCTGCTAACTGCACAACTACTCCGTGCCTTATGAGATCCGACACGCGCCGGCGAACTCGTGTGACATAATATGCCTCATGGTATTTAAGGCTCTAGATGGTAAGAACAAAGTACTGTGTGTGTATAGCCCCTATTTTTATACGACATCAAAAAGGTGGAGGTTCTCAATTCGGTTGTTTTTTTTAATTTATACGGCTAGCATAAGTACATTTTATTACATCTTCCATGTAGCTCAGCCCAATCTTTCATCATTAAATAAGTATATGTCGTTAAATTCAGTCCACAGCCAGACCTAATCTCTTGAGCTATCAAGGTAGGGAGGGTCCTGCAGTATGTATGTACCCAACACAAGATATTCTCACCATCGTCGCATTCACTTTATAGCTAACCATCAATTTCGATCGAATATTCCAAACAGGCTTTTTTATATAGAATGTGATAACCGATTTTTATTATAATTGACATAAACTGGTTGCCATCCGACGGCATCTCATGGTGATTCGAAACCTCGATGACCTCCTACCTAGGCAAGTATGCTCCATCGTAGATCTCATCGTCACTTACCATCAGATGAGATCGAGATCAAATACTTGCCTATAATGTAATAAAAAAAAAATAAAAAAAAAAAAAACCTCGGAAAAAGCAGCTGGTCGAGTTATCAAACATCGGTTTTTATATAAACACGATTTTTCTGGATATACCTCCCTAGTATAAACAAAAAAATTACAACCCCCGAATTTATATAGAGGTTATAAGTATTCCTTTATCAAATGTCATATAGTACTTTGCAAAGCAAAATTCGTGTGCGCTATACTATATGGCTTTTAACAAAGCTATATAATGTAACCTTTACTCAAAGTTTTCGTTACACTTATATTACACCCTGTATTTATACATTCAACAACGCGAAGTCAATAACAGCACTGTACATCAAAACCTGATGAATTTTCTCGTCTCGAACAAAATTTCCGTATTCCGTATTTGCCGCAATTGAATTCAATTTATTGTGCTTATAATTTAATGTATCCTATCCACATTCACAATAAGTATGCTAAAGGTCGCTTAGCGCGCAATGGAGAGAGGAATGTGGTAACCGTTGACGAACTAGAGGAGCCGACTAGCTCCGAGAGTCTTCGAACCGATAACAGTTGGGACAGAAAGGTTCTAGAATGGCGACTACGGTAGACGGCTGAAGACGTAGTAGATCAGCCCTCATCAAGGACTATTGATGATATCATTTACGCGTCACAGACAGCATCGTATCATCATACCCTTGGGCTATGAGAGCCATTGCCCGGGCCGGTTCTAAGGAGCGGCGGATCCGCTACTCCAACTCAACTTCGGGCGCTATACATACTTGTTACATATTTATTGTTAATTTATGAGGCAGCAAACCTTATGGGCCAAGAACCAGGGTGCATGGCCCCAGAGAGGGCGAATATGCCACTGGTTGCAGGATCAGTGGATGACGGAATCACAGGGTTAGAGAGGGTGCCGGTAATGCGTTGAAATTTTAAGTCATCTCCTACCTATGTCCAGGAGTGGACGTTTATGCTCTCATGGATGGATGGATGGAATACTATCCTACTAAGGAACTGGGCCAGCAGGATTGTTTCAAGCGTATAATAGAGCATCACAGACGATTATTCAACATGCTACGATTGTCTATAGAGATACAATAGATGGATGTTCGTAGGTACAAAGGATTAGAGACCTTAGAATCAGCACCGTTGCGAGACCTCGCTGGGTCACCACGCGTGGGCGTGGGCGCAACTTATGAGCCCACGCTAATACTTTATTACGACGAGAGATCATATTCGGTATAGCAGCTGTACATATACGGCAATATGCGCCAGCGCATACACAACATGTCTATTAATTAGGTCATTCCATCTCTAGCTATATCTAATCTATCAGCCGATAGACGTCCACTGCTGGACATAGGCCTCCCCCAACGACTTCCACACATGACGGTCCTCCGCCACTCGCATCCACCGGCTTCCTGCGACGCGTGTGATATCATCATCTTGTGGGGGGCCGTCCTACACTTCGATTTCCGATTCGTGGTCGCCATTCAAGAACCTTTCTGCCCAAACGGCCATCGGTTCTGCGAGCTATGTGCCCTGCCCATTGCCACTTCAACTTGGAAATTCGTTGAGCTATGTCGGTTACTCCAGTTTGTCTACGGATCTCTTCATTTCTGATTCTATCGCGTAGTGAAACCCCGAGTATAGTTCTCTCCATTGCACGTTGAGCGACCTTGAGCCTTCTTATGCGGCCCATAATCAGCGACTCACTCTCGCTATAGCTCTAGCGATGTAGTTGCTTTTAATTCCACCTTTTTGGAGTAATTTAGTGTGAATTCTGTTACAGTAGAAATTAATGAGAGCCTTGGGCTCTCGGAAGAAGACGTTACTTATAGGTAGTAAAGTCCTGACTGATTTAACACTGGCTAAACTGTTCAAGGTGGACTTATGAAATTTGTATGTAGGTTTTTTTATAACGTAATCTAATGGGGAATCAAAACTTGTATGGTTATTTTGCTATGCGTCGCGTAGTTCGAAACGACTCGTTGTAGAAATTAATTAAATAGGTGTTTCGCAATTTGAGTGGTAGTGACAGCGGTATGACTTATATGTAGTATTCGCGATTGTACACAGATACTAGCCTACCTACCTATGGTAAGGTATACGCGATTGTACTCGCGTATACCTTAACAGCTACTAGATAGATGACATATTTAGTGAATAGGTCCCATCCCACAAATATAATAAACTAGCTGTTGCCCGCGACTTCGTCCGCGTGGTATTTAACAAAGACAACCGTTGACAACAGCCTGCTCGCCCATTTTAAGCCCGCGGGACGCATTGCAGGTTGTTGCTATCAAACTTAATCAGGCGCTGCGCTGCAACATTGGTTTTAATTTTTTTTCGTGAGATTCCATTTTTTTTTCTAAAATAAAAGTAGCCTAAGTTACTCCTTGTTACATCAGCTATCTGCCAGTGAAAGTCCCGTCAAAATCGGTCCAGCCATTTCAGAGATTAGCCGGAACAAACAGACAGACAGACAGACAGACAGACGGACAGACAGACAAAAATTGTAAAAAATGTTGTTTCGGTATAGGTAACGTGTATACATCCAAATGCACTTAGTAAAAAGCGGTTATTTTAATATTACAAACAGACACTCCAATTTTATTTATATGTATAGATGTATATATGTGAAAGTTGGGATGGATGGACGGCTAGAACAGCTGAACGGATCTGGATGAAATTTGGCACAGAGATAGATTATAGTCTGGAGTAGCACATAGACTACTTTCTATCCGTACCACGCGGACGAAGTCGCCGGTAACAGCTAGTCTCTTAATATAACTGTTCATTGTTTTCTTAAAACTCCAATAAACGTACAACAACAAACTGAATTAGTGTCATGTCGGTGGTTTGTTATTTCATACAAAACGATGTTTAATAAGAAGCCTTAAAAGTTACTCCATAGCCTCAAATGACATTTCCTCGTCTTGGGGAGTAAGACGATACTTAAAACATGCGGTAGGCGCAATGATTTCCTGTCACTTGAGTACCTACTTGACTCATGCATCTTTATACATATTTAGTTAAACTTATATAATATCTACCAGCTAAGCCGGCAAACCTTGTTTTGCCATATAAAATAAATTGTGATATAAACTATCATATCTTCCAAGTTAGATAAAACTGCACACTGTGTGCAAAATTTTATTAAATACGGTTTAGTAGTTTAGGAGTCCATAGCGGACAAACGCCGTGACACGTAATTTATATATGTTACGATGATCAATTATCTAAACTTACTGAACATGAAACGAATGTGTGTGGACTGTAAACATTTTGATGATCATGAAATAATATAATATTATTATTTTGGGGAAATCAAAACCTCTGGTTCACTGAAGAAAATCTGACTCTCTTACAATATATTTTTTTTAATTTGGCATCACCATAGATATTTTGCCAGTGTCAATTAATAAAAAATATTTTAGATTGCGAGCATATGCATAGGCCCAAAGGCTAGGCCCAAGTAAAATACCCCCCATCCCTCAATCAGTAAAGTGATGGATACTTTACCGAAATATTTTTTATGTTTTTTTTTGTGAGAAACTGAAAAGCCAAGTTTCGTCACTCTGTTTCAATTACCTACACTTGTGCACTTTACCGAACCCATAATGGTTAATATTCCACTTATATCACTCACCATAACTCGCAGGAACACTAGTTTTAGGAAATAAATCAACTGACGCTATGACTTTTCAGTTTCCCGCCAAAAAACCCTACAATATTTTAAATAAACTTCAAAAATATACAAAAATAATTAGATCATAAAATAAGAAATAGAGTAGTACCAAAAAGTCGGCAACAGAACAAATTAACTCATACAATATTTAGTTGATCTATAAAAGTAGGTACCTAGGTAACTATAGAATAAGCTTACTGACTTAGCATTTGTATGGTATCATAACGAACCCGGGGCTTGGAGTCAGACTAGACTTGTAAGTACCTATGACGGTTTGAAACAAAACAAATCTACGCTGATTGCAGATAAACAACCGATTATGAAATCTAAATTATTATATTTAATTATAAATAATTAATAAGAAAGGGTACACCAGCCTTTGAACACTGTTTTGCATTTTTCACGTACAAAAATTGACAAAAGTAAAGTGTGCATACATGAATTATTTATTTAAAACGTTTTTTCGTCTCATACCTTCAGATAATAGAACAGAAAGATAATACATAATCATTTTCTTTTGTGTGTAATCTAATCTATACATATAAATAAAATTGGAGTGTTTGTTTGTAATATTAAAATAGCCGCTTTTTACTAAGTGCATTTGGATGTATACACGTTACCTATACCGAAACAACATTTTTTACAATTTTTGTCTGTCTGCCTGTCTGTCTGTCCGTCTGTCTGTCCGTCTGTCTATCTGTCTGTCTGTTTGTTCCGGGTAATCTCTGAAATGGCTGGACCTATTTTGACGGGACTTTCACAGGCAGATAGCTGATGTAACAAGGAGTAACTTAGGCTACTTTTATTTAGAAAAAAAAATTGGATCTCACGAAAAAAAATTAAAACCAATGTTGCAGCGCAGCGCCTGATTAAGTTTGATAGCAATAACCTGCAATGCGTCCCGCGGGCTCAGAATTGGCGAGCAGGCTGTTGTCAACGGTTGCCTTTGTTAAATACCACGCGGACGAAGTCGCGGGCAACAGCTAGTATAAACTAAATATAGTATTGAATATTTATAACCCAGTTCCCGGTTTATTTTACTTTTTTATCTGCAATATAAATACCTTTATTCTGTGAGTTGTAAATAGGCATTGCTCTTTGAAATTGGAATGTTGATCTACATTTTTAGATTCCAACCAATACCGTAACAGTACTCATATAAATTCCTTACGCGAATGCCCGATAAAAGACCATTTTAAACGAATACGAAATGCATTGCGAAATACTTTTGCGACACCCCTACATTATCGCTATGAAATAGTGATGTGCTCAATAAACAGTAGTACCTAATGTAGTATTTTGAAAAAAAAAATTACAAGTCCATACATATAATAAAATGTAACTGATCGCTGTCTTTACATGGGAGATATATACGAAAAACAATTAATGGCGGCCTTTATCAACGCAATAGAACACAAAACAATTATTGGTATTTTATTTTCTGTTTGTCTGTGCGTTTGTGCGCGCTAACGTCAGAAACGGTTAAACTAATTTGGGTGCGGTTTACTAATGTATTCTGGTAAGCGTCACTTAAAATTTAATGTTTGTTTTATTTCAATCAACATTTTAATACAAAAAACTGTACTCTTATATTTGGTACACGGTAGATGTCCCGATTAATGAATACGTGGCGAATATTCGACGCATATATTATAGGTACTAATGAGTACTACATGGTACATCACTACACGCCACATTTTTTGTGCTTATTTCGGACAAGAATAGGTAGCATTCCAAGGTTTGAGATTACAAATCAACAACTGTATTTAACATGCAAGTTGTGTGTCCCTTTCACTCCACAACTAAAAGAGAAAGATAGATTATTCCATTTGGTATTTTGCGATAAATGCGCAAGTCGCACTACTGTTTCGGAATGCGATTGTTAAGGGGGAAGCTCAGGGCCAGGGCGCGAAATTCAAAATGTCAATGGTTTTTACTTATACTATAACTTAAAGTATAAAATTGCTGTTGAAACTGTCTCAAAGTCCTATTATACCTACTTGTTTACTTTTTTAAATTATAACAACATTTTATAATTCATAAAATGCTATCTCTATATTATGTACTAGCTGTTGCCCGCGACTTCGTCCGCGTGGTATTTAACAAAGACTCAGCCGTTGGCAACAGCCTGCTCGCGTTCTGATCCCGCGGGACGCATTGCAGATTGTTGCTATCAAACTTTAATCAGGCGCAGCGCTGCAACATTGGTTTTAATTTTTTTTCGAGAGATCCAATTTTTTTTTCTAAAATAAAAGTAGCCTAAGTTACTCCTTGTTACATCAGCTATCTGCCAGTGAAATTCCCGTCAAAAGCGGTCCAGCCATTTCAGAGATTACCCGGAACAAACAGACAGACAGACAGACAGACAGACAGACAGACGGACAGACAGACAGACAGACAGATAGACAGACAAAAATTGTAAAAAAATTTGTTTCGGTATAGGTAACGTGTATACATCCAAATGCACTTAGTAAAAAGCGGTTATTTTAATATTACAAACAGACACTCCAATTTTATTTATATGTAATTAAAAAAATATTAGACCATTAACCTGTTTTCGTTGATTATCTGTACAAAGTAAAACGTTCCCATAAAGTTTTTGAAATTGTTTCGTAATCTTAACGTTCTCTACAGTCTGACCGAATTAACTTCCTCACGCCTACATTTGCATATATTTACATAGAATTATATAAATACTAGATTAGATATCACATTTCGTTAAGTCGAAAAATGTACCTGTAATTGGCCGGTGAGAATGCTGTTATTAAATACAGATCAGCATACGATTACTTTACTGTGTTTTTAATTTTTTTTAAACCATCTTTAGAAGTTTTACTTTTTAATTGGAAACAGTCAGAAAAACATATACGTACCAGTACAAGTAAAATCGCAGTGCGAGATTACTTGAAGCTCACCGTATACTTTACAGTCTACCGTTGGTAAGTATATGGTTAGCTTCGATTAATCTCGCACTTGACGTACTGAGTAGATAGTTTAACTAACACCAATCTTTCGAAAAATATTTATTTCGAACAAATGATCCGTAAGGACAACCCTAAATTGACAGATTTAATTTATAGCTGATCTATTGAATATGTAGGTGTAATCAGGCATCTGTAGATTTTGTGTTGCCCATAAGCTGGCAAAACGACATTGTTATATACATGACACACACTATTAGATACGTATCTATACATATAAATGAAATTGGAGTCTCTGTTTGTAATATTAAAATAACCGCTTTTTACTAAATGCATTTGGATGTATACACAGTACCTACACCAAAACAACCTTTTTTAAATTTTTTGTCTGTCTGTCTGTTTGTTCCGGGTAATCTCTGAAATGGCTGGACCGATTTTGACGGGAATTTCACTGGCAGATAGCTGATGTAATAAGGAGTAACTTGGCTACTTTTATTTTAGAAAAAAAAAAATAGAATCTCTCGAAAAAAAATTAAAACCCATGTTGCAGCGCTGCGCCTGATTAAGTTTGATAGCAACAATCTGCAATGCGTCCCGCGGGTTCAGAACGTGCGAGTAGGCTGTTGCCAACGGTTGAGTCTTTGTTAAATACCACGCGGACGAAGTCGCGGGTAACAGCTAGTTTGATAATATAATTGAACTAAATTATTCTATCAGGCCTTGACAAATACATAGACTAGAGGCGCCAGTAAAAAAACCACCTACTTACTTTTTAAACGATAAAAGCATTCTTTAATAAGCAGTCAAGTTATAAAAAACGTCACGTTATGCATTTGCCAAGGCCCCGGGATTACTTCGCATATCTTAAGTAACCATAAATGTACCAACAGTAAAACCAGTACTTAAAATTACTGATTTTAATAAATGCGCAGTTATCTCGTCAATACTCTTGTCATACGCACTTAACCTCACTATTTTTCTCAGTCAGTCGGCTTTACAAAAAGTTTCTTTAACTTGTATTTAATAAGGACTTGAGCAATATCTTTTTATTAATAATGTCGGTGTAGTCGGTACGTTCATTAGTCGAGTACTTTACATTTAATATTGATGAAAACAAATACGTATGTAGTTTTAATAGTATTATTTTAGTTTTTTTTTCAATGGTCAATTTTGACAATAAAGTACAAAAAAAACTACCATTAAAAATGTAAATGAAAGTAGAAAAACTTACTACTTAATGTTTACAAAAAGTTTAAAAGAATGTGGCCCATCACCCATGCGGCAACGTAGGCACCCAAGATGCTGGCCGCAATTCCTCGCTGTAGCCAAAGCTATTTTCGGATGAACTCAGGTCGAATCCGTCATTTTTAGAATATTGGTATGTCTATGAATTCGTGCAACACTATGACATCGTATCATCGTATCTACGCGTCGTATTATTACAAAACTTATGGCATTTCTGGTCAGTGGTTTTTTTCAGAATGAGAATCACAATATTTTTTATTCACGTAGACCAATAAGTACAGTAATCATGAATCATCAAAATTTGCAAAATACTATGCTACAACTTTACCACACGTTCGGAATGCCGTTCCTATGGCGAAGAACGGGTAAAACACTCCATGGTTGCTCATTTTTTAAAAAGATCATTTTACATTTTTGAGCGGTGCATTGTTATAGATATTCTTGTCCTTCTCTCCGCATAGTTCCTCTCACTTCTACATCACACCATCCTTTTTACTCATAAATCTTATCGATGCCCTTTTCAAGTACAAATAGCATACTCACAAAATGTACCGTTTGTCTAAATATTACTTTAATGAGCGAGGTATAAGTAACTGGATGGTCCGCATACCAGTGAGTGGCCTTGAATGAAAGGGGCTGCTAGAAATGCTCAAAGGTAGTAGGGTTGACAAGTGGCACTTATGATTTAAACCGTTTATAGCTCAATATTACGTCTAGAGTGGAAGGCGTTATCGTGTCTCGTCAAAGTTGACGACCTTTGCTATATTTGTTTTTTTTTATTATGTGTAGTTAATAATGCGAAAACACTACTTGTAGTCCTGTTAACACCTTAACTAAGCAAGAGTACTAGGACGGTGAGTACCGACCCAGGAAACTCTTGGCTATGAGAGCCGCCACTCGAACTACCAAGGCCGTAGCCAGGAATTCACTTTGCTTGCTAACGCACATACGCACACACACACACACACACACGGTTGTCTGTCTAAGGAATTTCATGGGGGGTTGCACCATCAAGCCCTCCCTATGGTCAGATATGGCCTATGGTCTTTCGACCTACTACTCTATAGACACTTTAATGCATAGGTACTGAGACTGGGATGACATAGCATACAAAAAAAGTTAAGCGTCATTAGTCATAACCATAGACGAATTGTCGATAACTCTGATAGCTACATAGGTATTTAACGGTCAGATTAGATTATTCATCAGTGACAGTGACATGTAGTGGCAACCCTAACCCCAACTATAGAATGTCGCAACAGGTTTGCGTGATTCATAACGGAATTTTATAATTTTATTTGCCTCTACTCTACGAGTCGCTCAGTTTGGCAGTGGATAGTCAACTCGCCTATTGAACTCTACCGATAAGCGATGGGTTCTACCGAACGTGAGTTAAAATTTGCCGTTCTTGGTAGAGTGCTCCCTGCAAAACTTGGGAACATTAATTAACAATGACAAAAAATAAAGAATATATTTATTTGACACGACCATAAATAAACAGAGAAAATAAGATAGGACAGATTAAACACTTGAATATGGATAATAATCTGTGCAAATTTGTCTATATATATAAGGTACCTACTCTGTGGTCTCGTTTCTCTATGGTGTCTCCTCGACATCGTTCGTTTTAAAAAGTATAAATCACAAAGGTTTATAATTTCACCCCAGGGCCCTCGGTTATTTACTATAACATTAACTAAAGTACGTACCTATGTACGTACGTAAAAAACATAAAATAAACGCGATAAAATCGGTAAAATTAATTTATTATTACCCCGTACTGAAACATCGGATATAGATCCATAGGGAAGTGCCCTTAAGTATGTACAAAAAAAAACTAGTCAACATTTATTTGTGCTCAAAATTGAACTTCTTTGCATTGTTTTTTATAGAAACGAGACGAATCGATTCCTTCATCGATTTATGTTTTGATAAGGTAATCGATTGATACAGTACCTGCACGCGTCCATTGCAGCGTTAGGCTTATTCGAAAAAGGAATCGATTTGTACCAGCACGAGTATTTTTATGTGGTAAAATTTTTAAGTAACATGAACACGCAATGGCGCCAAAACATTCGAAGCCAAAACATTGTAAAGCAAAACGAATGTAGCTCTCACGGTGTGGAAAAAGGAATTTACAAGCTATCGTGTGCCAACTACGAGTGGCCGAGTTGTACCAAATAGCCAATGTTTGGACCAAGTTGGCCAAAACATAATTGAAAAAAATATATAAGTATGTATGGTATTTACATTATTTACAGATCTCTCAGATTTGAACTGTTTTGTAAAACAGCCGTATAATATTATTAGCTGCGCCCCGTGGTGTTACTCGCGATTAAAAGGTATGTCCATGTGTCATTTACTGACCCCTAAACTACCACTACCTATGCAAAAATGTTGATCCTTTTTTCTTCTCACTTTTTTAGGGGTGAAATAACTGACACACGGGCCTTGGCCAAGTGTACCAGCTTTTGCATGATGGGAACTATGGTGATGATGATGAGTTATGGAGAAACTTGCGTGTGAGACGGCAAGTGTTGAGTATAACTGCTTTCTGTATGCGTGTGAATGTGGATTTAGGCATTTGAAGTGTAACAATAATGACAATTTGTACGTGCCCCCGTAGGCCTATACAAAATAAACGATTAGACTTTGACTTTGATTGAGATTAGTCTGGAGGTTGCTCGGAATGACGCCTGTGGTAAAATTAATTATTAAATAAATACCTACTCTTATACAATCACATCGTAAACTCACACCCACAGACGCAGTCTGAACCGTAACCAAGTGAAAATAAAAGCTACAATCTGTCATTCAGCAGGCATTCCCATTGTCTCGTACGGAATCGTCACCAAATTACAACCGTTCAATCGTTTTTGTTACCGGCTGAACGAAATGGTGCGAAATGGAATTGGTCACACTGTATTAGGCTAGAATATGCTTTTTATGGAACACGACACGCAAATAATGTACTTTCAAAATCCGTAGCGTAAAGAAATAAATTCGGTACTTAGCTACCTACTTAGGTGGGTACATAAGTGAGTACATACTTCAAAGAGCAACCATGGAATTTCTTGCTAGTTCTTCTCCATAAGAACGGCATTCCGAACGGGTGGGAAAGTTTTACCTTAGCATTTTGTAACTTTTTTGACGATTCATAAGTACTGGTTTTACATGAATAAAAAATATTTTGATTTACTTTATTTTGTTCTTGGTTATCTATCCACTGCCTTGTACCATTCTCTTAAGGATTGAAAGACTTTTGAAATTTAGAAAGAAATTGGATAACAATGAACGCATTCACGGCTTTAATTAAACACGTCCGAGATAAGATAATAATAATGTATGCTTACATAATAATAATTGTATGCACATTCATTATGTTGGGGGCGCTAGGATGGGATAGATAAACATAAAAGTCAATCTATACACATAAATAAAATTGGAGTGTGTTTGTAATATTAAAATAACCGCTTTTTACTAAGTGCATTTGGATGTATACACGTTACCTATACCGAAACAACATTTTTTACAATTTTTGTCTGTCTGTCTGTTTGTTCCGGCTAATCTCTGAAATGGCTGGACCGATTTTGACGGGACTTTCACTGGCAGATAGCTGATGTAACAAGGAGTAACTTAGGCTACTTTTATTTAAGGAAAAAAAATAGGATCTCACGAAAAAAAAATTAAAACCAATGTTGCAGCGCAGCGCCTGATTAAGTTTGATAGCAACAACCTGCAATGCGTCCCGCGGGCTCAGAATGGGCAAGCAGGCTTTGTCAACGGTTGTCTTTGTTAAATACCACGCGGACGAAGTCGCGGGCAACAGCTAGTCGGTAAATAAAATGTTACAGTCCAAAGTCTAAATAGACAGAGAGCATTCGACATTCGCGCTCTGCCTTCCGCGTTCTTAAATATAGATAGCTGTATGCGCGGGCGCAATGAAACCTAAACATTATAAACGCAGAACGGGAACGGGAACATTATAAAGACCTCTATGACGGTCACAACTTGGCACCCAATCTGTAGGGCATATTGCTTTTTGAAATGCCAATTTGTTGGGATCCTACAAATCGCCGCTAGGGACACGCCATTTTCATATCGTCGTGTGACATCCATTATTTTATTTATAACTAGCTGTTGCCCGCGACTTCGTTCGCGTGGTATTTAACAAATACACAACCGTTGGCAACAGCCTGCTCGTACGTTCTGAGCCCGCTGGACGCATTGCTGCAGGTTGTTGCTATCAAACTTAATCAGGCGCAGCGTTGCAACATCGGTTTTAATTTTTTTTCGTGAGAGCCTATCTTTAAAATAAAAGTAGCCTAAGTTACTCCTTGTTACATCAGCTATTTTTCAGTGAAAGTCCCGTCAAAATCGGTCCAGCCATTTCAGAGATTAGCTGGAACAAACAGACAGACAGACAAACAAAAATTGTAAAAAATGTTGATTTGGTATAGGTACCGTGTATACATCCAAATGAACTTAGTAAAAAGCGGTTATTTTAATATTACAAACAGACACTCCAATTTTATTTATATGTATAGATGTGTATTTATTGAATGTTTAATTGCTATTTGACATTGGCAAAATATCCGCTAAGTTGTGGGTGAGGCCATTTGCATATCCATTTTATTTCATCGCATTTCAATTCGTAAAAAAATAAGAAGAAATCGCCACTACAATTGTGCTTCAGACGGGTTCCGTTTGCACAAGCTTGGAACTACATTTCACCCAACGTCCAACCCAATAATGGTCCCAAATAAAGCCGGTTGTACATACCTGTTAGTTGGAATTTCCCTGCGTAGACGCCGATGAAACCGGTTCGGTCAGCTGACGCTCACGAAAATGGCGGCAAGGGCGATCGCGCCGGTGTATTGATAACCTAATCTCAATTCTATATAACTAGAAAATGCACGAACGATAAGTTTGTACAATCGATTATTCATAATTTGTTATGTAAATAGTTAATCAATGTTATCATTGGACGTTGATAAGAATGGACTCGGCAGAACGCTTTGAACGTGAGTTAGTTTCCTGAATAGTATACCTAGGTAAAGTGTATTTTTTTTATATAATTGACCTGTTATGTGCGAATACAACACAATACAATTTGGGGTCGAGTCACCTTCGTCCGTAGGAGAATTAAGTACCCTCGAGATACCCTACACGTGACCCTGGGTGGTGCCAACCAGGTGACAACTCAACTGGTGGTAGGCTTCGGCCGTGGTTAGTCACCACCCACTGAACAAAGCCATGTCGCCAAGCGGCCTAGCCGTGTTCCGGCATGATGTTCGGTGTTGCCATTCATGGATGGCGGGTCAGATCAGCTGCGCTGCATGTGTCTATTGAATGTAGCGTCTCGATCTACTGCCGCCTTCCTACCTAGGCAAGTATGCTCCATCGTAGATCTCATCGTCACATACCATCAGGTGAGATAGAGATCAAATACTTGCCTATAAGGTATAAAAAAAAATACATGACTAGTCTAGTAGTAGACTAGTCCCGTTAGCCCCGTTAACCACCCGCGTGGTTTGCAGATCTTACCTTTTCCTGGAATTCCATTAGTAGAAGTAGGTAGCCAGCCAGCCAGAGCCAGTAAGAAAGAACTCTCTAATCATTCGGGGAAATATCTAAGAAACGTTATCCGAACCGTAAACAACGTAGTCGTACGTTGAAAACCATTTAATAATTTCGTTCAACGCAAATATTTATGTAACCCAGTTTTTTGCCGCCATTACGGGATTAAGTTTGTTTTAAAACTGACGCTTCCGTTGAACTGTTACGAGAATATACAAGGAGATTACAATTGTGAGAATTACATTTTACGGTCATAGTTGTACGATAGATGGTCCATACCTACATTAGTTTTTATCAGCTACCTATCCTTTAGAATAAATCACCAGTAGGTCAAGTGCGAAATTATTCGTAAGCTAAGCTTATAGTCTACCGTATTTAGACATTTTGTATGGAGAATTGAAAGTTTTAAATACCGTCCGCTATAGGCGCTTATCAATACTCCATACAAAATGTCTAAATACGGTAGACTATAAAGTATACAGTTAGCTCGCACTTGACGTGCTGGATACCTATCTGTTAGTGTTGCTCAAAGTCTTGGTCTTATACGATTACCGCAGGCTTTAAAAGCAAAACGGCCGTATTAGCGCAGTTGATAGAGACCCGCTGCTTTCCGTGCCGACGGTGCCGGGTTAGAAACCTGGTACAAACTTTATGTGATGAGCACAATGTTTGTATCCAAGTCATGGATGTTTAATATCTATAATATAAGTAATTTATACCGGATTCGCCCCCAGTCCAATGTACGGTACCCATAATACAAGCGTTGCTTAGTGTGGGACCGTATAGTTGGTGTGTTCGTCTAGCGATATTTATTTATTTAGAACCTCTGCTATGTCCTTTGATGCGTCTTGCCTGGTCTTGTATATATACATATAAGACTTAGGACATACCAAGCATGGCCAAGACTTAGGGCAACTCATTACACTACTGTGGACTAACTTGTAGATTAGTATTTAACCTTCCTTTAGGGGGGTACCTATTAGATTCATTATCATCATATAAATCTGCTTCCTAGATCTAGGTATATTATAGGTACCTATAATGATGATTTAATGTACCTCTACAGGTAATTCAATACTAAGCCATGACACCTTCGCTTCTTTAGGGCATTTGTAAGTGTATTTTAAAATAAAAAATATTGTTCCCAACAAAATAACAATTGCGGGAACAGGATAGATTTTTTTAAATTTACGTATCCAAATTCTTAGGCGTAGAATACACTTTCTAGACCAACGTGTATTGTATATATAGTGATTCGCAGCTGGGAGTGAAAATTAGTGGGGAATTGACTTGCCAGGTGCCCCAACAACTCCTTCCAAACCAATTGGCATGCGTGCACCATGCAAATAAAGAATACACGTGCCAGTACGTACAGGTACCGACACCCCTATTCACCCCGAAGTCGACGAAGCGTGACGCACCGTTGCGGGAAAACCGTTGCCTTCGCCATATGTCGTTAATATTATAACCGTTAATTCCATGAGGGTTGGGACGAGGGGGGGGGGGGGGGGTATGCCCCGTATATTTATTACTAGCTGTTGCCCGCGACTTCGTCCGCGTGGTATTTAACAAAGACTCAGCCGTTGGCAACAGCCTGCTCGCGTTCTGATCCCGCGGGACGCATTGCAGATTGTTGCTATCAAACTTTAATCAGGCGCAGCGCTGCAACTTTGGTTTTAATTTTTTTTCGAGAGATCCAATTTTTTTTCTAAAATAAAAGTAGCCTATGTTACTCCTTGTTACATCAGCTATCTGCCAGTGAAATTCCCGTCAAAATCGGTCCAGCCATTTCAGAGATTACCCGGAACAAACAGACAGATAGACAGACAGACAGACAGACAGACAGACGGACAGACAGACAGACAGACAGACAGACAAAAATTGTAAAAAACGTTGTTTCGGTATAGGTAACGTGTATACATCCAAATGCACTTAGTAAAAAGCGGTTATTTTAATATTACAAACAGACACTCCAATTTTATTTATATGTATAGATAGGCGATATGTGGTATCACTGTTCTGCACCTACCCCTTCGGAGTGTACAGGACCCAAGTCTGCTAACACAATCGATTCATAATCGAACAGCAACCGCATAGTAACTGTCACTTTCGACAGATATTGTATGGGATATCTGTCGAAGGTGACAGTTACTATGCGGTTGCTGTTCGATTATGAATCGATTGTGTTAGCAGACTTGGGGCTCAGGTGTGAAGGTAGTGTCGTCTCGAAGTTATCGACATAATAAGTATCTACTACCATATTGATTCTTTTTTATTTTTTTTTATTACATTATAGGCAAGTATTTGGTCTCGATCTCACCTGATGGTAAGTGACGATGAGATCTACGATGGAGCATACTTGCCTAGGTAGGAAGGCGGCAGTAGATCGAGACGCTACATTCACTAGGCACATGCAGCGCAGCTGATCTGACCCGCCATCCATGAATGGCAGCACCGAACATCATGCCGGAACACGGCTAGGCCGCTTGGCGACATGGCTTTGTTCAGTGGGTGGTGACTAGCCACGGCCGAAGCCTACCACCAGTAGAGTTGTCACCTGGTTGGCACCACCCGGGGTCACGTGTAGGGTATCTCGAGGGTACTTAATTCTCCTACGGACGAAGGTGACTCGACCCCAAAATATATAAAATATATTCGCGGATACTACACATTGAAATAAAAGTAATTTTACGGATTGTATCGCGTTTATTATGTGTTTTTACGTTCTCGACGTTTCGGCTGCTTTACAGCAACCATGGTCACGGGACTACTGAGGTGGTTGACGTCCTAGTGTCATAGTTTGAACTGGGTTACCCTCATATTTAGTAAATGCTTGCGGTCTGATCTGCGAAGAAAGTGCTCACAGTGTATTGAGGTCTGGCAACGGTGCGGCTGGTTTTGGATTTGATTATATTAATTACTGTATCCCAAGTCGGTGGTAGCACCCAGCCACTGCTAACTGTAAAGCAGCCAAAACGTCGGGAACGAGAACAAAAATAAAATAAACGCGATAAAATCCGTATAATTAGTTTTATTTCAATTAAATTACTGTTACGATTTCTGTATTTTTGGAATGGCATTTAATGGCGAACATTATTGGGTGGAAACATACGAGTCCACTTGGAGAAAGTGGATCAATATTTAAATTGAACTCTTTGAAGTCATCGGTAGGTATGATTTTTACTTATTTACGTAAGTGTATGTGGGTAGGTAGGTACTTTTGATGCATTCTCAAGTTTACGGTCCAGAGATGTTTCTAGACCAATAACAACAAGTTTAGGGCCGTGCCTATATGTAGCAAATAGGTCGCATCACGTATAATGATAAAAGATAGTCTCTACGCACGCATTCTTGTTTTTTAGGGGAAAAGGGAGGATCTTTCAGGCAGTCGGGTGTTATGCCTGGCGGACTGGCCGCTATGCCCCGACAGTTACTGTCGGGGTATTTTATATATATGTTCCGTGCTCCAAAAACTTTCATGGCGAATTTCAGATTGCTTAGAGAATAAGCACCGCCATCTTTGTATCTTGTAGCGAAGTTATAGAGGTCGCTACAGTTTCACACGAATGAGGCGCGCGCAAAGCCGCTACGGGTTCTGTCTATGAGGGTTCTAAGGATTCATGTATTAAATTATATTTTGCTCTTATTTTCAGATCAAACAAGTACCTGCAAAAGTCGGCGATAACGCGAGTGTGCGCCGTCGGAGGCTTCTTCATTTCCATACCGGTGTTTTTAACAGGTCAGTACATAATGATAATAGTAGACCTCCAGCGTTATTTTAAATCATTACGAATCGACTTTGAAACTTTCCGATGTTGATGTCGTTCCCGACGAGCTTTCCGACGGATACTTTTTGAAAAATACGATTTCGTATTCTCATCAAGATAAATCGAAGCTTATCAAATTCGGAAATTTTAATTGCGATTGCGGTTATGCAGCTCGGAAGTTTTCGAATCCGTTTCCGATATCGATTTCTAACGGTTTAAAATAACAGCGCAGCAGAACTCTCAGCTCTGGCTTGCCTGTTGGCTGTAGTAGTATAATATATTCATTTGTTAACATACTTCTTCTTAGCCGGGCACTCTTGTCAGAGTGGTCGTGGTAAGGGGTTGCACTGTTCGGACATGGACGCTGCTCTTGCTATTTTTCTCCACGTATCTCGATGTAGGGCATATCGGGAACATTCTACATACAGGAACATCATAAATAAGCATGAATCTAATGTACCCCCTTTCATTCTATTCCAGGCATTATACTGTACACATTCATACAATTCCACTCAACACCAGCCATCGTGACATCAGTCTTCATCGGCGTCGGCATCATATTCTGCGGCTGCGCCATGGTCCACAACGTGTTCGTGTGGCAAAAAGAAAAAACAAACTTAGTCAAAGCGTTCAGAACGAACGAACTGAACACCACAAACCCGCCTAACTTAAACAGTTCCAATGGTGTTATGATTGGGAACGGTCATTTAAATAATACGGGCATGGGGAATGTGAGCTTTCATAGTATGACGGCACCTTACAACCATCCTATAACACTTTTGCAACAAGGAGGACCTTATATTATAAGGTGAGTGTAATTTCGGCTCGAGGAACCGATGTCCAGAAAGGTTCTGGAAAGGCGCAGTGTACCACGAGGTCCGCCACAAGGTGGTCTTATAACGCATCGCAGGGAGCCGGTGGATGCGAGGGGCGAAGGACCATGACGTGAAAGGCGCTGGGGAAGGCCTGCCATGTCCAGCAGTGGACGTCTTTAGGCTGATGAATAGATGAATTTTAAGACCGTTTGAGTTATAGATGGCAGCACTTTCGCTGGTATTACCGCGTCCCTGCGGTTCGTTAACTTTACGTGATTCTTTGATACAATCAATCTAGTTGTCTTGAATGTATCCAACAGAATCTCAATTTTAGCCGTACCTACTCTTTATCAACGGACTGAAGTTCACAAATATAAAACCCTGCGCTAAGCAATGTTTAACTCCATTTCGCAATGTAGTAAGTGTGCTGACATAGCACGCAGCCTCGCTAGAACGCTTTGCCTTACGTGTCTCACCCAAGGCACATGGAAAGCTGCCTCGCCTGAGCACTTCCTTTGTCTTTGCCTCGCTGGCAGCTTGGCTGTTTATATCGACATTATGTTCATACTCACAGTGTGTGCGAGCCAGTGCGTGTCAGTATATTTACGGCAAATTCATATATTTATAATAAGACCCTTACTGAATCATATGTACAATAATTATAAACATTATTTTCGAAACAGAACCCGAATCCTCCATTTTAGGAACATTGTACTCGCATCACGAATGAAACTTAACATAATAATAGTTAGTCAATGAATATCTAATATACTATTTATCCCGGCTATTTTTTGGGACTAGGCCCGCCACACACTCCCACCACTGCTCAGGAGTAGCAGTAAGCCAGGATCTACAGTGGTGTCCAATGAAGACACCGAGGTTTGACCCTCGGCGAGTCCCGGGATAAAGTTAATTGTCTTGGAACCCTATTTATCCCGGCTAATGAATAATTCTATATTATTTTTTCCAGGCCGCCGACCAGCACTCCCCCGGGCGAGGGCGCGGTCACGCCGGGCGTGCCGCCAGCCACCGTCGACCTCAGCCACGACACGCACGAGCTCAGCACGCTCGTTTGAACCGTCGCGTGTCGAGAGCACGGCATAAACTATCGCACTACCCAGCAGAGGGACAGAGCTACACGACAAAATAAGATACACTAACATCTGTCTGTTCCTTCTTAGTTTTATCTTCATTTGCTGGATGACAGACCGAAGGTGTTTCCGAGTTCGCACGAGTGATATAGTGCCCCTAGAACATGACTGTTCAACTGTGTTGAGTCAGTAATTGAAGGGCGATAAAGACTGAATACTAGGTGTTCATGAATCGACTTCGAAGATTTATAGGAGCAGTTGCTTTGGTGATGGTTGTAAATGGGAAATATTAGCTGATGGATGGAGGATTCATGTTTTGAGATTGCAAGTTTGTTTGTTGGTAGAATGCACTTATTTTGACCACCTAACAGATACAGGATACGCTCGTCTAGTTAACAAAGGGTAATTAGAACGCAGATCAAACTACCTAGATGTGCCTCTTGATGCTGATAACAGCGAAGCAAAATGGCAGATGACAACGCTCACCCGAGGCAAACACTCGTGCTGCCTCGCTTGAGCGCTGCGCAACCTGTCAGAATACGGCCTTTTACATGCGGATTGTAAACCTTAAGATAGACTTTAGTTCTTCGTAGTAACAACGAAAAAAAATAGAGAATTAATCAAAGTAGCTGCTCCAATAAGAAAGTAGGTACATACTTAGTAGGTATAATTACGCCATCGTCAACAATGTGCCAATATGAGAAGTGTGGCAGATGTTTTTTATATGAATTAATTTATAAATACAACGTTATTTTTGCACGTCTTATCGTTATAAAAGCTCTGTTGATAATTTTTATTCTCATTAAAGAGGATCTCCGAGGACTCCCGGGACCCGCCGAGGTTCGAAACTCGGTACTTTCGTTCGAGTCTAGCTCAGTAGTGTTGCCCAAGACAACAAGACTTATTCTCCACGAATCTTGCGTCTTGAAGTTACGTTAAACTTTAGCATTTTATTTAAATAATGTTCAGTAGAACAGGACCCTGACAGTCTTTTTTGTCTTATGACAGATCAATTTTGGGCGATACTACTATTGAGGTAAGAGTTCTCACAGTTAACGTAAAAACAAACCCAATTCCGCATTTAATCTATTTCACCAGTAGCGAAAGGATATCGTAGTGAAGCTAAGCTAGCTTAACTATGTGAGGTAAGCTAAACTATGTTAGCTTACAGCAACGCTTATCTTAGTTAGCTTAGAGCTAAGCTAATCTTATTTACCTAAGAGCTAAGTTAATCTTAGGTAGCTGAGCTAATCTTAGTTAGCTAATAGCTAAGCTAAGTAATGAAAGCTTAAACTAATCTGACTTAGCTTAGTGATGAAAGCTAAGCTAAGTTAACTTAGCTATAGAAGCTAAGCCGTGTTGGCTTAGCTAAGGGTAAGTTTAGCTCGCGGTGTGGCCTGCACTTAAGTACTAGGTAGCGCGCCAGGGTTTTTTAACTTGCTGCTAGTGGCTAAACGAATCTTATTTCATTGTGTATATTTTGATAACTGTAAATATTGTTTTCATTAGATTATTGTTTATGAAATTGCCATGTTTTTTATTATTTTTAGTGGTTATTTTCGAAAGCTAACGAAACGACGCACTAAACCAAATAGATCAATGAAGTTATTTGAGTTTCTTCTAATATAATATAATGCCAATATTTTTAAACGTAATAGAAATATTTCTATTAACGAAAATTGAATACACAAGCTTGGTTTTGCATGATTTCATTCTACACCTGGTTGATTTCGTCGTTTTGTTAGTAAAAAAAACAAAATCTTGCAATATTAAAAAAAAATTAATTGTCAATTTTGTAATTGGTAATTCTGCAAACGCAATTACTACGAATCGTGTATAAAAAGAGATTATTATTATTATCTTGTAAAACTAAAAAATATGTGTGTATGTATTTATTGTTATAATTTTAATTTTGAACTTCATATTTATAGTACTTTTATAATACTAATTTCATCTGATCGAGTATCTAATAGAAGCTTAAGTTTGTACAAAACTGGCTATACTGCAATAGATAAAATTATAGGTAACAATAGATTTAGAATTAAGCCCACCAATCCGAAAGTACTAACGAATTAATTATTAAAAAAAAAATACGCTTGTATATCATTATCGGATTAAAATCCACGTTATCACGCTGACATCCGAATCCGTAAACGGTGTCAGAAGTGGTTCTTATATGCAGGGTGTACCAGAAATGCGAAATTATATTTACGGGCATGTTATAATAATACGAGGACACTAAGGACCGACGAGAAGATCACAGAGCTGGAAGAAAGTATAGCCAAGTTACGCTGGGACATTATAGGATTATCTGAAGTCCGAAGAGAGGGCGAGGACACGATAATCCTCAAATCTGGCAACTTGCTATACTACAGGGAGGGCGACCAACTGTCCCAGGGTGGTGTCGGGTTTGTCGTTCACAAGTCCCTCGTCAACAATATTGTGAAGATCGAAAGTGTGTCGTCGAGGGTAGCGTACCTTATACTCAGAATTACCAGCCGGTATTCGCTGAAGGTCATACAGGTATACGCTCCTACCTCGGCACACACGGACGACGAAATTGAGGTTATGTATGAGGACATCTCAAAAGCCATACAAACCTCCGAAACACATTACACTATTGTGATGGGGGACTTCAACGCGAAGATGGGTGAACGAAGCGGTGAAGAGCTGAGAGTGGGGCAATTTGGATATGGGCAACGGAACCCTAGGGGACAACGCTTGGCCGACTTCTTGGAAAAGGAGGGACTCTTTATGATGAACTCTTTCTTCAAGAAGAGGCCAAACAGGAAATGGACCTGGATAAGTCCCGACGGTTCCGTGAGAAATGAGATTGACTTCATCATGTCGACGAAAAGACAGATATTCAGTGATGTCTCCGTGATCAACACGGTTAAAACCGGCAGTGATCACCGGTTGGTAAGAGGCACACTGAATCTTAACATCAAACTGGAAAGAAGTCGGCTGATGAGGTCTACGCTCCGCCCTACATCAGCACATATTCAAAACCCCGAAATCTTTCAGCTCGAGTTACAAAACCGCTTCGAAGGTCTAGAAATATGCGAAACTGTGAACGACATCAATGACAGGTTCGTGGAAACTGTCCATACGGTAGGGTCAAAGTTCTTTCGGCCCCGACGTACAGATAGAACCAAAAAACTCTCGGACCAAACTCTCAAACTCATCCAAGAACGCAACGAAATGGGGTTGCAGTCTTCAGAAAATTTGTCGGAATATCGGCAGCTCAACAGACGGATCTCCAAATCCCTGACCCGCGACATCCGCCGATTTAATACGGAAAGTATTAAAGAGGCTATAGCGAAAAATAAGGGATCAAAAGTATTTGAGAGAGATCTGTCTATTGGGCAGCGACAGCTGACCAGGCTGAAGACCGACTGTGGCAACATCGTTTCGTCCAAGCCGGAGATTTTGAGAGAGGTCGAGAAGTTCTATGGACAGTTATACACGTCATCACAAGCCCCTGTTGACAGTTTAGTCGAAGACCCAAGGGCTAAACTTACCCGACACTATACCGAAGATATCCCGGACGTCAGCCTGTACGAGATTAGGATGGCTCTCAAACAGCTTAAAAATAACAAGGCACCAGGTGATGACGGAATCACAACAGAGCTTCTGAGGGCGGGTGGAACACCAGTTCTGAAAATCCTTCAGAGGCTATTTGACTCCGTCATACACGAAGGTACGACGCCAGAAGCATGGAATAGAAGTGTGGTGGTACTGTTCTTCAAAAAAGGTGATAACACCCTATTGAAGAACTATAGACCCATCTCACTTCTGAGCCATGTTTACAAGTTGTTCTCGAGAGTCGTCACGAATCGTCTCACGCGCAGGTTCGACGAATCCCAGCCACCCGAACAAGCCGGGTTCCGAAAAGGCTTCAGTACCATAGACCACATACATACGCTGCGGCAGGTTATACAGAAGACCGAGGAGTATAACCGGCCACTATGCTTAGCGTTTGTGGACTATGAGAAAGCCTTTGATTCGATCGAGACATGGGCAGTACTACAGTCCCTCCAGCGTTGCCATATTGACTACAGATATATCGAAGTGCTGAGATGTTTGTACAGAAACGCCACTATGTCGGTCCGGATCCAGGATCAGAGCTCGAATCCCATCCAGTTGCAGAAAGGTGTGAGACAGGGAGACGTCATATCTCCGAAACTGTTCACCGCTGCACTGGAAGATGTCTTCAAGCTTCTGGACTGGAAAAGGTCCGGCATCAATATTAACGGCGAGTATATCTCTCACCTTCGATTTGCAGACGATATCGTAGTCATAGCAGAGTCGCTGGAGGACCTAAGCTCAATGCTCGAAGACCTCAATAGAGTCTCCCAACAGGTGGGTCTTAAAATGAACATGGACAAGACAAAGATCATGTCGAGCGTTCATGTTCAACCCAGAACAATAACCGTTGGGAGCTCTATTCTCGAAGTTGTGGACAAGTACATTTACCTAGGGCAGATTGTTCAGCTAGGTAGACATAACTTCGAGAATGAGGTCAACCGTCGAATCCAACTCGGATGGGCAGCGTTCGGGAAACTGCATGATATCTTCTCGTCCAAATTACCTCAGTGTCTGAAGACAAAGGTTTACAACCAATGTGTGTTGCCAGTGATGACATATGGTGCCGAGACGTGGTCGCTGACTATGGGCCGCATAAGAAGGCTCAAGGTCGCCCAACGCGCAATGGAGAGAGCTATGCTCGGGGTTTCGCTACGCGATAGAATCAGAAATGAAGAGATCCGTAGACGAACTGGAGTAACCGACATAGCTCAAAGAATTGCCAAGTTGAAGTGGCAGTGGGCAGGGCACATAGCTCGCAGAACCGATGGCCGTTGGGGCAGAAAGGTTCTAGAATGGCGACCACGAATCGGAAGACGAAGTGTAGGACGGCCCCCCACAAGGTGGACTGATGACATCACACGCGTCGCAGGAAGCCGGTGGATGCGAGTGGCGGAGGACCGTGATGTGTGGAAGTCGTTGGGGGAGGCCTATGTCCAGCAGTGGACGTGCGTATCGGCTGATAGATAGATAGATATAATAATTATACTTAACTTAGCTAATTTTGTCTTACGAGCTTAAAAGACATTCAAATGACTATGGGGCATATTAATTTTCAAATATTTTTTTTGGTAAAGAATTAATCATTATAATTTATCTAGCATAATATCTATGAAACTATTGTCATAGATAAGATCATATGTTTAAATAAAATAAACATAGGCATATCTGTACCTCAAATTTCCATGATAAATGACAATTATCTATCCCCCTATATAATGTTAATGGCCTCGCTATACCTAGGTATATGGTTCGCTTAGAATTGCTATATCACGGGTAAATAAAAAAAAAAATGATTTTACAATTTATTAACTTCTTTGCCCGATACTCATGAATATGCGTAGATATAATTTCACACTTTTCAAACATCCTGTAGTATGGAAGCGTGTATATAAATATGTATACCTACCTACAAATAAAAAAATAGAATTGTCAAAAGTGTATATTATTGTACATAGTGTGGTGACACAGAAATCAGGAGGCATAATTTATTACTATTATAATTTTCGTTTTTAACTGGACATAACATTTTATAATTTTTACTCATACCTAGTTCATTTTATGTGAGACTAAAAAATAAAAAAAAATATATAAAAAAGAACACAGTATTTTATTTGAATTATAATATTACGACTTACACTCGTTTCTAGACGTTTCAACGGTTCTCTTTGGCCCTGAAATGGGAAATGTTTATTTTAGACATTGTGGTCGTAGACAAACAGGATGAGTAGGTATGTCAGAACTGACAGGGTCTGAATGTTGCCCTATAAAATATAATATTGATTCATTCCCAATGTCTCCACCATGATTATTATAGTTAATAGGAATAGAGAATGGACTGGCCGGCACCCTAAACCAGGGAGAATTACACAAATACCATTTTACAAATCTCCACAGATGAGAATCAAACTAGCAGGATATCCATGCGGTGTGCCTAGCATGCTTAACACTAGACCGAGCTATCATCCTACCTAAGTTAAAACCTAAAGGAAGTTTTTGATGTAGGTAACTTGGAGACTAATTAATAAAACTAGGCGATTTTTGTCAGAAATCTATTGTTGCACAATTGGGGGAAGGTACTCACGACTTAGCGTCGGCTTATCAGCTTTCATATTCAATAATATTAATATCGCCAGACGAACACACCAACTGTACGGTCCCAAACCGAGCAACGCCTGTGTGATGGGTATTATACAATCGACTGGGGTAGATTCGAGTATATAATACTTATATAGTTAAACATCCATGACTCGGGTACAAACATTCGTGCTCAACACAAAAAGTTTGTCCCTACCAGGATTCGAGCACAGGACCTTTAGCATAGAAAGCAGAGTCACTACCTACTAAGCTAATAAGGTTATCAAATTAATAAAATAATTAGACCAAACTCCTTGATAGTGATGATAATATAATAATAGACACGAAAAATAACAGCATGTTACCTCTTCATTCCTTGATATAATCCAGTGTAGTAGCCACTCATATACCAGCTGAGTAGCATTGACGATATCGCCTGGTCCTCGGAGTCTGTTCGCTCTAGTGATGTAAAAGTCATCGGCGGAGGCGGGATGGGCATGTCCATCGATCCTAGCTAAAAATAATACATAACTATAAATAATAGCTCGCAGAACCGATGGCCGTTGGTGCAGAAAGGTTCTAGAATGGCGATCACGATTCGGAAGACGTAGTGTAGGACGGCCCCCTGCAAGGTGGACCGATGATATCACACGCGTCGCAGGAAGCCGGTGGATGCGAGTGGCGGAGGACCGTGATGTGTGGAAGTCGTTGGGGGAGGCCTATGTTTTTACTGGTGGTAGGCTTCGGCCGTGGCTAGTCACCACCCACTGAACAAACCCATGTCGCCAAGCGGCCTAGCCGTGTTCCGGCATGATGTTCGGTGTTGCCATTCATGGATGGCGGGTCAGATCAGTTGCGCTGCATGTGCCTGGTGAATGTAGCGTCTCGATCTACTGCCACCTTCCTACCTAGGCAAGTATGCTCCATCGTAGATCTCATCGTCACTTACCATCAGGTGAGATCGAGATCAAATACTTGCCTATAATGTATTAAAAAAAAAAAAGATGTCCAGCAGTCTATCGGCTGATAGATACTACACGACTATAAATAATAATATCGCCAGACGAACACACAATCTGTATGGTCTAACACTAAGCAACGCTTGTATTATGGACACCGTTTAATGGACTGTAGGTGAACTCAGTACATAATACTTGTACATACAGATATTAAGCAGCCATGACTCGGTTGCAAATACTTGTGCTCATCACACACAGTTTGCCACTACCAGGATTCGAGCCCAAGACCCTCGGCATAGAATGTAGGGTCACTACAGACTGCGCTAAACAGGCTATCAAATGTTAATATAGTATTTCCGAATAAAATATGAACTGTTCATGCCTGCTTAGCATAGTATGCTGACTCTACATAGAGCCAAGTATTGATCTTAGCTTAAACTTAAATAACTTTAAATTAGGATGTTAGTGTGTGATCAATATGATGTTTCTGTGTCATAGACATATGATAATGTATTTGGTGGTAAATCTAGGACATATTTCGTCAATGAATGTAGAAATATGGTTCAACACATACATTTCTCAACATGGATATGTTGGGCATAGGTATAGGCATCTCGGGTAAATCAAATCCATTCTGATTCCTCTGGTTTTGGGATTTTTTCTTTTTGGATTGCTTCTTTTTCCTCTGAAATGTTGTGTCTGAAAACAGTTTTTTTTTAGATTCAGAGTCTGTATCACATAGGGCTGACTCTATCCATAACCTATTCAACAGAAGGCTTATATGAATCTTGTGAAATATGTAAATTTGTATTGAATAGGGTTCATCAGCGCATAGTTAAATAAGAAAGCATGGGCTCTTTCACTCTTGCCTCTAACCAATAGTGCAATATTTAAAGGCAAAGGCAAAATCATGAATGCTTATTTTCTCACTGCTGGGCATATGTCTCCCCTCAATGCAAGATGGACACAGGCCATACTTCACCATGCTGGTCTAGTGCAGATTGATAAACATAAATTAAATTATATTGGTTTATATTTACACGAATACTACATACATTTATATAAAACTAATCTTACAGATTTTATAGCATTTATTATACGTTTTTTATATTCCCGACAACGTATGTCACGGAAGGACTTAGTCCTCCCATGACCATGGTTGCTGTAACCTCGGGAACGTAAAAAACATATAATAAACATGATAAAATCCGTAAGATTAGTTTTATTTCAATGTGTAGTATCCGCGTAAATATAAGAAATCAATATAAAACTACATACCAAAGCTGTCTGGAGAAGGCACTCTGTCACTGCACTCCATACCATCACCATTCATTGTCTGGCTTGTGAGGCCATCTTCGGCCTTTTCATTCAGCGCTTGTTCAATCTGACGAGTCCTCTCGTTGTTACCGAGCGTGGGCTTCAGAGTGTCAATTGGAACTATTTCTGAGTTTTCGTAGCCTGGAAAATATAATGAGAACTAGCAAACCCAGCGAACTCCGTTTCGCCACCAGATGGCTTCGTTTTATGTAACATTTCGTTTGGTTTTTCCTGAATTTTCTTTGCTATAAACCTCACGGAGCCCGAGACCTTTCCAACGAATGCAAAACCGTGGAAATCGGTTCGTGCGTTCTGGAGTTATAGCGTCAGGAAGGAAAACCCGACTTATTTTTATATAGTAGATAATATTTTTTTCTGTTCATCATACAGTATTATTAATAACCACAGTATTAATAACCAAGAATATCACAAAATTAAATGTACTAATATTATCAAGAGGCAATGCTTGTTAATTTTTGAGTTGGATGTAAGGGGAAAATAGCCAGATTTACTGATTATCCGTAAGTGCTATATGCTATGTTTCATCCAGGTAACATAGGTGAAGCCACAGGCAATAGCTAGTGTTAAGATAAGATATTATCATCTATCTTGAATGTCATGGAAGAGGGGGCAAGAAACTCCATGGTTACTGATTTAAAAATATAGATACAATTTCCTGTGGAAGGTATATTTTTATGGGTATGGATGAAAAATGTGGGTAGCATTTGGTAGACTTATTTCAGCCCCCATTTGGCAGGGGACTCTTTGAGCTCACAAATACCAAGATCCCTAAAGGGGTAGGGTGCATTGCAGTGCACCCATAATTCTGTAACATGGCCAATATTTCATTACCACTATTTTTGATTTGTAAAAAGCAATAATATTTGAAGACTATCACCTAAGAACCTAACAACACACTCATTGTCATTAATGATCCTGATCACGAACGCCTCGTACTCCAACCCGTCTCCTTCGTACACTGCTCGGCATGGCATTCCCACCTTGAAGTCTTTCTTTTTAAAAGATGACGGTCTGGACGTAGGTTTATCTTTTTTGGATTTTGAATGATCTGTAATAAAGGTATTATTGTAAGCCTAGGTCTTTTTGAATAAAGTAAGATCCAATATTTGCATACTTTATATGATACTAGCTGTCCTGGCGAACTTTGTACCGCCTCAGAATCAAATGTATTAAAAAATTTAAACAATTCTATCCCACGGGAACCATGCAGTTTACCAGGAAAAAAATAGCCTATGTGCTATTCAAGACTATAATTTATTTCTGTGCCAAATTTCATCCAGATCCGTTCAGCCGTTCTGGCGTGGAAGAGTAATAAACATCCATCCATCCATACTTTCACATTTTTAATATTTGTGCGATAATGTCTTCATTTGACTAGATATATGATACATGCTAACCAGACTCAAACACAATTTCTCAACAAGTGAACAACATTACATTTATTCTAGTATAGCAGTAGTAATGTTTAATTTCGATTGTAGCTACATGAGCTATGCTATGCTACTTCATATGGTATTCTCCTCAATTTGGCATAGGGTGAGTGAGTTATTAACCGATTCTTTCATGGCCTAAAGTACCAAGTATTGAAAAATTAACCGGCTGCCAACAGTTGTATGATTCTAAATGTTAAGTACCTACTTAATTATTGTAATGCTGGCTATATATACCTTCTTTGACAGGCTGTGTGTTGGTAGACATGGCCACACGTTTAGCCACCTCGGCATTGGCAATCCTCAAAGCTTTGTCGTACGCATCGTTCAACTTTTTGTCGTCCCAAACATCTTCGTCCCCATCCGATTCAGACTATAATCAAAAAGAAAAATAGTTATATTTTTGTTAACAACTTCAGACGAAAATAATAACAAATCAGATTTCTGCGTACAACGTTCATTCCTTTCACGTAAAGAATTTCACTGGACATATCTAATTCTATTTCTATTTTTTTATTGTTTAAATATTGTATATTTTTTACAGCACTCTTAAATTTAAATTCATTGATAAAGCAATACGATTGCCCAACAAACAGCAATTTTTTGTTTTTGATTTGACATCTTTAATAGACAAAAGGAGCCATGATGGTCTATGGTCAATGAATTTGGTTGACGAAGACTTTTTGGGGGTAGTCGAGAAAGAGTAAAATAATTGGTAGTCGAAGAGAAATGTTATCAATTTTGTTTTATTTCGTGAAAAATGTGTTTCTTTGTTATATAATGTGTAATTTTGGTGGAATATTAACCGATATGTATTTATAAACGTGCACGAGTGTCGGAAAATACAACTGAATAGTAAACATAAACAACATAGCTTTTCCAATTACAATTTCTCTGTGGTAGTAGCGTAGGTTACTGAACGGATCATATCCTACACTACACGACTTGTTCTCACTTATCGTGTCCACTGTCCACTGTCCACACTGTAGTGACTGTACATAAAAGTCTACAGACAAAAATAAACAAATAACAAACTGCGTTATTTTCGATTGAACACATCAGCTTATCGAAGTACTTACACAGTTGAAGTTTAAATACAATTATCAAAATATTGAAACTGGTGAATGAGTAGAGAAAAAGAAGTGTTTGTTGAATAAACTCAATCAGGCTTTAGGTTCTAAATAATATACTATCGAGAACATTTATTGTATAGTAGTATTAGTAGTTATCCCCATAAGTAAAAAAAGAAATGAATGATAAGACGAATGCTGCCGTAAATAATGTCCAAATTAAAAATGAACCAAGCAGTGACGAATATTTACCTGTAAGCAATAATAAAAACACAGATGAAGATATGGGTATGACAAATATTCTAAAGAGAAAGAATATCCCACATTTTAAAACACGTAAAAAACGTCGTAAAAGAATTGTTGTACAAGAATTCAGCAGCTCCAGTGATGAGGATGAATACAGTTTAACAATATCAAACTTACCAAATGACTGGAATTATTTGCAGATAAAAAATTACATTGATAGAGAGGTTAGTTGAAATAATTGTTTTTAATAATTATATTATGCAAGCTGCAATGCAACACTGATACCCCCCAATTTATCTATCTATCAGCTGATATACACGTCCACTGCTGGACATAGGCCTCCCCCAACGACTTCCACACATCACGGTCCTCCGCCACTCGCATCCACTGGCTTCCTGCGACGCGTGTGATGTCATCAGTCCACCTTATGGGGGGCCGTCCTACACTTCGTCTTCCGATTCGTGGTCGCCATTCTAGAACCTTTCTGCCCCAACGGCCATCGGTTCTGCGAGCTATGTGCCCTGCCCACTGCCACTTCAACTTGGAAATTCTTTGAGCTATGTCGGTTACTCCAGTTTGTCTACGGATCTCTTCATTTCTGATTCTACATTTATCGATTTTTTATAAAATTATGAAACATTGTACAGTGCGCACAAGAGTTTTGCTGTGAACAGTACTATACAATGTTTAATAAAGTTATAAAACGTCTATAAATTCGGGGATAGTGTATATTTTGGTTACAATCACTCTCATTCCAATTGGTATTTTTTTTTTAATAAAAACATATTTTACCACATTATTGTTTCAGTGCGGCCCTGTTGATGAGATAGAAATGTTAAAACAAGGTTGTTATTTGTTTATTTTTGTCTGTAGACTTTTATGTACAGTCACTACAGTGTGGACAGTGGACAGTGGACACGATAAGTGAGAACAAGTCGTGTAGTGTAGGATATGATCCGTTCAGTAACCTACGCTACTACCACAGAGAAATTGTAATTGGAAAAGCTATGTTGTTTATGTTTACTATTCAGTTGTATTTTCCGACACTCGTGCACGTTTATAAATACATATCGGTTAATATTCCACCAAAATTACACATTATATAACAAAGAAACACATTTTTCACGAAATAAAACAAAATTGATAACATTTCTCTTCGACTACCAATTATTTTACTCTTTCTCGACTACCCCCAAAAAGTCTTCGTCAACCAAATTCATTGACCATAGACCATCATGGCTCCTTTTGTCTATTAAAGATGTCAAATCAAAAACAAAAAATTGCTGTTTGTTGGGCAATCGTATTGCTTTATCAATGAATTTAAATTTAAGAGTGCTGTAAAAAATATACAATATTTAAACAATAAAAAAATAGAAATAGAATTAGATATGTCCAGTGAAATTCTTTACGTGAAAGGAATGAACGTTGTACGCAGAAATCTGATTTGTTATTATTTTCGTCTGAAGTTGTTAACAAAAATATAACTATTTTTCTTTTTGATTATAGTCTGAATCGGATGGGGACGAAGATGTTTGGGACGACAAAAAGTTGAACGATGCGTACGACAAAGCTTTGAGGATTGCCAATGCCGAGGTGGCTAAACGTGTGGCCATGTCTACCAACACACAGCCTGTCAAAGAAGGTATATATAGCCAGCATTACAATAATTAAGTAGGTACTTAACATTTAGAATCATACAACTGTTGGCAGCCGGTTAATTTTTCAATACTTGGTACTTTAGGCCATGAAAGAATCGGTTAATAACTCACTCACCCTATGCCAAATTGAGGAGAATACCATATGAAGTAGCATAGCATAGCTCATGTAGCTACAATCGAAATTAAACATTACTACTGCTATACTAGAATAAATGTAATGTTGTTCACTTGTTGAGAAATTGTGTTTGAGTCTGGTTAGCATGTATCATATATCTAGTCAAATGAAGACATTATCGCACAAATATTAAAAATGTGAAAGTATGGATGGATGGATGTTTATTACTCTTCCACGCCAGAACGGCTGAACGGATCTGGATGAAATTTGGCACAGAAATAAATTATAGTCTTGAATAGCACATAGGCTATTTTTTTCCTGGTAAACTGCATGGTTCCCGTGGGATAGAATTGTTTAAATTTTTTAATACATTTGATTCTGAGGCGGTACAAAGTTCGCCAGGACAGCTAGTATCATATAAAGTATGCAAATATTGGATCTTACTTTATTCAAAAAGACCTAGGCTTACAATAATACCTTTATTACAGATCATTCAAAATCCAAAAAAGATAAACCTACGTCCAGACCGTCATCTTTTAAAAAGAAAGACTTCAAGGTGGGAATGCCATGCCGAGCAGTGTACGAAGGAGACGGGTTGGAGTACGAGGCGTTCGTGATCAGGATCATTAATGACAATGAGTGTGTTGTTAGGTTCTTAGGTGATAGTCTTCAAATATTATTGCTTTTTACAAATCAAAAATAGTGGTAATGAAATATTGGCCATGTTACAGAATTATGGGTGCACTGCAATGCACCCTACCCCTTTAGGGATCTTGGTATTTGTGAGCTCAAAGAGTCCCCTGCCAAATGGGGGCTGAAATAAGTCTACCAAATGCTACCCACATTTTTCATCCATACCCATAAAAATATACCTTCCACAGGAAATTGTATCTATATTTTTAAATCAGTAACCATGGAGTTTCTTGCCCCCTCTTCCATGACATTCAAGATAGATGATAATATCTTATCTTAACACTAGCTATTGCCTGTGGCTTCACCTATGTTACCTGGATGAAACATAGCATATAGCACTTACGGATAATCAGTAAATCTGGCTATTTTCCCCTTACATCCAACTCAAAAATTAACAAGCATTGCCTCTTGATAATATTAGTACATTTAATTTTGTGATATTCTTGGTTATTAATACTGTGGTTATTAATAATACTGTATGATGAACAGAAAAAAATATTATCTACTATATAAAAATAAGTCGGGTTTTCCTTCCTGACGCTATAACTCCAGAACGCACGAACCGATTTCCACGGTTTTGCATTCGTTGGAAAGGTCTCGGGCTCCGTGAGGTTTATAGCAAAGAAAATTCATTCATCTGGTGGCGAAACGGAGTTCGCCAGGTTTGCTAGTCTATACATATAAATAAAATTGGAGTGTCTGTTTGTAATATTAAAATAACCGCTTTTTACTAAGTGCATTTGGATGTATACACGTTACCTATACCGAAACAACATTTTTTACAATTTTTGTCTGTCTGTCTGTCTGTCTGTCTGTCTGTCCGTCTGTCTGTCTGTCCGTCTGTCTGTCTGTCTGTCTGTCTGTTTGTTCCGGGTAATCTCTGAAATGGCTAGACCGATTTTGACGGGAATTTCACTGGCAGATAGCTGATGTAACAAGGAGTAACTTAGGCTACTTTTATTTTAGAAAAAAAAATTGGATCTCTCGAAAAAAAATTAAAACCAATGTTGCAGCGCTGCGCCTGCTTAAAGTTTGATAGCTACAATCTGCAATGCGTCCCGCGGGATCAGAACGCGAGCAGGCTGTTGCCAACGGTTGAGACGTTGTTAAATACCACGCGGACGAAGTCGCGGGCAACAGCTAGTCTATACATATAAGAGAAAATCGTGTTAGTTACTCCGTTTATAACTCAAGAACGGGTGGATCTATTTGATGTGTTATGGTTTTTGGATTTGTCTCGGCCCCGAACAGCAGAATACTGAATGAAACATGTGAAAATCATAAAACAAATTAAGCTAATAAATTTTTATTATTTCTAAATCATTTGATGTTGAGGCGGTACGAAGTTCGCCGTGACAACTAGCAAACCCAGCGAACTCCGTTTCGCCACCAGATGGCTTCGTTTTATGTAACATTTCGTTTGGTTATTCCTGAATTTTCTTTGCTATAAACTTCAGGGAGCCTATTTAATGTAACATTTCGTTTGGTGATTAAAAGATGAAGAAATTTTTTATTTTTGTTTTATATTTGAAAAGGAAAATTTTTATTTAATTTCACAACAGTAATGAATTCATTTCGATTACAAAAATGAAGTGTTATTTAGTTGAACTTCTCTAAGTAAATGAAAGTGAATCCAAAGTAAATACTGAATCGAAGTGTTATACGTGTCCGCAAATTATCCGTTTCATTGAAGTGCTCTTTGGTAAACCACATTTTTTTGTTTTCACGTACGTCATAGCGTCTTGAGCGTATTCGTGCATGTGGCGTGGGCTTCCGATATAAGATGATGGGAGAATCGTCAGACGTCCAATATTCTGAACATCACCATCTGAATGAATAGCATCACGCAAGTGTATATAGTCCTCAGATCGTAGCTTTGCCTGATTGAATCGGATGAACGCTACACGTTCGGTCTCGACTTTGACATACATGTCGACAGCGAATTGCTGGAATAGCCGACGGCACTTCAGAATGACATTCTTCTCATGTGTACGAATCATCATACGATACGCATAGTAACTCATTGCGCTTAGATTTTTATTCGTTGATATGCCTGTAATTGGATCGACCATCTTCAACGTGATGTATCCGTCTTGCCCTTGCCAATAAATGATTGGATATTGTAACGCATCGTACAAACGATGTGTCTCGTTTACACGATGCATGATATTGCTTCTTCGCTGAACGACAATGTCTCGCGATTTAGTTGGATCGCCAACAATAATTGCAGCAACATCACTAACGGTGGGTGCATTGAATCTTCGCACATGTTCACCTGTTGGGGTACAATCAGCTCTTATGACAAATTTGTGCGTATCCGATGGCATTCGTTCCAATGCTGTTTTGAACATATTAACCACAGCATTATTAGCGTGAAAAAATGCTTGCAACTGTTTATAATAATTCGTCTCTTTAACTGTTGTGTTCCCTGTATATTGCACCGCACATTCAGCTGATCCACCATCGACGAAATGAAATATATTTGCAGAAATTCATGCGGTTCATCTGGTGTTGGCACCATTGAACCATGCAAATGATATATTTGTCCTCGTATCTTGCAAGTCGGCATGAAGTCGCCTTCTCGAATGATATTAGCTCCAAAGGAAGTCATGCGAAAGCATTTATTGTATTCAAGGATGTGTTGAAGAAAATGGCTGGAATCGGGATCACTTCCATCGAACAATGGTTTCAGTGGCTGTGGTGGTTGTAAGTAATGGATCCAGTTTGACTTTTCCACTTGCGCAGCACAATCCAGCCGTTTCTCTTTTGAACTTTAACGCATTGCAATATCGGCATATAGTCGTCATTGGTCCAATATCTAAATTTTCATCATCACTGTAGTTCGCAGTGGGATCATATTGGAATGCCAAGCGATTGTATGATGCCAATGATTTTCGTGTGCTCACGCGTTGTCTCAATCGGGCATTTTCTCTTATTATATTTTGTCTTTCTTCGCTTAAGTTCTGTGAATACACTTGTTGCTGGCTTGCATGTCTTGTGCGGCGGCCGATGTTCGCAGCGTCGTCTTCTAGGCATTTTGGACTATGGACAGAGTGATGAATTTAACCTCAAATGCACGATCCACATAATTTACACAGTTCAACTTACCACCTTAAAGACAAATGCCTGCTGTTGAAATTGAATAAAAATTTGCACATACACGTGATTGATTTGATGGTAAATGTTAGGAAACTATTTTTTTTTACTTTTTTTTCACAATTTCACAGTGAACACAATACCGTTTGTCACATGAAATTAACTGAGCAGAGAACAATGAGTAGCTGTCAAACAATGTATCACGCACCGGCGCCATCTACTTAAAATATTGGTTTGTAGTACATGCTATGTATCAGAGATGGCGCTGTATGTGAAAAAAGATTTTCCCGCTTTTCTGTTGAAAATTTCCTGAATTTTCTTTGCTATAAACCTCACGGAGCCCGAGACCTTTCCAACGAATGCAAAACCGTGGAAATCGGTTCGTGCGTTCTGGAGTTATAGCGTCAGGAAGGAAAACCCGACTTATTTTTATATAGTAGATTTTATATATAATGTGTATTTATTGAATTTAATATTGCTATTAATTACTTGGCACTGGCAAAATACCCGGTAAGCGGATGAGGCCATATTCATATCCATTTTATTTCATCGCATTTCATTTCGTAAAGAAAGAAGAAGAAGCTATTAGGTAGGTTGTGGTACCTCTGCTTTTTGTTCTTTTTTAAGGTTGGCAATCAGCTAGAAAACAGTACCATTTTAATTTCAATTTCCTACACTCTTGCACTTTTACGAACATACAATGGTTAATATCCCACTAATATTACACATATTTTATCAAGAAACACATTTTTTGGAAAATAAAACAAAATTGACAACTTCACGGTTCGACTTCCCGCCAAAAAGCCAGGTAGGTACTTTGTGAAGTAATTAGATGCAGCTGCGAAAGTCGTCTAACTAGGTTATTTGGTAGTTTTAAAAACAAAATCTGTGCCGATCTACGTACTCTATGCCTCACTTATAAGTATAACATTGAGAAGAGTCGGTATAAATGTGTGGTTTGATAAATGACGGGTATAGTTTAACTTATCCGTTTTTTGTAGGTACGTGCTGACCTATGTTTTGGGTTGAATTACGTATAGTACCTAGGTATGTACTGATCGATCATTAGGTATAAGTTATTGTTAGTTGTCATATAAATGTTGTACCCACTTGCAAACCTGGCGAACTCCGTTTCGCCACCAGATGAATGAATTTTCTTTGCTATAAACCTCACGGAGCCCGAGACCTTTCCAACGAATGCAAAACCGTGGAAATCGGTTCGTGCGTCCTGGAGTTATAGCGTCAGGAAGGAAAACCCGACTTATTTTTATATAGTAGATAATATTTTTTTCTGTTCATCATACAGTATTATTAATAACCACAGTATTAATAACCAAGAATATCACAAAATTAAATGTACTAATATTATCAAGAGGCAATGCTTGTTAATTTTTGAGTTGGATGTAAGGGGAAAATAGCCAGATTTACTGATTATCCGTAAGTGCTATATGCTATGTTTCATCCAGGTAACATAGGTGAAGCCACAGGCAATAGCTAGTGTTAAGATAAGATATTATCATCTATCTTGAATGTCATGGAAGAGGGGGCAAGAAACTCCATGGTTACTGATTTAAAAATATAGATACAATTTCCTGTGGAAGGTATATTTTTATGGGTATGGATGAAAAATGTGGGTAGCATTTGGTAGACTTATTTCAGCCCCCATTTGGCAGGGGACTCTTTGAGCTCACAAATACCAAGATCCCTAAAGGGGTAGGGTGCATTGCAGTGCACCCATAATTCTGTAACATGGCCAATATTTCATTACCACTATTTTTGATTTGTAAAAAGCAATAATATTTGAAGACTATCACCTAAGAACCTAACAACACACTCATTGTCATTAATGATCCTGATCACGAACGCCTCGTACTCCAACCCGTCTCCTTCGTACACTGCTCGGCATGGCATTCCCACCTTGAAGTCTTTCTTTTTAAAAGATGACGGTCTGGACGTAGGTTTATCTTTTTTGGATTTTGAATGATCTGTAATAAAGGTATTATTGTAAGCCTAGGTCTTTTTGAATAAAGTAAGATCCAATATTTGCATACTTTATATGATACTAGCTGTCCTGGCGAACTTTGTACCGCCTCAGAATCAAATGTATTAAAAAATTTAAACAATTCTATCCCACGGGAACCATGCAGTTTACCAGGAAAAAAATAGCCTATGTGCTATTCAAGACTATAATTTATTTCTGTGCCAAATTTCATCCAGATCCGTTCAGCCGTTCTGGCGTGGAAGAGTAATAAACATCCATCCATCCATACTTTCACATTTTTAATATTTGTGCGATAATGTCTTCATTTGACTAGATATATGATACATGCTAACCAGACTCAAACACAATTTCTCAACAAGTGAACAACATTACATTTATTCTAGTATAGCAGTAGTAATGTTTAATTTCGATTGTAGCTACATGAGCTATGCTATGCTACTTCATATGGTATTCTCCTCAATTTGGCATAGGGTGAGTGAGTTATTAACCGATTCTTTCATGGCCTAAAGTACCAAGTATTGAAAAATTAACCGGCTGCCAACAGTTGTATGATTCTAAATGTTAAGTACCTACTTAATTATTGTAATGCTGGCTATATATACCTTCTTTGACAGGCTGTGTGTTGGTAGACATGGCCACACGTTTAGCCACCTCGGCATTGGCAATCCTCAAAGCTTTGTCGTACGCATCGTTCAACTTTTTGTCGTCCCAAACATCTTCGTCCCCATCCGATTCAGACTATAATCAAAAAGAAAAATAGTTATATTTTTGTTAACAACTTCAGACGAAAATAATAACAAATCAGATTTCTGCGTACAACGTTCATTCCTTTCACGTAAAGAATTTCACTGGACATATCTAATTCTATTTCTATTTTTTTATTGTTTAAATATTGTATATTTTTTACAGCACTCTTAAATTTAAATTCATTGATAAAGCAATACGATTGCCCAACAAACAGCAATTTTTTGTTTTTGATTTGACATCTTTAATAGACAAAAGGAGCCATGATGGTCTATGGTCAATGAATTTGGTTGACGAAGACTTTTTGGGGGTAGTCGAGAAAGAGTAAAATAATTGGTAGTCGAAGAGAAATGTTATCAATTTTGTTTTATTTCGTGAAAAATGTGTTTCTTTGTTATATAATGTGTAATTTTGGTGGAATATTAACCGATATGTATTTATAAACGTGCACGAGTGTCGGAAAATACAACTGAATAGTAAACATAAACAACATAGCTTTTCCAATTACAATTTCTCTGTGGTAGTAGCGTAGGTTACTGAACGGATCATATCCTACACTACACGACTTGTTCTCACTTATCGTGTCCACTGTCCACTGTCCACACTGTAGTGACTGTACATAAAAGTCTACAGACAAAAATAAACAAATAACAAACTGCGTTATTTTCGATTGAACACATCAGCTTATCGAAGTACTTACACAGTTGAAGTTTAAATACAATTATCAAAATATTGAAACTGGTGAATGAGTAGAGAAAAAGAAGTGTTTGTTGAATAAACTCAATCAGGCTTTAGGTTCTAAATAATATACTATCGAGAACATTTATTGTATAGTAGTATTAGTAGTTATCCCCATAAGTAAAAAAAGAAATGAATGATAAGACGAATGCTGCCGTAAATAATGTCCAAATTAAAAATGAACCAAGCAGTGACGAATATTTACCTGTAAGCAATAATAAAAACACAGATGAAGATATGGGTATGACAAATATTCTAAAGAGAAAGAATATCCCACATTTTAAAACACGTAAAAAACGTCGTAAAAGAATTGTTGTACAAGAATTCAGCAGCTCCAGTGATGAGGATGAATACAGTTTAACAATATCAAACTTACCAAATGACTGGAATTATTTGCAGATAAAAAATTACATTGATAGAGAGGTTAGTTGAAATAATTGTTTTTAATAATTATATTATGCAAGCTGCAATGCAACACTGATACCCCCCAATTTATCTATCTATCAGCTGATATACACGTCCACTGCTGGACATAGGCCTCCCCCAACGACTTCCACACATCACGGTCCTCCGCCACTCGCATCCACTGGCTTCCTGCGACGCGTGTGATGTCATCAGTCCACCTTATGGGGGGCCGTCCTACACTTCGTCTTCCGATTCGTGGTCGCCATTCTAGAACCTTTCTGCCCCAACGGCCATCGGTTCTGCGAGCTATGTGCCCTGCCCACTGCCACTTCAACTTGGAAATTCTTTGAGCTATGTCGGTTACTCCAGTTTGTCTACGGATCTCTTCATTTCTGATTCTACATTTATCGATTTTTTATAAAATTATGAAACATTGTACAGTGCGCACAAGAGTTTTGCTGTGAACAGTACTATACAATGTTTAATAAAGTTATAAAACGTCTATAAATTCGGGGATAGTGTATATTTTGGTTACAATCACTCTCATTCCAATTGGTATTTTTTTTTTAATAAAAACATATTTTACCACATTATTGTTTCAGTGCGGCCCTGTTGATGAGATAGAAATGTTAAAACAAGGTGATTACGTTAATTGCGCCATAAGACTCGCATTCCAAAACTCTGACAAATGTGAGGAGATTATGAAAAAATTACAAGACAAGGAGGTTGAAGGGAGAAAACTTCAACTGCAAATGAACGGTAACTGAACTATTTGTACCATAAGGTATGCAATACACAGCCATGCCAGTAAAACATGCAAGTTTAAAGTAGCTTGCATTCTGTCTGATTACAAGACAATACAATACATGTGCCACCTCACATAGGCAACCAGTAATGATCATATCAAAAAAGGAATATTGTAGTTTCAAGGGGCTAATTGAGAATACTTTGTAGTTTAATAATTATTTTTTTCAAGCATCATGTGAAAACTACAGATCTGATTATAATTTGATGTTCACTAGTTAATAGTGTATGGTAAAACTTTTGTTACAGGTACACTTCGTGATGAAAAGCCTGAAATACCAGCAGATGAGGTTAAATCATGCTCTGAAACAAATGAAATTCCACCTACTGTGTAAGTTACCCAATGAAATTAGATTTAATTATCTTATTGTTGACACTTATCTCGAAGAACCGATGGACGTTGGGGCAGTAAAATTCTGGAATGGCAACTACGAGTCGGATCACATAGTGTAGGACGGCCCCCTACAAGGTGGACTGACATTTGAAGAAGTTATAGAACATCTATAAATATAGGGGTTAATGTATGGCTTACAATTTATAGAAATATAGAAGTGTATTGATTTCTTAGTCGTATTATATCCAATATTTTTTTTAGTAATTAATTTAATGTTATTGCTATTAATAAGGTACTTGTTATTGAAAAGCTTTTATTGTTTTTCACAGGGGCGCCATCATCCTAAGGTGCCCAGGGCTTCCAATAGGTCAAAGACTGGCTCTGATAGTAGGACCTAAGTTATTGTTGTAGGTTGTAGAATGTAGGTGTATACTGAAGACATTTTTGTATATTTGGTAGGACAACGCCCATAGCGGATGAAGACACATGGAGCGGTGACCCAAAGGAACTGTTTGGACTGAAACCACAGTTTTTAAAGTCTTTAGGCATCACACCGCCTTTACAGAAATGGGTGCATGTAACTAATGTGAGTAACGTTAATTATATTATAGTAAGTATATACCGTGTAATATGAGGTTTGGTACATTAAATATATTTTATTATATTTATAAGCTTTTTCCCGCGCAATAAAATCACAAATTAATTGAGAATTTTTATTTATTTATATATGTTCTTATTAATCGTCAAATATGTCACAATACGCCCGTTCACAATGCAGGGCTTCAAGTCTGCTATCACATCGATTCATGATCGAACAGCAACCGCATAGTAACTGTCACTTTTGACAGATATTGTATGGGATATCTGTCAAAAGTGACAGTTACTATTCGGTTGCTGTTCGATTATGAATCGATTGTGTTAGTTCTTATGTAAAATTTCTATCAACGTTTTGTTTTAATATAAATGATTCTTATTCTTGACGATACACAGTCCTATTACTTACCGTTTTGTATTCGTACAGTAGGTTAAGTTCGAATAAATTCTTAAATGAACCGTATATCTATTATAAAGTTACGTATTTGACTGCTTAGGAAAAAGCTTTAGGTATCATCCACTAGAGGCGCTGCTCAATTTGCCACACGCGATAGAAAATACTCGGACTATGCAGTGCACGGTTCGCCTACGAGAGGAGTCACACTCGGAGCTGACATACATAATTATAATAAATAATAATAATACCAGCCCTTTTAATGTCCCACTGTTGGGCACGGGCGTTCCCTCAATGCGAGGGGGATTAGGCCATAGTCCACCACGTTGGCCCAGTGCGGTTTGGCGGACTTCACAAGTCTTTCGAGGGGTTCTCTCAGACATGCCGGTTTCCTCGCGATGTTTTCCTTCACCGTTTAGCAAGTGATAATCATGGTTGAAAATGAGAGTCGCACATGAAATCCCAGAAGTGCGAGCCGGGTTTCGATTCTGCGGTCCCCATTACAGAGGCAAGCGTTCTACCAATTGCTATCGCTGCTATACATAATTAACTTTGTATATATTTTCCACAGTTTAGGTGTGAGAAGTCTGAGTTAAGAGACGTCATGGAGCTGGCCGGTCGCGTCCTGATGTGCTCGGTGTTCGCGGTGACCCGTAAACAGGCCATAGTAATGTACAGCCATCCATTAGAAGCAGTTCAGGTATGACCTAGCTCTATTATATAGAATACTTAACACTGAATGACAGGCAACACACAGCCTACATTAATGGACCTAGCGATTTGAAAATTAGAAGATATCAGAATCATAATATTTTTTATTCATGTAAACCAAAAAGTACTTATGAATCGTCAAAAAAGTAACATAATGCTAAGCTACAACTTTACCACCCGTTCGGAATGCCGTTCCTATGGAGAAGAACGGGAGAGAAACTCCATGGTTGCTTTTTTTTAAATATCTCACATTTTTTACCAGTAGTATGTAGGAACGGCTAGGCAGACTTGAGCAACTGGTCAAAAAAAAGTATTAACTCTATATATTCCTTGAGTACCCTAGTGGTGCGCTCATGAGGGATTTTTGGAAATTCTACCCCCTAAGAGGGTCAAATAGGTACTGATAAAAAGTTTTTTTCCAGGCAATATCCATGCTCGACGGTCAACAATTCTACGGACAAGCACTTAAAGTCTATATGAACATTAACCCTTCTGATATGCTTGTGTTACCCAAAGGTCTTTTTAACATAGGTCCCGGTTTAGGTATCAATGGGAAGCCCATACGAGATATAACTAAACAGTATAAACAATATCTAAAAAAACAGAGTTCTTCGGTCAATCCTATTTTATTCAACGAAGTTGATGCTGAATTAGAGTTTCTGAATAAAAGAGAAATGGTTGAATTGGGTGACAAAATTAATGCAGAGATTAATAATCTAAAAGAATCGTTTAAAAATAATAAGAGGTTTGTTCAAAATGTCGTAGATCTAGAAAGGCAGGGTACGAAAGACGATAAAAATAGAAACTTAGACACAAAATCTAAACCCAGTTCGTCCGTTAGCAATAGTCCAGAATTAACTCTATCTCCGAATCCCTCTATACGAATGATTGGCCCACCAAATGCCCCAAGATTTATTGGGCCCCAAGACTTTAATTCCCCACGCAGCACTCCTCCAGATAGATTGAGCCACAATCCAGCGCCAAATATCCCACAACCATTTCGACCCACACCTCCAGTCCCACAAAACGTACCCCCATCTGGACCCAGTTTTATGCCTGCGCCAAATATCCCACAACCATTTCGAGCTACACCTCCAATCCCACAAAACGTACCCCCATCTGGACCCAGTTTTATGCCTGCGCCAAATATCCCACAACCATTTCGAGCTACACCTCCAATCCCACAAAACATACCGCCATCTGGACCCAGTTTTAGGCCTGCGCTATTTAATCCTCCACCAGCTGGCCAATTTGGATCTCCCCAAGGTCCTTTCGGCAATATGGCTGGTCCTAATTTTGCTCCTCAACCTATGCCCGGTCCATTTGGGGCTGGACCAATGATACCTCAAGCTCCTATGAATAGTGTGGTTCCTAGGCCGACAATGCGGCCGCATGTGCCTGTTCCCGGACCGGTTCGGCTTCAAGGAAACGTTGCGACAGTCCATTTTGCAAATGTAAGTATAGTTATCTGAAGTTAGTTTACATAAGGCACATAACTTTTACATAAGGGTTAATGTTAACTTAGCCTCAAGAAAACTTAAGGCTGCTCACCGCGAAGGTCCTTCGCCGAAGGAGTTAGCTATAATCATCAGAAATGAAAAAAATCATAGACGAACTTAAGTGACAGTGTACTTAGGTCATTAAATTTCGAAGTTGATGTGGTAGTGGACGCGGCACAGCCTGAAGAATGATTTGCTTTTAGTTGGGCCTGAAAGGTTTGTAAGTTCGCCCACCACGAGTTGGAAGACGTAGTGTAGGACGGTCCCCTAAAAGACCTCGACTGGTGGTCGACTATGATGTGTTGAAGTCTTTGGGGGAAGCCTATAACCCTGGGCTTCTTTCGGCTTAGAGATGAAAGAGCTATTCCCTGTAATCTCAATGATAAATACGTAAAGTAAATCAGTGTCGTTACCTTGTTGATACGTTTTCAGCTACCACCAACCACGACATTTCCATTACTTTGTGAGAAGTTGTCGCTGTGCGGTCAGGTGATGTCCGTTCAGGTCACCACTCCCGGTTGCGCTGTAGCGACGTTTGCGCATAATTCTCACGCAGAGAGATGTTTCCGTATCCTTTGCTATATCGTTACCAAACACGAAAGTGTCATTAACTTATCAGGGCTTCCAGTCTGCGAATACAGTAAGTTCGTCAGGAGCGCTAGATGTTGCTAGGTTGAATGTTGCATGTCGGTAAAACAGTTGGTAAAATGTCGGTATGCAAATATTCAACGGCCAACGATATTATCAGGCACGTAATTTAAATATGCTGTGCTACTCTTATGATTAAAAATAGTTTTTCTCTGTTTTTTTTTTAATATTTTATCCTTAATAGTGTTATCAGAAACATACAATGGCATGAACGTGGAAGGCTACATAATGAACGTCAAGATTATGTGAACGGGTAACGTGACGTCACGGTAAGTGGGTATTATTATAGCGCCTAAAGATGGCGTTGCATGACTTGCGCGTGAGTGGATTTCGGTTCCGCACTGAGTTAAACGTTGTATTATACAGCAATATTATTAAGGTAATTATAGTGATTTAGAGGAAGTCCTCTATTAAAAGAATGGTAAGTCATGATGATATAGCATTTTACATTATGTAATTATGTTATTTACTTGTCTATGGTAGGTATAATTTACGTGTTTTATCTAAGTATGATTTTATTCTGTGATAAATGATCACATAGTTTCATGTTACGTTTTATAATAAGTATCACTAAGTCATGTTAGATGCTGTGATGTTTTAAATCTTTAAAAAGAGATAAAATACTTTCTTAGTAATTTAGAGAAAATAAAGCAGTGTTTCCTTAAAAATTTGCAATTTGCATTTTTCATTTCTCTGAACTCGAATCTTATGGGCAACACTAACGGATGGTGCAAAAATAGAGCAGGTTCTACTAAATCAACGGGTACAATTCCTGGCTAGGGAAATTATAAAAAAAAACTAATTATGCTGGTTTAGTTTTCATCAAAATCGGTTTCGATATTATTTAAAAAAATTCACTATTCCCTTTTCTTTCGGATTTGGCCATCCACATCAACTAAAATACCAGCATTTATTTTTCATACTATAAGCCCTACCCTCCTTTTTCAACAATATATAAAATTATTATGTTTGATGCGACCTGTACATTGTGTTTGCCTCTTGCTTTCAGGATAATGGACCCTTATAATTCCAGTTAGACCTTTAATTACAGACCTTATTAAACTATTTGGCATATAATAATAATATATAAGATTGTATAATATTTTATGAATAATTTTGGCTAAACGCGACGTTATTCTTAATTTAGATGTTAAGTGTTTGTAATTAAAGTATTATAAATTATCTTTGGATTAAGTTAAAGCGTGTGATTTATATCGTAGATTCTATGATTAAATACTTTGTTATCCTTTGAATTATTATACCTAATATTTATTTAATAACTTAGTTAATTTGTAATTATAATAGATTTATGCGTTTTGTTTTAACAACTTTAATTTTGATAGGCTATAGTTATAAGTGTTTCATCGCTCCAATAAGTAATAATAAATTTGATTAAATGTTCATAATAAGCCCATCCATTTTAAGTTCATAATATATAGTTTTTGAAACGTGTTATCTGTCACAAAACTATATTAAAACACTAATAATCTGTAATTCTTCTTCCTATCCCGCCTCTTTTTTCACAATAGCTTCTTTTTTTTCGCCTGTCATCCACCTGCCAGTGTTTTTTTTTAAATCGTTATTCATGACCATGGGACCTGCCAGTGTCATTCGCCAGTGATGCCAGTCTCTTACGCCATTAACTATTTGGCACTAAGCCTATTTATTAATTCTTACTAACTAAAATAGACTAATTAAACAAACATCTAAGCACACAAATTATAATTCAGTAATATTTACCTACTGACTTATTAATAAAAATCTGATTTAATATGTCTCCACGCGTAATCAGCTACTGATGTCTATTTCTAAATTAAGTACCTACTTAGCATATATATCGTAAGACTTAGAATACCTAGATATGCCTAGAATATAAATACTTAATATAAATTCTAGACTAGATAATAGTGTTATTCGCGTAAATATCACGTAAATTAAGAACCAATCTAATAACTAAGTAATCTAATACTGAGAAAGAGATCGACAGATATATTTCTGAAACAATATTGCTTATTAATTGAGTCTTACAGTAATTGGTATTGGATTCTAGAATAAATGCTTTCTCAAATAAACTATAATTACCTACTAGTAATCAGTTTTTCATTTATGACAAAAATACCTTATTTTTATGACTAGCTATTAAATAAATATCGCCAGACGAATACACCACTGTACGTTTTCAAAATAAGCAATGCTCGTATTATGAGTACCGTACAATGGACTGGGGGAGGTCGCAGTATACAGTATGATTCAGAGAGGGTATACTAACACTGACAAATGTCGTTATGTTGAGAACCAAATTTATTGTTTAAAATTTGTATAGAATTTCTGACTGAATGCGAAATCGCATAATGATTACAAATGCGTTTAAGACACGCAAGTTTGAAGATTAGTATACGCCTTCTGAACCGCGCTGTATATTACTAAATAAGAGCTCGAGCTGTCCCGGCGATCTTCGTACCGCCCCAGAATCAAATTTATGAGGAATTAATTAAGTATCGTTATTATTATTATTTTTTGGGATTATTTCCCATGTTTTAATAGTTATTCTGCTATTTAAAAAGGTGACAAATTAAAAAAAAATCTAGGATCATAAAAATCGGCCCACCCGTTCTTAAGTTATAAGCGTAATTAACATGACTTTGTTTTATATATATAGATAAAATATCCACGACTCGGGTACAAACTATGCAGTAACTTTCTTATGTCCTTGACAAATGGAGGGAAGTGTGATAATGGCTGCCTGATATCTTAAAGAGACTTCTTATTTTTTTCTTCTTTTTTTTACGAAATGAAATGCGATTAAATAAAATGGATTAAATAAATGGCCTCACCCACAACTTAGCGAGTATTTTGCCAATGACAAGTAATTAATAGAACAATAAAACATTCAATAAATACACATCTATACATATAAATAAAATTGGAGTGTCTGTTTGTAATATTAAAATAACCGCTTTTTACTAAGTGCATTTGGATGTATACACGTTACCTATACCGAAACAACATTTTTTACAATTTTTGTCTGTCTGTCTGTCTGTCTGTCTGTCTGTCCGTCTGTCTGTCTGTCTGTCTGTCTGTCTGTCTGTTTGTTCCGGGTAATCTCTGAAATGGCTGGACCGATTTTGACGGGAATTTCACTGGCAGATAGCTGATGTAACAAGGAGTAACATAGGCTACTTTTATTTTAGAAAAAAAAATTGGATCTCTCGAAAAAAAATTAAAACCAATGTTGCAGCGCTGCGCCTGATTAAAGTTTGATAGCAACAATCTGCAATGCGTCCCGCGGTATCAGAACGTGAGCAGGCTGTTGCCAACGGCTGAGTCTTTGTTAAATACCACGCGGACGAAGTCGCGGGCAACAGCTAGTTATAAATAAAATAATGGATGTGACATGATGATATGAAAATGGCGTAGACTTAAAATAGATCTTGTTTGTAAATGTCTCTGTCACGCATGCTCTAACTTTGGTAAAAAGTGTGTTACCAATCTTTTCAAATGATCACTCCCGTCATCTGACCTCGAAAATATATAAGGCACTTTGAAATAACATCGATAGTACGGTGGTAAATTTCAACTAAATTGTCAATCGGCCCTGTGGCGCAACGGATAACGCGTCTGACTACGGATCAGAAGATTCCAGGTTCGAATCCTGGCAGGGTCGCGGTATCTATTTTTGTTTTAATTCTAATATCACCGCAGTTCTAGGTATAATAGTAATTGTTATTTTTTTGTTTTAAACGTCTTTTAAATTTCCTTCCTTCAAGTTATAGGACTTACCATGAAGTACTCAGACATAAGTACTTACTTATTTGCCGTAGCTATGCAATATAAAAAAAAATCCCTGCCTCTACCACCTTCGATGTATTTACCGTCCAAATAATTATATATGAATGATGTCTTTTTTACTCACCTCTTTAAACAGAAATTTGGGATATTCCGGCATTTTTTTTCCTCATGTTACGAGCATTTGCAATAATTCCGTCCTTTGTTATAAAATATAGAAACCTTGAAATTATTAATGGCCGTATGACGGTGTAACTCCTTGGCTAAGGTATCCACACTCTGTAGCAAGTTTTAAACAAGTATTTAAAGTGATTTTAGCTGTTATTGGATTTCTAAACAATTGGAATAATCTTAAAGTAATATTCTGTATGCAGTAGGTTGCTTTGTTGCTAATGGCCAACCCATCACTTTTTATGCAGCGTGGGCCATGACCGTAGATGACCCCCCATGACTTCGGGAGGGGGGGGGGGGGTCGCACTCTGGACTAGAGACATTAGTAGTAAGTACCTATGGGTAAAACGGTGGGTTGTTTTAGGCATTTCGTGTGCTCCCTGCCTACGGCCTTGCAATGGATCAGTGTGTTTTAGAAAATTTAACTCTGTGTCGTTGAAATAAAACTAATTTTATAGATTTTATCGTCCTCCCGTGACGCCGAAACGTCGGGAAAACATAAAATAAACGCGATAAAATCTGTAAAATTAGTTTTATTTCAATGTGTACTATTCGCGTAAATATAAGACATCAATCTGTGCCGTTGTACGGCTTCATGGACGTCGCAGTCGTTTTTCGTAAAACACGACTTCGCACACGCTCTGTGACACACATATTGTACATCCAACATCTCCATAATGTTATCAGTTCCTATCTAGTTTCGGATTGAACATGACCTGCGTGGTCTATCAGCAATGTACCTCATATTACTATTAATTGTGGCTATATGTTTAATTGTGTGGTTCCAAGTTAAATGGAGACGGCTGAAGAGGTTTTGGGCCGTCAGGGGGGTACCTCATTATCCCCCCCACCCAATTTATGGTAGTCTCACTTTTCTGCTGAGAGAAAATCCTGTGAGTACATAATTAATTGACGACCTGGATTGGCGCAGTTGGTAGTGACCTTGCTTTCTGTGCCGACGGTCCTGGATTCGATTCCTGTTCGGGACAATCTTTGTGTTATGACCACGAATGTGTGTCACCGAGTCATGGATGCTTAATCTATACTAATAAATAAAATTGGAGTGTCTGTTTGTAATATTAATATAACCGCTTTTTACTAAGTGCATTTGGATGTATACACGGTACATATACCAAAACAACATCTTTTACAATTTTTGTCCGTCGGTCTGTCCGTTCCGGCTAATCTCTGAAATGGCTGGACCGATTTTGTCAGGACTTTCACTGGCTGATAGCTGATGAATATATATACTTACCACGCGGGCGAAGTCGCGGGTAATAGATAATATCCAAATAAAGTCGCGGCGTGACCTTGACCGGTCATTACGTTGTGACACTTGATAAATATTGCATTAGTATACCAACCGTTGTAAGCCAGATATGTCTATTTACAAACTAATATACAATTGAAACTGGGCGAACGGTGCAATGAATCAAAGTCAAATCGTTTATTTCGTATAGGCCTACGGGTGCACTTACAAATTGTCATTACATTTTTTTCTTTAACTCTACAACCGGATCGGAATGCGACCTTAACTGAGAAGATCCGGCAAGAAACTCAGCGGGCTTGGCTATTTTTTTATCCATTATTTTTACAAAAAAATAAATAAAAAAGTCAGCTCCAGTGTGTTGCCATGCGAGGCGCACACACGCTACACTTTATAGGTAATAGGTAAGTGTATTGAAAAAACGATGGCAAACTATGTTTTAGACGTGTTAAAATCCAAGTCTTTTTAGAATTATGTGTGTCTGTTTGTTAGAGTATTAAGAAAAAAACTATTGTTCCCCCTTGACTTCAACCTGGGTGTTTTCAAGTCGAGAGGAACAGAGGATTGTGTTAGCAGACTTGGGGCAGGTACCTTCTAGGCAAGTATACTCCATCGTAAATTTCATCGTCACTAACCATCAGGTGAGAACGAGATCAAATACTTGCCTATAATGTAATAAAAAAAAAAATGGACCAATTTGAATAGCCTAAAGCAATAAGTCCATGTTACTTTGATTCCAGTCCATATAGCCCAAAGCAATAAGTCCAAATTACGTTGTTCCCAGTCGGTCTGGATGCGTCAGGTGTACCATGACTTCAAGTCTCCGTACGTGGGCATGTGGGTCTTCTGGCGGCTCGGTCTGGTGGTGAACTGCCCGGACATCGCGAGGAGGGTGCTGGTTAAGGACCATGCTGTTTTTAAGAACAGATTCCTGAGTTCAGGCAAGACAGATCCGATAGGCGCTATGAATTTGTTTACCGTTGATGTAAGTACATTATTCTGTTGGTTGTGTGATTCTTTATCTCAAGTGATTCGTTGGTCTTAGGATAAGTCCGGACGTGTGTAATGGTAGGTATCGCGAAAAGTGTGGAAGGCAGACGAGCTCAAAGCTAATCCAGGATAAATAAGTAGATGTTTGAATTACTTAACTCAGTTCCAATCCCACTAATCACACTAATTTTATAAATGTGAAAGTTTGGATGGATGTATGGATGTTTGTTACTCAATCACGCCTGAACTATACTATCATACTACATGATACTTTTTAATCGCGGGTAACACCGCGGGGCGCAGCTAGTGTAACATAATTCAATGGAATGTTCTTTACATTAAGAACGTCCACACAAGCATGCCATTTTGTTCGCGTATTTACCGACACATGATAAAGCGGTGCGAGCGCTGACCCTAGCGAGCCCTACACGGCACGGTATTGAACATTGCACTCGTCTTGACCGGGCTTAATAGTTGTTACCTCGGCCTGCCGACCATGAGAATCTCGGTTCAATTCATAGGTCATTTAGTTCATTGTAATTTTTTACTGTTAAAAAAATGTAATTGACATCCCACACATTCAAGGTGTGCCCCCGGTTTATGGCAATACCAAGAGTTCTAGCATCTCTGTGTGGGTGAAATGTTAGTGGACCTCAGCTTACCCCTTTGAAAATAGAGGCGTTGAAATGATACTTTTTCACGGGATCCGGGACAATTTTCTTTCCCGGGACGCGCTGGTGGTCAAACTTCGACGTCTTCGTTGATCACCGCTGTGGATCCTGGCTTACAGTAGTTTAATGGTGGTAGATTAACGGGCCAAGTCCTGTTAAAAACATACTTTCTCCCGCAGGATCCAACGTGGTCGTACATGCGAAGGCGCCTCACAAGTATCTTCACGGCATCTAAATTGCGAAGTCTAAGCGGCCTCATCCAGGAAAAAGCTGGGGATTTGGCGCAGCGAATCCACGATGAAAATGAGAGAAATAACTTGGTTAACCTTAGGGTAAGTACTTATATCACCGGTGCGTTCCTTTCGGAGATCCCTTGGAGTAGTATAAGTATCTACCCCTGATGATAATGATGATGACATGAATATATAAGTATCTATGAGTAAAGCTGTGGATACATCACTGAAAATTCACCATAAATCTTGAGACAACTTTAAAGACAAATTTCTTTCCAACTATTTGATAATGATTTCCTTTATTCGGGCACGTTAATGTTCAAGCAATGATGATTAATATCCCATCAATATTATATATTATTTGTCACTGTCGCTATCAAATACTTGCCACTGGCAAAATATCCACAAATTTTTGGATGAGGCCAAATGACACCGCATTTCATTTCGTAAAGAAAGAAGTCCCCAAGCAATGTTACGTTTTCCCAAACAGCTGTTATTAGTGGACTACACCACCGACGTGATAGGAGAAGCGGCGTTTGGTGTAAAGAGCGAAGCGACGAGGACTGGGGACAGCGTAATGAGGCGCATCACCAGAGAACTTATGAGTTTCAACCTCTACAGAGGACTGTGTTGGTCCAGTATATTCTTTTTTCCTGAGCTGGTCGATATTTTTAGGTGAGTCATCGCAGAATCCAAAGTATAAGCTCACATTAGGTGCTACAGGTAAAACCATACATCAAAATTGTCAGGCTTATTACTGCCCGTAAGGAGTTTGTTTTTGGGACTAGGCCTCCACTTTGTCGGCCGTTTCCACAAACAGGCTACTTCCAAACGGTAAGTCAGGATAACTATTCAACATTTGAATCAACTTTTTATGTCCAGATTCAAGTTCTTCCCTAACGGATCAATTAGTTCTTTAAGAAAAATATTCCGGACGGTCATTGAACAAAGAGGCGGGTATGACACGAACGTTAAGGAAGGCAAGGACCTGCTGGATGCACTGGTGAGGATAAAGCAAGAAGCCCTTCTGGAAAAGGAAGGTAATCTGCTATAATTTATAATCGTGCTTCTTGTGCTCTTTTATGAATTGACTGATAATAATCATATCACGCCATTGGTAATACTTAAGAAGGTACGTTGTTATCTTAAAATTAGGTACCTATCTATAAGTGAAATGCAGTTTCAAATGTTAAAATGTTTATTAACCAAAAAAAAGAGATCTACAGGTATTCTTTACATTGCGGTTACAATTTTAATAATAATATTGATAATATAAATAAACCTTTTACCAGGGCCCCAAGTCTGCTAACACAATCGATTCATAATAAAACAGCAACCGCATAGTAACTGTCACTTTTGATAGATAGCCCATGAAATATCCGTCAAAAGTGACAGTTACTATGCCGTTGCTGTATGTTTATGAATCGATTGTGTTAGCAGACTTGGGGCCCAGGCCTGTCTCGCAGGAAGTTTTTATTTAATCATAGATATTAACCTGGATGTTGTTTAATGGCGATAACAATTGCTAGTTCTTATAAGTTTCCCCTTATATAACGCAGGTGATATGAGGGATTTTTGGAAATTTGACCTCTAAGGGAGTCAAACGATGGTCCAAGTTTGCCTAAATGATTTTTTTAAGCTACAGTCCTACTAGCTACAGCTACGTGGCTTGTATTTAAATAAGTTCTTCGCTCAACAGATATAAGTGAGAATATGTTGCTAGCGCAGGCGGCCGTGTTTCTGCTCGGAGGCTTCGACACCTCCGGCATGACCTTGACATGGTGTTTCTACGAGTTGGCGTGGAATCCTCATGTTCAGGTAGCTTTATTATGCTTCTCACAATACTTGCAGTGTTATCGAAACGCTTACTTAAACGACCACTAGATGGCGCTAGCAAAATGAATAGCACTCCTGTCACTTTAATGCACAAGTCAAAACAATAGACTATTAGTTCTGTGTAAGACCATAGAGCAACTGTATTGTTCTGTCTGATATTAAAAAGTGCGCACAAAAAAAGGAAATTACTTATGTGTTTTTACGACTCAAGCGTAATTATTGATATCATGGATGTTGCATATCTAAAAAAAAAATACATTTGGGCTCCAAAACATATTTCATATCAAGCATGTTGATTAGGCCTCGTCTACGGATTAGGCCTGCCTAGAATCTCCCATGTGTGATATTTAAAAATACATTCCACTTGACGTTGGTAAAATACCTACCCAAAAGTGGGTGAGGCCATTTTCTAACAAAAAAAAACTCTTGTGCGCAGTACTCTGACATTTGATAAGTTATAGAACATCTATAAATTTGCGGGTTGATATACGTCCGTTTATTATAGGTCATATTTTAATTTCGATATGATTGTTTCAGGAGAGACTCTACCAAGAAATCTTGAAAGCGAAAGAGAGTATTGGCAACAAACATTTTGACACGACAATTTTAGCCGACTTGACGTATCTCGATTGCGTTATTAATGGTAAGCACTTATTAGTTGCTTCCAAACTAACCAACGCTAGTAGCGACCTCTTCAACCTAGCCACAAGCTACACAGATGGCGCTACAGACGACATTCAGAACGATAAACAATTCTACATACAATCCTGAAACGCGCTATTAGAGTTTTCGGAGCACGTAACATATATACAAGATCCCGACATTAACCGTCGGGGCATAGCGGCGGGGAAAAAAAACCCTGCTTTCATAAACGCACCCGTGTATATGAAAAGACCCATGACATGACATATCAGTGAAATACAAAGATCGCCGGGTTCCGAACCCCCCCAGGTTTGAATCATGGTAGTGCCAATCATTCAGTCGCTTGCCTTGCCCGCTTTCTGTAAGCCGAAAGCAGGGTCAATACAAACTGCGCTAATAGGGCAGTGTATCATAAAATTAAGTCAAAATATCATCTAAATCTAAATCTAAATGATATCTAAAACTGATTACTCAACTACTCAATCGTATTTGTAACCGACGAAAAAGAATGACGTACTGAATTTGACAAGTAAGTATGTTTTTTAACCGACTACAAAAAGAAGGAGGTTCTCAATTCGGTTGAATTTTGTTTTTATGTGTGTTACCTCGTCGTTTTCTTCATCTGGCATCTGCATCTGGAGGCGGGGAGACGTTCGGGATGTATTTCCTCATTCCATTCATGGGTCATCGGGGTGTCATTATGTGAGCTGGAGTTCATCATGGACAGGATCTTTGGGTTGTTACCTCAGATCTACGTCATTTATGAACCGATTTGGATTTTTTTTTATTATTTTTACAACAGAAACTCTGAGGAAATACCCCACAATGGGTTGGCTGGATCGCATAGCGTCAAAAGACTACCAAATCGACGAGCACCTGACCATCTCGGCGGGTACCGTGGTGTATTTGAACGCATTAGGGATCCAGATGGATCCTCAATATTTCCCGGTGCCGCATGTCTTCGATCCTGACAGGTTTTTACCGGAGAATGAGAGGAATATCAAGCCGTATACGTTCATGCCGTTTGGCGAAGGACCTAGAGGATGTATTGGTAAATATTCTTATGTTGTTTTTTTTTTCGTTTTGGAATTTGTTGGTTTCACCTGGGACTGAAGCCTAACAAATTAAATCCCCAAATGGCTGGACCGATTTTGACGGGACTATCACTGGCCAGATACCTGATGTAACAAGGAGTAACTTGACTACTTTTATTTTAGAAAAACTTTTTTGTTAAATACCACGCGGACGAAGTCGCGGGTAACGGCTAAGTGACCTAATAATCCATTTTATTTCAGGTAAACGCTTCGCCTATCAAACAATGCGTTCAGCTCTCGCTTCCGTGATCATGAGCTTTGAGCTCCGAGCTCTACCAGACTCTATCAAACCCAACGACTGTCATGTAGAGAAGAACGGGCTATTACTGAGTCCAGACGAAAATCTGCACGTACAGTTCATACCTAGAGCTGTTTAATTTTAAAGAATAGATTTTGGCTCTATTATTATATCTCTATTATTATTGGCAGGCAGATGTACATGAGGCGTATTATTATCTCTAGTTTCTAGGAATTGATTTCCCAGTATCTCTATATCTCTCTCTATCCCAGTATACTCATAATCACCTGTATAATATTAAGTACATAAGTGTACGCTAAATAGTACTTTGTCTCTGTCTGGTTTTATAATTTAACCGACAACGCTTGAAAAGAATATAGTTTATTTATTTGGTATAAGTAGGTATGCGTTATTGTTCTTAATACGCTTTCAGTACTGGATTTGTTTTGGCCCTCGGCCATACTACACTACAGACTAGGTACCATCAGGTACTATTAAAGTTAGGTATAACTTATTGCCACGGTGAAGGAAAACATCGTGAGTAAACCTGCTTGTCTGAGAGAACCCCTCGAAAGATGTGTGAAGTCCGCCAATTCGCACTGGGCCAGCGTGGTGGACTATGGCCTAATCCCCCTCGCATTGAGGGGAGGCCCGTGCCCAGCAGTGTGACATTAAAAGGGCTGGAATTATTATAACTTAATGAGGGTGGAATAAAAAATATAGTGTTTTTTATCGTGTCTCATATAAAAAAATAAACAAGATAAAATTTGTAAAATTAGTTTTATTACTATGTGCAGTTTTCGCTTAAATATACGAAATCAATATGTAAATCTACGAGGGGGAAGCGCAAGGTCAGGGCGCGAAATTCAAAATGTCAATGTTTTTTATTTCTTTACGAAAAATTTGGACATCTTAGAAAAAAAATCGATATCTTAAAAAAAATAATTGAAAAAATCTAAAATACCTAAACCGATACAATACCATAAGGTTTGTAAAAATCGCTACTTTTACTATCTTTATGGTGTTGTATCGCTTTAGGTATTTTTTTAAGCAAACTTAATCGCAAAACACTAAATTACATCGTAAATATGTCCAAATTTTTCGTACAAAAAATAAAAACCATTGATATGTTGAATTTCGGGCCCTGACTTTGAGCTTCCACCTTAATGGTTTACAAGAATAAAAAAATATTCTGATTCTGGATATTCATGACATTTAAAAGGTTTTGCTTTATGAGTGGGTACCAACCTAAATTATGTACGTGCGAGCTGGTTTTTTTGATAAGTTACTATTCCTAAATCTGGGTCACAGATTGTTCCAAAACTGGGATAAAGGTACTTAGTGTGATGGGTTATAAAAACAAATTTACAGATAAAAATGGATTATATTCTACGACCGGTACTTATTCATCTAGCCGGACCATTCCCTACCTACGCACATGCCTATGAGGCCATTATAATAAGGCTGAAATTGCCTAGTCATGACTAAAAAAAATATCCGCTAAAAAACTTTCGAAGTAATGCTAGCCAAGTTGGTAGAACGCTTGCTCCGGTAACGAGGATCGCATGTTCAAACCCCAGCTCGCACCGCTGCGATTTCTGGATTTCAAGTCTAGATGTCATTGTCAACCATGATTATCACTTGGTAAACGGTGAAGGAAAACGTCGTAAGGAAAGCGGAATGTTTGAGGGGCCCCTCGAAAGACGTGTGAAGTCCGCCAACCCGCACTGGGCCAGCTTGGCGGACTATAGACTTCGCATTAATGGGAGGATCGTGCCCACCAGTGGGAATTAAAAAAGGGCTGCTATTATTATTATTATATACTAGCTGTTACCCGCGACTTCGTCCGCATGGTATTTAACAAAAAAAAGTCTAAAATAAAAGTAGCCTAAGTTACTCCTTGTTACATCTATCTACCAGTGAAAGTCCCGTCAAAATCGGTTCAGCCATTTCAGAGATTAGCCGGAACAAACAGACAGACAGACAGACCAAAAATGTTCTTTTGGTATATGTACCGTGTTTACATCCAAATGCACTTAGTAAAAAGCGGTTATTTTAATATTACAAACAGGCACTCCTTATTTATTTGTAGATATAAGAATCAGAAAATTATCGGTTATAGTATTTACTTAGTCGAGTTTAATCTGATAGCGAATAAGTTCTACTGCTCACTCGATCACGATACTTATTTAACTTCGCTAACTCACAATCAAACAAACTCGACGGCCATAATCGAATTATTGTAAGAAATCGAATAACTTAATTGTCCGTTCGATCCGGCCCACCGCTGCAACTTTTATTAACGAGAAAACTTTGTTCGCCCTGCGTTGTGTTGGCCGAATTCTCGATCGCTCAGCAATTTGTTATTAGTAACGGTTATCTATACATACACATAAATAAAATTGGAGTGTCTGTTTGTAATATTAAAATAACCGCTTTTTATTAAATGCATTTGGATGTATACACGGTACCTATACGAAAACAACCTTTTTTTAAATTTTTGTCTGTCTGTCTGTTTGTTCCGGGTAATCTCTGAAATGGCTGGACCGATTTTGACGGGAATTTCACTGGCAGATAGCTGATGTAACAAGGAGTAACTTAGGCTACTTTTATTTTCGAAAAAAATAGGATCTCTCGAAAAAATGTAAAAAAAAAATTTTGCAGCGCTGCGCCTGATTAAGTTCGATAGCAACAACCTGCAATGCGTCCCGCGGGATCAAAACGTGCGAGCAGGCTGTTGCCAACGGTTGAGTATTTGTTAAATACCACGCGGACGAAGTCGCGGGCAACAGCTAATTTATTTCTATGGAATATACATAGTATTAAGTATATATTTCCAATATTTACGCAATATAAATGTTGTTGTTGTAGTTAATAAAACTAATTTTACAAATTTTATCGCTTTAATTTTATTATGTACAGGCACTACGGTTCCCGCAAAAGAACGCCGATTCAGACAAAGGGTGATTCGTGCGACCATTGAAATTAAAAACAAACATAGATGATTGGGTGCTACCACCGACTTGGGATCGAGTAATAATCATAATTAAATCCAAAACCAAGAGCGCCATTACCAGACCTCAAGACACTGTGAGCACTTTCTGCGTAGATCGGACCGCAAACAACATAATCTGACTCGGGAACATTTATTCTCAAGAACATTCATGCTCATGACACAAAATTAGCTTCTAGCAGGATTTGAATCCGGGAGCTTCGGCACAGAAAGCAGTGCGACTACCAACTGCGCCAATCGGGTCATCGATTATTTTATACTAGCCATTACCCGTGTTTCGCCCGCGAAATAAAAAATTTGGCTTCGCTGATTACCCGAAACGACATAAAGTACCCTTTAAATTTGAGTTACCCTTGAGTGTTACTGTATAAGATTTATCCCCATCAATTTTCATAGACAGTATCGCAGGATCGCATGGAAGTCAACGTTCAAAAGTCTCATACAAAAAATGTATGAAACACCGTTCGTTCCACAAACATAAAGGCTTCGTGAAATATAAATTTTGTCGAGTTTCACTTATCTCAAAACAAAGTTTGGTAACATCAAACGAACGTACGCTCGAGTTTTGTTCAGATAATTTTAATGGGATGAACATTTTCGACACGGCTCTCATTGTGAGGATTGATTAAAAATAATTTAACTTTTGGATAGGTAGTGGAAATGTATTTCGAATGATTACCGTTGAGTTACCTATCGTAACTTAAGCTCTTAGTTCATGTTCATGTTCACTTTTAAGATGTAATCTACTTAAGGTAACAAACAAAAAATATATAAGTTGGTAAGTAATTACAGTATAAAATTATTGAACAAAAAACTAGTGGTGCCCAAAGTCTTGGTACCAAGAACAAAACGTAAGTTTCGTAGTTTTAATTAATTACCTGTAAGTCTCTTGCGCATCGGTCTTGTCCTAGCGAAAACACAAAACCATTCCCAACCAAACAAAATGGTTTATTTATATACCACTAGTGCAAGATATTTCGTAAGCTAACCTGTGTCAGTCGTAGTCTTTTAAAACCTGTCAGTTTTTAAATCGTAAATACCTCGAACGTTTAGTAACTTTGTATATCGAAGTATATACAATAACTCAATCAATGTAATGAAGGGCCGAGCCCGCCGCAACTTCACTTGCAAAATCAATTTGTCCATAAACTTTGTGTCGCGAGGGCTGCCCCAAGTATTGCGCCAATTAATTAACCGAATATCTATTTAATTATAATATTAATACCAATCTTTAATATTTGTTAATCTATACATATAAATAAATGGAGTGTCTGTTTGTAATATTAAAATAACCGCTTTTTACTAAGTGCATTTGGATGTATACACGTTACCTATACCGAAACAACATTTTTTACAATTTTTGTCTGTCTGTCCGTCTGTCTGTCTGTCTGTCTGTCTGTCTGTCTGTCTGTCTGTCTGTCTGTCTGTCTGTCTGTCTGTCTGTCTGTCTGTCTGTCTGTCTGTCTGTCCGTCTGTCCGTCCGTCCGTCCGTCCGTCTGTCTGTCTGTCTGTCTGTCTGTCTGTCTGTCTGTCTGTCTGTCTGTCTGTCTGTCTGTCCGTCTATCTGTCTGTCTGTCTGTCTGTCTGTCTGTCTGTCTGTCTGTCTGTCTGTCTTTTTGTTCCAGCTAATCTCTGAAATAGTTGGACCGATTTTGACGGGAATTTCACTGGCAGATAGCTGATGTAACAAGGAGTAACTTAGGCTACTTTTATTTTAGAAAAAAAAATAGGATCTCTCAAAAAAAAATTAAAACCAATGTTGCAGCGCTGCGCCTGAATAAGTTTTGATAGCAACAATGCGTCCCGCGGGATGTTGCCAACGGTTGTGTCTTTGTTAAATACCACGCGGACGAAGTCGCGGGCAACAGCTAGTTATTGAATAAATACATTAGTTCCATATTTTTAGTATTGTTATAAGGAATGGTTGGTTATGTTGAGATATGATTTGAACTCAAAAGGCCGATCGAAATACTATTTATTGGACATGAATGATTAGTATCATTATAGTTTTGTACGGACCAATTTAGAGAGAAACAAAACGCTATCAAAGACAATCATAGAGTGTAAAACTACGTTCGGATATCATTACATCAATCGGATACATAATCATACAATAACAGATTCAACTTTTATCAAATATATTTTAAAGGTAACTTTTAATCTCGTCGTAGGCCAGCAAGCGGTACACAGTCTCATGAACTATTTGTTTTTAAGTAGATATTCTTTATTATAGATCATCGCGTAGCTACGAAACTTTGAATTACAACCTTAATTACTTAATAAAAAAGTTTCGCGTAAGAAAAAGGGACAGTAATCTAGAAAAAAGTCAAAGGGTCATTGGTATAATTCAATGAAGTTAATGAGGACCGGCCTCCGGCGCGTGCTCACTTGCAACATCAATTCGTAGTCAAACTTGACCGTGGGACATATTTTTTTAAAGGGTTTATTTTAATAAGCAGAAAAAAGGCGTTTTTTTTTATAAAAGTGCCACGCTGGCAACACGCGCCTACAACAATCTTAAAAAATATTTTACAGCGTAATTTGGAACAGGTAACAGGTGTTTTCCTGTGTGCCTTCCAGCTACTTTTCTTGAGCTTATTTGTCATCATAATATTACAATTAATAAAAAAAAATAGCTTCCAAAATCCTAGTTTGGAACAAAATGTATTTTGAAAAATCAACATATCCAATTTCAGACTTCACGTAATAATTTGAAATGCACTAAAGTACCGCAGGTCCGTACTCTCTCTGAATCAATAAAGAATACCTATAGACAAAACATTAACAAAAAATCTGCTCTCGGCACTAAGATTGGGGCAGAGGTCAGTAACGCCCGCGCATCGCCGCGCTAGCTGAGAGTGGATATGGCCGTATGTTGCTTCGCTCTGTAGAGAATCACTCTTTACCCATGTGCTCCAAGCTCTTATGGAGTTAGCAGCCGTGTTAAAAAGTCTGTATACAATGTAAAGGCGTCGACAGCCCTGGTTCAGCCGGGCACTAAATGAGGTGTCACCAGGGCATCAAGACTAAGTTTCAGATCTTATACAAGAGTTGGCGCCGAGGGAGACACTTCCCTAACTCGTGTCAGTGGTCACTGCCTATCGCCAGATGCTGGATAATAAATTAAAGTTAACGGAGAAATGAGCATAGATTATAGTTTTTGTTATATTCGACTGTATTTATTGTAACAAAAGGTTGACATTATATTGATTGGACCTATTAAAATATTTGTCATGTACATGGTTCACATATGTGGCGAGGACTTTGCTGAAAATAGGGATAAGATCCCTATTTAACAGACTCAAAAAATAGGAGGATGTTTTCAATTCAAAGGTTGGGTATAGGTCAAATGGTACGGTACTTGTAACCGTTAAAATCGGTCATCGATTTGTAGCTGCGTGTGTACTCCAGTAAGTATTGTACAAATTCTAGTCACCGCGAAATGTATTATCAGAAAAAGAAAACTTTATACCCAGTAGCTAGACAGTCCACAGTGGGCTATTGGGTCACCGGATAATTCAAAAACTTGGTCAACCCCTCGTCTGACAAAGCTTCATCGAACGAAACTTTTAATGTATACTTTTTCCAATCTTCTCAACCGTGCCCGATACATTTATGTGCGGAGTTTCGGGTCCAGTATTGAAATAGGTATCCTTGGATGTCGGTGGCATGGGTATGAAAATACATTTCCTGTGTAGCGCCTGAAAAAATCTCAATTCTGTACAACATTAAAAGGTTTTCCAAATACTAGGTTTTGGAAACCTTATAAAGTACTTTCTACTTATAAAATGTGTATGGATTATTATATTATAATACAAATAGTATCTGCGACTTCGTAAACGTGTAATTTGGTACTTTTAATATCCCAGTAGACTCCCTTCATCTATCAGGATGAACAATTTTTTGTACATATTTCAGTTAAATACATACACTGTAGTGTATGTATTTCCAAAAGTACATACACTACAGTCACGGCCTAGTAACAGACTTATTATATGTAGATCTAAATAGTTAAGACCAGCTGCTAAAGTCTGCTTAGCCGGTCCTACATTGTTCTCACATACCCATAACAATGCACTGCTCAAAAATGTAAAAGATCTTTTTAAAATGAGCAACCATGGAGTTTCTTGCCCGTTCTTCTTCATAGGAACGGCATTCTGAACGAGTGATACAGTAGTAGTTTAACATTTTGTAACTTTTGACGATTCATAAGTACTGTACCTAATGGTTTACGTGAATAAAAAATATTCTTATTCTGATAGGGTTTAATTTGGGTATGCGGACACCGTATCGAAACAAACGTAGATCAGTACATGAAGCATGCGTCGTCTATTCCTTTCACACCTCAGATTTCACAAATAAGTGTCATAGTGACAGCATGTTTTCTCGATAACGATACGATTAAGGAGTTCCTGCTCCCTACTGTTTTTTCTACTCTATCCCGCCTAAATGAGCTTCGTAGCTATTATCTAGATTGTTATTTTTTTCCTCTCGCTCGAAACAAAATTAGACCGCGGAGAATAAGTATAAGTAAGGCCTGGAGAATCAGTATCAGTAAGGCCTTAAGATAGGCCGAATATTGAGCTGATGTCTAATTGGATAAACAACAGATTCGCCCCACTGGGCTCAGCGGCCTCATCCTAAAATCTTCATTCGTCTCATAATTAAATTTCCACGAATTGCTTTTCAATATCTTACAGGTTAGAAATTGAGACTTAAAGTAACTATTCTAAGGTATTTTGTGCTTTATACGCTGTTACTAAATTTAACTAGATTTAGTAGCTACTATAATTAACAAGGGTAATCTAAATCGTATCATTATATATACATATAATCCCACTATATACTTATCCTATACTAATATTATAAATGTGAAAGTTTGGATGGGTGGATGTTTGTTACTCATTCACGCCGGAACGGCTGGACGGATCTGGATGAAATTTGGCACAGAGATAGATTGTTGTCTGGAATAGCACATAGGCTTTTTATCCCGGTAAAAAGGACATAGTTTTTAATCGTGGGTAACACCGCGGGGCGCAGCTAATAGGTACATGTATTCAATTACACGGACTTCGTGTAACGTTACTCAATTTCCTTCAATGGACTCTTAAATAGAAACAGTTGGGGTCAGCGCTGAAAATACACTTCATTTGACATTAACAATTCAAGCCGATCGATCCCTTTGTTGGCTTGTATCACACAATTGGATACAAATTCTTGATGTTTCTTCAAAGGTATCGTCTGATTTATGTTTTATCTTTATTACGATATACAATATTTTATGTAGTAATTTTGTTATTAATCGATTTCAAAAAGGCGGACGTTCTCAATTCGGTTGTACTTTTTTTTTATAATATTGCCACAGAACACACCAACTATACGGTACAACACTAAGCAACGCTTGTATGGGTACCGTACAATAGACTGAGGGCGAACTCAGTATATAATACTTATATAGATATTAAACATCCATGACACGGTTCCAAATTTGTGCTCATCTCAAAAAGATTATGAAATAAAGAAATAAGTAAATGGTCATTCTGAGGCGGCACGAAGTTCGCCAGGAGAAATAGTTTTCAATTAAATACTACAACGCCATAGAACTATAATAAAACTTTAACCTACTAATAACTATAGTTCTACCTATTATATTATTCACAAAGTTAAATAGTACTTAGTAGGATGTCCGTGACATCACTAAACGGCTTCCACGGAAGACCAGCGCTGGTTGTTTGCACAACTAGCATACGCTGAGTGGAAGCAGATTTGTGACAAACATTTGAAAGTCTGCCTAAAGTGATGCACAAATATAAGTTAAATTATATGTAGTGTTGTTCAAATGTATTTGTCATAATTTTTTTTTTTTCCAATGAAGTTATATCCCAAAGCAAAATATCACAAAATCCAAAACAAGAACGCTATTTGGAAGATTGAAAAGAGGAAAGATTTGTTCACGTGTAAACTAACAGACGGGAAGGTAAAAGGGTCGGCGATTGGCAGACAGATATTTAATTGTCGGCTTCGGGCAGTTGGAAAACGTCGTTGGGTCTCTCTGAGGGAAAAAGGTAGGTTTATATTTACCAACCTTTACTTATCTTTGTTTGAAAGGCACGTAGGTACTAATATATCTTTAAGAATAGGAATACTACTCTCGATACCTCTTCGCCAGTTATATATAACCTATAGTAGGCCCATATATAGGTATTTACGTAGTATAGGTATTTCTATAATATCAGAATCAGAATATTTTTTTAGTACGGTACTTATGAATCGTCAAAATTGTCACTAAATTGTAACATCTTTACCAACCCGTTCGGAATGCCGTTCCTATGGAGTAGAACGGGCAAGAAACTCCATGGTTGCTTTAATTTAAAAAAAAAAAAAAATTGAGCAGTACATTGTTATGGGTATGTAAGAATAGCGTTGGAATAGTCTTTCAAATTAAAATTAGCAGAATTGAGTCACTACCAATGGCGCTAATCAATCGCTTTACCGTAGCCATTGCTATTACACTTCTCTAATATGTTTCCACGTATAAGAAACGGCTAAATCCGGTCTCGTAAGCCGCTTTCCGAACAAGGATTACTTCCATTCACGAAGGTATACCTGACAAAATACTTTTCATACTCTACCTGGCATATTAATAAAAGCTGTGGCCCATGAAAGAGTGTCTGGTGAGGAAAACAAGGTACTTACGAGTAATCTGTTATTGATTAGTAATACGAAATATTGAATGGTCATACATTACTGAGGACTAAGGCTGATTACTTTCTCTATAGAAGTGAGGAAGTAATGTAAAGTAAGGTAAAGTAAAGTGAAGTAGCGTGAAGTAAAGTGAAGTAAAGTAAAGTAAATTAGTCTTTTTTTTTTTTTTTTTATTGCAGTATAGGCAAGTATTTGATCTCGATCTCACCTGATGTTAAGTGACGATGAGATCTACGATGTAGCATACTTGCCTAGAAGGTACCTGTTCACTCTCGACTTAAAAAAATTACGTGAGTTCAAACTCAAGTAATTTTTTCCTTGAGCTTAGACATTTGAAATGTTAGGTTAAGTTGCGGTTCCATAATATGTGGTGCCTGTATCTTGAAAACCTGATTAGTTTGAACATTATTATATTCCTATATATAAAATAAAGCGTACGTATTAAATAAAGAAACCAGAAACGAGAAGGAAGGCTGATGAGGTTTACTTAAAAAACCAGCGGCCTTACCATGGGCTATTGAGTCACACTTTCTGCATTAAAATTTACAGTCCAACCGGCTAACCATGGGCTATTGAGTCACACTTTCTGCATTAAAATTTACAGTCCAACTGGCTTACCATGGGCTATTGAGTCACACTTTCTGCATTAAAATTTACAGTCCAACCGGCTTACCATGGGCTATTGAGCCACACCTACGACCTGACTAACAGATTAGCGCAGTTGGTAGTGACTCTGCCTTCTGCGCCGAGGGTCCCGGGTTCGAATCCTGGTAGGCACAAGCTTTATGTGATGATCATGAATATTTGTTCTCGAGTCATGGATGTTTAATATCTATATCAGTATTATATACTGAGTTCGCTCTTAGTCCATTGCACGGTGCCCATAGTACAAGCGTTGCTTAGTGTGGGATCGTATAGTTGGTGTGTTAGTCAGGAGATATTTATTTATTGTTTACTTTCTACATTAAAATTTGACATTTTAGAACTAGGTGCCTACTTCATGATCACATAAGACTACGTTTCAATGGTTTCACGTAGGTAACAGATACAGTACAACAGTATCAGTGAGCGGCTCAGTGAACGGCTAATCGCCTTTGGGCAACGTCTTTGTGTGTTCAAGACCTGTAAGGTTAGCTATGTTAGCTGTCTACAGTTAGAAAACTAGGTTTACCAGCGGCTCCATGCGCGTTGGCTTTGAGGACACAAGGCAATAAAAAAAAGAGAATGACATTATATATCGTAACGGTAGACTGTAGCGACCACGTAGCGACCTCCTCAAGAGACGCATTCAGAACAATAGACAATTCTCAATACAATCCTGAATCGCGCTATGAGAGTTTGCGGAGCACGTAACATATATACAAGATCCCGAAATTAACCGTCGGGGCATAGCGGTCGCCCCGCCAGGAATATCACCCGCCAGGCTAAAACATCTTTCCGCCAAAGGGATGTTATTGAAAATACGGTAAATCTATTAGGCCTCAAGTCTGCAACACTGGGTAGAACGCATCTTGAGGGTGTTATAATGTACTCCATCCTATAACAGGAAACACAAAAGGAATGGCTGTATATACAAAATTCAATGGGCCATCAATAGTCTTTCGATCGCGGTAAATAAACAATTCTTTCTCTCAACAAAGGGACCCATTTTTTTTCCAGAAATTACATTCTCTTCGATTTCCGTCAGTGCCTTGAGTACCGGCCGTTATGCAGGGTATTTTAATTATATTATTTCTCTTTTTTCAACCCTTTGTTTGAATGCTTTTGATTCAATTTTGTTTGGAGTGTCAATATGAAAACCGCAGGAGTTTTCTTGAAGTTGTGAATTCAAATAAATAATATTTATGCAATAAGTGTTGGGTAATTAGTTAATTAAAATAGCAATCCTGTTTATTATAATAATATTATCGCCAGACGAACACACTAGCTATATGGTCCCATACTAATCAATGCTTGTATTATGGGTACCTATCGTACAATGGACTGGAGGCGAACTCAATATATAGTAGCCATGACTCAGTCACAAACATTAATGCTTTACATACAAAGTTTGTCCCTACTAGGATTCGAACCCGGGACCCTCAACACATAAAGCGGGGTCACTACCAACTGCGCTAACCAGGTCGGTAGCGCACGCAATTATTATTATTTTAAGGTGAATGCTCAGGGTCGGTTGCCGCACATTTTCGATAGATGGTCCTGTTTTTCTGCAACTAGTTACACGAACATCGAGCATCTATGAGACTTGATGTTGCAAATTGCGAGCACTACTACGACATTGCATTGAAATATCCAAAAAAACATTAACCTGAAATCATTTATAATGGATGAGATACCATGGCTTCTAAAATCCTTGTATAAATAGGCACTCACACATAGACAAATACACGTCTTTTTTGTGCCGCTAGAGCGCAGCACTTGTTAAAAGTCTCGCATACTAAAAGTTGTCTTTTTATGCCACCAGGTAGAGCGATCATAAAAAAACTTATTTATCGGTTGTAAAATAATAGAAATACTTTTACGAGCTTTGCAATATTAAAAGTTTCAGAAATAAAAGATAGAAAAGAAAAATGTATACTTTCATGTTCGTAAATATAATGTTTATTGTATAGATCTTATAAATATAGCAAGGTTTGCATGATAACTGTAAAAGTATTACGCTTTACAATATACCAGATCAACAACAAGAACAATATTTATTATAATTTACAAGGGAATAAGAAATTTGGCAATGTAGTTCTATACCTAATAAGGGATACAGCTACATTTCCAAATTTCTTTGAAACAATGTTGTTTGTTGTTGGTATTCTAAAATTAGGTAAATATAACATTGTTTCAAATACTAATATTATGATATAGAATCGACTCTATACAATTTACAGTCATCTTGATTCTTGCAACCTCCTGTGCTTCATTCCTCCGCTAAAAAGAAAAAAATAATTGTTTAGTCCAATAATAATTATTACTGTATCCATACTTATTATAAGGTAAATGCTGCTGTGACATGTATAGATTCAATCATTCAATCATCGTTCCAGAGACGGGCCAACATACACCGTCAAACTGCAATGCACCCACATTTCACCGATGGTATTTTGGTACCAATGTAATAAAGGGTGAGCCCATCGCCATTATATCGGGCACACGCCTCCTCAATATGAGGGGCATATAGGCCGTAGGCCCAGTGCAGTTTAGTGAACTTCACACGACTTTTGACAGACATGCAGGTTTCCTCACAAAGTTTGCCTTCATCGTACAGCAAGTGATATTTTTTATGGAAAATAAGATTCGCACATGAAAATCCGGAAATCTCAGTGATGGGAGCCAGGGTTTGAACCTGAACACCTCGTTCCAAGGCGAGCGTTCTGCCAACGAGGCTGTCACTGCTGTACAACTTTGGAATCTATACTAATATAATAGATTCCACTAGATGCGCTGATGTTCTTCACTCTCATAATACGATGGGATGGCAATCCGGTACAATTAGAGAGATCGGGCTGTGTTGTCCGAAGCACAAGCAAGTGATAATCATGAAATTGAACTTGTGTTGTGTAGCCACTTTACAATACGAGTTATGCTCTAAGGTATTTGTTACCAAGTTGTCCCGACTTTCACCAGCGTCACATTCCATCAGTATCTCCATTACAATTCAAATAGCAAACAAAACACAAATTAAAACAAAACTAATCGCAAATCCCACACAATTATTATTTGAATTTTGAAGTAAGTTTTTACATACATAATCAAATACAACATGAAATCGGTCGCAGCCACAGACTAATAAGAGAACAAGTTGTCGCAGCAGAGTAGTGAGTCCATTTTTTTTTATAATTCTGGAATTTGGCATCAGCATACCATAGGCATGCTGCCAATTTGGTCAAGATATAATAAATTAACTTCGTAGACACCCAGAACAAAATAAGTAACACTATCCTATACATTCTAAGAACTTGGTAAGTGCTTACCGACTTTTATATTTATTAAATATCTATACCTCAGATTAACAGAATCCAAAGAGAATAATTTTAAAAAATATAACAGTAGGTAAGCACATACATAATATCTAAGTACAGAATGTATGTGCATCAAAACCAGTTATTTTCGGCCTAGGCACCTATTTATTATGTAGACGAGTACTCGTATCCGAGGTATAAGGTTTTGCGTTCAGAAACGAAAAAAAAAGTAATATCAATATATCTAAAACTAAGTAGGTTTCTAGTTGGTACCAATTTATAGCTACTCTATAATAAATCGGTAAGTAAAAAGAAGAGAAATAGGTGCACATAGGTATGTTTTCTTAGATTTATTCAATTACGAGCTATGTCGCACTTGATTTGTTCAAACGTTCAAGGGGTATCCCATTCATTAGGCTTCCCTATAATTTCGAAAAACCCGTTCATACTAGGTGCCGGGGCTTGCTTTCTTGTATCGCCAATCGTGTTAGGTTAGTTGGTTGGATATATATGTATGTATATATATATATACATACATGCCTTGCTGGTTGGTACCTTCCTATAGCTAGTCAGTAAGTAAGAAGAAGAGATAGGTACACATATAGGTCGCTATGTAGATTTTCTCAGATTGATTCAATATTGAATAATTACTAAAAACCGATGTTACGAAATATGTCGCGCGAGTCGCTGTCGATGTATTCTAACATTTTTTCTAGTCACAGCTGGCTGTGCTACTGATATATATATATATATATATATATATATATATATATATATATATGTATATCTATACTAATATTATAAATGTGAAAGTTTGGATGGATGGATGGATGAATAGATGGATGGATGTTTGTTACTCTTTCACGCCCGAACGGCTGAACGGATCTGGATGAAATTTGGCACAGAGATAGATTACAGTCTGGAATAACACATAGGCTACTATTTATCCCGGTAAAATGTATGGTTCCCGTGGGATAGATGTTTTAATTTTTCATACTTTTTATCGCGGGTAACACCGCCGGGCGCATCTAGTATATATAGATATATATATATATATATAGATATAATTTATATCTATATATATATATATATATATATATATATATATATATATATCAGTAGCACACCCGGCAGTGCCTAAAAAAATGTTTGATAAATTGATCAATAAATCGACAAAGACTCGCGCGACATATTTCGTAACACGACATCATCTAGCTATGGCCTTGGAAGGTGTACATACTACCTATATATATTTTCGTTATATTACTACCACACCATGTTGGAGTAACACGGCCGAGCTGTGTGTTTTGGAAATCTAATATTCACTTACAGAAACAATATCAATCATTCAAAAAGACAAGCCCACCGGCAAGATTTGAACTTGCTATAGTACACGTTTGCATCAACCGTGTAGAACATTAGGCTACGTAGACCACTAGTCAAGACGACGAATATTTTGATAGGTTTCAATGATATTTACAACCAATTGAAACATGACATATTCATTCATTCATTGATTATTTAAAAAAATAAATACATGCCTTATGTAGGTATGTAGGTTATTTTATTATAATAACCCGAAAAAATATGTTTTGGGTGCAGACAAATCCTAAAAACTTGGATTACAGGAAATAGGGATACATGACGATCTGCACACACAGATAATAACACACCCCAAGTGGCTCAAGTGAAAAACGTAGGTACATGCGATTGTTCGTAGGTTCGATGGACGAACGAAATTTATATGTATTTTTTATTTTTAATTTTTTATTATGAATCTTTATACTTATTTATAGAAAATTTATATCTCTCTATATATTATAATGTTATGTCTTTATGTATTATAAGTAAAAACTCCTGCTGCCATCTGTCGCCGTAAATACTGAAAGACAAAGAATCGGATGCTTTATTAGTTACGGGTTAATTTGGACAGAGGCGCTTTTATTCACGCACACAAGCCTAAAATTTAATATCGTTTTATGATGTTATTACTATAAGATTTTGCCTGATATTTCATTCTGCGAGCTCTTTAATTTATAGAGAATTGATAACAATGCTTGTACAACTAAAAAACTGTATGTGTATCGAGTATTACAATGTTGAAATTTGTATGGGAATGCGACTGATCGCTTCCACCTTAATGTTCTTAATTAAACTCTAGGTAGCGTGCATATCAAAGGAAATTTATTCTTATCCATTTGAATTAAGTACTTGGTAGTAACATGTAGGTTACATTTTGAAAGATAATAATGTATATTTCACGCACTGACCTTATGCTAACATTTTCACACCTACCTTACTACATGAAAAATAAAAAAAAAAACAATTCTAATTATATTGATTTGTTATATTTACGCGAATACTACACATTCAACTAAAACTAATTTTACCATTCACAGATCCTCGCAAAAGAATACCGATTCCTACCGAGGACGATACGTGAAGCTATTGAAATTAAAATCTCATCCAAATTTCAATAGGGAAGATGGCTGGGTACTACCACCGACTTGGGATCCAGTAATTAATATAATTAAATCCAAAGCCAAACGCACCATTGCAAGACCTCATGACATTGTGAGCACTTTCTGCGTAAATTGGACCGTAAACAACAACTAAATATGACAGTAGCCCAGTTCAAACTATGACACTAGGACATCAAACACCACAGTCCCCCCGTGACCATGGTTGCTGAAAACAGCCGAAACGTCGGGAACGTAAAAAACATAAAAATAAACATAAAATAAACGCGATATAATTCGTAAAATTTGTTTTGTTTAAATTCGAATTATGCTTGTGGATTCGTACAGCTTGGTAAAACTTTACAGCGCAAACTGTATAACTTAACATTGTAAACTACTTTATAAGTACCTACTGTTAAGTTAATAAGTACTTCGTTGCAAAATGTGAATGTCGCTGAAGCCAAAAGTGCTATTACTCTTAAACTATTTTAGAGTACGAAGTTTTATCAGTAGTACTTTAAAAGTTTTATATCGAAGTAATTTTAGGGTGGCTTGCTAGATTTAGTAATACTTTATTATAGTACTAATGGACTACCTTGTCATGTACTTTGACATCCTAGGTACATTAAAAATAAATAGGTATCGTATTTTTTTAAAGGAATTCTCGATTTAGTTGTAGCTTTATAAAATAACAATACTTAGATAAATATGCAATCCTCCTAATTTAGAACGACCGATTGCCGTACAATTTATCGGGTTACATCCGATTATTAAGATAGAATCGGAGGGTGTGCAGCCTATCTAAACACACACTTGACGGATTATTTCAATCGACTGAATACAAAATACCCTCAGTAACATTCATTATAGTTATTGTATTAATGTCTCGAATACAATTTTCAAGCAATTTTTGTGAAAAATCCAATCTATTACGTGACTTGTTAAATTTATTCTAAACATATAATAAACATGTAAAAAAATGATCGCTGTCTGTACATAGAAGTATATCTTCTTAGAAAAACTATTATTGGGGGCCTTCATGAACGCAATAGAACACAAAACGATGGTTGTTAGGACGAATGTCTGCTTGTCTGTGCGTTTGTGTGCCCTAATCTCAGAAACGGAGTAACCCATGTACTTATTGATGTCAGCTTCACTGAAAATTAAGTATTTTTTATATTTCAATCAGTTCATAATTTAAAAAGTTATATCGATTTCCAGACGTGAACGGAGTCGTAGGCAACAGCTAGTTTGATATAAATTTTAATGCGAACTGATAATAGTCAAGCTACGATTTATACTAAATCACGAATAAACAATATGAACTTAAAATAAATTACAATTCTGTTCTTCCATTTTGTAAACAGTATTATCCGCGATAGATCTTGAAATTATATTTAGGATTTTGGATGTGAAAATCTATGGTTAAGGTGGAAGCTCAGGGTCAGGGCGCGAAATTCAAAATGTCAATGGTTTTTATTTTTTTACGAAAAATTTGGACATCTTTACGATGTAATTTAGTGTTTTGCGATATTAGCATTCTGCATTGGATGTCTCGATGTATTAAGTTTGCTTAAAAAAGTACCTAATCCGATACAATACCATAAGGATTGTAAAAACCGCTACTTTTACTAACTTTATGGTACGTACGTAACGTAATAAAATAAAAACCATTGACATTTTGAATTTCGCGCCCCGACCCTGAGCTTCCCTCTTAACACCAGTAGTGTTTTTTAAATCATAAGAACATCAATAATTTCAATTAGTTATATCCGTCTTTTATTAGTCGCCTGAAAAAACGATGTACCAAAAAAATATTAATTTTGAAAATTTTCTTAAGTTCTAACAGGTCAATTTTCCTGAATAGCTATTACAAGGGGTGCAGTGAGGCTGGGTTGCCAGATAGCAGAGCCCTCGGAGTGCATTAATTGAGCTGCATGGAAGTGGTAAAGCGCGGGCGGCGATTGGTACTAACTTAGATTGATTAGTACTGGATAGGAGACTAATCATTATATTTAGATGCCTTCCATGCGTGGACTCGAGTCGTCGTGTGCGCTTGGCTTGGGGATTCGCGAGCATAGACTCTTGGTTTCAGAGCCGCGTTATGTAATTTTATACTTCAAAATAATGGCAGTATGGTGCTATCAAAGATGACAATCGCTGATGCTGTTTTTGCTCTGAGCTGTTACAGTTTTATCTTGCGATGACGAGAACTGAGTGATTCAAAGGTTTTCTAGAAAAATATCCTATAGCAGTTAAAATGACTATAATTTCAAATCGCGTCATAATAAATTGATTACTTCTAAACAGTATTTTTATCTGCCATGTATGGTTAATTAATTATTGAAGTAAGTCAAGTCGAATTCGACTAGGCAGTCAGAAGAGGATGAAGATCGGAGACATAAAAAAAACATGATAATTATATACTTAACTAGCTCTTACCCGCGACTTCGTCCGCGTTGTATTTAACAAAAAGCGGACGAAGTCGCGGGTAACATCTAGACTAAAATAAAATTAGCCTAATTACTCCTCTTTTACATCAGCAATCTGTCAGTGTAAGTCCCGTCATAATCGGTCCAGCCATTTCAGAGATTAGCCGGAACAAACAGGCAGACAGACAGACAGACAAAAATATGTTTTTTTGGTATATGTATCGTGTATACAGCCAAATGCACTTAGTAAAAAGCGGTTATTTGAATATTACTTGTATGTATTGTATATTGTATATATGTGATGGAAGCGAAGTTTTTCGTCCGTTGATGCGTCAATGTCTGTCTAAGAGTGAGTCAGCCAAGATCTCAGACTCATATCAAAGGCTTTAGTCCTATCCCGTATTGGCCTCGTCTAAGTCTGGCTATAATCAGCCAGAGTCCTCTAGAGGTGATTACGTGCGCGCTATAATGAAATTGTAGCTCTATGTGCTATATATAGCGTGTTCACTCTTCATCTACTTTTATATCCGACTTAAAAACTTGTTATACAAAGATGGACGGTTATACACGGTGTTAGTGGCGTCGTAATCTATACATATAAATAAAATTGGAGTGTCTGTTTGTAATATTAAAATAACCGCTTTTTACTAAGTGCATTTGGATGTATACACGTTACCTATACCGAAACAACATTTTTTACATTTTTTGTCTGTCTGTCTGTCTGTCTGTCTGTCTGTCTGTCTGTCTGTCTGTCTGTTTGTTCCGGGTAATCTCTGAAATGGCTGGACCGATTTTGACGGGACTTTCACTGGCATATAGCTGATATAACAAGGAGTAACTTAGGCTACTTTTCTTTTAGAAAAAAAAATAGGATCTCACAAAAAAAATATTAAAAGCAATGTTGCAGCGCAGCGCCTGATTAAATTTGATAGTAACAACCTGCAATGCGTCCCGGGGGCTCAGAATGGGTGAGCAGGCTGTTGTCAACGGTTGTCTTTGTTAAATACCACGCGGACGAAGTCGCGGGCAACAGCTAGTAAAAATTAAAACCATAGATTTCACTCATGATTCTGTACCTCCAGATTTGGAGGTTTTCGTCGATCTTTTCATTAAGTATACGCATTTTTTTCAGTATCCTTAAATTGATTTTAGCATGAGATGATAATAGAAGTCTGTGACAATGTGACTTTAAATGAAAAAAAATCATAATTACTAATTTAGGTCTAAAACTGCAATGTAAATTAAAACTCGATACGTTTGAGCACGCTCGTCACTTGCACGCGTCGGGTATCGCGTGGAGGCGCTGAGTTGTAATCACATTACCTACGATACATTGCGCGCTCAAAAATTACAACATTTGTAGCCTATCACTATCGACATGAATGATTTCTATAATTTTATTACAGGCGTTAAGTGTAACCTTTACGCAAAGTTTTCGTTGCCATGCTCCTTACACCCTGTATAATAGATGACATAAAAATGTTATATTATGTAGCTGTAATAACCGCAAAAGCTAAAGGGTAACCCGCATACGGCTTACCCATTACTTTATAAAGTAGCGCACTATTTACAAGATCTTTTTAATAAATGATTATCACAAATGTAGTCATTTTCATCATTCATCAAATTAACAAAGTAATAAAATAATTAAATACTCATCTTACCGACATTAAAGTCTGATAATTGCAAAGGCGCAACCATTGGGAACAATAAAACTGAAATGATCCTTCTCGCAATGCAAAATAAGAGTTAGATTCGCGTGTTGAGCGATAAAAGGCGAAGCACAAAGAAGCCGCACCGATTTTATACAAATGCGATCGTCTTTGTAATTTTCAGTCGGGTTTTATCTACTTAAGGCGAAGGACTACACGTTCAACAGAAAGAGAGAAAAAATTTTTGTTTGAAAATGGAACTTTCCGCCGAATAGTCCTGTCATAAATTATCGAGTTCGTTCCATAGTTTTTTTTCTACTGTCATTTGTTAGAATTACTGGCACATACATATCAGTACAGGAACCTGCCAATAAAATACTAGAATGACCATTAATATCGAATTCTTATATTGACGCGAATACTACACATTGAAATAAAACTAATTTTACGTGTTTTATCGCGTTTATTTTATGCTTTTACGCTCCCGACGCATATTATTATCGTATCGTATTTCGTTGGCAAGTGCCTGTACTGATAGTTGTAACTATAATAACAAGAAAAAATAAAGAAAAATAGTTTTCCATTACCATGATAGGGGTCGCTAGCATAACAATGTAAGCTTCCCCTTAACTCCCAAGTACTCAGCGCCCCCACCTGGCCGTAATGAGTATTTCTTAATGATGATAGTTCTAGTTTAAGTAACATTGGGTAATGGTACTTGTAAAAAAGCGACATCTTGTCTATATTTAAAATATATGCTAAAATAAGTATTTTCAAAGAAAAAAAATGTATAAGCTTAGACACGGTTTACACGAGGGCGCGGTGTACGCCAGTAACTCAGTGTTCTTGTGTAAGTGGCTTGGCAATATTATTCGGTTAGTGTGTTTTTTTTATGAACTTTGCTGTAATTTGGTTGAATTATTGATCCATTCTATTTGAGTCTACAATATTTAAGTGAAGTAGCTGAACATTTTATACATACTTACCCTAAAATTGATTTATAAAACTATTATAACGCACTTATTCCTGTGAAAAGTTCGCTGTAACGCCGTTATAATCCACTATAACTGTCAATAAATTTGAGGCTTAGGTTATGTTTAATAATTCAGCTTTTTATACAAAGTGTTTCTGAAAATAAAGATATGTATGAGAGTGATTCCGGTCTTATAAACCGAATATTATAAGGCAGGTATTAATTATTTAAATCCTGTTTCTATGGCACATTTAAAATGTATAAAAGCATTATAAGCGCCCGTCTTTTTATATTCTTTCTCATTTACGATAATGTAGACTCCACACTAATTTATTTCTTTGCTTTAAAGGTCGGCGTGAATACATAATTTAAGATATATTTTTTAAGTAAATCCCGGCGTTTATCTGAAGTTTTGATACCAACGTAACTTACCTCGTATCCTTCTTTTTTTTTTTTTTTTTTTTTAAGTGGGAAATCAGTGGCTACAAAATCGATCATTTTTAGCCAGTGACGAGTATTGCTTGATAAATTGTTATACATAATGATCAGTACCCCTGATGATAATGGTGATGATGAAATTTTGTGATGATGAAATTAAACATACCCCTATCAATAAAGCTGTGGATATTTTACTCAAAATTTACAGGCCATCCTGTTTTTTTTTTTTATTATTTTATAAGCAAGTATTTGATCTCGATCTCTCCTGATGGTAAGTGACGATGAGATCTACGATGGAGCATACTTGCCTAGGTAGGAAGGCGGCAGTAGATAGAGACGCTACATTCACTAGGCACATGCAGCGCAACTGATCTGACCCGTCATCCATGAATGGCAACACCGAACATCATGCCGGAACACGGCTAGGCCGCTTGGCAACATGGCTTTGTTCAGCGGGTGGTGACTAGCCACGGCCGAAGCCTACCACCAGTAGAATTGTCACCTAGTTGGCACCACCCAGGGTCACGTGTAGGGTATCTCGAGGGTACTTAATTCTCCTACGGACGAAGGTGACTCGACCCCATAAATAATAGGTTCCTATCCTATACTAGTTTATTTTATTTTTCTTCACCCGTGCACGTTTATGAACACACAATGGTTGATATCCCACTAACATTACACATTATTGATAACAGGAACACATTTTTTGGAAAAATAAAACAAAATTGACAACTTCATTGTTCAACTTCCCGCCAAAAAACCCCGTCTTAAGAAAATATGAATAGGTATTAAATAATTGAAGACACAAGATTATTACTTTCCTTACGAGTGTTAGTAGCTGTCGGTGTTAGTTATTTCTAAAAAAAAATTCAGTTGCTATCTTGATTGTCTATTGCTATTTGTTGTTTGCTAAAAAGTTTTCAATTTTTAATTCATATTGATTTCTTATATTCACGCGAATAAAACACATTGAATTAAAACTAATCTTACGAATTTTATCGCGTTTATTATATGTTTTGTACGTCAGTCCTCCCGTGATCATGGTTGCTGTAAATCAGCCGAAACGTCGGGAACTTATCAAACATATAATAAACGCGATATAATCCGTAAGATTAGTTTCATTTCAAAGTTATTAATGCGTTAGACTCCATTACTCGCGTTGCTATAAAATACTGGATATTGGAAGATCGTTTTCATCGCTAACGACTTCAGTTTTCAATAAGTAAAGGGCACTCTAAGCAATTAGTCATCAAAGATTGGAAGTTTGCGAGTACAATCCAATTATTCAGTTATAACGTTTCAACCAGTCCATGAATAGTTAGTAATTAATATATCAGACTCTCATTTTTATTATTTTTTTAACAACAGCCTTTTTTTATGTCCCGCTGTTGGGCACGGGCCAACCATCGATCCGAGGCAGGCCATAGTCCACCACGCTGGCCCAGTGCGGGTTGGCGGCCTTCACACGTCTTTCGAGGAGTTCTCTCAGACATGCAGGTTTCCTCACGACGTTTTCCTTCACTGTTTAGAAAGTGATAATCGTGGTTGAAAATGAGATTCGCACATGAAATCCGGAAATCCCAGAGGTGCGAGCCGGGGTTTGAACCTGCGATCCTCGTTACCGAGGCAAGCGTTCTACCAACTTGACTATCACTGCTATGTATATATGTTACGTGCGCCAAAAACTCCCATAGCGCGTTGCAGGATTGTATGAAGAATTGACAATTGTTCTGAATGTTGTCTGCAGCGCCATCTGTGTAGCTAGTGGTGCGTTAAAGAGGTCGCTACACGTCAGATCCATAGAGGCAGTTCTTAACTGAATGAATTAAACTTAAATATATAAATGCTCGGTAGTATATAAAAGGACCGTCGTTTTTAGTCAACCCTCTATCTGATTCAGGGTACATATACCTACAAGTCGTTTGTTACCCCACGTGCCAGACAAGTGGCAATAGGGACGTGACCACTAGCAGACAACCGCTACCGTTGGTCCCAGGAGAACGATACCGAATCGACTTGTGTGTTTGATAACGACTTCAGCACTCATTCTTTTCGTTTATGTGTTTTAAAAACGTAAATGCAGTCAAGGTACCTATTTCTGTAAACATTTTATTGGACTGCGTATTCAAATATACGCTTAAAGCCGGAGTTACATTGTTATTGTCACTTTTGACAGATATTCCGGATTATCTGTCAAAAGTGACAGTTACTATGCGGTTGCTGTTCGATAATGAATCGGGTGCAGAAATACGTAATGGACACGCCATTTTCATATCATCATGTCACATCCATTATTTTATTTATAATGACGTGTATTTATTGAATGCTTTATTAGTTGTTATTTCTATTAATTACTTGACATTGGCAAAATAACCGCGAAGGTTTGGGTGAGGCCATATTCATATTCATTTTATTACATCACATATCATTTCGTATTTCTTTTATATAGAAATACACTGGTTTAATTATATAGGTTTAATTTAGTTAGAGTTATGCCAAAAGAGAGCTCAAAAATTTCCCGATCACACTGAAAATCCAATACTGATTTGGAAATGAAAGCGGAAAAACCTCGGTCCTATTAAAAATAGTTTCACTGAAACAATCCCGACGCCACTAAAGAAGTCTATCCCACCTGGCGGCAGCCTGTGAACAGCCGCACGAACCAATCACGTTCGTCCAAGTGCCCATAGAGACGTGACAACTATTACTAGTTATAGACATCGGAAACATGTTTTAGTGTACGCTTCGCCCCCTGATTACGTAACTTGCAATAGCCTAGCGATAACAATAATCACGCAATATTTGCTTTCGAATCGCTAATCCGTATCACGTAGCGCGACTTTGTCAATATTGCGCGGTAATTGCGGTCGCTTTGCTATCGCTAAGGCAAGCAAGATACGTAATCAGGGAGCGGTCCCCAGATTACGTATCTTTTCAAGCTTAGCGAAAGAAAAGCGGTAGCAATAATCTCGCAATAATTGCTTTCAAATCGCAGATTTGTATGACGTCGCAACGCTACGTAATACAAATTATTGCCCGCGCGTATTTAACAAAACAGTTTTTATAAAATAAAAGTAGCCTAAGTTACTCCTTGTTGCATCAGCTATCTGTCAGTGAAAGTCCCGTCAAAATCGGTCCAGCCATTTCAGAGATTAGCCGAAACAAACAGACAGACAGACAAAAATGGTAAACAAATTTGTTTTGGTATATGTACCGTGTATACATCCAAATGCACTTAGTCAAAAGCGGTTATTTTAATATTACAAACAGACACTCCAATTTTATTTATTTGTGTGTAGATGTATAGTTTATACAAAAAAAATAAAAGAAATTAACGCATTATTTCCGGGACTTGACGGCGATAAAGAATATTTTCACAACAATACCTTGGAGATCGAAAATCATGCAGCCTTGACGCACAAACCCGACGTCCCAAAGCCGCGGATCAAAGGAGCAAGGGTCTCGGGTTCGATTTCACGGGTCGTTGGCGCATTACCCCACAACAGAGCTGTTAATGTGCACACTCGTTGACGGTGGCTGGGACCAACGGTGGTTGAAAGCGATAAAATGCTCCTTCAAGGGCCTTGAAAATAGGTAACCCCTAAGAAAGGTAAATAGCATGGTAGGAAATTAACTTTTTGTAATGTAATGTTTTTTATTTTATTATAAACAGTGACAGCCAAGTTGGTAGAACGCTTGCCTCGGTTGCCTAAGGTTGCTAGCACAATCGACTCGTGATCGTAAACGAAAGGCAATGGTATAGTAAACTTTGCATACAAAATACATGATGTTGGGGCCCCCAGGGCCTCAAGTCACTAACACAATCGATTCATAATCGAACAGCAACCGCGTAGTAACTGTCACTTTTGACAGATATTGTTTGGGATATCTGTTTGTGTTAGCAGACTTGGGACCCTGTTTTAGGGCACATTTTAATGATCCTTACACGAAAAGGTAGACCGTATTGTAAATGGGTTCTGGGTCGTCACGTCCGTCCGGCACTCGGGCACGTGCAAATCTAGGTCCTTCAAACCCACATTGTGTTCGAATTAAACGGACTAGTACGGTACGTGATTTTTGGGTATATACGTATTCTGAAATTCTGTGACGGACGGTGTTAAAAGCAGGAACTTATAGCTAATTTTTTTTATTACATTATAGGCAAGTATTTGATCTCGATCTCACCTGATGGTAAGTGATGATGAGATCTACGATGGAGCATACTTGCCTAGGTAGGAAGGCGGCAGTAGATCGAGACGCTACATTCACTAGGCACATGCAGCGCAGCTGATCTGACCCGCCATCCATGAATGGCAACACCGAACATCATGCCGGAACACGGCTAGGCCGCTTGGCGACATGGCTTTGTTCAGTGGGTGGTGACTAACCACGGCCGAAGCCTATCACCGGTAGAGTTGTCATCTGGTTGGCACCACCCAGGGTCACGTGTAGGGTATCTCGAGGATATTTAATTCTCCTACGGACGAAGGTGACTCGACCCCAAAAATGTGTTATGTATTGGAAAAGGTATTGTAACTTAATTGTAGGTCAAGTGTGAGATTATTCGTAAGCTAATCGTATACTTTATAGTCTACCGTATTTAGACACGTTGTATGGAGAATTGAAAGTTTTGAATACCGTCCGTTACAGACAGTTTTAGATTCTCCCTACAAAATGTCTAAATACGGTAGCCGTATACGGTTAACTTTCGAATAATCTCGCACATGACGTGCAGATAGCAACCGTCGATTGGTGAACTGAAAACCTATCAAAATGTGAAAAGGATAATATAGATGAAGCAAGAAGACTACGACTTTCATAGAACAGTAGCCAGTAGCCTTAGACCTGGATTTAGTCCAGCTGTAAGAGTCTTGCTTCTGTGGAAACTTGTCTACCAGATCTTTTTTGTCTCCCGCTTTGCAATAGAGGGAAGTGGAAAAAAAATCTTCCAACTCCTCCTATTTTTATCTTTGAATTAATTTCGTGCGGGTTTCAAGACAATTAACGTTATCCCGGGACTCGCCTAGGGTCAAACCTCGGTGTCTTCATTGGACACCACTGTAGATCCTGGCTTATAGGAGTAGCAGTGGTGGGAGTGTGTGGCTGGCCTAGTCCCATAAAAAAAAAGTAGCCATTCATATAGTAGACCATCTACACATATATCTTTCCGAGCACACTTTAACCTTGATCCATCAATCTGTAAAAAGTGGCGCAAATAATGAAAACTTCTTTAGCGCGTATTATGAGAGCGACCCTCGTCTCCGATAGAGGTCTCTTGTGTTGGTCTGTTAAATTGGCCCTCCATTTCGTCCTCCGCGTTGTATAAAGCCCCTCTATAGATTCCATTGAGCCTGTTTGGGACATTGTTCTGAATTGAAACTAATTGACACGCCGCCGGCTCTATGGACGGGCGTCGGTGTAAAAAAAATAAAAATATCCGTAGAATAAAAAGGGTGCTGTCCATTTTATAGTATTTTATTTAAAAAATCCAATTCTTTTTTTGAAAATAGAAAAAAGAACGTTGTTATTTCATAATTTCGGATGTACAGTAGCGGAATGAAATTGTTGGTCAGTTTTCAAATCGATTCATTTGACGTTAGCGAGCACATGTTCCCTTTTCAAATTATGCCACATAATAAACTGTTGCATAGTAAATTATGCTTAAGTGTTCGACAACAGAGTCCAAATTCTCTCTCACTCAAATCAAAGTTGTTTGTTTGTCTTCTCGAATGGTTTAACACTGCATTTGTATTTTAATATACCTAAACGTGGTGATTATATCCTCCTTTTATCTAATGATAATAACTAATAGTCCAATAGTGTCTGCCACAGCCACCATTGCATTCTTCTTCTTACCTTTTTTTTAGGTTGGCAATTGGCTACAAGTAGAGCCATTTCTGCCAGTGTATTTTTTTTAATATTTTGTAATTTGTTCAACTAAACATTTCATTGACAAAACCATATTGTCAAAATGCTTAGCATAATTTATGCAAATGTTGGCAGTACTGATTCGTGCACTGGAATGTTGGTATTACGGTTCTTGAACTCTTTCAAGCGACAGTCGACTTTAAGGTGAAGAACCTTTTCTGTCCGCGACTGTACTTAAGTTATGTTTAGACTTTTGGGTAAGTTAAACCCGCGCCGTGTAATCGCAAATTCACATCCAACAACAATGGAGTATCTAGAGACCCATTATATTTGGCTTTGTTTGATTTTTCTTAAATAGCACTTTGGTCACACACTTTTTACGTAGGAGTCGAGGGCAACAGCTATATATTTTAATTTCTTTTATTTTTTTTGTATAAACTATACATCTACACACAAATAAATAAAATTGGAGTGTCTGTTTGTAATATTAAAATAACCGCTTTTTACTAAGTGCATTTGGATGTATACACGTTACCGAAACAAAATTTTTTACAATTTTGTCTGTCTGTCTGTTTGTTCCGTCTAATCTCTGAAATGGCTGGACCGATTTTGACGGGACTTTCACTGGCAGATAGCTGTTGTAACAAGGAGTAACTTAGGCTACTTTTATTTTAGAAAAAAAATAGGATCTCACGAAAAAAAATTAAAACCAATGTTGCAGCGCTGCGCCTGATTAAGTTTGATAGCAACAACCTGCAATGCGTTCCGCGGGCTCAGAACGCGCGAGCAGGCTGTTGTCAACGGTTGTCTTTGTTAAATACCACGCGGACGAAGTCGCGGGCAACAGCTAGTCTATAATAAATCATCATAAATTATACATTTATTTGTCTCGGACCCGCTCACATCGTAATTCATACGTGAACACAAATATAAATATTTTCAGGATCGACCAAATAATTCATCGATTCTAACTTATATGTATATATTTCTGTGTTGTCATGTATTTTCGGCTTATCGATTCCCTCGTGTGTGAATTATAATCATGAATGGTCAATAACTTATCAGAACCTAGTACTCTATAAGTATCAGTACCTAGTACGCTATAAGTATCAGTACCTAGTACTCTATAAGTATCAGTACCTGGTACTCTATAAGTATCAGTATCTAGTATTCTATAAATATCAGTACCTGGTTACTATGGCAGCCAGCCTTATGCAGTATATTTTTGTCTCCTACTTTGCAATGGTGGGCAGTGGATAATTTTCTTCCCAACTCTTTCTATATTACGTTCGATCAATTTTGTTGTGGGTTCCAAGACATTACCTTTTCCCGGGGACTCTTCGAGGGTCAAACCTTCGAGGGTCTTTGTTGGTCACCCCTGTTGATCCTGACTTACCGGAGTAGCGGTGCAACAACTTGTGGTTATATACAAAGGATAAAATACATTTATTTTACAAAAACTTATCATTTTCTCTACTTACTGACCGCGTCTCTTACTTGGCCATATGCAATTTCGCAGTCAGAAATCTCATTCACATGATAAAAATCAAACAGTATGTTATCTTGATGAAATGGTGTTAATCAGTAAGGATATTATGAGTAAAGAAAACCCATAGTCCGGACCATTAATCATAAATCATGTTTAAGTACTCCATATCCATTTTTTTTGTTGACGGGGGGGGGGGGGGGAAATCTTCGAGAGATACACGGCCTCTGTGTGGGAGATGGCCGGGTTATGTGGGATTCTTACCCACTAAAACCCCCCCGGTGGCCGCCTTCGACACATGTTGGAGGGGCTCCGGGATCCCCAAACGGAACGCACCGATGCCTCTCTTGTGCCTCGCCCCCTTATGGGGGGCCGTCTCGGGGACCAGATATTCGCTCCCCCTGCGCCCTCGCTGCGCACGGCGGCGGGGAGCCACGCCCGCCACCATCCTCCTCAGGGGTCGTCATCGTCACCGGACGTCCGCGGCCCACACCCCAGTCTTCCTCGGCCCCGAACTCCATAAGCCATAAACAAAATAAGTCTAAAATATATTTACAAGAGAGACTAGTTGTAAAAAGATCCATTACACAAAACCCCTCGGTGCCTTCCTAAGACTGTGCATAAAATCGAACTGTTCCGTTTTACAAGATAACTTGGAAGCACTGGAAGTTTCGCGTGACTCGCTTACTATGTGCTAGTTCCTCCCGGGATAGCTTCAAAAGCTTGTTACGATCACACGATACGACCGCGATACGATTTAATATCGTGAAATTATGAGATACGATAATGTTTCGATGTCAATCGGATGGCATGATGATGCATTTTTTTTAATTGTGTGGCTCGTTCAGATCCAAATTATTATAGGTATTCAATATTAAAGAATCATACGATGGTCATTGTTATATTATGTGGGCTCCATACGATAAAAGCGGTTTTAAAAAAAAAACTAAGTTTTGAATTTATTTTTCAATACAAAGAGTCTTCCATTGCAGTCTTTAGTAACTGGAAAACTATCATAAGACTATCCGATGATATTTAAAAAAAACATCGTATAGTATAAAACCAGCAGTGGCGTGGTTGTTCTTTTAACCGCTACCATTTCAGCGCTGAGGATGTAGTTAGCTTAGTGGCTGTCTGTACCTAGAAAATGGGATGTTGAACTAAAAAACCTAGACAATCCACTTTTCCTTGTGCGCCCGGCGCTAAATCAAATTGCGGGAGGATTACACTCTCCTACATTACCAAAGAAATACCACAACGCCTCGGGTCACGGCAAATTAAAAGAAGATATTTTTATTTATATTATTACGAAGTCTCTTGTGCCTGTAATGGACACGTCATTACGTAAAAAAAATAGATAATTGGTCCCTTGTTATTCATAGACGCCAACGGTTTTGCATTCAATATCTCGGAATCGATGTAGCTCAAAAGAGTTTTGCATATAAAAAGCTTAATCGCACTGCCATTGAGAAATACAAAATGTTCCTTTGAATTCCTTGAAGTTTTCTTTTAAAAAAGTGTTTTTGAATTTGGAATTGAACATTTTAAATAAAGGCGGCAAACGGATCGCACATGAATAACAGCCAGTTGCTTTTATCACCTCCTTCGTTTGGCAATGTTTATTTTTTATTAAAATGAAAATGGATATTTTGTAACGGTATCTAGAATGAAACATCTCGTGTTTTGTATTGTTTTTGACGTGAACATTGTTATTTTTGAACGTTGAAACAATTGGAATAATTTAAGGACTAAAAATGGCGGTTCAAAATGGCCGTGCGATGCGAATCTGGAAACGACTTTTTTTTTTGGTTAAGGCATTGAAATGTTGTTATTGTACGCGGGTTAACATTTTCATTTAATGTTGACGCTATGCTAAGATGCTATGTGACATATACCGCTATGTTTAATGCCTGCAGTCATTCTTATTTAGTTTAACAGTAACTGTAAATTTAAAACCTAAATATTCAACCAACTTCTTCTTATAAAAACAAATATGGCGTCCCCAAAGAAAAAAAATCAATGTCGTTTGAGTAAAGCTTCTGATGAATATCCAGCAGAAGACGACCAACGACGACCAACAACAACCATTGAATTCTTTAAGAATTATTATTTCTCAACTCGGTGTAAGGTTAATAAAACATGACTGCTATATTCAGTTGGTGGCATCGATTGGTTGACTTGAGAGTATAGGTTATTCAATACAACCTACCTACCTAGTATATGGTATTAATTGCGTAAGGAGTATGAATATGGTTTAAATTTATTAAGGGAGTCAATATATTGACACAGTCTTATGTTATTAAGTTTATGGTCAGTAAACTTAAATAACTAACTGAAATAATTTTCAAAATGAAATTCGCTGGGTCTGTGATTTTCGGCGCTACGACTGAACGGCCGAACTAAGAACCGGAAGACGTAGTGTAGGACGGCCCCCCACGTGTGGACCGATGATATCACACGCGTAGCAGGAAGCGGGTGGATTCGAGTGGCGGAGGACCGCGATGTGTGGATATCATTGGGGGAGGCCTATATCCAGTAGTGGACTCCTTTCGGCTGATAGATAGATAGACTGTAGAGCGAAAGGCTGTATAATTAATGGCGAGTACATGAGTTATGTAGTTACCTTTATAGAAACGAGCTAATGTAACGGACTCTATGGATTATATTACGGGACGCTTCCGTGAAACACGGCTGAGGCTTTACAAGGTGGAAATGGTTCGTTGGAAACGTTGTTCGCAGAAATTATGGGTTCAATATTATAATTTATCATGTTAATTATTGAAGTAAAACTTATTTAACAGATTTTATCACGTTTATGGAAATTTAAAAACATAAAAAACGCGATAAAGTAAGTTTTACTTCAATAATTTAACATGGCAAATTATAATATTGTTACTTTAAAAAAAAACGAATTAAGTACCTCCTACATTTTGATATTTGTTAAAAAAAGAATATTTCCACAGTATGTTACTTAGATCCCACTTCACAACGACCCCGCAACCCGGTCAGGACTTCAATATACCTACAATGATAAATTTATCACTATGAGATTCAATATGCAACTTTATGACATGACGACATAACGACTTGTTCTCAACTGACCGTAGTTTTAAGAACACAGTTCATGATACATGAGAATAAAACATGCATAAAACTCCGTATTCCTTCGACGAAATCGAATAATTCCTACGTACCTCCTACCCAGACCGATAAACTAAGTCTGATCAGAGACATACTAATATTATTCTCTACTTATTATGTAAGCAACGTAAACAGTGGCGTAGCTATCGTAGGGCTGGGCGGGGTAGTGTCTCAGGGCCCCAAGCTCAAGGGGCCCCACGGCCTCCATGAACGACGGTAGAAAAAGTTATATAATATTCTCATTAAATACAAAATAATTAAATAAATAAACAATTCTAAATAAACAAATCTCGAACGATTCGAACTGAAGCCACAAATATGTCTCCCACTTCCAGAACATAAACATAACATTATTAGGAAGTACGATTCAATATTATCTACTGTGTTACACAGTCATAATACTTAGTAGTAACTGGCTTAGTTTTATTAGTAGTTTTGTACCTTTAAAAGTATAACGAAACGTAAAAAATATAGAATAAATACGATAAAATCCTCTAAAATTCGTTTTAATTCAATGTGTAGTATTCGCGTAAATATGAAAAATCAATACATAAAAGTTTAATTAAAATAGGGCCCCGATTTCATTTTTGGCCTGGGGCCCTCGATCACATAGCTACGCCACTGAACATAAACATAAACATCAAGTTGTAACGAGCATGCAGTATAACATAAACACTCATCAAGGATGAGACAGTGTCCAGTGCTGACAAACATTGGCGTGGCTTCAAGGCAATTATAATTTGTACACATGCCAAAGTTCCCTCATAGAGCGAAACAAAATGCTTTGTACTCAGATAAAACATGATCTACTTATCAATATTATAGTCGTTACATGCCCAGTCTGGTTGAGCTGATGTTGATGACTGACCGTCGAGATCGAGACTTATGGACTTAAGTGCAGACTTATACTTTATTTTTATATTTTGGGGTCGAGTCACCTTCGTCTGTAGGAGAATTAAGTACGCTCGAGATACCCTACACGTGACGCTGGGTGGTGCCAACCAGGTGACAACTCTAGTGGTGGTAGGCTTCGGCTGTGGTTAGTCACCACCCACTGAACAAAGCCATGTCGGCAAGCGGCCTAACCGTGTTCCGGCATGATGTTCGGTGTTGCCATTCATGGATGGCGGGTCAGATCAGTTGCGCTGCATGTGCCTAGTGAATGTAACGTCTCGATCTACTGCCGCCTTCCTATCTAGGCAAGTATGCTCCATCGTAGATCTCATCGTCACTTACCATCAGGTGAGATCGAGATCAAATACTTGCCTATAATGAATAAAAAAAAAAAATATATTGTCATCAGTCTGATAATTAACCAACTGACGGACAAGACTGAGCTTGTCACAAAAGACTATGACACTAGGACGTCAAACACCTCAGTCCTCCCGTGACCATGGTTGCTGTAAAGCAGCCGAAACGTCGGGAACGTAGACACATAAAAATAAACGCGATAAAATCAGTTTTATTTCAACGCCCGTCATAGAAACATATAGACTGAATAAATTCGCGTTGGACAGAGTGAGTCATAATTATGGGATGACTTTCCCAAAAACTGCTGCATTCTTTTAAAACATGTTTTAGCGGTAAAGGGATAATCTTCTAGCCAGGCGAGTTGTATGCCTGGCGTGCCTGGCCGCTATACCGCAACGGTTATATTCGGGGTTTTGTTTACCATGGTAAATGGACACAAACATGTTATAAATTAAGACCTTAAATTATATACTACACTATAACTACACATAAAAGTCCGTGAAATTCATAACCCACTTATTATATACCGTGAGTCAAATATAAGACTGAAATAAATAGCGATTTTCAGTTTATCCGCTAATTTGCAGCATCATAAATATTTGGCCGCCGGAAGCGGGGCCGAGAGCGGCGCAGTGTCATATCTTAGTGGATCATTTTCCCGTTTTGATTTAGTGAGGGTTGAACGAACCCAGTAGTGTTTGGCGAGAGTGGGGTGAAGGAAAATCCAGTGAGCCTTCATAGAGGAAAATGGAATAGCTATTTGATACGAAACAAATAAAATAATAATAGTACGATAAAAGGATGCAGAGGAAGAAAAAGATGGGACTTTTTGGCGGGAAACTGAAAAGTCATGGCGTCAGTTGTGTTTTAATTTCTAAAACTAGTGTTCCTGCGAGTTATAGTGAGTGATATAAGTGGAATATTAACCATTATGGGTTCCGTAAAGTGCACAAGTGTAGGTAATTGAAACAGAGTGACGAAACATGGCTTTTCAGTTTCTCACAAAAAATCCATGAAAAATCTTTCGGTAAAGTATCCATCACTTTACTGATTGAGGGATGGGGGGTATTTAACTTGAGCCTAGCCTTTGGGCCTGTGCATATGCTCAAAAACAGAAAAAAAAAATTACTTGACACTGGCAAAATACCTATGGTGATGCCAAATAAAAAAAAAAAGAAAAAAAAAGATAGATGACAGTAAATTTGCTTGTCATTTTTGAACGAACAGAGACAAATTAATCGCAAATGTAAACTAGCTGGGAATCGAATCGGCGACATATTCCCCGCTCCTAATTTGCAAGGCATACTAAAAACCATATTATCCACTAAGAGCATAGACATGACATGCCATGCAAGATCAAGACATAGATAATTTCAAAGACATTGAGCGACTATTTTTTTTCGCAACAATTTTCAAACTTATATCCTCCTATGTAGGGCATTCACCTCAAAAAATACATACATACTAAAACAATACACGAGTCTGGACTATGGGCCCGGAGCGCTCTCACTTACATATTCCGATCCGATTATGAATCGGTTGGATGTAAAATATCTTGTGTTTAATCCATTCCAAGAACGTGCTAAAAGTAACTGCCCAGACAAGTAAATGGACAAAAATGAGGGTAAACTGGGTCCCAAGTCTGCTAACACAATCGATTCATAATCGAACAGCAACCGCATGGTAACTGTCTACTGTATAAATCGATTGTGTTAGCAGACTTGGGGCCTTGGAAGGCAACGTCAATATAAATCAGAATAAGTCAAGGAAGAAGCATAATGGAAGACCCACTGTCATAATTAAATAAAAAACTTTTTAACAAAATTAAAACTGCCTTCAAAAAACTAAAAAGCAAAATATAATCTAATCTTGAAATCTACCTTGTCTAACTAAATCAAATATTTAACGAATGTGAAGTCGGTGCCAAACAAACAGCTGAGTCGAGTATTGCCGGTCCGCGCCAAAGGCTATACCTACAAAATGGTCCGCGCATCTCGTTACTGAGTATACTTTTATTATTCTTCGTCGGTTGTTTGGCACCGACTTATCACATGTCTGATTTCAAAATGAGTCGCGCGAATCATTGCAGATCGGATCGGTCGGGTGTAAAATGGCCCAAAATCCAGTTGAACCAATGTGTAAAGAGGTCCTGTGTATGGTTCTACGAACAAAAGCATCCCCCGAAACGACGTCATATCTCAAACATGATTCAGCACCAAGGTGAATTTCTAAAGAGATAAAGCCGTGCACACACGCGCCTAACATCACAAATTGGGCCGTGTACCTTATATTGTTGACCCTTGTCATTTTATAAGCTTAGTCATCAGTGTAATACTCCACTTTGTCTTCGGGCCCGATTCTTGGAGCGATGGCCAGAGGGATCTTTTTAAAGTGGTCCTTGGGACAGCTAATGTGATGTCATTTTGCCGGTAAAAAAGATTGAGTGGTTATTATGACGGACAAAGACTTTGGCTTGACGCTGTTATTCATGTCTTTAACCTATAAATGATGGAGGACTATGTAAAGGATATTGTTGTTTAGAGAGAGGACCTATATTGATGGTAAAAAGGTTCTTGATTTTAACAAAATAAGGAAGACTTTTGCCTGATATTAGTATCTCGGATCGTGTTCATAATTCATTGAATTTGTTTGAGCACTAATTGTATTCTACTCTTTAGACACTCGTATAGTAAGTCCTAAACTTGGAGTTGTGATTAGTGTGAACCAACGTCTTCAAAAGTGTTGTATAATCAGACTTGATTTTGTTATAATAGACCACGATCAAGACTTCGGGTGGCACTAATTGGGATAACCTTATGTTTGAAACTATAACATGAAAACGTATTTTTTATGGCTTAGAAATGGCTTTAAACAAGATTGCTAGGTGCTTAACAATCTTAAGAGTGTGCTTCAGGAGCAGATACGAGATCTAAATCTCCTCAAGCGAGTCACAGTTTGGATGGTCGAGGGATTGGAGGGCATTGGTGAAACTTCGGTACCTGCAGGACATTATCTCTTACTTATTCAGAAGAATATTAGGGTAAGTGTACCAGTGAATGAAACCTTAAGGAAATTTTTGACTTTGAAAATTAATATAAATATGTTACCACGGGAAATTAAAGTACATGGCTATGTTTTTGTATATATCAATCATTCAAGATTAAGAATGTATTTAGTTATTATATAAATGAAAATAGGTTTAATAAATATTTGACGATAAAGCGAAAAATCCGCAAAATCACCAGTGAATGAACGGTATTTTCCAGTAAATAAACGAAATGAACCCAGTAAATGAACAAAAATATTATTTAATTTAATTAACTATAAAAGGCATATTTTAACGAAAATAGGTAAAATATATATTGCTAAAGTAATACTCCTACAATGAATAAAATAAAAAAAAGTGTTTCCTCTTTTTATTCTTAATCTCTTCTTTGTTTTTCTTTGAAGATATATTTTTAGTTCTTATTTTTTTAACATAGTAACTTTACCCTTGCCCAAAAGCTTTTCTACTGCTTCTTCTTTTTTTTCTTCTCCTATTGTTTTTTATAGAATATGTTCTATGTACCGTTAGTGTAGATCCTGTCCTACAGAAAACTTAGTTGTGAGACTAGTCTAAGTGTCAGCATAGGAGGCCACTGTAGATCCTGTCCTACAGGAAACTTAGTTGTGGGACTAGTCTCAGTGTCATCATAGGAGGCCGCTGTAGATCCTGTCCTACAGAAAACTTAGTTGTGGGACTAATCTCAGTGTCATCATAGGAGGCCACTGTAGATCCTGTCCTACAGAAAACTTAGTTGTGGGACTAGTCTCAGTGTCATCATAGGAGGCCACTGTAGATCCTGTCCTACAGAAAACTTAGTTGTGGGACTAGTCTCAGTGTCATCATAGAAGTCCACTGTAGATCCTGTCCTACAGAAAACTTAGTTCTGGGACTAGTCTCAGTGTCATCATAGGAGGCCACTGTAGATCCTGTCCTACAGAAAACTTAGTTGTGGGACTAGTCTCAGTGTCATCATAGGAGGCCGCTGTAGATCCTGTCCTACAGAAAACTTAGTTGTGGGACTAGTCTCAGTGTCATCATAGGAGGCCACTAGATCCTGTCCTACAGAAAACTTAGTTGTGGGACTAATCTCAGTGTCATCATAGAAGGCCACTGTAGATCCTGTCCTACAGGAAACTTAGTTGTGGGACTAGTCTCAGTGTCATCATAGGAGGCCGCTGTAGATCCTGTCCTACAGAAAACTTAGTTGTGGGACTAGTCTCAGTGTCATCATAGGAGGCCACTGTAGATCCTGTCCTACAGAAAACTTAGTTGTGGGACTAGTCTCAGTGTCATCATAGAAGGCCACTGTAGATCCTATCCTACAGGAAACTTAGTTGTGGGACTAGTCTCAGTGTCACCATAGGAGGCCACTGTAGATCCTGTCCTACAAGAAACTTAGTAGTGGGACTAGTCTCAGTGTCATCATAGGGGGCCACTGTAGATCCTGAACTAGAGGAAACTTAGTTGAGGGACTAGTGTCAGTGGACATAAAAAGCCTAGTTCATTAACTAGGTTTTTAAAACCAATAAATGAACACACCTGTTCCAATATTGGCCAAAAGATCGGAAATCTATTTTAAAACAATATATCAGTGGAAAAACTTTATTAACGTAATAATAAGTTACATTATTTAACAAAAACATGAAATCTGTCATGTTCCAGTAAATAAACACTCTTTCATTCACTGGATTTTTTCCGATTTCTTGTACCAATACTGGAACCCCTAATATTTTACTAAATTCACGATAAAATTGGCATAGAAACGGGTTAAAAGTAACAATTTAACCTATCTTCAGTCAAATAACTATAGTACTAATCGCAATAACTACCTAAATTGATACAAAATAACATCAAAAATATTTTGACTTACCTGTGTCCTTAATTCCGGCCCATACAAATCTGGACTACAACGAAACGGAAAACTTCAAATGCTCGTCATTTTGAAATGAATCATCGATACAAGAAACAACTGCTACCACAATATTGAATAAATTGTTGTCAATACAAAAAAAATTAATGTGTATTATAAATATGTTCAGATTTCTTAGTATTTGGAAAAAAGTGGGTTTTGTCCATTCACTGGGGGGTGTTCATTCACTGGTACACTTACCCTACGCCCATTTTAATGTATAACCTCTGCGCGTGAGACCTATTTGAAAGCATCCAGTATTGAGGTCAAAATATTATACCAAGAAAGAAACATCGCACATCCATAAGGAAGCTCAGTCTAACATGATGTACTGAAAGGGGTCACATGGTGCCAGGAACGGAACGATTTATAGATGCCACGATCGCAATAAAAGGGTGCCCATCTTGGAACAAATGCGAAGAAACGTCGACATGTTCACGACATCCCTTAGCTTTTGGGGTTCCCTCGAATATTGGAAACTCTCCAATTATCCAAATTGTAGATATTTCGCTGTGCACCATAGTAAAGTACAGTTTGTTCTCAATGTCTTGATAGTAATTGTTCGGACTGCGATTGTTTAGTTTTAAGAGTACAAATGGAATTTGGTGCTGAAAATTATTGTTTTATTCCGCTTCTGGAACATTGCGTCAGAAATGGTCTTGTGCCAAAATATCACTGAGAGTGGTATGCACTTTATAACAAATCTTGTGTACATTGTTATCCTGAAAGTCTATGCATATAATTCACTTACTAGATGGAGTATGAATTTAAGTAATTTCCCTCGCCAACTAGCTAATCAGCTTGGCCTACTTACATGGGTATATCTATAAAATTGTGCAGATAATAACATCCTTACGCCTATAGCTATATTTAGACCACCGTAGGTGTGACCTACAGCTGGTAATAATGCGAGGGATATATTAAAATAGGTTGCATGGCTTACGGTTCAATTAAGGATAGAAGAAAATTACTTTTGTAAATTATTAACAGTGAGCTTAACAATTTATAAAAGTATTTTTTATATGTGGGAACCATGTAACCGTTTACGTGTAATGATAGAAGAATTTGTACTTTTTTTTTGACTAGCTGCTGAAGTCTCCCTAGCCGTTCCTACATTGTTCTCACATACCTATAACAGGACTACTGTACTACTTAATGTAACGATTCTTTTAAAAAAGAGTAACCATGGAGTTTCTTGCCCGTTTTTCTGCATAGCAACGGCATTCCGAACGGGTGGTAAAGTTGTAGCTTAGCATTTTGACGATTCATAAGTGCTGTACTTAATGGTTTACATGAATAAAAAAAATATGATTATAGTATTTTTTTCTCTTTAATTTGTAACACAGTCGTTTTTTATCAGTCTCTGTGTTATATTCTTCAATAGCCGAATTGTGCTATATCAGTTGTATAACACGTTTCATTTTACGTCCTAGTAAATGGTAATGCTCTATGATCCACCCCTAACGTCCCTTTGAAATCGCGGCTTAGTGCGAAGACGAGAAACCTCGTTAGATAGTAATTTACTATAGACCGCTACAAACTACTATAGAGCTACAAGCAAGTCATTTGACACTCATTTAGCGTTGCCAGTATATGATAACGTCTGAATATCAACTATCAAATGTAATATTACTTACCCAAACGATCGTTTAGTTATATCTTAACCATCCACAATTAAACATAGAGTATTCGTTAATTGACGGCCTGTTAAGCACCCTGGGTAGTGACCCTGCTTTCTGTGCTGCGGGTCCCGGGTTCGAATCCTGGTAGGGAAAAACTTTGTGTGATTCAGAAACAGAGTACATATAAAACTTTCAGAATCAAAATTAGAATATTCTTTATTAATATAAACCATTAAGTATATACAGTACTCATGAACCGTCAAAATAGTTACAAAATGCTAAGCTTCAACTCTACCGCCCGTTCGAAATGCCGTTCCTACGGAGAAAAACGGGCAAGAATCTCCATGGTTGCTCTTTTTAAAAAGATCCGTTACATTTTTGAGCAGTGCATTGTTATGGGTATGTGAGAACAATGTAGGAACGGCTAGGCAGACTTTAGCAGCTGGTCAAAAAAGTACTAACTCTAACTACATCATTACAAGGTAGTGGCTACATGGTTCCCACATTGACAAATTACTTTTGTTAATGAAAATGATAATCCTTCTGAATTGGTTTGAAATTTTACCACCCATTATCTCAAGAATTGTCAGAAAAAAATATACCTAGTACCGATGCATGTTGGCTGTAGGAGGCTCCATTTTTAAATTCTTCTAGTTCTTCACTAGCTATCCACATATAGCGACGTGTTACCACAACACTGCAGTAATAAACGAACAATATCGCGTGGACACTCGCAGTTACTGAGGCCATTTGTTTAGGCCCAGGAAGGAAGGTCCAGGATGTGCACTGATAAGGAAAAGTGCTTACTCTGTGGACACTGAATTTTTTTATGTAGGTATTCGTGTAGAAGCGTTGTGGATGTAGCCTGTTCGTGTTTTGAGAATATTGTACGTGGTAGATAACGCGCGAAATTGAATCATATAAGGGTCGAATATTTTTTCTTTGCGACTACGGCATATTGTAATGAATGCATGTTATTATTATTGTCATTGTAATAAAGGTTATACTAGCACGATCATGTTACGCTCGCGGTGTTCGGCTGTAAGAAAAAATGATAGTCATTGTCTTGTTTACACTGATTGGGCGAGTCCATTATTGGACTTCTCCATGTGCAGAAAAAACTATTTTAATTGTTGTATGTTAATTGTACTTCACTGCAGTCAGACTAATTAGTTCATATTACATATTATTCAACTAAAATATTACTATTCGGCAGCGTAATTTAATTATTTTGCGTAAAACGAGCTCCGGCCGTTCTTCGCAAATGTCAATGTGGAGGTGGTGATTCTGACCAAGGTGTGGTTCCGGAACCTCAGTTCAGTGCAACAAAGTGATTGCTTGGAACGCTCAATCTAGTACGTAGAACATTAATATCATTGCCTTAACTTCATTTAAGTCCATATAAAAACATTAAATGTCACACGAGTCATTAGTTTAGGGCTTCGTTTATAATTTCCTTTTTTGCGGCCATTTTTTACGGCTACATAATATTGCTGCTAAAGTAATAGGTTTGTATTGTAATAAATCAGATATAAATGAGCTATGGGATGCAATAATGTTTCATCAAATACAATTTCACAATCTATCTTGTACCCTAAATTCACTTAGTATAAAGTATAAACTTAGTATAAAGTTGAAATTACAATACTAGTAGTTTAAAGTATGAATTGCTGTAGCATAATCATTCTGTGAAACACGTAAGATCCTATTTGCGAGCCGGGTTTTGATAGACGACTTCTCAGATAAATCCGTGTAGGTAGGCACTATTTATCATAAGTATACTGGGTGATTTAGAAAGGGTATACTCAGGCTCGAACCTGCACCTCTTCGTAAACACTATGAGAAGTCAGAATTTCCATTTAAAAAAATTGGTACATTTTGTTCTAAACAACATATAAATGTGAATTTGCGCCCTGCGGTGTTACACGCGATTAAAAAGTATGTCCTTTTCCTCTATGTCCTTTTGCAAATGCACGGTTCCTGTATGCATAGGAACCGTGCATTTTTCCGGGACAAAAAATAGCCTATGTCATTTTCTGAACCCTAAACTACCACTACCTATGCAAAAAATCATGTCAATCCTTTGCTCTATGAAAAATTAAAACAAATCTATCCCACGGAAACCATAATTTTTTCCGGGATAAAAAGTAGCCTATGTGCTATTCCAGACTATAATCTATCTATGTGCCAAATTTCATCCAGATCCGTTCAGCCGTTCTGGCGTGGGTAACAAATATCCATCCATCCAAACTTTCACATTTATAATATTAGTGGGATTGGACATATCCAAATTCTAACTTCACAGCATGATTACAAATGCCCTGAACAACCGCAGGTTACCCTTTATGAATCACCTGTATATATATAGTATCAATATAGCAGGTCATCCATTAAACACTAGTTTTTATTACCATCCAACCCGCACTAATGCGTCGCCAGAATTGTTCGAACATTCTTTTTTTTTGGCGCGAGCGAAGACATTTCAGTGGCAGCCAACATTTTCGCTAAAAGCGTTGGAAATCTCTTTTTATTCGGGATAAGGGAAGTTACACAATGCTCGTTGATTTTTTCATTTCTGTGACGTCACATTCCTCGTTCTAGCCTTTTCTCGTTCAGTTGTTGGGTCAGCTTTCAATCTGGGTTGATGGATTACCGATATTTAGTGAGATTTTTTCAGACTCAAAGAGTCATTAAAAATGATCTATTTATTATATTAGATTAAATTATTTTTTTAAACATTCATCAATGAATGTAGTCTTCCCCTAACAGCGTACATACCTTGGATACAAGAATAAAGATTTGTGTCACACAAAATAATAAAATATGTGCATTTTAGACAGGATTCATTGGAACCGCTTTGTACACGACTAAACCACCTTGCTTCTGTCTCGTGCATATATGACCTTAGATTTCATTACGTTTATTGATGCAAAATGGGCTTTATATCGTCAAAAAAAGGTCTTAAGTTAGTTAACACGACGCTTTAGCTTAAATGCTAAGGCGTACATGACTAGTCGCGAGAAAAATCAAAGAGATTAGTAACACATGTCCGCATAGTCTGTGCATATCTGAATAAGTATATTCAGAAGATGAATAGATTTACTTAAAAAACAATTATATTAAAAAAAATGCTATAAATTATTGTTAATGAAATCAGGAGATATTAACATGATTACTAAAGAATGTTAAAATGTTGACGATACCTGCGTTTACAGGTATTGTCAACATTTATCCCATAACTAAACAAACAGCTGTGAATTTAAACAAATTATTATTTTCTACCAATATTTCCGTCCATAGAAATAATATCTTTACTTCAAAGTTTTAAGATACAAAATGCGGATTTTCGTCCGTTTTCCTTTTGGCAATGTCACGAGGAGGCGGCGAGCCCATTACCTGGGTCCTATAAATACCGGATTTGTCCGGAAATCACTGTCCGATCCGCGACACTCGGACGCGCCTTCATTCGACGGATAAATGTTGGCGGATTACTTAGCGGACTTGGAAAAGGATAGGCTTCCAAATACGAGGGTGACACTGAAAGTTTTTAGAACTGGCCACTTGTAAACGATATAATAAAAAAATAAGTTCACATTTTGAAAATGGAACTCTTTGCCAGTATTATTGTGTATGTGTTTTATTAATTTATCATTTGTTTACGATTTGGCGGCAAATTGAAAATTGTCTGTGTCACGTCAGCATGAATTTAACGCGAGAACATTTTCGAACAATGATTTTTTATGACTTTCGATGTCATTTAAGTCAACAAGAAAGTTTTTTTTTTTTTTTTTTTATTACATTATAGGCAAGTATTTGATCTCGACCTCACTTGATGGTAAGTGACGATGAGATCTACGATGGAGCATACTTGCCTAGGTAGGAAGGCGGCAGTAGATCGAGACGCTACATTCACTAGGCACATGCAGCGCAGCTGATCTGACCCGCCATCCATGAATGGCAACACCGAACATCATGCCGGAACACGGCTAGGCCGCTTGGCGACATGGCTTTGTTCAGTGGGTGGTGACTAGCCACGGCCGAAGCCTACCACCAGTAAAGAGTAGTTGTAAAAGGATAGGTTCCCAAATATAAGGAAGGAATAATGTCTAGGTTTTTGCAATATTTCTAAGTCGAACTCAAAGCATTTGTATTTTTTATAGGCTTAGTAAGGACTTACAGAATGTAATTTTACATTTAACGGAATCGAAATACAATTCGATTAAAATTGTCCTGCGAGAAACATAGCGGACTTGCCTCTTTTATTGAACATATTTTTTTCATTCATTATAATTCAGGGGTCGAGTCACCTTCGTCCGTAGGAGAATTAAGTACCCTCGAGATACCCTACACATGACCCAGGGTGGTGCCAACCAGGTGACAACTCTACTGGTGGTAGGCTTCGGCCGTGGCTAGTCACCACCCACTGAACAAAGCCATGTCGCCAAGCGGCCTAGCCGTGTTCCGGCATGATATTCGTTGTTGCCATTCATGGATGGCGGGTCAGATCAGTTGCGCTGCATGTGCCTAGTGAATGTAGCGTCTCGATCTACTGCCGCCTTCCTACCTAGGCAAGTATGCTCCATCGTAGATCTCATTGTCACTTACCATCAGGTGAGATTGAGATCAAATACTTGCCTATAATGTAATAAAAAAAAAACAGTTTGTATTTGTTATTATAATACATTGCAAAACATATCCAAAACGAAGCGTATCTATACACTACTAATTATAAAGCTTCACTGATTTGCCAACCAAACGCATGCTCAATTACTCTGGAACAATGAAGCACACTAACTATTGTATAATTAGATAGAAGCGATACAATCGAACGGCCATTATCCGGAAACCGGTTTTCCGGTCCAACGCTCGGCCGGTTGCGGTTCAATGAGATCGTTTTACAAACTATGTAGACGCCTAGGATTTATACAGAAAAAACTTACACTGATCTATACTAAGAATGACGCATGACTAGATACGATTTGAAATTAGTATTACGTTTAAAAATAAGTATAGTATTGATTTCTTATATTTACGCGAATACTACACATTGAAGTTTTATTTAAACGTGTAGTAAACGTGGTAAAAAATTATTAATTTTATTTTAATCAGCATTGTATTATCTATACATACATATAAATAAAATTGGAGTGTCTGTTTGTAATATTAAAATAACAGCTTTTAACTAATTGCATTTGGATGTATACACGTTACCTATACCTATATTACAATTTTTGTCCGTCTGTCTGTCTGTCTGCAGACAGACAGACAGACGGACAAAAATTGTAAAAAATGTGGTTTTGGTATAGGTAACGTGTATACATCCAAATGCAATTAGTTAAAAGCTGTTATTTTAATATTACAAACAGACACTCCAATTTTATTCCGGCTAATCTCTGAAATGGCTGGACTGATTTTGACGGGACTTTCACTGGCAGATAGCTGATGTAACAAGGAGTAACATAGACTACTTTTATTTAGAAAAAAAAAATAGGATCTCACGAAAAAAAATTAAAACCAATGTTGCAGCGCAGCGCCTGATTAAGTTTGATAGCAATAACCTGCAATGCGTCCCGCGGGATCAGAACGCGAGCAGGCTGTTGCCAACGGTTGAGACGTTGTTAAATACCACGCGGACGAAGTCGCGGGCAACAGCTAGTCTTCCATAAAAATGTTCCTGAGAGCTACGACACGCTACTTAGGCTCTCTGCTAACGGATATGAATTCTAAACACTCTAGAATAAGTCTGGAATTGCTTTCAACTTGGCTTTTATATCTAAAGGACACACTAACCTTGTGGAAATAAAAAAAACTTCACGACTATTTCATATACCTAACGCCTGGCAGGCAACTTATAAGGTTTGTAGGAAGATTATGTGCAGCTCATGAAGACAAATAGTTGTATTTTCAGGCAACGTAACAAGAATATGACAAAAAAGGAAAAGTGTGCCAGTAGGTACATTAAGTGATAAATGTTTGATATCACAAGAAGATAGAAGCATCCATTTTCCTTAATCCACACATACGGTTTTGTGAAGCCGTGACGTTAGAATTGCGGTATTTCTTAACTCGAATATAAATACATTGAAATAAAACTATTTTTTAAGATTTTATCGCGTTTATATTTTGATTTTGCGTTCCTTTCGCATGTTGTGTTTGCGACTTGTTTTTTGCGACCCTTTCGAATATAAATACGCCATTGCGACTGTAATCCCTGAAGGGGTCTGCAGAGGTGCACTGCAGTGTACCTACAATTTGCCAATGTTTTTTGGTCCCAATATAATAGAGGGCGAGCCTATTGCCATCCACGAGTCTCCTCACTTATGAGGAGGATTTAGGCCATAGTCCACCACGCGACCTAATGCGATTGTTTTTTGCGATTGCGATTAACTTTTCAACAGACATGCAAGCATGCATGAATATATCCCATACAATATCTGTCAAGAGTGACAGTTCCTATGCGGTTGCTGTTCGATTATGAATAGATTGTGTTAGCAGACTTGGTACCCTGGTGTCCTCAAGATGTTTGCCTTCATCGTTCAGCAGGTGATAATCATTATTGAGAATGAGATTTTTACATGAATTCAGCACGCTGGGTTTTAGTGGGTATTCTGGACTCGTCCAGGAGCCCTACATAACCGTTCAAGCTCCCCGGGCTTGGGCGGTATGCGTAAATGCATTTCTCAGGGAAAACAAAAAAAGGGTCCCAACTCCAAACAGTATAAATATTATTTCTAATGAAACCGAGTACGCTTTGATGCTAATTAAATTTATTTCCAGGTAATATATTATTAGCGATGTGGCAACCCTGTTTGACAGTTCGGGCCTTCGCGCCTATATAAGGCGCGCGAGCCCCGACGTCGCGCTCTTTTGCTCTCCGGATTTTGTAGCGATAAGACGTGTTATAGCTCGTTGGCATTGTTAAATTTGAGTTATTTATGTTGGATTCAAATATTGAAGAATTGAGTTTGTACGTTGTGTAATTACATGTTTTCATGTCATTTTATTCTTATTAATTAATTAAATCTACCCTCGGTTCCACGTGCATATATTTCTTTAATACAATTCGATAGAAACCGCTAACATCAGAAGTGGGATAGGCTCCTGTAGCCTACATCTGCTCTGGTCGCAAGCGAAAAATAATCATTAGTTGATTAGATAGCTTGGGTTGAGTTTTAAGTGAAATTTTAAATGTTTGATCATGGCTGATCGACCCTTCACTCGTAGTATTCTAGGAATAGGCGTGGTCAAAACAGTGTTGCAGAAGATCTTCAAGACCAGCTCAGCATAATTCTAGCACACATTGACGCGCTAGAAAATAGCAGTCTACCCGCAACAAGCAACGAGTCGGCGGAGGTATCGTCGGCGGAGCGTGCAATCGTGGCGCCGGTTGATGCCATCGTGTCTGTACCTCGACCGCCCGCGCCACTACCAGTTACTGCCAGATCGAATGACGGCACCATCGGTGAATCGCACGCAAGTACTTCGACTTCGTTGGATGTCATCTACCGCCTCATTGGCGCACTGAGCGCGTTGACTAAGGTCAGATCAACCCATTATTATATTTCTAATTTTGATCAGAGTGTCGCTAATTTCAAAAGCTGTACTTAAATATTTTGAATGTACACAACTACCCACATATCAAGTTTTAAGTGGTATGGGTGACCAAAATATTGAGTGTACTAGTTTTGTTACTCATAAATGTATGAATGTACCTGTACGATGTTGGGACCGATGTGTTAAACCGTGACGATGTGCAATACATTCGTGCAAATTAAATAGTGACCGCAGTGTGTTCCTCATTAACTTAGGTGATCCATCACGAATTCATACACCTTTCGAGGGTAATGATCGCGAAAGATTATTGGGTATCATTAATGAATTTGAGGAGTTTCTAATCGTTGGCACTGCGTGGACAACGGTAACGACTGGTCATATGCATTTTGAGATAATGAGTGGAACACCTATTTGTTATGGACCTTACAGACTTTAATCTCTCGGGGAATCTTCCTATGCCAGCTCAATTATTCTTGTAAAGAAAAATGACTGTAAGGATCGTATGTGCGTCGACTATCGTGCACTAAGTGCGATCACTGTTAAGGATCGCTATCCATTACCGCTGATGGAAGACCATATTGATCGCCTTGTACTTTTGTAGCCACGGAAGTGGAATATTTAGGTCGTACGATTTTAATGGGTCAGGTTAGACCGAGCAAGTGTAAAATCAAAACCCTAGTAGATTCACCAGTACCCACTAACGTATGGGAGGTCAGATAGTTTCTTGGTTTGGCAGGATACTCCCGTAGATACATATCCGCTTATGCATCTATAACCGTACCCATAGCTAGGTTATTACGAAGTAACGTTATAGTTGCTGTTTTCGATCGACTATTGCCAACGGAGCTGCAAACGGACGCGTGCTCAGTCGGTTGTGGTGCAGTTCTCATTCAGATGCATGGGTATAGTAAAAGACTGGTTGTGTTATATTTTAACAAAACAACTCAAGGTGCCGAGCCACGATATCATTCATACGAGCTTGAAACTTTGGCAAATATTAAAGCTTTACAAAACTTTAGTCATTACCTATTGGGAATTTCTTTTAGAATTGTAACAGACTGAATAACGCACTTAAATTAACTGAGCGAAAAAGGGACTTGTTGCCCCGTGTTGCGTGTTGGTGGATGTACATGCAGGATTTCAACTTAAAGTCGGAATATCGTAAGGGCGTAATGATACAACACGCGGGTTGTCTGAGTGGAGCCCTGAGACATGTGCCGCATTTTTTGAGGGTAAGTGAAGATATGTTCAAAAGTTATACGGATCCCTGTGGTGATCCTGTAGGGTGAACCAAATACGCACAACTACTCTCTCTGCATACTGAGATGCCTCAATACGTGTGATTACGGTCAGCGTATTGGGAAGCCTCGACACGTCCGAATACGGTCGGCGTGTCGGGAAGCTTCACACGTTCGAATACGGTCTTCGTGTGGAATGCACTCGTACGATTGAATACGGTCATCGTACGAGTGGGTCTGATCGACAGGCCACGTTATAGGGTTCACTGGATTCCTCATGTGTATGACTCGCTCTGCATACTGAGATGCCTCAATACGTGTGATTACGGTCAACGTATTGGGAAGCCTCGACACGTCCGAATACGGTCGGCGTGTCGGGAAGCTTCACACGTTCGAATACGGTCTTCGTGTGGAATGCACTCGTACGATTGAATACGGTCATCGTACGAGTGGGTCTGATCGACAGGCCACGTTATAGGGTTCACTGGATTCCTCATGTGTATGACTCGCTCTGCATACTGAGATGCCTCAATACGTGTGATTACGGTCAGCGTATTGGGAAGCCTCGACACGTCCGAATACGGTCGGCGTGTCGGGAAGCTTCACACGTTCGAATACGGTCTTCGTGTGGAATGCACTCGTACGATTGAATACGGTCATCGTACGAGTGGGTCTGATCGACAGGCCACGTTATAGGGTTCACTAGTAACCGAATGACGAAGTCGACTAGCAAAATTGAAGTATACGGGTCTTTAGACACTAACAGGAATATGCCTTGACTCCCTTGCGGCTGATCCATCTACCAGTTTCTCTAGCTGCGAGAGCCAGTTACTCTCGAGCACTCACACTGGAGATGGACAACGGGGTTCAACAAACGTCGCATCCGACCGGCATTGAAGACTGCATTCTCCCGGAAGCTTCCCGAGCACACTAGCCGAGCAATGAAGACTGCCGAGCAATGAAGACTGCCGAGCAATGAAGACTGCCAAGCAATGAAGACTGCCAAGCAATGAAGACATGTTCGAGGACGACCATTTGTCAGGAGAGGCCGTATTAGCGATGTGGCAACCCTGTTTGACAGTTCGGGCCTTCGCGCCTATATAAGGCGCGCGAGCCCCGACGTCGCGCTCTTTTGCTCTCCGGATTTTGTAGCGATAAGACGTGTTATAGCTCGTTGGCATTGTTAAATTTGAGTTATTTATGTTGGATTCAAATATTGAAGAATTGAGTTTGTACGTTGTGTAATTACATGTTTCCATGTCATTTTATTCTTATTAATTAATTAAATCTACCCTCGGTTCCACGTGCATATATTTCTTTAATACAATTCGATAGAAACCGCTAACAATATACTCATAATTTCACGATACCCTTTGTTTATATTCTTCGCTATAATTTTAATTAAGTGAACAAATTTTTCTAGATACGAAATTACGATGGAAATTAATTAGTAGTAACATTTCTCTATTATGTTCTGTATAGTAACATTGTAATGGAGTATGGTTATTAATTGTTGTTTTTAATTATTAATATAAACATTTTATATTTAGGTGATCTAAACGAGTTTTATAAAATAAACATCGCTAGATGAACACTTAATGTGAGAAAAGAAAGAAAAGAGAGAAAAGAAATAAAAGAAAAGAAAAGAAAGAAAAGAAAGAAAAGAAAGAAAAGAAAGAAAAGAAAGAAAAGAAAGAAAAGAAAGAAAAGAAAGAAAAGAAAGAAAAGAAAGAAAAGAAAGAAAAGAAAGAAAAGAAAGAAAAGAAAGAAAAGAAAGAAAAGAAAGAAAAGAAAGAAAAGAAAGAAAAGAAAGAAAAGAAAGAAAAGAAAGAAAAGAAAGAAAAGAAAGAAAAGAAAGAAAAGAAAGAAAAGAAAGAAAAGAAAGAAAAGAAAGAAAAGAAAATAACAGAAAAGAAAGAAAATAATACAAAGGGAAGAAAAAAAACATTCCCAATCGGGTGGCTTTCGACAGACGTACGATATTCGCTGATATTGTCGCATTTTGGCATGGGGATAATGCAAGCCGGGCTAATGCTGAAAATATTATTTTACATCCCTGGAAATTAAAGGGCTTTTTTTGGGATTGAAAAAGAATTAAAGCCCACACGAAAAAAGTCGCGGGCTCTGCTAGTGTATACTAAGGTGACCAGTGGCGGTGAGTATTTCAACAAACTCATTTTAAAGTCCATTTCATGCGCTTAACCGCTGTGTTGCTATGATTAATGTTCAGTTGCAGGTTGAATATTGCCAAACTTTTGCCGATTATAATACCTATAAAAGCAGTGATAGCCAAGTTGGTAGAACGCTTGCCTCGGTAACGAGGATGGCAGGTTCAACCCCCGGGTCGCACCTCTGGGAATTCCGGATTTTCATGCGCGAATCTCATTTTCAACCAAGATCACTTGCTAACCGGTGAAGGAAAACTTCGCGAAGAAACCTGCATGTCTGAGAGAACTCCTCGAAAGACTTAGCAATTCTTCAGTTAGATTAAAGATATGTGGTGTGGAATTAAAGATAAGATCTTCTTTTTTTAGGTTGACAATCGGCTACAAAATAAAACTTATTTGCCAGTGTCAAGTATTGCTTGATAAATAATCTGTACCCTTGATCAAATTGATGATGATGATGAAATTAATCTCCTACCACTATCAGTAAAGCTGTGGTTATCTTACTGAAAATTATCCAGACATCTTGGGTGAACTTGGAGTCATTCGTTTAAATGTCCTTTACTCGTGCACATTCATGAGCACACTGGTAACAATCCCACTAATATTACACTATATTTATCAAAGGAACACATTGTTTGAAAAAAAAACAAAATTGACAACTTCATTATTCAAAAAGTCCTATGCCGGAGTTATTGACTGTTGTCTTTGTCTTTTGTTTTAGATATCGGCCAATAAGGACAAAGGACCTTCTTTCATTCTACCGGTCATATTCGTTCCTCACCGTCATCTCCATCCAAGTTTATGACACTAGCATCACAGACACTGGCTGAAATGTGGCAATTAGATGCAAACGCCAATAACAAAGAAGAAGAAGGAGTTATTGACTTTCGTAATGCCTACCTACTTTTAATTATTTTGCAACCGCTCCAATGCACATGTACCGCCGAGTCTAATTACAAAACAGTAGTAATTAATTGTTAAGATGTCGCCGTCGGAGTACAGTTATAATTGTATGACATGAGGGGGATATGCCAGTAAATTAGCGGCGCGAAATTGAGGCATTTCGCGGAAGGAACAATGAGATATGAAGGATACATTTTGGAATTTATTGTTATGTGAATAGGGTACAAATAACAATATTATCGCCAAAGATACACCAACTATACGGTCCGACACTAAGCAACGCTTGTATTATAGATGCCGTAGAATGGACTGGGGGCGAACCCAGTATGTGATGCTTATATGGATATTAAGCATCCATGACTCGGGTACAAACATTCGTTTTAATCATACAAAGTTTGTCCCTACCAGGATTCAAAGCAGGGACCCTCAGCATAGAAGGCAAGGGTCACAACCAACTGCGCTAATCAGGTAGTCAGAACAGAACAGCACGTAAAAACAGCCATGCTGTGTTATAAAATCGTATCGATCAGAGCACTTATGCGGTTGGTTCAAAAGCGAGTGAGCTGTAAAGGTCCCATTGGCCAACCTTAATAGTGGAGCTTACTACGCTATTATCAATATTCAAAGCACAAAAAAACAATTGCAGGACCTCAAGACACTGTGAGCACTTTCTGCGTAAATCGGACCGCAAGCAACAACTAAATATGAGGGTACCCCGTTTCAAACTATGACACTAGGATGTCAACCACCTTAGTCCTCCCGTGACCATCGTTGCTGTAAAGCAGCCGAAACGTCGGGAACGTAAAAAAGTATAATAAACGCGGAAAAAGATCAGTAAGATTAGTTTTATTTCAATACAAAACACAAATTCACCCAAAAATAGTTCATTCATCCAACATGAGCTTAGCTTTCGTTGCCCGCGGCTGCTACAAGTTAATCAGACAATATATAACTATGTTGATGAAACTCTGCGACGTTAGCTAACCTGGGTAAATTCGGAGGCAAGCAAAATAGTTAGCGCGCAAGTCCGACCCGCTTCACGAAATAACAATATTCCTTACATTTTAGAAACTGTTATGAACGGACACACGGTCGCTAAGTTTGGGTGACACGAGACTATTAATTTAGATAACTACTCCCAAGCGTCCTGGGCCCCAAGTCTGCAAACACAATCGAACAGCAACCGCATAGTAGCTGTCACTTTTGACAGATATCCCATACAATATCTGTCAAACGTGACAGTTACTTTGCGGTTGCTGTTCGATTATGAAGCGATTATGTTAGCAGTCTTGGGGCCCTGTAGAGAGGACAAATTCTGGACAAATACCCCCGTATTTGTCCAGCATTGAGACACACAACTAGCTATTACCTATGACCCTGCTTTCTATGCCGAGGATCCCGGGGTAGGGACATGCTTTGTGTGATGAGCACGAATATTTTTACTCAATGTATGGATGTTTAATATCTATAAAAGTAATATATACTGGTTTCGTCTCCAGTCCATTGTATGGTGACCCATAATACAAGCGTTGCCTAGTGTGGGACCGTATAATTGGTGTGTTTGTTTGGCGATATTTATTTATAAAATAGTGCAAGTGAGAAAGAAGAGACAGAGGAGAGCAGACGATTTTTAATTAGTCGCCTTTTAAATATGCACTGATAATCATTACGAGCAAATAGCAATAATCACATCAAGTTCAATACAGATAATCTAATATCTTTTGTCCATACATTTAAAAATGATTCGGTGCAATAAAGAATAATCATATTATAGATAGGTATATTTTAATTACTGTATTACGCTGAAGATATTCCCAAGCTTATTATTGCAATAAAAAATGTCTCCCTTTTTGTATTAAGGTAATACAAACGGAATCCATCAGTAAATTTCAAGGCTTCACAAGGAAAATGTTATAATAACGATAAAAACAATGAAATATTGAGGACTTAAAGTCAGGTGTTGCGAACGTCTGGCAGGAGTTTTATTACATCGAGGTACTGGAAAATCTGAACGTTAAAGGTCAAATGAGCTACTGGGCACTTAGCGAGTAGAACCTGATTGTTTTCCTTTTCGCTAATGTAAGGTAAAATCACAAATGTTTTTATTGAATTAAAATTTAAAATTACAGTTTAAATAAATAGGAAAATAAAAAATGTATCAAAGATACCTTGTCCGCGTGGAATGGTGGCAAGAATGCTGGCTGCATTTCCTCGCTGTATAATCAAATATTTTTTTGAGCGAGGAAAGAGCCAGCCCTCCTTTTTTATGGGACTAGGCCCGCAACACACTCCCACCACTGCTACTCCTGTAATCCAGGATCTACAGTGGTGACACCAAGTTTTGATCCTAAGCGAGGCCCGGGATAAAGTTAATTGTCTTGGAACCCGCACGAGTTTAATCGAAAGATAAAAATAGGAGGAGTTGGAAGAAAATTAGAGCCAGCCCTCCGGTCACCTGTGCAGGCAATCAACCTAGGTGATATTTTGTCTATAAATTATTTAGTGCTATGATATATGATATATATGTGCTATGATATATATCACCTAGGTTGATTGCCTCCTAAGGTAAATTAAAATGTTGGGTTAGCAACTCACAAGTCCGTATGTCCGAAAGTATAATCCTGGAACGTCGGCAAAGCTAGATTTACCTGCTCAGACGAAATCCAGAGCTTGCTCCATCGCTACCTATGCAAAATATTATTTCAAACATAAGCTCTTTAGTTTTCGTTATAATTCCTGCTATCTTTAACAGCGTGATTCAAAAAGGGTTATCCAAAATTTGAACCTGCTTTTCTTTGGCACGTTATGTGAAGTCACAATTTCGATGACAATTTAAAAAAAATATATAAAAAATCACAGGTGTCATGTAACTCTATGGTAAGGAGGAGTGACTATTTTTAAATTGCCATATCTACAGGGTGTAAGTGACTTTGTAACGAAAAAATAGATTCAGGTCATGATTCTGGTCCCCCCTGAGTAGGAATTTTCTGTCGATCTTTTCATGACGAAATCATAATAGAAGTCTATCTGTACGTGATTTGAAATTTAAAAAAAATTAATTACTAATTTTCACCTAAAACTGCAATGTAAATCAAAACTCGATATGCTTGGGTGGGCTCGTCACTCGCACGAATCGGGTATCGCGCGGAGCGTTATGCTGTGATCGCATGGTTCAAGATACATTGCGCGCTCAAAAATTACAACATTGGTAAACAATGATTTTAAACATAAATGATTTCTATAATGTTATAATCATCGTTAAGTGTTTTCGTTACCATGCCCCTTACACATATTATTTTCCTCTACATACTGTTGTACCTTATATATTGTTCCATAGAGCTTAATTTGCTTTGTACTCTTTCAACTAAGTAACATTAAAATGTTGAAACGTAACACCTTCTCTCAGAAGCAATTAACACTCGGCAATTCATTACGAAGTTGTTTTAATAACTCGTAAAATATGGAAGTACATAATTCAGCACATACTCGTATTGTATGTTCTTTGTTAAGTATAACAGCTTGTTCTTTGAATTTGGAAAGCTTTCTGTACGAAACGGGAGAGAAAAGTAATCACCTCAAGAATATTGATTTCTTATATTTCCGTAAATCAATAATTCAATGTGTTGTATTGAAAAAAAAACGAATTTTAAAGATTTCAACGCGTTGGATGCCCTAGTGTTATAGTTTGAACTGGGGTACCGTTATATTTAGTTGTTGTTTGCAGTCCGATCTACGCAGAAATTGCTCACAGTGTCTTGAGGTCTTGTAATGGTCAAGCCCACCTTAAGACGCTGTGAGCACTTTCTGCGTAGATCGGCCGCAAACAACAACTAAATATGAGGGTACCCCAGTTCTAACTATGACACTAGGACGTCTAACACCTCAGTCCTTTCGTGACCATGGTTGCTGAAAGCTGCCAAAACGTCGGGAACGTAAAAAAACACAAAATAACGCCATAAAAACCTTAAAATTAATAATATTTCAAATATTCGTTTTTTTTTAAATACATTTTATGCTTTTACCGAGGCAGGCTAATGAACCGTAACTTTTTTAATGTTCCTCAACGATCGACTGATTCTATGGACCGGTAATGTAAATGGGGATTACAACCCTACCTACTTAACTCATTTTTTTTTCAGAAATTGAAGAGTATTTTTGGAACAATTCGTGGTACGCGTTGATTGGGTCTTTGGGAAATGTCGTTCATTTTTGTGGAATAATATTTTATGGTAATTTATCTAACGGTACCTACCGATACTTAAATAAATCGCTGATTGGGTGATACATCTTCATTTTTGCTATGGACACCGTTAGAAAACAAGTAGTAGTTTAGTTCGTAGATTAGTTCGCGTCTCCATTCAGCCGTCTCCATGCATTGGACCAGAAAACCTCTCCGGATCCAGCCGAATCATTTGTATCTTTATGTAATTGTATGATAGACCGTCGGCCTCGTGAGGCTTCATGCTCAGTAAGAACGTGGCTATTAAATTTTTTTCTTAAAAAAAAAACAGTAGTAACAGTAATGCCGTAGATCTATAACTAGATAAAAATTACAATCCATTAACTTGACCTAAGTTATTAAACTGTTTTATCTTCTAGATATTGTATATATGTACTATATATAGGCTAGGTTAGCCATCTGTTTTATAACATAACAAACAATCAATTAACCAACATATAATAATTACAGCTCTTTTTTATGTCCCACTGCTGGGCACGGGCCTCCCCTCAATGCGAGGGGGGATTAGGCCATGGTCTACCACGCTGGCCTAGTGCGGGTTGGCAGACTTCACACATCTTTCGAGGGGTTCTCTCAGACATGCAGGTTTCCTCACGATGTTTTCCTTCACCGTTTAGCAAGTGATAATCTTGGTTGAAAATGAGATTCGCACGTGAAAAATCCCAGAGGTGCGAGCCGGGGTTTGAACCTGCAATCCTCGTTATCGAGGCAAACGTTCTACCAACTTGGCAATCACTGCTTACCAACATAACATTCGAAGTAAAAATAACAAATGATCATAAACTATATTGTATAAACAGAGCCCGAAACGATACCCAACAAAGGCAATAAATAATGTCCTTCAAATACATGATAGTTGTATTCCTTTTGTCCGAGTTTGTGGACATAGGACCGCCGTGATTGGTACCGCACTGGTGGTTCGCGGGAAGATTGGCCGCAATTGTGTTCGGTATATTTGTTTGATTGGTCCAAACACGTGGAATTTCTTGTTTGTACAAACCACCATGAGTGTTTGGCAAATGTTTTCGATTTGTACAAGTATATCTGACACAATAGATAGACCACGCCATCGTATGGAACAACTGAGACTCGCGGCGTGTACTCTGCCCGAGGCCGCCTCGTAAGGCAGCTCAGTCAGTCAGTATGAGGCTATTGGTGAACGTTTTAAGAGTCAGACGTCTTTCGGCTGTTAGTATAGCATAGCATATGTGTATATAATTAATAATAATAATTCCAGCCCTTTTAATGTCCCACTGTTGGGCAAGGGCCTCCCCTCAATGCGAGGGGGATTAGGCCATAGTCCACCACGCTGGCCCAGTGCGGGTTGGCGGACTTCACACATCTTCCGAGGGGTTCTCTCAGACAAGCAGGTTTCCTCACGATCTTTTCCTTCACCGTTTAGTAAGTGATGATCATCGTTGAAAAATGAGATTCGCACATTAAATACCAGAGGTGCGAGCCGGGGTTTGATCCTGCAATCCTCGTTACCGAGGCAAGCGTTCTACCAACTTGGCTACCAATGCTATTCATGTGTAGATAAAGGAAGGGAAGTATATGCACCTAACTTTGCAGGATCACCCTAATTGTTCGTCGGACGTAGACAAATGGCCTTCAATACTGACGTCGGACATTCATCGCGCTGATGTACACGTCGAAGCAACCGCAGAAGGTTAACTTTTATTTTGGGGACCTTTCCAACTTCAAAATATGAGAATCTTTTCGTCCAGATTGTTCTGATTCCAATATAACGAACACCTCAATCATCAAAATTGGCTCAGAAGTTGTGGCGCTTCGGTGGAATATACATTAAAACTAACATATTATATAGACTAACAAAATCAAAGCCCGGCTTTTCCATAGTCGGGTAAAAAGTAAAACTCAGACAGAGGCTGTGTAAAAAAAAAATACGCCACTATAAATTATTTTGTAGATATCGTGGTGGCCTAAGGAATAGACACCATGGTACGCCATAGTTTGATTAATTTTGTATTATACTTAGATTCAATTTTCTTCTTAATTATCATCTTGAAAAAATTCAAAATTTTTTATTGAGGAATTGTTAGATGTATTTTATTCAATTTGAAATATTTTCAATAAAACATTAATATAACTTCAAATATCAGTATTTTACATAATAAAGTATCGCAAAAGCAATCATATGTATTTGTTTTTGTTTAATGTCGACAACCGTATTACAATATTGACTTACTGCCCATCTCACTGCAAATACCATGAAAAATAGGCCTTCAAAATCACAGGGTGGGGTCGATACCGTACCAAATTCGTTTTTTTTTTTTCGCTCCGAGCTTTGCACGTTTCTTTAGCGTTTGTTACGAAGATTTTTATATTTAATTTGGTTAATGATCTTTGATATCCAGAGGCCCAGGGGCAACAAACAATATCTAAAATTTAGGGTTGTGTCTATTTCGAATTAGACTTTACAATCGTTGCCTTTAACATGTTAATTGATTCATATCTTAATGGTAAGCGTTCGTATATAATTATAAATGTTTGTATATTATTTATAAATTAGGCTCTTTTAAGTGACCTCTCCATGCAAAGGTTGCCTGATAGAGATTATAAGCCCGCTTATTGTGACACCTTGTTTGTGAATTGTGTGAAGTTTTTATAAGTTTTTCTTTTATTATGGAACAATAAAAAGTTATCTATCTATCTTTTAGTTAGTACACATTTTTGCTGTATTTTTGATGGAATCTTGACTGTGACAAACCGAAACTTAAATTAATATAGTTTAGTCGTATGTTTATGGAATTGAATACCCAAAGATATTAACATAAAAATTCTATGCGCTTGATTCACAAGACGTGCCTCTACTTATCTCGCGTACACCCCACCAAATATTTCGGACACACGTCGCTAGCACGGCTTGATATCATTAGCAACAAGCTTAGTGAAAGTCTGTACTTGACGTCGACTTATCTGGGACTTTATTTGGCACGTAGTCTTTTAGAAAAAGTTGATAAATTGCCGTGTACATTTGTTGGCGACCTGTGGACTTGAGATTATGGTGAATGGCCTGAGGTGAGGCTTGTGAAATTAATAAGTAACTTAATTCTGCATAACTTTTATATAATACCTTTTTGTTTATACTTCTAAATCTCCAGATTCATCTTTGCAGTTAGAACAGTGCGGGGGTGAATTACCTGTGTTCTTGTACGTGTAGAAAAGAGACAATGATCTTTTCAATGTTGCTGCTTATTTGACACTAATAATGTACGGCAAAATAGTTGCCGTAACGCACAGTAAGGAAAATATTTTTATCCAGTGCGGTACGGCAACTATTTTGCCATACTCCCCCCCCCCTGCACCTCACTGGATGCGTCTTTGTGGAGCCTCAATTTGCAATAGAGCTGGCCACAAGTGAGACAATATTGTGCTCGATATTTTTGTGCCAAAAACCTAGGCCACAATGAGACGTTCACGAAAAAAAACATGACATCAGTAAATCAATTAAGTGTACTTTAATATGAATCAGAATGAAAAAAAACCCGTTAACATTTTTGTAGCTTAGTTTATTTGTACATGTTGCTGGTTTTTGTTATATAAAGTTAATTTCAGTAAATTACTCTGTAATCGTTTGAATACGGAGTAAACTTGATGAGGAGTTTTCCTTATCAAGTGTTCTCTCTCTCTCTGGCTAGAGCCAATTTTGTAAGCTGTCTCCTATAACCCAGTATCCCCTTATCTTTATCATATGCAATCACGCTTCGGTACCATTATCGAGATTAATAACTGACGCTTTATTTATGTACAAAGTTACATGTAAACAGTATCCGAGAAAACATATTGCAGATTATATCTCATTCCGATACATTTACGATTAGTGGACAAACATTAAGCCCGGGTTAGACTTGAGCGGAATCCGATCATGATTGCGATTTTCGACTGATAAAAACCCTGGTCAGATAACATTTCAAATTTTGCTTATTATCTACTATATAAAAATAAGTCGGGTTTTCCTTCCTGACGCTATAACTCCAGAACGCACGAACCGATTTCCACGGTTTTGCATTCGTTGGAAAGGTCTCGGGCTCCGTGAGGTTTATAGCAAAGAAAATTCAGGAAAAACCAAACGAAATGTTACATAAAACGAAGCCATCTGGTGGCGAAACGGAGTTCGCTGGGTTTGCTAGTTACTAATATAATTGATAGAACTAGGCGATACTTAGCGGAAATCCATTGCTAAACAAATGGGGGAAGAGGAACCCACCACTGACCCTCGGCTTGTCAACTTTTCCAATTATAAACCAAGCAAGTTTCATCGATAATTAAAGAAGCCAGCAACACCGAACTCCTGTAAGATGTTAGTCCAGAAACTATCTATCACGAGAGATGGGGGGACGAGGGGACCTCAAATAAAATTCAATTCTCCGCGAAACGAAGCGAATCTAAAAAATAATCGACACATGTTTCGCCTCTTAACGAGGCATCCTCAGGACTGCTGGGTTACGAATGAGCCTACTAAATAACTATTATTACAAAAAAAACTTCTCTTAGCCATGTTATACTGGTGGTAGGCTTCGGCCGTGGCTAGTCACCACCCACTGAACAAAGCCATGTCGCCAAGCGGCCTAGCCGTGTTCCGGCATGATGTTCGGTGTTGCCATTCATGGATGGCGGGTCAGATCAGTTGCGCTGCATGTGCCTAGTGAATGTAGCGTCTCTTATCTACTGCCGCCTTCCTACCTAGGCAAGTATGCTCCATCGTAGATCTCATCGTCACTTACCATCATGTGAGATCGAGATCAAATACTTGCCTGTAATGTAATAAAAAAATTAAAAAAAAAAATGTTCTTCAGTCAATCCTTTGTTATAATTGATCAGTAGAATCCAACCAATACAAACGTAGGTACAGTGTATAAGATGTACATACTACGAAAATTGCTCCATCTAACGTGTCGGGGGAATTAATAAAGTGTTCATAATTGACGCGATGATTGATTGGATCAGTGACGTCACGGTCCCGTCTGATTGATGCCGACATCACTATGCCAGGGTGTCGATTAGATCGGGTTACGACGGACTTTCCTCGTTTCGGCTCCATTTCACAATGTTCGTATTCCATCCCTGAATCAATTTCAAATTGATTCTTATGTCACATAGCTATATGGTTCACGGCGATATTATGAAAATAATTCGACCCTTTTAATTGAAATTAAACTTATTTAATAGATTTTATCGCGTTTATTTTATGTGGGGTGCCCCAGTTCAAACTATGACACAGAACGTCAAACGCCTCAGTCCTCCCGTGACCATGGTTGCTGTAAAGCAGCGAAAAGGTGTCGGGACCGTAAAAACATAAAATAAACGCGATAAAATCTGTTAAATAAGTTTTATTTCAATGTGTAGTATTCGCGTAAATATAAAAAAATCAATATGTTAACCTTTTTAAACGCGATAAAATCATCAAAACTTGTTTTATTTCAATGTATAATGCCTTATGTTCTGTGATATTTAGGTATATTAATATGTTGGATGTAACCACACTCATTATGCGAGAATTTAATTACTCCGCATTGCGTAGTAATGTATACTCGTTGCTGTACTTTATCCGCAGATTCTCAGTAAAATCTTATCACGGAGCAGCCTTTATGATGAAACACATACAACATGCTGAAACATATACCATTATGAAATAATTACGAGCCATTTTCGACGTTTCCCGTTCAAACATAGAGTCTGAAACAGATTGAGGATTCCCGACGCGTAATATCTAAACGAATTGTTAAAGTTTATTGACTTTAGATTTATGGAAAAAATATTATGTAAAAAACCACTTAAAATGGTACTTAAGTATTGAATATAGGTACCATTTCTGCATATCAGCTAGCATTAGAACATCTGATTTCACACAAAAAAGAACAAACTATCTCTAGAACAATTCTAGCAAAGAAATAATAAAGACAACGCATCACAAAGCCATTCCATTTCATTTTGCAAACACAAAACAGTCTAAATATAGAGGAAAATAACCGCGGCTAGCTGAAATTATATCCCTTGTTTGGCTTAAAGAAATGCCAAAAGGTCTCAGAATACCAAATGAAAGGCGGAAACCAAGCCAGATAATTACCAGAATAAACAACTAAAGTTCATACATTTTCCCTTTGTAAAGATGTTTACTAGACTTCGGAACAATCAAAGGAATTTCGCTCAAAAGTTTCCATAAGCTTTGGGTGTTTCTCGCTCGATCGGAAGCTTTGTTTTGAGATGATATTGTTATCGTTTTTATACAGCCAATTCGTTAATATTAACTGACCGAGTATTTACTGGTTGCGCAGCACCGCGATGCTGTCCTTGGCAGATGATGTGCTCGCTAATTCAGTTGACATAGCAATTTGGTAGCTAGGCAAAACAGGTAATAGCGATTATGCAAGCGTTGCAGTGATAGCCAAGTTGGTGGAACGCTTGCCTTGGTAGCGAGGATCGCAGGTTTAAGCCCTGGCTCGCACTTCTGGGATTTCTGGATTTCATGTGCGAATCTCATTTTCAACCACGATTATCACTTGCTAAACGGTGAAGGAAACATCGTGAGGAAACCTGCATGACGGAGGGAACCCTGGAAAGATGTGTGAAGTCCGCTGACCCGCACTGGGCCAGCGTGGTGGACTATGACCTAATCCCCCTCGCATTGAGGTGAGGCCCATGCCCAGTAGTGGGATAGAAGGGCTGGTATTATACGCAAGCGTTTGCCTCGAACGAGAAACGCCCTAACTGAGCGAGCGGAGTCAGTCAGTCACGGCTATTGACGGTGTTCCCAAAAAATGTTAATTCTAATTTTGAATGAATTCAAGTGCTCCTTCAAGTATATTAGTTTAATATACGCCTCCTGATATAAACAAATGAAAGAGGTTAACGTATGTAGGATACCTACAAAAGCAAAAAAAAATGTGGGACTCATTTAAAGGCGGCGGTCGTCGGCTCGCGTGCAGTTTGCTCAGACCTCACGCTCGAATCAACGGCCACGTTCATGCAATCATACATTCAAAGTAGGGTGACAATGATTTAAGTTTCATTCGGATCAGTCCGGTATTTATTAGAGATAAGCGAGGACCGTCCGACTGGACTTAAAAGAACGTAGCGTTGTTTTCATCAGCCTCTGTGGGCGATATCATTGGCTGTCTGTTGTTTATATAATATCCGTACAATGTTATTGTAGCTGTTGGTCTTGCAAAACTAAAATAAAAAGATTTGGGTTAGAATAAAATAAGTCGTTACAGCGACAGAAAAGTCTTCAGAGAAATGCTCTGGTTATTTTATTTATTAGGTATAAATTGATTATTAAATTTATTTAAAAAAAAAAAAATTGACGTAACTGACACAAGGGTCACTACGTCACAGACACAAAAGTCTCGCGGAATCAGTCTAGAATTAAAAAAATGCAAGATCTTAAGACCAATTATGGACCAAGGCTAAACAAAATATTTTCCGAAACGAAACAAAACATACCGAACAAATCCGTCGAGTACTTAACCAAAATGTCGTTGTACAAACAAAAATAAACATACATTAGGAGCAAAATAAACATTGTTACTTTTAAGTGGTTGAACAAAACCATTCGCATTCGCTCCCCTGACCGCTTGCTCTACGAAGCAAATAAAAGTTTTCAGATATAAAGTAACGTCAGAAGTCAGCCATTGTATTGTGTTGGGCCAAAGCTTGCTTATAAAGGGAAATGTTTTATAAATAATGGCTCACGACACAGCTGTTTGGATTCACATACTTAAGGCAGAACTTTATTTTATAGCTGACTAGTTGTTACCCGCGACTTCGTCCGCGTGGTATTTAAAAAAATAGTTTTTCTAAAATATAAGTAGCCTAAGTTACTCCTTGTTACATCAGCTATCTGCCAGTGAAAGTCCTGTCAAAATCGGTCCAGCCATTTCAGAGATTAGCCGGAACAAACAGGCAGACAGACAAAAATGGTAAAAAAAATAGTTTTGGTATATGTACCGTGTATACATACAAATGCACTTAGTAAAAAGCGGTTATTTTAATATTACAAACAGACACTCCAATTTTAATTATTTGTATGTATAGATATTTTGTTGACGCGACCATTCGCAATAACAAAAAAATGTAAGCACTTATAAATAATACTGGTATTTATATACATTCCACTTCATGGAGTGTTTTTTCTGACGTTGTGATTTTACTTACGAACTTTCACAATTACATTCAATATTGGAAAAAAAGTCTCATAAAACTGTACACAGTTGGTGGTCATAGTAAAACAATTCACCTCGTTCATTCATGTATCTGTAAACTCTTTTGAGTTTTAAAGATGCGATTTTCATTTTATGTATTGTTCTGGATTTTCCATTTTGATCAAGAATGTATAATTAGATCACAGAATTTGATATAGTGATATTTATTGATTTCTTATATTTACGCGAATACTACACATTGAAATAAAACTACTCTTACGGATTTTATCGCGTCTATTTTACGTTTTTTACGTTCCCGCTGCAATACTATATACATACATATAAATAAAATTGGAATGTCTTTTTGTAATATTAAAATAACCGCTTTTTACTAAGTGCATTTGGATGTATACACGGTACCTATACCAAAACAACATTTTTTAACATTTTTGCCTGTCTGTCTTTCTGTCTGTCTGTCTGTCTGAAAGAAAGAAAGAAAGAAAGAAAGTATGTCTGTCTGTTTGTTCCGGGTAATCTCTGAAATGGATGGACCGATTTTGACGGGACTTTCACTGGCAGATAGCTGATGTAACAAGGAGTAACTTTGGCTACTTTTATTTTAGAAAAAAACATAGGATCTCACGAAAAAAAATTAAAACCAATGTTGCAGCGTTGCGCCTGATTAAGTTTGATAGCCACAACCTGAAATGCGTCCCGCGGGCTCAGAACGTGCGAGCAGGCTTTTGCCAACGGTTGTGTCTTTGTTAAATACCAGGCGGACGACGTCGCGCGTAGCAGCTAGTTAGTTATAAGTTTGTTTATGTGATCTTGTGTTTTGTGTTGTAGCTAAATAAATGTTTTTTCTTTCTTTCTTTCTTCTTTCTTTCGGCTGTTTTACAGCAACCATGGTCACGGGAGGACTGAGGTGGTGACGTGACGCGACGTGACTAAATATGAGGGTACCCCGTTGCTAACTATGACACTAGGACGTCGATCACCTCAGGATTCGAACCTGGGACCCTCGGCGCAGGGTCACTACCAACTCCGCTAATCAGGTCGTCGATCATCATTGGACAGACCTCCCATAGATATGCTAGTTTAATTTTATTCAGCTCATATAAGTATCTTATCTTAAATGTGTCTTATTTCATCTTATCAAAACCACGAAAACATTTTACTGAAACGATTACTTTTACGATCGAGGAAAAAATTAACATAAAAATTGTAGAGACAACCATATAAGGCCACTTCTCCATTCCGCTGTATTAGTTAACAAGGTTTTTACATGCCGACGGCTTGATCTTTATTTTTTGGGCATCAAAGATAATTTTGCTTGAACCCTTGTGATGGGATATCCTGGTTTATTAGGGTGTCACACACGATCATAGCACTCTCAAGAGTAGGACAATAAAATGCACTATTTTGTAAGAATTGCTCTTAAGGGTGGTTTTTGATGTTATGTTATTACATATACCTACGAGTGTCATTAGTCTGTTCTCCTTATAGGATTTGTAATAAATACTATTTTTGAAACGTAACTGATTCATATGCCTAAAGAACACTAAGCACTAGTATATTAGTGGGATGAAAATTTATCTTATTAAAAAAAAACTGTTTTTATTTTTCACGTACCCTTAGTGATGTACTATGATTTCTAATTGGTTTTAATTACATATTTGTTTGGAATGCTAACACACATTCCAAAATAATTCGGCTAATCTATGCAACAAAGTCGTGTTAGTTACATCATTTATAACTCGAGAACGGGTGGGCCGATACTTATAATTTTAGATTTTTTAATTTGCCTCCACACACAATAGCAGAATACCTATAAAATCATGAATAAAAAACAATAATAAAGATAATTAATTATCTCAAACATTTGATTCTGAGGCGGTACGACGCGACGTTCGCCGAGACAGCTAGTTTAAAAGAAAATAAAACTTAACAATATATATTATCTAATACACTAAGATGCATGCCCAGGTTTAGTTTAAGTAAGATTTTTGAGTGCAAGGTCTGGTCAAAATGTCTTCGCCAATGTGCCGTTTGGCCCAGTACCTCTTAACTCTGCCTTCTGCGCTTCGGGTCCCGGGCTCGAATCCTGGTAGGGATAAACTTTGTGTGATGAGCACGATTTTTTGTACCCGAGTCATGGATGTCAAATATCTATATAAGTATTATATACCGGGTTCGCTCCCAGTCCATTGTACGGTACCCATAATACAATCGTTGCTTAGTGTGGAGCGTATAGTTGGTGTGTTCGTCTGGCGATATTTTCTCTACCTTGTCACTGTCATAACAATATAATAAAAGTACTAAGTAGGTACTACTTTAAAAATCGAACACTTCAAAATAAAAATCCTTTTTAAATATTTTTTGCCATCCTTCAGCCAATAGGGCTGACAAATGCCATTTTTTAACGTCTAAATTCGTGAACTAAGTAAGTCCATTATAAATGATCGGTCTATTTGGACTCTAACGAGGTATTCTTGGCACTATCTATCTAGAATAAAGCTTGCCTATGACCGAAGACGAAGACTTTAGCATCACATCATAGAGTCGAGTAGGGTAGCCATGCGTTTGAATTGGATCTCTAATATACATGACAAAGTCCTGATTCGCCGTGTATTGAGTGAACATGCAGTGTTTTGTGAAAGGCTGTCTCCGGCATGTGCAGCGCATGGCTGCCTCGGTTTTGACTCAAGCGGTGCATAGTTAATATACGAATATTATTTTAGGTTGACAGCGAGTCAAATTACAGGTGATAGAGCTGGTAAGGCAGGCTAGGCAACTCAATCAATCACATAATGAAATCATGCCGCTCTGAAACCAGGCTTTCCGAATATAATTAACGTAGTATTTACTAATGCCAAGTCATACGCAGCCTACTTCAGCCCCATCAATATTTATAGCTTAGTTAGTGGAACGCTTGTTGCGGTAACGAGGATAGCACGTTCAAACCCCGGCGCCTCGATAGACGAGTGAAGTCCGCCAATCCAGACTGAAGTTGAACAGCGCCTCTAGCGAGCGGTATTTAAAACGTTCAGTTCTCCAAAATGGTCTCCATCTAAATACAGTAGACTATAAAGTATACGGTTAGCTTACGAATCTCGCACTTGACGTACAGTGCGGGGAAGTAGCTTGACGTGAACCGTACGTTGACATGATTGACGTTTATATACGAACAGCATGTCAAGTGCGAGATCATGTGTATTGACAAATTTGACTTGACGACTTGACGACTCAACGATCCTTCGGAGGGGACGCCATTTTCATATCATCACGTCACATCCATTATTTTATTTATAATGTGTATTTATTGAATGATTTATTGCTATTAATTACTTGACACTGGCAAAATACCCGCTAAGTTGTGGGCGAGGCCATATTCGTATCCATTTTATTTCATCGCATCTCATTTCGTAAAGAAAGATGAGATCCTTGAATTGACAATTTTACGAGCACTTGACGACTCAACGATCCTTCGGAGGCTTTATATTTTTGTATTGAACGTAATTTGTAGTTCCTTCTCTAGATACGAGTATAAGAATAAGCATATCACCGAAATCCCTAGCTTATAAATTCTAACAATTCAGAACACACCACACTTCGGAGACCACTAAACGTCCAAATAACTTACTCCTCTACGTCCCAATTTAACGTTACAACATTGCCACCCTACCCCTACACAGGTTCGGTTAGACCGCGATACCTTTTCATTATAAAGGTGAGGGTACATTAGCGCAGTTATCGCTCACATGCGACCCATCAATCTTGCTTTCTATCCGCAGGTGACGGTGGCTGTCACACATTACTATACATCGTGAATTTCTGTGGGACACATTTAACGTTGAAGATATATATATATATATTTATTACATTCGAGGCAAGAATTTGATCTCGATCTCACCTGATGGTAAGTGACGATGAGATCTACGATGGAGCATACTTGCCTAGGTAGGAAGGCGGCAGTAGATCGAGACGCTACATTCACTAGGCACATGCAGCGCAACTGATCTGACCCGCCATCCATGAATGGCAACACCGAAGATCATGCCGGAACACGGCTAGGCCGCTTGGCGACATGGCTTTGTTCAGTGGGTGGTGACTAACCACGGCCGAAGCCTACCACCAGTAGAATGTGTGTGTAATGTGAGCTGTTTCGATAGTGCGTACGGGCTTATGAATTAATTCATTGAGTAACTGACTGCAAATACGTTATGATAGTATCACGACTGTTATTTCAAAGGTGTATTTGACATAATTACCATATTATGTACTGATTTCTAATATTTACGCGAATACTACACATTGAAATAAAACTATTTTTTTCGGATTTTATCGCGTTTATTTTATGTTATTACGTTCCCGACGTTTCGGCTGCTTTACAGCAACCATGGTCACGATACGATACGTATACGTACGTACCATTGCAAGACCTCAAGACACAGTGAGCTCTTTCTGCGTAGATCGGACCGCAAGTAACAACTAAATATGAGGGTACCCCCGTCAAACTATGCTACTAGGACGTCAACCACCTCAGTCCTCCCGTGACCATGGTTTCTGTAAAGCAGCCGAAACGTCGGGAACGTAATAGCATAAAATAAACGCGATAAAATCCGAAAAAAAATAGTTTTATTTCAATGTGGAGTATTCGCGTAAATATAAGAAATCAGTACAAAATATGGTAATTATGTCAAATACACCTGAAGAATTCAAACATTTCAAAAATTTATCACAGAGATATTACGGTTTATGTTGGTGTCCCGTGTTCATTGCTATCAAGTGTATAAAAACTGGTAATGAATCTAACAAAACTATTAATTTAAGAGTTAACATAGTACCGCCCAACAAGTTTTATCGTTCAAAGAATGACACAGCCTAATGTTACTCTATGGATACAGCTATCTCTATCATTTAATCATAACAGACAAGTTAATGGAGATAGTTATTTATAGTACAATTCTTTTACTTCCATCTAAAATGTCCTCTAGATAAATTATATTATTCCTTTCTCCTTACTCATTTTAATTTTACTGAAGCGTAAAAAAAAATAATCCTCAAAAGACGTCTCAACTATGCAAACACTTCTTCATTAGGGTCATCCAAACGGTCTTTGTTTCAGGATAGACGAGGCCCTGAAACGAGCGAAACGTTCGTAATCTTGTAAAAAAGTTGTCAGGAAATACCGGTCAATCGTTTTGTATCCATGTATCTAACAAAATACATGAAACGGTTGATATTAATAGCCCCAAGAAACATATGATTTCCATTGCCTAGAACCGACTTGTCGATGGAAATTGTTAAAAACGACATTTGTCAATTCATTTTGGAGTTATGTGCTGGTAGTTAAGAGTAAGTTATGTGCTGATAGTGAAGACGTACTTTAAGATGGCCTCCCGCAAGGTGGACCGATGACATCACACGCATCGGAGGAAGCCGTGGATGTACGTGGCGGAGGCCTTTGACGTGTAGAAGTCTTTGAGATTCTCTGGGATTCCTAGAATTCATATGCGAAACCCATTTTCAACCATGATTGTCATATACTAAGCGGTGAAGGAAAACAACGTGGGGAAACCTGTACGTCTGAGAGAACTCCTCGAAGGATTTGTGAAGTCCACCGTCCCGCACTGGGCCAGCGTGGTGCCCTATGGTCTAATCCCCCTCGCATTGATGGGAGGCCCGTGTCCAACAGTGGGACACTAAAAGAGATAGTATAATACTACGTAGACAAATAAATAATCTAAAGGCCAGATTTTAGAATCCCTCCGCCGTTTCTAAGTCCGCATTCACGTCTTCTATCAAATAAGAAAAATCAACAAGGAATATAAATATTTTTCAAAGCGTGACCCCAATGAGAAACGGCTGTTTTCGCCGCGTAAAACTGAAAGACCGAATGATATTTTACGAATGAATGATGTTTTACGGCATTCTAATGATCGCGTGATATTCTGCTTATGCGTTCCTGTATTTATCTAAATTTTTCTTTTCCTGGGCCATAAATATTTGAGTTTGATTTTAGGGTTCAGTTACGAGCAACCTTCAAACTGAATAGTGATCAAACAGCTGAATACTCAAATTTGAGACCTACTTAAATTTTACGAGCATGTGTCATACAAAAAATACAATATAGAAAAACATCTAAAGTAGTTAAGAAGGTTCCTACATTGTTGTCACATACCCATAACAATGTGCTGCTCAAAAACGTAACGGATATTTAAAAAAAAAAGCAACCACAGAGTTTCTTGCCCGATCTTCTCCATAGGAACGGCACTCCTCCGAACAGGTGGTAAAGCTGTAGATTAACATTTTGTAACTATATTGACGATTCATAAGTACTGTACTTAATGTTTTACATGAATAAAACATATTCTGATTCTGATTCTAAAGGATTTAAATATTAGAGTAGCGTTTGAGTTTTTTTGTAAGTACTTACCTACTTAAAATACGTCGTCGTCATCGATTTTCGTAAAAAACCTTTATGAATACTAAATAGCAATAGTTATAAGTTACTAATAAAGTGTACACTTTTGGAAGCCCATGAGTTGATGATTGGAATGACATGGTTTCATTCATTCATTTCATTCTTTTTTTTTCTTTGTGTTATGTGAAATACTTTAATGTTTGGGCCTGCAGATACTATTACCACTATCAAAAATAATAAAATCCAGTGCAATTATTATTGAAGTAAAATAAATAAATTTGCTATGTACGGAATCCAAGTCGCGTGATTTCCTCTCACCCATCACAACACACATTTTATACGTTCCTATAAAAGTTTTTTATACGTGCCGAAATCATAGCGATCTTTCCCATACGATGTTTTATGCTTTATAAATTGTGTCTGCCAATACATATTTATAGAAGCTGCATCCGTTGAAAGATACGTTTCCCAATAAGACTTTACGGATAAAGGTCATATTTTCTTATGTCGCTTATATCCTGCCTTTTACGAGGCACAAGGAGATAGAAAACATATTACAAAATCTAAGCAAAATGATACATAAGCCGTGGGCGTGGTATGTAACCTCGACTAAACGAAATAAACATTATTATATATACGTAGCTCAAGAATTGATGAATCAATTTTAACGATTCCTTTTTGTTTCATAGCTAATACTGCGGAGATAGTGCTGAGCTATGTATCAGTCCAGTTTAATTGTAAATTAGAGTTTTTTTTAAGTTTCAGCATTATAGGCTTAGCCTGCCTCAGTTCTACAAAGAGTTCTAATGCAAAGGAAATATATTCACATTTCTCATACAGTAGTTAAACATTGCACTGTATTGAAAGTTTTAAATACAATCCGCTAGAGGCGTTTTTCAATTCTCCATACAAAGTGTCTAAATACGTAGACTATAAAGTATACGTATAAAGAACACGTAATTTGTAGGACTTCACTATCGACACAGTAGAGCGTACGAACAGTTATGATATATTATAAATGGATGGAAATCATTGTAAGCATAGACAATCTTTAGGGATAAATGCGATGTCAAACAAATCTCAAGGAAAGGTAAATGAATAAATCCGACCCTTAAGCCGGGTGCTCACTTAAAGTTGTAGCATACAATGTGTCAGTGAGTACTTTGCGTCCTCAAGTCACCTCGTTTCTAGCTACGGCCCTTTGAGTCCGCAATGCTTACGACAAGCACGCTTTATGCACCATCACGCCTGCTACCTCCGAAGGGATAGGCAGAGGTACACTGCAGTGCACCCTCAATTCGCCGATGGTATTTGATCCCAAAGCAGTGATAGCAAAGTTGGTAGAACGCTTGCCTCGGTTACGAGAATCGCAGGCTTAAACCCCGGCGCGCACCTCTGGGATTCCTGGATTACATGTGCGAATCTCATTTTCAACCACGATTATCACTTGCTAAACGGTGAAGGAAATCATCGGAATCCTGCATGTCTGAGAGAATTCCTCAAAGACGTGTGAAGTCCGCAAACCCGCACTGGGCCAGCGTGGTGGACTATGGCCTAATCACCCTCACATTGAGGGGAGGTCCGTGACCAACAGTAGGACATAAAAAGGGCTGGTACTATATATTTATAACTACTTGATCCCAATGTAATAGGTGGCGAGCTTTTTTCTATACCGGGAACGCGCCTCGGTACGCGCCTAAATATGTGGAGGATTTAGGCCAGAGTCCACCACTCTGGCCCATTTTTATTTTATACTTCCTTTTCGTTTAACAAGAGTTAACAGTTTTGAAAGGACAAATAATTTCACAAAAAGTAGAATTACCCAAGTTTAATGATATCTATTTTTCTATTGATAGTTAATCAATGATTATAAAAATTGACAAATATTTATAATCATTGATTTATCGATAGTTAATCAACTATATATGGCGCGTTTTCGACCGGAGGCACCGGTCCTGAAGTGATCCTGTGACCGCGCGCTCTCCGCCCTCTATCTCGAAAACGGTTCACCGTATAAAAAAATTTTTTAAACAAAATTTGTAGAGAATTTTGTATTCTACAATATTGATAATACATACAAATAGCAAAAAACCCATAGGAAATGAGATATTTACAAAAAAAGGGCAAAAAACCGATTTTTGTGACTTTTGACCTTGAAATTTAATAGTTGCGTACACCCTACCATATGTAGGTTTTGAGACAAGTTTTAGGGTGTCAATATACAAGTATTTACAGACTTACAGCTGGGTATATCTAATTCCGAGGTGAACTTACTATAATGACTGGACTATGAAACAAAACTAATCTTACGGATTTTATTGTGTTTATATTATATGTTTGACGTCCTAGTGTTAAAGTTAGAACTGGGGTATCCTCATATTTAGTTGTTGTTTGCGGTCGAATCTATGCAGAAAGTGCTCACTGTGTCTTAAGGTCTTGCAATTTTTATATTGTCAGAAATCCATATTCGTGAGCTACCTATGTAAAAGATAAGATAAGATAAGATATTCTTTATTGCACACACACATTAGAAATACAATATACACCTACCTATACATATATATGTACCTATTTATACTAAAGGGAACTTTGCATTGTCATGAGCCTGTACCTGGCTTAAATCTGCTCTGGTGTGTAACCTGCTTGACACACTACGAGAGTGTTCCATAGTAATGCGAGGTGGCGGATTGCCCCCAACGTAGAATCTCGTCAATACGGGCTTACTGTAACTCAAGACGACAGGTTAAGGCGGTAAACGGATTATGGTTAGCTCGTGAAGGCGTATTGATGCCTTTTATTTACGCGAATACTACACATTGAAATAAAACTAATCTTATGGATTTTATCAAGCAAGACCTCAAGACACTGTGAGCTCTTTCTGCATAAAATAAAATAAATAAATAAAATAAAAAAGCCTTTTATTTCTTGCGTAATCACATTTCATATACATTCTTATTTTAATTTATAGTTGATTCAATTAGTATTTTTTTTATTTTTTTTTATATAATTTATTAGTTTATTTGTATTAACTAATACGATTTCTTATTGTTACTATTGGTTGTAATTAGTTAGTCTATAATCTATTCTATAATTAATTTTAATTATTTAATTTATCTTATTACTGTTAATTTTAATTACTATGTTGACATGCAGGAACCCCTCCTATGTGAGGGTGAAGGCCTCCTCCAGATTTTTCCACTTATCCCTATCTTTGGTTTTTGTTTTCCAGTGTTTTCCAGCTATTTTTATTATGTCGAAATCCCAGCGAGTTGTTGGTCTACCTCTTTTTCTTTCTGCATATATCGGACCGCAAATAAAAACTAAATATGATGGTACCCGAGTTCAAACTTTGACACTAGGTCAAACAACTCAGTCCTCCCGTGACCATGGTTGCTGTAAAGCAGCCGAAACGTCGTCGGGAACGTAAAAACAAAAAAAAAACGCGATAAAATCCTTAAAAATAGTTTTATTTCAATGATATACTGAGTTCATCGTCAGTCCATTGTACGGTGCCCATAGTACAAGCATTGCTTAGTATGGGACCGTATGGTTGGTGTGTTCGTCTGGCAATATTTACTTTTATTTGATGATCCTATTTTACCGAGGCTCCTGGGTTCGAATATCGGTAGGGGCAAACTTTGTCTGGTGAGCACGAATGTTTATACCCGGGCATTTCGAACGAGCGGTAGAATCTTATCAACACAAAATTTTGGGGCATTTTTAGTGAAACTAAATATTATCTAAGTTCAACATAGATATTACATATATGGCGCTCACAAATGTGTCCATAGCTTAACATCATCAGAGCGAAATAAATCAACGTTAAGCGTGAGGTATAAATGACCTTAATGTGCCGCCATGCTCAGGAGCCCTCAGTAACGAAGGGTTAGGTGAGTGCTACATAAAATAATCATTATAGCGATAGTTATTTAGCGGCGAGGATGAATGGTAGAGCAATTTATCTTAATCTTGTAGAACTGGGTCTTAGTATTGTCAGAACTGTCGTGTCATCCCAGGAAGGTGAATTGTGTGTGCTGAATTAGGTTACGTGGAAGATGGCTGATGTAGGCCACGGCAGAATATGAAAATTATTATTTGAAGTTCTTGGAGGTTATTCGAAATTCGAAATCGATCGATTTGTTTGGTTTATATTGGTACTAGCTGCGCCCTGCGGTGTTACCTGCGCAAAAAATCATGTCGTTCCTTTGCGCTACGAAAAATTAAAACAAATATATCCCACGGGAACCATACATTTTACCGGGATAAAAAGTAGTAAACTATCTCTGTGTCAAATTTCAACCAGATCCATTCAGCCGTTCTGGCGTGATTGAGTAACAAACATCCATCCATCCAAACTTTCACAGTTATAATATTAGTAGTAAGTAGTATAGATAGTTGACAAGCCGAGGGTCATTGGTGGGTTCTTCTTCCCCCATTTGTTTAATAAGTCCCGAGTAAATTTATTCAATAAACTAAACACTAGGGAGGAATAAATATTATTGCATTTAAGAACGCAGATTTGGTAAATTAGTTTCTTAATACAGATACAATAAGCATCAGTAAATAAAATCCAATCTGAGGAGGCGAGGAGGTCGTGCTAATCGATTCTCGTGATTGATTAACTTCGATTGATAATGTGACAGGCCCGATTTAAGTAGCAGAATGTTTGATTCGAATCTCTCGACTCGATTAGTGAAAATTGCGAAGGTGACGTCCCTATCTCGAAAATCCAGAGTGAATAACAAAGCTAGCGAGTGGTATGTAAAAGTCTAAAGTTAATTACGATCTATTTAAGCCAGTTTGATAAATTAATCACTCCACTTCGGGAACGAACAATCGAATTCCGATTTGCATAAAAGCTAACGTCCATATCTATAGATGTTTTGATTAATTTACAATGCCTGTAAAATCGTATTTACAGAATAAAACCGTGTATAAATAATAATACCAACCCTTTCTAATGTCCCAGTGCTGTGCACGGGCCTCCTCTCAATGCGAGGGGGATTATGCCATAGTCCACCACGCTGGCCCAGTCGGGCCGGACTTCACACATCTTTCGAGGGGTTCTCTCAGACATGCAGGTTTCCTCGCGATGTTTTCCTTCACCGTTTAGCGAGTGATAATCGTGGTTGAAAATGAGATTCGCACATAAAATTCAGAAATCCCAGAGATGCGAGCCGGGGTTTGAACCTGCGATCCTCGTTACTGAGGCAAGCGTTCTACCAACTTGGCTATCACTTCTTTAAAACACGTAGGGGTTGTTTAAAGCCTGTTTTCCTCTGTCAATTTTGAGACACAATGCATGTCGCTTTAAAGCACTCTTGGCTGAAGGACCCCTCAGCATGAGGCTCCCCGTGTAAGTGCTCGGATCAACATGGCACTTGGGTTGTAAGGTATTAGATTAGATACTCGTAGCATTTAATATATGCCCCCGTAAATATTCCTCGATAATAAAATTTTCACTAAAGTTGAAATTTAGAATGTTTTTTTGTGCAATTTCATAACAAATGACGAAAATAGACCTAGACATCGTTTAATGTGCAAACGATATTCGATCTTAAGGTGATAAAAAAAATCTTGGCTGACTTTCCCAGACCCTGACAGTAACCGTCAGAGCATAGCAGTCAGCCCCGCCAATCATGCCACCCGCCTGGCTGGAAGAACCTCCCTGTTCCGCTAAAAACATCCATATAACTTGACACGTACATACCAACGACCCTGTTGTAATGCAAACTCCACATAATTATATCTGATATGTACACAGACGGGTCACGACGACAATTTGGCCCCGGATCATATGCCGTCTTGAGGATACGCCCGGTGACAACATGCTGCGGTAATTATTATATGCCTTTAACTAGAACAGTCACGTTGTTATCGCTTTGCTATAAATTTTGTAGCACAGTAAACGCTGAAGCTAGCTAGTGTTATTTTATAATTGTATGAGTAATAATTTTGAAACAGGATGGAATGCTACGAATGGAGCATTCGTAGCCCAGCCGTCCTGAGGATGCCTTGCTTAGAGGCGAAACACGTGTCGAATACTTTCTTAGATTCGCTTCGTTTCGCGGCGAATTGCATTTTATTTGGGGTCCCGTCACATGTGATAGATAGTTTCTCAACTAACATATTAGAGGGGTTCGGTGTTGCTGACTTCTTTAATTATCGGTAAAACTTGTTTGGTTTATCATTGGAAAAGTTGACAAGCCGAGGGTCAGTGCTGAGTTCCTCGTCCCCCATTTGTTTAACCATAGATTTCCGACAAGTATCGTATAAACTATCAAGATTATCTGTAGTTTGTGGCCATACTATTATTTGTATCCTCTTCCTCAAATCTCAATCGTTTGCGAATCCTTAAGATTTATGAGGAGTGAGCTCACCCATTCAAGCAGTTTGTAAATTGTTAATCTATAATAAATTGCTTGTGAAATTGACCTCCACGCTCCGATCGTCAAGCACCTCAGGGTTTGCGGGTTCATTTCCGGGATAAAAGTTTAATATTTGGGTCAGATAAGTTTGTTGTTATCAGAAAGATTATTATTTTGTTACGAATATTAGTTTTAATATTAGTAGCTAAGTAATCTTCGACTTTAATGAGTGTGGCAAATGCATAGATCACACACAAAGAGATTTTTCATTATCTAATTAATTATTGATGACCTATTACAGGTTTTATAATTACAATATATATAAATACTAGCTGCGCTCCGCGGTGTTACCCGCGATTAAAATGTATGTCTATGCCACGGGAACCATACATTTTACCGGAGTAAAAAGTAGCCTATGTGCTATTTCAGACTATAATCTAGGTTTGTCCTAAATTTCATCCAGATCCGTTCAGCCGTTCTGGCGTGATTGAGTAACAAACATCCATTCATCCAAACTTTCATATTTATAATATTTGTGGGATAAGTCGTTGACAGACAAATACCTCGCTACTTAGAATTAATCCACAATGTACCCAACATTGGCGTAATGTAGGTGATTTCAATGTTCAGACTAGATTTACAGCGAAGGTCTCCTGAACCATTCAAATGTAAATGAACTAAGTATTTGATGATTCAAATTTAATCGTTTTCCCTCGACTGTCTGATTCACTGAACATCGTATCAGACCTTGTATAATTCCTGACGAGAATTTCAACGGGGATATCGGATTTTCAGGGGGTTTACAGGGGGTCAAATACTAGTTTCTTAGGTGCTAGAGAGGGCTGGTGATAATACAAATACAAGGGCGTACAGAGATTTGTTTTTTTCTATTCTATTCTATTCTACCAGACGAAAGACGTTCACTGCTGGACATAGGCCCCTCCCAATGACTTCCACACATCACGTTCCTCCGCCACTCGCATCCACCAGCTTCCTGCTACGCATGTGATATCATCGGTCCACCTTGTGGGGGGGGGGGGGGGGGGGGGAGAGGGAACATTAATCTTATCTAAACAGAGATTAAATCAATGTTCTATTATTCTTCTAAACGTAATAAGATTGTGGACGATTTGTTTGTGTTGAAGATATTCGTAACGATTGAGATTGGTAGAGATAAATTTGTATACACCATCAAGTCTGTAATCTCCGAAAGGGTAGGTAGAGGTACAATGCAGTGCACCCACATTTCATAAAAAGTATTAAAAAAAAAAATTGCAAGATAATGCAACGAGGAAATGCAGCCAGCATTCTCGCCACGCGAACAAGGTATTTTCTATATATAGTTTGTTTTCGTGCAATTTTTTTGTTTTCCTATTTACTTTAATTTTAATTGTGTATATTTAAATTTAAATATAATATGATTGTGAATGTAATAAATTGTTACAACTATTGAACGAACAATCGTCCAGTCAATCGAATTGGGAACCAATCCCGGTTAGTGTTTATCGTTAGTTGGAAGACATTTCGGGTATCGTCGAATAGTGATTCAATATCGACTCGGATTTGTTCGTTTGTCGCAATTGGAGTATTGTTGGGCCAAATGTTTGGCGGATTGTAGAGACCGCGCTTGAATGGGAAGATAAACATTCGCCTTCTACTGGATACCAAGATTAATGTTTGCTGGAGACTGTTTGGTTTTGTGAGATATTTTTGTGTATTATAACGGGCTTAGATCTTGAATTCCGAAACGCAATGTTTCATTGAAATAATTATATTTTTTGTATTAATCGTCTATAATAGAGTGAATTGATCGAATTGATAATAGAGTGAAAATCGAACGTCTATAAATCATTTTTTTTTTAAAGCATATATTTTTAGTTTCTTTTTTTAAACCAAATGTATACTTGAATGCAGTTTTTAAATGAGATATTCATGTAACATACATATAATTTGTGACAATCACCATATAATCAATGGAACTTGTCACACGCAAGAAGACTTTTCAGCCACGGTGGCAGATAACATAACGTCCGACGGACATAGAAGATATATTCTCATCTTTGGTTGGGGTGACAAACAATTATATTTTTCCCGAGAACCCCCACCGGGACGCGTTGCAAACACAATTTGTCTCACGAAATTGGGTCGAACTGAGGCACACGAGTATTGGGTCCGAGTTTTGGGGCACACAAGAGAATTGGGGCATATATGACGGTGATGACCCTAGTCCGGTGCCTTAGTTTTCTTGCCCACAATGTTAAACACAATTATGTTTTAGGCAGCACCTTAGAATGCAATTAAGTAGGTACATACGATCTAAACAGTAGCGTCTAAGTACTCAAACACTACTCAAATAGTCCGTTTGAGATGTCATTATCTTGCACTGATGTATTAATCAGCACTGAAATTTGAGTTACATTTGCATAATTTACGGTTAACCTTTTAAATAGCTAGTCAAAATGAAGTAAGACTTGTTTCTCAAATTAGTTACTACGATTTGAGATGAGTCACTAAAAAAATACTACTGAAAATATGTAGTATATTATATTTAGATATATATATACGCTTATATATATATATATTGGCGTGTATTATATATTTTGTTAGTACTCAAAAGAACCTTTTCTGAAGCTCTGTACGACAACAATAGCCCCTATAATCTTCCATTTTATCCTTCTCTGGAAGAGATCACATTTTATATTTTAGTGATAAGATCGTCATTTGTCTGTCACATCTACACAAGTAACAATAATCAAAGACAACAGATGTCTTTGATTATTGTTACGTTTATTTCTTTGGTCTACAATAAAGAGTTAAAAAAATATATAAAAGTGCTTTTTTATACATTAATAATAAAAAAACAACCGAATTGAGAACCTCCTCCTATTTTTTGGAGTCGATTAAAAATCATGTAACTAATAAACATTAATTCTAAGAAATCGCTCCAAAATGGATGATATTATAATATTGATACTTAATACAAATATTTATTATATTAGTTCTTCATAATGCCATTTTAAAATTATATTTGTCCACTCAATGTAACCTTTGGGACCGTTAAATTGAAAGTTAAAACAATATTAGTCTTCTTTGAGCACTTCGTCTGGGCCGTTAGAACACCATTTAGTGCCATTTGTAACTAATTTTAGCAAACTTCAAAACTTCTATTAGCAGCTGCCATTTTATAAGCTACTAGCCTTTTCCCGCGGCCCCGCCTGCGAAACCTTATGTTTAGAACCTGAATTTTCAGAACCTGATCAGTAGTTCCATAGATGAGCTCTTACAAGCACACAGACTTACAGCTTAGTTTCTTTATAGTCTCAAGTATAGCTTGAGAGAATGTGTTTTATTTGGATATTATTGAGAAAAGATGCCTTATGCTTACGTGTGCTATAACCGTTTCTTTAAGAACGCGGTCTCCGCAAGCCCGTAGCCAGGAATCCACTTCGAGGGGACGTCGAGTTCTGGACTAGGTATAAAACGGTGGGTTGTCTAATCAATTTGGGGGGGGGGGGGGGGGGTTGATTTCATCACAACGTTTCGTTCACCGCTTAGCAAGTTATAATCATGGTTGAAACTGAGATTCGCACGTTAAATCTAAAAAATCTCAGAGGTGCGAGTCGGGGTTTGAAACTGCGATCCTCGTTACGGATGCAAGCGTTCTACCAACTTGGCTATCACTGCTTTCTAATGTGTACCACGAAAGTAAGAAGCTTGTGTGACTTGGTCTTGTAGTGAAGTGGTACGAGTGTGTATCCTGGGGAGACCAATGTAGATCTAGTGCTGTGACGTCACGTCCCGTTACGTCTTGAGATATGGGCATTGTATTTATTTGTATTCGCTGATCTGAAGTGAATACAAAATCAAAGATGATTGATTCACCGGCTCTCAAGGGGCCCAGGGATCGTCTAGACGTTCCATTTTGAAATCGGCTCCCATATATTTTCATCAGTAAATTTCAGTAGACTTAACTCTGAAACATTTTACTCTGTATCTCTGACTTTTAAAATGAGCGCGGTGATAGGTATGTTTATTTACTCCAAAACATATTTATGTACATAAACAAGCTTTATTACTCGCTTTATTATTGTTTATAGCTTTGTTGTTATAAAAATTCTAAATTTATTCCGATAAATAACTTTTCGAGATTTTCTCCGCTACGAAATATGAAAACAAAGTATAGTCCAAACATGAAAAAACACTGTGAGCACTTTCTGCGTAGATCGGACCGCAAACAACAACTAAATATGACCCTCATATTTAGTTGTTATTTGCGGTCCGATCTACTGAATAACCCCAGTTCAGACTATGACACTAGGACGTCAAACACCTCAGTCCCCCCGTGACCATGGTTGCTGTAAAGCTTCCGAAACGTCGCAAACGTAAAAAACATAATATACGCGATAAAGTCCGTAAAATTAGTTTTATATCAACATAACAATATAAATCAGAATTTCATAATGCCCCTTTGAATTGTCCATAGAACCAGTCAAAGCCTTATCAATTCCGTCCCCACGAATTATTAAGGGAACGATACTCAAAGGGCTAAAACAATTATCTTTTTTTTTTTTTTTTTTTCCCTAAACAATTATCTTACTTACGTCGCCAATTTCCAAAAACGTCACTTTGTTGGGACAACGTCAATAATGATTTGACAGCTGACAGTTCGCTGTGAAAACAAGGCTCATTTTGTTGTCCTTCATCAAACAAAATATTCGGGACGCCATTTTTATATCATCATGTCACATTCATTATTTTATTTATAATGTGTATTTATTGAATGTGTTATTGCTATTAATTACTTGACATTGGCAAAATACCCGCTAAGTTGTGGGTGAGGCCTTTTTCATATTCATTTTATTTTATCGCATTTCATTTCGTAAAGAAAGAAGAAGAAACAAAATATTCATTACTACGGTACTTCAAATCATTAGGGTGAACAGGAACTCCTAATGCAACAGTAATGCTGCCATTGAGTGAGTATGCTGTCACTATCATTCTTATTTAAAAAGCTATTGGTGTGAGCAGGATGTTAGTCGTTATAACGCTACGTAGGCCATTGTGCGTGAGCCACAGTGCGTCAAGCGTGCAAGTTTCGTCTAAGTAACACTATATAGTTAAGAATGACAGTGATAGCATAGTTTCTCGATTACGATACGATACGATCAGTATCACGATATAATTAAGACACACTAGTATTAACTAAGAACATTCGCTGATCGTGCGAGGAACTTCTCAACAGATTTTTTGTTTGACGTATACCAAAAAAGGAAGTGTGAATAATCTAAGTGTATTATTAGGTTGAAACGTCGCTGGGTCCCACTGAGAAGAACAGGCAAGAGACTGATGGTTAATATTTTGAAAAATAGTACCCAAGCAATTAAGCACTAAATTATATAAAAACTCACTCAGACTAAACCTATTCAATAGAAAGTTTACATAGTGCAAGTATGTACTTAGTAGTATGTAGTGCAGTATGCATAGTACCAGCTTGGACCTAGAGATGCGCCGAATATTCGGTAATTATTCGGCACAATTTTATATATTCGGTATTCAGCAGAATATTCGATTAAGTGCTGATTATTAACGGATCTTTTCTCCTAAAATTATATACAAGATTGTTTTAAAATATATTATTTTAAAAATCTTGTAGGTCTTTAGGACAAAATATTGGATCGGTTAATATTCGGCACGATATGCCGAATAACTACCGAATATTCTGTGCATCTCTACTTAGAACTATCATTGTAACACATTGCATCACGTAGTTAATTCAACTAAGTTAAGGAATAAGTTATAATTGGGCCATCCAGTAAGTGGCTATTGTCTGAACTTTGAATAGCCAAGTTGGAGCGGTGATGGCCGCTTTCAGGGCGATCTAATGACTTCCAGTTATTGGATTTCGGAATGAGCTGGTGGCTTACCCAATCTTATTTTCTAAGCACTATTACAGGTACTAGTTATAGGCAAATGGGTAGAACGCTTGCTTCAGTAACTACGATCGCAGGTTTAAACCCCAGTTTGCACCTCTGGGATTTCTGGATTTCATGTGCGAATCTTATCAAGTGATCAAGTATTTGATGGTATTTCACAGCAGAGCCCCTCGCGGTAATGTGTAGGTTTATTGGTGGTTTGGAATTCGAATAAGTTCAAAAATAATACTACGGTTCCTTTAAAAAAATATCAATTGGAAAGAATCAAAATGTATGCTCTTTATCTATATAAGCAGTAGCTGTCCCGGCGAACTTCGTACCGCCCTAGAATCAAATGTCTGAGAAAATGAAATATGGTATTTTTTTTGTGTATTTTTCCCGTGTTTTAGTGGTTATTCTGCTATTTGCGGTGGCGACAAAATTAAAAAAAAACAAAGATAATACAAATCGGCCGTTCATGAGTTCATGAGTTATAAATGGTGTAACTAACACGACTTTGTTTTATATATATAGATTACTAGCTGTCCCGGCGATCCTCGTACCGCCTCAGAATCAAATGTATGAGAAAATGAATTTATTGTTATTCTATGAAAAATTTAAACAAATCTATCCCACGGGATTCATAAAAAGTAGCTAATGTGCTATTCCAGACTATAATCTATCTCTGTGCAAATCGCAAATTTCATCCGGATCCGTTCAGCTGTTCTGGCGTGAAAGAGTAACAAACACCCGTCCATCCAAACTTTCACATTTATATTATTAGTATAGATATAGAATAGTATAGTATAGATATACTGGGTCCGCCCCCAACCGCATACGGTACCAATAATACAAGGATTGATTACTGTGGGACCGTACAGTTGGAGTGTTCGTCTAGCGATGTGATTATTATTCCGTTTTCAGTACCAAAGTTTACAAGCTTATTGTATTTACCCATTTCAGTGATGTAGACATTGTCCACTGGCTGGCGTCCCAGCGCTTGGTACATTCATATTCATGAGATATCCACCATCGGATGCTGGGTAGAATAACTAAAGTGCTACGTTACACTGGTTTGGACTGTTTATCTTTGAAAAGAGATAAATAACTGCTGTTTCGCTATGGATTTGCCATACTTATTTATGTGACTATATGGGTACTACAAGGCGGTAAGCAAGAATTCACTTGGTGGTTAGGGGTCATTTCAGTTTGAGGGGGGGGGGGGGTATCAAGCAGAGAAATCAGTCAAACTAATGGGAAAAGAGGAACCCATCACTGCACCTCGGCTTGTCAACTTTTCCAATTATAAACCAACTATAGATTTGATTTCTTATATTTACGCGAATTTTATTCTAATGTGTGTCGTATTGGAATAAAATTAATCTTACGGATTTTATCGCATGGATTATGTTTTTTACGTTCTAATTTATTTCAACACAACTAGTCGATCGATAATTAAAGAAGCCTTTTAATTATAGAAACATTAGCAGGGTTCGAATCCTGGTAGGGAACAAACTCTATGATGAGCACGAATGTTTGTACCTGAGTCATGGATGTTTAGTATATCTACATAAATATGATATACTGAGTTCGCCCTCTGTCCATTATACGGTACCCATAATTCAAGCGTTGCTTAGTGTGGAACCGTATAGTTGGTGTGTTCGTTTGCCGATATTATTATTTCTCAGCATCATCTATACATATAAATAAAATTGGAGTGTCTGTTTGTAATATTAAAATAACCGCTTTTTACTTAGTGCATTTGGATGTATACACGTTACCTATACCGAAACAACATTTTTTACAATTTTTGTCTGTCTGTCTGTCTGTCTGTCTGTCCGTCCGTCTGTCTGTCTGTCTGTCTGTTTGTTCCGGCTAATCTCTGAAATGGCTGGACCGATTTTGACGGGACTTTCACTGGCAGATAGCTGATGTAACAAGAAGTAACTTAGGCTACTTTTATTTTAGAAAAAAAATAGGATCTCAGGAAAAAAAATTAAAACCATAGCTGCAGCGCAGCGCCTGATTAAGTTTGATAGCAAAACCCTTCAATGCGTCCCGTGGGCTCAGAATGGGGGAGCAGGCTGTTGTCAACGGTTGTCTTTGTTAAATACCACGCGGACGAAGTCGCGGGCAACAGCTAGTTTACTTATAAAGTTATAGTTTAAAATATTACCAATGATTTTGATTTCACCATTCAAAGTATCTTGGCAGATGACAGCAATGCCATATCAGGGAACGAGCAACTTGTTTTTGGTGTCAAATTTTTAATTACAAAAGGATGGCACAATTCCAGTTTCCTGGCTCTAGCCCAGCATGAAGTCAACCGTGACTATGCCCATGGTCTCACACCCATAACATTGGAACCATCAGGGTTATTTTAAACCATTCGAAATCGATAGCGGAAACGGATTTGAAACTTTCCGATGTTGATGTCGCTCCCAACGAGCTTTCCGACGGAAACATTAAAAAAAACGATTTGGTATTGTCATCAAGATACATCGAAGGTTCTAGAATGGCGACCACAAATCGGAAGACGAAATGTAGGACGGCCTCTACAAGGTGGACCGATGATATCACACGCATCGCAGGAAGCCGGTGGATGCGAGTGGCGGAGGACCGTGATGTGTGGAAGTCATTGGGGAGGTCTATGTCCAGCAGTGGACGTCTATCGGCTCATAGATTAGATTAGATTAGACATCGAAGATAATCAAATTCGGAAATTTTAACAGCGATTGCGGTAATCCAGCTCGGAAGTTTTCGATTCCGTTTCCGATATCGATTTCGAATGGTTCAAAATAACCGTGCAGATCTCGAATCGCTGTCGCCCAAACAGCGTGAGCTCTACCTACTCGTCGCCACATTGTCTAGTGTAAGCAGCGCGCGGTTCTCATTGCGGATAAACCTGCGGATATTCTACATCCGAGTGGATTCCATTTTACGGGCGCCGCCGCCGAGCCTCGCTCTCTATACTGCATATTGGTAACGTATTCTTAAACAAATATCCGACTCTACGGGCGAATGTTTATGGGATATCGTGTCATGTAGATTTTCTTGTGTATTCGGTGTCTACGTCGTTTTGGGATTTTCGACCTTAAATATTAGTATAGCTGCTGTAAGGTTATACTTGTTCTTGGTTGCTATCTGTCGTTTCGTCTTTATTCCGTGGGGTTTGATTCAGTTGTTTTCGAAGTATTGTTCTCTACAAGAATTTGGGATTATTATATTTACACCGTTTAAAACAGTATTAAAATTTCCCTATAATTAAATTAATATGTTTATTATATATATTTATTTATTGCCCTACTAATTTCGAATGCCTTTCCCGTGTCAATCTTCTTGCCTATCGAAATACTATACTAACTTGACACCTTCATAAAAAAAAACATAAATTCCACAATTATTTTATGACATACTTGTTAAGCTGTTAAAAATATATAAGACTATTTTGTTGTTTTACCTTATATGTGTCCGTATTTAAAAGTTGTTTTCATTCAATATATTCGTAAGAACACATAGCTACATGATATTCCATACGCGATTGTACTCGCCCAGACAATATTCATGTATGTAGATATTTAAATTTATGAAGAGGTTTAACTGGGCGTGTTTGGCTGCATTCCGAATATAAAAAGGAATTGAATTCCTAACAAGAGTGGTTACATTCTTGACTTCAAGACACGATTGGATTACGCGCGACTTTATCCGCGCGTCGTATCGAAGGATTTGTTTGAAAAATGATCGAACTTCAAATTACTTATGACATTTGTAAGTTATTTGCTTTCGTTCCAGCTTTAAAAAAGGAATGTGCCAGTATTGATCGCATGATTAGGGTTCCGTACGACAGTTTTTTAATCAGCAACTATCGAAATAGTTCTGTCCAAGCGAGATTGACGGGATACGTCGACGCGTAAAGGTAAATAGATAACGTTATTAATGCCGGACTCGTACAAAGCAAGCACCTTTTTTTTTAAATGATAAATGCTGTTGATCGCAGATGACCTTGACAGCTTCCCCAGACGAGAGGACGAGCATTAAAGGCCCTCCAGCCAGAAGGGTAGAGGGGCAACTAGCTCAAGGGCGCCTCCGGAGTCACGACCTCCGTTTGAGTTGTTGCCAGTGTGGGGGTGGACAACGGCTAACTGCTCCTATAGATGCAAAAACGCACCTGTGGCCAGAAGATAAATATAGTACCTAAGTACCAGATCCACCGTTTGTACTGCAGGTACGTTGAAACCACAGACCATTACAGCAAGTACTAGACTTGGGAGACGAGAACGCGGCGAACCGCAAAGAAGGCAAGCCAATTAGCCCGCGGCCCGGGGCCCCAATTATCCCCAGCCCCAAGGGTGCTGCCTCTATTAGCTGTGCTTTGATAAATTTATTCAAAGCAGCGATTATTTTATCTCAATATGTACGACGCAAATATAAATTAAAAAGAGAATAGTAACTTATCTATATGTATAAATTAGCTGCGCCCCGCGGTGTTACCCGCGATTAAAAAGTATGTCGTTTTTACCGGGATAAAAAGTAGCCTATGTGCTATTCCAGACTATCAATCTCTGTGCCAAATTTCATCCAGCTCCGTTCAGACGTTCTGGCGTGATTGAGTAACAAACATCCATCCATCCAAACATTCACATTTATACTAATAGTGGGATATATAATACCAGCCATTTTAAATGTCCCACTGCTGGGCACGGGCGTCTCCTCCATGCGAGGGGAATTAGACCATAGTCCACCACACCGGCTCAGTGCGGGTTGGCAGACTTCACACATTTTCGAGGGTTTCTCTAAGACATGCAGGTTTCCTCACGATGTTTTCCTTCACCGTTTAGCAAGTGATAATCGTGGTTGAAAATGAGATTCGCAAATGAAATACAGAAATCCTAGAGGTGCGAGCCGGGGTTTGAAATGGTTTTAGGTATACGCCGTAATTAAACCACTAATAAGTCACAAAGAAAACCATCTTTATAAACTTTTCCGCATAAACAAACATCGACTTTATATATTACAGTTTAATTAAACTTGAGGTGGTTAGTTGAAATTTATTGTAACCAATCTTGGATTGTTTATTGACCCTTTAGAGGTTTATCGGGACCGTTAAAAGGATGCTGACCTTTTTGGAGCCACCAGATGGCGCTTCAATCAATCAAGCCAAGATTGGATCGTTGGTCGAGATAACAATTGGAAAGCTTCTCTCATTACTCGAATGCAATTATAGGTTAAAATATTTTTTGGTAAAGCGCCTCTGGTGCGCCATATTTAAAAAAATCTGACATTGAAACAATTATTTTGTACAATAACGTGATCCATATAACTTACTGACTCATCTGTTAAAATATTTTACACTATTTTTATTACACCTATACTGCGATCGCCCATAGTTGTACCGGACTTTAACACAAAAAAACATTAAAAAACTAAAATTTTGTTTTCGTTTTTGTGGAACGGATTTAGAATAGTTATATAGGTATAAATTATAAACAACTATCCACCATGAAACTGTGAGTACTTCATGCGCAGATCGGACCGCAATCAAGAACTAAATATGAGGGGGTACCCTAGTTCTAACTATGACACTAGGACGTCTAACATCTCAGTCCTCCTATGACTATGGTTGCTGTAAAGCAGCCGAAACGTCGGGAACGTAGAAACATAAAATTGACGCGATAAAATCCTTAAAAAATAGTTTTAAATCAATCTGTAAAATAAGTTTCAATATTCGTCATATACACTACACACTTTTTAACCAAAAAAATATACACCTTCTCACCGACCGTAGACAATCATTAGAAAACCTAATCTTCATTATGTAAGTATTCTTATATCTGAAATCCGATCCGCTTTGTAGCGCTTAGAGGATCGTTGCCTGTAATTAAAGATTATTCGGTAATTATAGTGATTAAGGACCTTTTGAGATACCTCAAAAAGCTGATTGATTAGTGAGAACAAAAAGGTTCGACTTCTTTTATTTTATCATTATAGGTCGATCTAACTATCAATTTTCGACCTTGATGAAGACCTAGGACACCCTGTAATAAGTCGTATGTAATATACTTCTTTTTTCTTTAATCTATACATCTATACATATAAATAAAATTGGAGTGTCTGTTTGAAATATTAAAATAACCGCTTTTTACTAAGTACATTTGGATGTATACACGTTCCCTATACCGAAACAACATTTTTTACAATTTTTGTCTGTCTGTCTGTCCGTCTGTCTGTCTGTCTGTCTGTTTGTTCCGGCTAATCTCTGAAATGGCTGGACCGATTTTGACGGGACTTTCACTGGCAGATAGCTGATGTAACAAGGAGTAACTTAGGCTACTTTTATTTTAGAAAAAAAAATAGGATCTCATGAAAAAAAATTAAAACCAATCTTGCAGCGCAGCGCCTGATTAAGTTTGATAGCAACAACCTGCAATGCGTCCCGCGGGCGCTCAGAATGGGCGAGCAGGCTGTTGTCAACGGTTGTCTTTGTTAAATACCACGCGGACGAAGTCGCGGGCAACAGCTAGTAACAAATAAGATGCGATGCAATTATAAAATGGATATGAATATGGCCTCACCCACAACATAGCGGGTATATGCCCATGTCAAGTAATTAATAGCAACAACACATTCAATAAATACACATCTATACAAAATAAATAAAATTGGAGTGTCTGTTTGTAATATTAAAATAACCGCTTTTACTAAGTGCATATGGGTGTATACACGGTAAATATACCAAAACAACATTTTTTTTTAATTTTTGTCTGTCTGTCTGTTTTTTTCGGCTAATCTCTGAAATGGCTGGACCGATTATATTATGTATATAATTAATATGCAACTTTAAATCAAGTCCGTTGGCACAATTTTGCATGTCAAGAGTCGATGGTAAGTCCCCTAAGTACCTCACAGAAAATGTGTCTGTATGTATGTGTATATAGTATGATTGATTTTTATCATGTCTTTAGGTACGTACATTATTCAAGACTGTCTTGTTTACTATTATCCAAGGTCCCTCGTTCCTCCATTTGTCACCTCGCTACCAGGGAACGTCCACATCGGTCATCCAGATGCGACAATCCGTCATGAATCTAGAACAACACTTAATAAATTCTGTTCACAAAACAAAAACCTCTCCTCAGACCTATGAAATAGGAAGATTTTATGCTTAGACTCGGGGCCATGAAATACGGGATTTGTTTTATTAAATATTTGTGTTGTTTTATTTAATAAAAAAAGATTGCCTATTTTTAATTCAGTTTAAAAAGATTATACTAGATTTTTTGCTTTTAAACGATGCTAATGTTGACACGACTGTTGCCTTTTAATGTGGTATAAAAAAATAACAACTTACGAATTATCCTTTTCAAAAATTAAAATATCAGGCTTACTATAACATTATCTTATACAATAGTTAGAAAGAAAATAACTTAAATATTTTCAAACTCATATAAACAAGTATTTGGGTGCAGAATCACTTGTTAAAAATTTTAAAAAAAAAAACGACTTTTGATTTTTAACCAACCAACGACCAACAGGAGGAAGCTATCAATTTGACACTTTTATTTGTTTATAGGATGATCCGATTTTAATTATTCAAAGTTAGTTTTTATTGTCAGTATATTTTTTTTAATAAAATCCGCTTATTTAGTGGCCACACACGATCACGTAGGCGAGAGAAATATGACAAATGGTATTCAACATTACGATGGAAATATTTATCTTTGACAGATATAGGATCCCCAGCGAGGCGGAAGCTGGTATTTACCTATCTGAATGTTTTTGCGTACACTGTGTTGAATAGTGAAACACAACTCTACTGGTGGTAGGCTTCGGCCGTGGCTAGTCACCACCCACTGAACAAAGCCATGTCGCCAAGCGGCCTAGCCGTGTTCCGGCGTGATGTTCGGTGTTGCCATTCATGGATGGCGGGTCAGATCAGTTGCGCTGCATGTGCCTAGTGAATGTAGCGTCTCGATCTACTGCCGCCTTCCTACCTAGGCAAGTATGCTCCATCGTAGATCTCATCGTCACTTACCATCAGGTGAGATCGAGATCAAATACTTGCCTATAATTATATAGCTATAAATCGATAATTAACCTTATACATGAGTAAATGAAAACTAACATCATTTCACATCGTTAGTTCCACTGAAAAGAGCCGTCAAGAAACTGTAATGGTTACTCTATTTAACTAAAAAATAAACTTGTTTATAATTGGAGGCTAAGTCCGGAGAAGCTGGCTTTACGGTAGGGATGGCTCATTCAAATAACTAACTAAAACACAGATGGCTATATTTTCTGGTCAGTTTGCTTAACATCATGGGTGGTAAACCAATAGGGGAAGAGGAACCCACCACTGACCCTCGGCTTGTCAACTATTCCAATTATAAACCAAACAAGTTGATAGATAATTAGACAAGCCAGCAACGCCGAACATTAAAAAAAAATACAATTTGTAAGTGCCCCCGTAGGCCTATACGGAATAAACGATTTGACTTTGAATAAGATGTTAGTCGAGAAGTTATCTATCACGAGTGTCGGTTGCTTTACTACAAAAAAAAATGCTGATATAAAATTAAAAACGCACGTCAAATTCCGTTTGTTTGAAAACAACAAGTCCACTTACCTACTTGTGTAAAGAAAACAAAATGCAACGCGGCGGCGGAGCATCGCCGATAAAGTCCCTCGGGGCAGAAAAGATCTAGAATAGTCACCACGAGTCAGAAGACGTAATGTAAGACAGCTCGAGGAATCCATGCGTGTGAACAGTCGATACCATTTTTACACTTAAACAAACAAAAGAAACAAGTCTAGTAATTTCTCAACTCCACATTTTTGTAGAGGAAAGTATACGCTCAATAATATCGTGACATGGGCAGTAATAATATACTTTGTCCACCAAACTAACAAAGTTCAAGCAATAACGAGCCTTCATAAAATATTATAACGGTACTTTTTCGTACAATGGAATCTATTTAGTAGCTAAACTGTCCTTATTACCATACTCTCGGAACCACAAGATTAAGGGCCCATGTTATGTTTCTTTTGGTTATCCAAAAGTTTGGAAACATCGACGAGTATTCGGTCTTTGTATGTGGGTTTATGTTTCCGTGATAACATAATTTTTCTTCTGCTTTATTTGACGCTAGCTAGCCCGGCGGTATTATATACCCGCGATAAAAAGTATTAAAAATTAAAACATCTATCCCACGGGAACCATACATTTTACCGGGATAAAAAGCCTATGTGCTATTCCAGACTATAATCTATCTCTGTGCCAAATTTCATCCAGATCCGTTCAGCCGTTCGGGTGTGAAAGAGTAACAAACATCCATCCAAACTTTCACAGTTATAATATTAGTATAGATAGTATAGATTAAAAAAGTTATAGGGTTGCCAACAATGAAAAAAAATCGCTATTCCACCTAGCACCCTAACGTTCATAGTACATATAGGCAGTTTTATCCGTAATATATAGTATACTGGCCGACCCGGCAAACGTTGTTTTGCCATATACATTATTTCTAGGAAATATTTTCATAGTTAAATATTTGAGATTATAAATTGAGATATAAACTATCATATCTTTCAAGTTGGATAAAACTGCACACAGTGTGCAAAATTTTATTTAAATCGGTTTAGTAGTTTAGGAGTCCATAGCGGACAAATACCGTGACACGCAATTTATGTATATTAAGATAAAGATAAAGACTGACGCCATGACTTTTCAGTTGCCCGCCAAAAAGTCCTATTTTTTTATTGTTGGCGCTGTGGAGAAGAGATATTGCTGACGCCATGTCTATGGTTATGTAAGCTGCCAGATACTTTTCATTCTACAGTTCTTATGATGACTATTTTAAAGTGATGTTTTTTTTTCCTACTCGAAATCGTCTCACTGAAACTATATCGTTGTGTAAAACCTTAACTGTATTTTTATATAAGTGCAGATGAGATCATTACGATAGTATATTAGGGTATTGGTACATCAACGTCAGCAGAAAAAGAATTGCGCGCGTAAATTTTTTGTATACTTCAAATTCGAGTATTTGTGTTACGTGGGCGTCATAAAGTTTTAGGGTTCAGTAGGCAGGAACTTCTAATGTAATCGTAACGTCATTGAAATACATGTGTCACTGTTATACTCATATATGAAATTGGTAGTGTGAGAGGGATGGAAAATGTTGCGTTACCGAACCGGTCCGTAAAAGGGATTGTGCTTGAGGGACACCAGTGAGGCGCCATAAAAAGAGGTTATATTTATTTACAGTAAAAAAATAAAAGAAAAAAAAATAGTACATCAACAAAGAAGTTTGAATACTATCTCTAGAAAACATTACGAACTTAAGACAAAAAAAAAGGTCGGACGGCTCATTCTCTGTCTACAAGACGGTTCTTTTGCCAACAGCGACAGGGTGCTATGTTTTCCCGTCCAAGTCTAATCACTTATTTCGTATTTCGGGGGACTTAAAAGTATATATTTTACTCTGTCACTGGTTTGGAACGAAACCTCAACTAAGATCTGACAAGAAACACAGCAGTCTTTTGTTTCTAACAGAACTTTTTATTTTCTTTTTTAGCTCCAAAGTGTTGCCTGTTTGTCCAATATTATTCAATCCAAATTAATGATATACCGCGTTCTTTTGATTTTTCAGCCCCAGGCTCTTCCTTCTACAGTACAGAGTTAGCACTCTAGAGCTGTAGGTCATTATCGTGTCTGAAGCGTTCCTAGTATTTTATTTTTCTGTGTACTCCTGAACGAGAACATCAAATGCCCTTATGACAGACTTACCTTAGGTACTTACCTTTTCTGTGCTACGAGTATAGCCTGCACCATTTTTATGAAAGGATGTTTTGACCTAGGGGCGTATTAAAAATTATGTTGGGCAAAAAAGATAAAAATAGTCTATTCCAACAACACCCATATCTGTTTATAAGTCACGCTTCAACCATTACTTTTTATAACTACACGGGTGAGTTTTAGCTGTTGCGACAACGGCTCCTGTTTGTAGTGTACTAAAGTTTATTTTTATTTGCCAATAAATCACTGAAAGGTATAAGTTGGTACAATTTATGTTGGCATGCAAATGTTTGAGCCAAACGTTTGACGCAATAAGTGTTTCCTTATATGAGAAGGCGTTTTGGCTTGGATATTAATAGCTTTTTTTTTCAGGCCCTAACGTCGTTATTACACGCACCTTAAGGTTGACTATTATATCAGAAAAACATCCATATGCCATGTGTATCCATATGTTGCTATTTTTTTGTGGGACCAGGCCCACCACTCACTCCCACCACTGCTAATCCTGAAGCCAGGATATACAGTGGTGTGCCGTGATGACACCGAGGTTTGACTCTCGGCGAGTCCCGGGATAAAGTTAATTATCTTGAAACCCGCACGAATTTAATCGAAAGATAAAAATAGGAGGAGTTGGAAGAAAATTATCCACTTCCCTCCATTGTAAAGCGGCATACAAAAAAGATCTATAATAATAATATAATAAATCCAGCCCTTTTTTAATGTCCCACTGCAGGGCACGGGCCTCCCCTCAATGCGAGGGGGAGAAGGCCATAGTCCACTTCGCTGGCCCAGTGCGGGTTTCCTCACGATGTTTGCCTTCACCGTTTAGCAAGTGATTATCGTGATTAAAAATAAGATTCGCACATGAAATCCCAGAGGTGCGAGCCGGGGTTTGAACCTGCGATCCTCGTTACCGAGGCAAGCGTTCTACCAAGTTGGCTATCACTGCTACTTAAAAACATCTGGTAGATATATTTCCACAGAAGCAAGACTTTTACAGCTGGACCAAGTCCAGGTATAAGACACCACGGAAAGTTTAAATACATTGCCATATGTTGCTAGCTAAACAAATACCTTCCCCTATAATTATAAACTCAGACGGGCAATAAAATAAATGAGAGCACCATTATCATCCTATATTCACCAAACCAGCTCGTTTGATGTCACCGCGGGGTTGTTGGAGCGTGAAACGCGGCAATTGTCTCCAAATCGTCTCTCAATTGGATTCTGCGTGCGAATGCCCGTAGCCACTGGGTCGTGATACCTTACATGAGTTTCGTATATGAATACCATCAGAACTGTGTAATTTGGTATTTCTTCCGTGGGATTATTTTTGCGATATTCATTCATGGCTTGCTTTTATGTCATTTAATTATCAAATATTGGAAGCGCCTGGAATAATTGAAGGTTAGGCAGTAGGCATGAAGTGCATCCATATTTCGCCAAAGGTATTCTTCTTCTAGGTATTTAAATATACCGGCTCCCTGATTACGTAACTTGCAATAGCCTAGCGATAACAATAATCACGCTATATTTGCTATCGAATCGTTAATCCCACACTGCAAGAGTGACACGCACGAGCGACAACCAAGCGGTATTAATTCGGTATCGCTAACTTCACACATTTGTGAAGTACGTAGAGTCGATCGAGAAACTACTTTATCACCTTAAAGTTGAATATCATTTGCACATCGTAGAATCTCAACGGCTATTTTTATTATTTGATATTTATTCGAACTTAGAACGCGTCAAATATGAACTTACGTAGAATGTTGATGAACTAGGAGTTCTTGTCCAAACTGATAGACCACTTGTATAGCCGACCTTATAGTAATAAAAAAACAAAAACAAAAAAAAACAACTGAATTGAGAACCTCCTCCTTTTTGTAGTCGGTTAAAAAGAAAAACATCATGTCTTTTTTTATTCGAATCCACAACATTTTGACTCCAAAAGAGACATAAATATACAGTCTTCCGTCTATAATTCTTCAGAACCTCATTCCGAGGGTAATTGAAGCATTGAACTGAATCTATGGCAAATTTACTGAGGCCGTTAAAGATGGGCAATTTACTTTGCAAGCACAATCTTAGTGCCTTCCTAGTTCTCTATAGTAAGCCTTAAATTTACTAGATATTAAACAGACTGAATTGGTTCGGAGCAAGTTACAAGAGATTTCTTGCGAGGTTTACGAATAAGGATGAGTTTTCGTGCCAAGGTCATATTTTACTTTTTTTTGTCTTCGTTTGGTCCCCCCCCACAAGGTGGACTGATGACATCACACGCGTCGCAAGAAGCCGGTGGATGCGAGTGGCGGAGGACCGTAATGTGTGGAAGCCGTTGGGGGAGGCCTATGTCCAGCAGTGGACGTCTATCGGCTGATTGATTGATTGATTGATTGTCTTTCGTTTCGTGTATAATTTATACATTTTTAATGGTTAAAAGAAGCGATGTGCAAATTTGTCTAACGGTCTCCTTGGACACGTACAGTTTACCACCAGGAATTCTTCATTCCAGTTGTAGTCAATAATTAATTCTTAGAGTATACGTTTCTTATATTCATGGATGGCGGGTCAGATCAGTTGCACTGCATGTGCCTAGTGAATCTAGCGTCTCGATCTACTGCCGCCTTCCTACCTAGGCGAGTATGCTCCATCGTGGATCTCATCGTCACTTACCATCAGGTGAGATCGAGATCAAATACTTGCCTATAACGTAAAAAAAAAAAAAAAAGAAACTAAAATCTTTCAAAAGTCAACGCGGCTGTTTCCGCGTTTAATTTATGTTGTTCAATTTGTTTAAATTGCGGTTGTTTGTTTTTGTTGTAATCAAAACGTCTTCGTTGTATTTATATTGTTGAGTCGAATTAATTACAGAACTTCGTTATGGATTTGTGTTAGTAATTAATGAAAGTTCATCTGTAATTAGGTGTCCAATCCAACATTTTATTTGTTCCCAACATAATGGTTGTGATTGTTTGTGAGCAATTTTATTTTTTATAATTGACATACGGAAATACTGAATTCGCATTATGATCACAAACGCGCTTAGGAATTTAGTTACTATACCCTTTTTGAATCGGCCCTGTATAATCGGATTAGAACAGCCACTCAACTGAAAAAAAAAAAAACAAGAAGCTCCTCAGGATTACCTTTTTACAGTATTTAAAACAATAAATAAAAAAGGCGACGCAAAATAATTCGGCATCTTGATATTTAAAAATAAATTATAAAAGTTCATTAAGAACAAGAAAAAAAATTTTTTGTGTCTGGCTCCGTAAAAACATATTCATTAGGAAAAACAAAACTTTGACGTCTGAATAGCTTGTTATAACTGTGTCGCAGGGTCTTCACGTGCTTTTTACAATTACGTATGGAATTACCAATCCAAAGTCCAAAATGATTTTACCCTGTGACAGTTAAATGTTATATACTTACATCCAATTAATTATAGCTGAATATGTCTAGTGTATTTTAAGTGTAAACGATATTCTCTGTTATTTATAACGATTGATGTTCGATTTACAACAAGTAAATAACGACCTTCGAATAAGTAAAAGTGCCCCTAGTTTCAAAATAATAAAAGCGACATCAATTTACTGCTTGAAACTTCAGTCAACAATGTTTTATATCTTACTTATAAATGTTTTATATCTGACTTTAAAAACTTTGTGCATTTTGTGTAGATAAATTAAATATACTTATTCTTATTTATATTCAATCTACAATGTACAAATAAAGATTAAAATAAAAAAGAGTAATTCATATTTTTTTTTAGTATAATAAGTATATTGTTACTGATTAAGATGTTATTAATACGAAAATTAAAAAAAATATTGAACTTTTTTATCGTTTTTTTTATCGTTTCATCCATGCATCAAAAACATACAACAGAATAAAAATATTAGATACCCAGCTATCTAATAAAAGATATTCCCCTCAAGAAATTTAAAGCTTGTAATTTTACGACAAGCTATAAAATAGTCGAATTCAATGCATCAGTTTTATTTGCAAGTACCAGATGTCACGGGTACCAGGGAGTGCGGAGTGAGTGAAATATCATCAAATTTAGATTGTTGGATATCCAAGTTAAACCCCTGAATTTATAGAAGTTTCACTCGATTTACAATGGCGTTATGAATGAAAAAAAAACCTTTAAATAAATTTGCTGATAAATCTATAACATTATTTTCCGACAAAACAAGGAAGATAGTTGTGTCGAAATTGACTTTAAGATCGAACATCAATTTCTCATCATAGGAAGTCTTTTGTTGACATTTGTTATTTACTCGAATTTAACTTAGCCTTAGCCAAATTTCCATTGTCTTTACTCATAAACCATTAATCCTGGATGAATTTACATTAAAAACTTATCCAAATTTTCATGTCACTCACTTCAGCAATCTTTTCAGTCAAGGCCAAAAAGAAAAAATAAACTCTACTAAGGCAAAGCTGAAATTCTCCACGATACATTTGATTTTTGTTATTACAACACAAATGTGTTCGTTCATTTTTACGCGAACATAACAGATAATCGGTGTCGTTGACCCGAGCACGGAACCCTAAATAAGGCGCTTATTCCGAAAGAAGCATGAAATTCAGACAGCTGTGCACTGACTGGTCGCGCAGCCTTGGGAATCTGGCTCAAAAGCCGCGCACCATACTAACCCTTCTTCTTCTTCTTTTTTACGAAATGAAATAAAATGGTCATGCAAATGACCTCACCTACAACTAAGCGGGTATTTTGCCAATGTCAAGTAATTAATAGCAATAAAACATTCAATAAATACAAATTATAAATAAAATAATGGATGTGACGTGATGATATGAAAAAAATAATTTTATAAACGACGGAGATCTGATATAACAAATAAAAAAAAAATACAACCGAATTGAGAACCTCCTTCTTTTTGAAATCGGTTATAAATGGCGTATCCTATACTAGCAAACTCAGTTTTATCCGAGCAATTGGTTCTCGGTAAATAATGTCAAAAAATTTCGGGATCACTGTGCCCCCAAGTAACAGCGCCCAGCTAGGTCAAGCATTTACCTGAAATGAGGCACCGCCTGACTAAGAGAGGCAAGGCAGCCTCGCAAGGCAGCGCGGTAAGTCAGTACGCGCTTGCTATGTAGAGTCACGTCGGGCATATAACGTAACGCAACGGTTAAGATAACGCGTTCAATTCAATTGAGTATGTTGTTGGTAAGTAAGTATGTGAATTTGGAAGACTTTTTCAGCATACGACTTAAGTTTATTCAGATACGCGATACTCATTTCGTTGTCATTTTAATCAGTTGTAGCGATGGACTTGTAAAGAAATATTGTTGTAGTACAATTCTAAATTTATAAAAAAAACTTTTGTGTAACTTTAGGAGTACTTTGATACAATCTTAAAACGAATCTAACTCAATGATATTAGAAATATATTTACACCTACATTTATTTCATATTGTAAAATCCGCTATCTTTGTCACAGATACGTGTGAAAGCATCTCTTCCCCACGAGACAGGAGAGGGATTACCGTGGGTTCGCGTCATCGCCGGGTTTGCGCGTTCGAGAAAATAAAACAATACAAATTATACAATGAAATTTTATTTCCCAATAACTAGTTTATAATTTTTTTTCAATAATCAAACGTATTCTTATTATGTACATAGTCTAAATTTATTTATCACGTAGGTAGCTGTACAATAAAATGTTCGTTTATTTGCCCTTGGGCCGTCGCGCGGTGCGATAGTGACGCGACAAAAATCACGGTTGAAATTAACGGTGATTCCGTAGCGATAAGTAAAATAACGAGTGAAGTAACGGTTATCGCCGCTGGTGGGTGTAACGATTTGGCCCCGGCGTGCAGTTCTGCTAGGCTTTCTTCTGGAACAAAGGAATAGTGTTAGTGGGGAGGATTGAACTGCGCCTCTAGCGGACGTCGTCTAAAACTTTCAATTCTCCATTCAAAATGTCAAAATACGTAGAGTTTAAAGTATACTTTATAGTCTATACGTAGATTATAAAGTATATTTTATAGTCTACGTATTAGACTTAGACAGACCTAGACTATAAAGTATACTTTTTAGTTTATTTATACATAGGCGTATACGGTTAACGTAAGAATAACCTCGCTCTTAAAGTATAGTTTCAGTAAAGGAATTAATATCTATCTAAAGAATTTAATGTATCGGTGTTACTTTAGTAACAAATATTGATATACTTAATACCGGTATTAACTAGTACATATTAAGGTGAGTAATAGCTTACTCGTAATACAAAAAAAACTGTGTGAAAATAAATAAATTTCAAGATGTAACAACCCTTTTATCATTATTACCATAAGGCACTACTCTCCAAAATTAAAGTATTTCTATTAAAAGTCAAAAGAGCTTTTGAAATACAAAAACTTTGTACACTCAATTTGCATAAAAGTGTGATTTGTAATTCCAGATCCGAAAACACTGAAAGTTATTTTACAAAAATATCGATTTCAAAGATTGAAGAGACCAAATGTCTGATCCATTATCATTGGTTTAAAATTATTCTTTATGATGGAGATTCATTCATTGCTTTATGGGTTGGTATCGTGTGAGGTCATTGGATCGTGCACCTATTATTTGTAACTGGTATTGGATTCGAATATTTGTTTCAATATCATCCGTTCGTACTTTGTAATTTAACTAAACTCAAACTCAAACATTTATTGCAAACTATGTGTTCATTGGTCTTACATTAGTTTTATTACTTATGACATAGCGGCCTTCTTCAAGCATTGCAATGTTGAGGGGCTAGTTCTATCTACTAAACACGATTCTTAAATACTAGGTACAGGAACATATCAATAGAGTTGTTTTTCAATGCTTATGCAATGCTTAAAATTATATAACATTATTTAGAAATTATTATTTGTATATATTTTATTATAATTATTATATTATCATATCTGAATCCGTTATTTAATAAGTTTTAGTGATTTGGATCGTATATCTTCACATTTTATGGTTTACATTAGTTAAGCTAACTAAACCTGAATTTCAAAATTATTGATATAGGAACATAACAAAAGAAAAACGCCGGCATGAATTAAATCAGTAGTGTGAGCAGGAACTTCTAAAGTAATCGAAACGTCATTGAGAAAATAAGCTGTCACTGTCTTACGTATTTAGAAAATATGTGGTGTGATAGGGATGGAAGATGTTACGTTACCGAAACGGTACCTAAAACTGTTCTCGAGTCAATGAAACGAAATTATTTAAAAAGCCCAAAAAAATATTTAAAACTGGCGTAATTTTATTTACAATTTCATTAACTAGTCCATTAAAGTAGAAATATTGAATCCCACACAAAACTTTACTATCGGCTCACAACTTAATTCTTTAAGCTGTTACTATAATAGCAATAGTCTAAGTTATAATGAAATTAATTATGACTTTTCACAGACGAGAACATCACAACTAATTTGTTTGTTTATTAGTTCCAAGTTTATTAAGTGTTCAATGTAAATGCTTAAATTCACTAACTTTGAACATTATATACAGTTTCTTTGTATTTAATAAATAACTTAGCGGCTTAGTAGTCTCAATATTTAAGTTTACCTCGTTAAATTTAACTGGAATTATATACGAACAAATCGATATACTCAGTATTAACATTTTAATGAAAACACACACCTATATAAAAAAAAAACATTGATTAAAATGTTCGTTAAGTACCTAAGTATTTATGGGAGTTGCGTCATCGTCATCGTAAATCGTCATCGTAAAAAAAATACCGAATTGAGAACTTCCTCCTTTTTGAAGTCGGTTAAAAATATAACGCCTTCGTCTAACTAGTCATTTACCAAATAATCCTTATTATATCTAAAAAAGTGACAATCACGACAATTACTGTTAATATATTATCATGGATATATCATTGACACAGATCTAGGATCACACATTTTCTGATCACAGATAGACATATAAATCTATTGAAAACTATGATTATACTTGGGCAAAAACATAATAAAGCTGAGTCATACATAAGTGATAGTGTTGGGGCATATTGCTCGAAAAATCGATGGCCGTTGGGGCAGAAATGCTCTAGAATGGCGACCATTAGCCAGAAGACGTAATAAGGTGGACCGATGATATCACACGCGTAGCAAGAAGCCGGTGGATGCGAGTGGCGGAGGACCGTGATGTGTGGAAGTCATTGGGGGAGGCTTCCGTCCAGCAGTGAACGTCTTTTCGCTTAAGGGTTGATGGATGGAGTCATACTTTTGGTGTGTCACCTTCCTCCGTAGGAGAATTAAATACCCTCGAGATACCCTACACGTGACCCTGGGTGGTGCCAAATAGGTGACAACTCTACTGGTGGTAGGCTTCGGCCGCGGTTAGTCACCACCCACTGAACAAAGCCATGTCGCCAAGCGGCCTAGCCGTGTTCCGGCATCTTGTTCGGTGTTACCATTCATGGATGGCGGGTCAGATCAGCTGCGCTGCATGTGCCTAATGAATGTAGCGTCTCGATCTACTACCGCCTTCCTACCTAGGCAAGTATGCTCCATCGTAGATCTCATCATCACCTTACATCAGGTGAAATCGAGATCAAATACTTGCCTATAATGTAATAAAAAAAAAAAAAAACATACTACTTGTGATACTGGAATCCCTTACCATTGAGCACGTGCACAGACACAGTATGGGCCCTGGCGCCACGCACAGCACACGTGTAGTTCCCAGCGTCGCTGCTATTCACACGTGCGAGACGAAGCTGACTGTCGGCTCCTCCTGGCACTTGTTCTGTCTTGACACTGTTGACAGAGATGAATTGTACCCTCAACGTACCATGGGAAATACTGCCTTATTTATAATAATACTGGCTCTGTTGGGAACGAGCCTCCCATGAATGCGAGGAGGATTAGGTCTTAGTCCACCACACTGGCGCAGTGCGGGTTGGCGGACTTCACACGTCTTTCGAGGGGTACCTTCAGTCATGCAGGTTTCCTCGCGATGTTTTCCTTTACCGTTTAGCAAGTGATAATCATGCTTGAAAATCAGATTTGCAGATGAAATCCAGAAATGGCAGAGGTTCGAGTAGGGGTTTGAACCCGCGATCTTTCTTACCAGAGCAGGCGTCCTACCAACTTGGCTATCACTGCCTTAATTTATTCATCTTAATATTATATCTTAATAAATAAACAACTTATAAATGTAAGGCAGTATGAAGAATAATTGTGAACTAAGTATAGTGTTAATAAGTCTAGGTAGATATTAGAGATTTTAGATTCCCGCTCTGGACCAGTGTGGTGGACAATGGCCTAATCCCCCTCGCATTGAGGGGAGGCCCGTGCCCAGCAGTGGGACATTAAAAAGGGTATTATTACATTGATTGGGCAGATTTCCTTCTCAATTCGTCCCCTAGTCTAAATAGCCCTATCTATCTAATATCCCATTATTTTAACATAAACACCAAACAAACTTCGGGAATATACTTTCAACAAAACATAATGTTTTTACGAATTCTTGAAACGTACATCTGACCTTGCAACTTTTTTATGGCCTCAAATGGAATACATTTTCTATTATATTGACAAAATAACGTGGAATATTTATACAACCATCGCTCTAGTAGCTTGTTGTCAACTCGTGTTCTTGAAAGGTACTCATTGAAATTTCATAAAAGTCGGGCGTACTTGAAATTTTCTCGGCCATTACTATTGTATATTTAGAAGCAATCCGGCTGTGTCTTTATTTTTTAGAGTGCACTACAGTGTAATGTATGATGGTGTGTTAGTTTTAGATGGCCAGAAATGTAAATGCATTAAAATAATCATCTGAATGGACTATAACCTAAAATTTATGATAGTTAGGGATCGTCGATATTCTATATACAGGCTGTACGTCGCATCGCAACGAGAACTTTAGGTAAGATTACACTTAATATGCCAAAATGCTTATAATAAAATGATAGAAACAATTTATGTAGAATGTTTTTATTTTTGAGCGCGCAATGTACTGTAAACCACGCATACACAACACAACGCTCCGCGCTAAATCCGACTCGTGCCAGTAACATAGCTGTTTACGAGCGCGCCCGGGCGTATCGCGTTTTAATTTACATTGCTCATTTAGATCTAAATTGGTATTATTTAAAATCACGTCGACGTCGAAGACTCCTATTATGATTTTTAAAACAAGGTGAGATAAGGCCTCTCTTATGATTTCATTCTAAAATAAATTTAAAAATGGTAAATTTAAGAATAAGAATAGTTTATTTTCAAGTAACATTTACAACAACAAAGTATTGGTGAGCTCCAAACTAGACAATGTCTGTATCTTGGAGTATATTTTATGAAACACTCGATGAAAAATTTCAAACCTTGGAAGGTTCAGAATCGCGAGTTATATACATGGTATCGGTTTTTGTTACGAAGCCACTTGCACCCTGTATATTATACTGACTATATGATCACCAGTATCCTTTATCTCAATGCTTACCTGATCCCACCCCTAGTAGTATCGGCGTTCAAAGCCTTTCCCTCATGCAGCCACGTCAGTACCGCCGGGGTTTCCACATGACGGGCTCTGCAGAGCAACGCCAGCGTCGACTCAGCTTCATAGTACTTCTCCAGCAGGGGTGCGCCAGCCTCGTCCACCACCCAAACTTGTGGAGCTACGGACAAAGGCAGTCATGTTGAAGAGGTCTCCAGTCACTCAATGTTGACGTTGTGACGGTTTCAAATATGAGCTCAGTAATTTTCAACCTTCGGTAGGAGACCGGAAATTGTATTTTTCGACACGCTTGCTCGTAAAGTGGCTCTTATTGCACCGGCTTTAGGCTCATAATGCGGGTTTTTATACACGCGTGCTTTTCACTTTATATTACCGCACTAGCGCTTTAATTATTTTTTTAATGTTGGCAATGAGGTTTTATGTCACAAAATTGTTTTTAATTTTTGTCATTAAATAAACTGTGATACTTAAAATATGACAACAAATTATTTTTGGTCATTAAATTAACATAAAAAAACAATGGTCCCGTTGAGGTCCCGTCACTCGTGATAGATAGTTTCTCGATTAACATCTTAGAGGAGTTCGGGTGTTGTTGGCTTCTTTTATTATCGATCAAACTTGTTTGGTTTATAATCGAAGAAGTTGACAAGCCGAGGGTCAGTGGTGGGTCTTCTTACCCCATAGGACAAAAAAACAAAATTGACAACGTCACGGTTCAACTTGCCGCCAAAATGTCGTAATATTTAATGCAGATTTTTTTTTATAAAGTCATCTATATAAAATATTATCAACCCAAAACGTATCAACTACTTGAGAAAATGTTTGTCCTAGTATACGTGCTCCTGTCTACGATCAAAAGGTTCCTCGATAATGCCTTTAATGATTGCTGAGATCAAAGTAATACCTAGTTAAGCATTTATCTAGACCGACGAGCATGTTACGGCTATCAATATACGCTTCAGTGTCGGCATTTGTTAAATATTCTCAACCTTTTGACTACTCTTTCTTTTATTTTTTCTTTTCTACCTGCATTTCAAATTATTTCTTTTCGTCTATTCGTAGTTGGTCCCAAATTTATTAGAAAAACAACTATGTCCAGTAGACCGAATCAAATCCCTTAAATAGTCAGCTCTCGTGAAACTGATTTCTCGCTCCACTTAATCAAGTACCTATTTTGAACAGATTTAATATGGTAAGTAGTAATTTACCAAAGAAATTGCTATTTGCAGCGGTCCTAAATCCCTATTTTGAATATAATGATGCCTGATTAGACTGCTTTGTTTGAGTACCGCCATTTATAAAAATGAACCTAAAAATGAAATACATAAATCCTTTTTTTCTAAAATGTTTTATAAAATTTGGTGTAACAAACAATAACGTTGCCCAGTTTATAAAACAAAAAAAATTAAAGGTCACTGAAAATTGACGAAGGCATTTCTTGCAACAGTAGGTAACTGAAAAGTTGGTTTTAAAGTAAACGTAACAATTATGATTACGCGTTTGCGAACATCCGAACAAGTTTGTTATGTTGCATGATACCCAACAACTTTGTTACGAACATCGAACACTGTGTTCAGCGAAAATGTTCGCGGCAATCACTTTTGTACCTTCTGTAGAGGTTTTATAAATGATACTTTACAGCTGTGGTTCAAACATGAGGTTTCTCACCTAAACTCGCTAATGACCACGTAATATATTTATATGACAAACTATCCAACGCCTCTAGCGGCTACGTACGGAACGTTTAGTTTTACATACAAATATTTTCGTGGTCGCTAGCGAGTTAGTGGAAAAAACTTGAAGTTAAGCTACCGTTCACTGTCGTCTACTTTCAACGGCATTTCTATGGCTATGGACTGACAGTAATAATCGCAAGGTGTATTCACGAACATGCGTCAAACATGGATCCAACTATGTTCATGTTTTCTTTGTGAAATTCCGTTCAAACATTCGCGGTCAATGTTTACATTTGAGAGTGCATTCAAAGCTTTGGAATTCCGATTGAGATTTTTTATTTGCTGTTGGTTCAGTCGCGGAGTGAAAAGGTTCGATACCTTAAAGTCGACCATTGCTTGCAATATCGAGAAACGTAATACAAACATTCCAGTGCAAGAAACAGAACTGCCAACATTTTAATAAATGCTGCGCGCTTTGACGCGTTGACTATAGAATCTAAGGGATAAAGTTTTTGCTTACTCCATCCTGTTAAGTATAAAATATCAAAAGAATCGACACTGGCAGAAATCGCTCTATTCGTATCAAAGAGGACAATATTATCGCTAAGTTTATATTAAAATATAGATGGCAGGTCAAACATTAGACAAGAAAAAAAGAATAAACAACTTGATTTGAGTAAATTTGAACTTTGTTATCGCACAGTTAAACATAATGTCCAATGCAACCGTCTGTTCTGTGACGCAGCTTGAAAACGTTACATGAGCTCGCGAACGTTAAATAAATCAATTTGACAACTGACGAACCTCTTCATTCTGCTACTGTTTGAAAGGATAACACCCAGCAATATATTCATCTCAAAAAAACACCCAAACCCATACTATACAGCAACTTTTCCATGAAAAACAACATCTTGTTGCCGTTTATGAGATTTTGCGATTCCCAAAAGGGCCTTTGAAAAAGGGTCCTATATAGTTGGGCTTCGCGACGGATATAGACGCGCTTGCTAAAAACACTGCCAAGGGACTTTGTGTTATACATTATTTATGAAAATGTACTGAAAGATGATGAAGGTAGCGGGACGTGATTAGGTTCATAATTGCTTTTGTGTGTCACTAACCCCAACAGCAAAGGGAATTTTAAATGGACTTTTAGAAGCTTTTAGAATGTATTCCCGATTGGATCTAGGTTTTGAATGAAAAAGTTTTTTTTTCAGAGAATATTAATTTTTAATGGCCTTTCAACTTAAAGTATGACTAGACCTTTTTTCAGCAGTAGACTGTTTTGTATAGTTTCACGAAAGTTTTATGTTATCTGGGGTCAACAACATTGAATTTCATTTTGATATTTTCTGTTTGCGGTTGCATTTTTTTTATCAGCAATTATGATTTGAGATCTTTCTGATAGACTCATTTTGTGTAGTAGTCTCAATAAATCTTGTAAGATTGAACCTGCATTGTGTGTCAGACTTTCCTTTGCGTGCAGACTTATCTGAGATTCATTCAAGAATATTTTAAGCCCCATAATATGTATTTTCCTTCCATTCATCACAGGTTTTTGTTATATCCTCGTAAACTCCAATCTCATTCATACTTACTTAATACAATCCATCCAGTATTTTGGTGTTCTTCTCACACTCTGTGTCTTTGTGTCCATCCACATTCGAACGCATCACTCGTTTAGTTTCATACTATTCATTCCTTTCATTCTCTCACTCACTCACTTCATTCCTTTCATTCACATGCCAAAACGATTTATAAAAAAACAAATGACCTCTATGTAGGTAAACATACTTACTATTGACATGTAAATAGGTCCTGCTAACTCTAGGCGGGTGAGTGGATATCTGACACTCGTATACACCCTCGTCGCCCGGCTTCACCTCCCTGATGAGGAGCTTCCAGTTGCCAGGGTACCGTCTGGCGACAGACACGCGGTTGTCAGCTGCGTATGTCACGGCCCCGACCGTCAGAAGTTCTGGCATCTCGTCCTTGCCTCTACGACGTACCCAGGATACCTAAAATAGGAACGTTATTACATCATAGAGATATAATTACATTGCACCATAAAAATTTATATAATTACCATATAATTGACAACCAGATTAGCGGAGTTGGTAGTGACCCTGCTTTCTATGCCAGGGTCCTGGGTTCGAATCCTGGTATGGAACAATCTTTGTGTGATGAGTACGAATGTTTGTACCCGAGTCATGGATGTTTAACATTTATATACGTATTATACACTGAGTTCACCCTCAGTCCATTGTACGGTAACCATAATACAAGCGTTGTTTTGTGTGGGACCGTATAGTTGGTGTGTTCGTCTGGCGATATTTATATTTTTTGTTTATTATGCCGGAGTTGTGACGCATTGAACCAGTGTCGTGACTAAAGACTGAATCCCCCTCCCATTGAGGGGAGGCCCGAGCCTAGCAGTGCGACGATAAAGAGCTAATTATTATTTATACTGATTAGTGTCTGCCGTCTGACCTCTGAAACTGTACTAGAGGAGTGTCATATTGACCTACTAATGAAGGGGATACGAGATAAATTAAGATGACATACCGAAGGTCGAATCGTATCGATTGATTGCGTAGTCGTATCGAATCTCCAATTTAACTAATAGGTATAAATTGCTCAGAAAGATATCCGTTTTCCTCACAATTTGTTACTTAAATATCTTCTCATACAGGTAAGTACGAGTCGAGTTAATCTTTTCATTTTAACTTGATATCTACAACACGAACAAATTTCTAATCGAATCATCTATACATATAAATAAAATTGGAGGGTCTGTTTGTAATATTAAAATAACCGCTTTTTACTAAGTGCATTTGGATGTATACACGTTACCTATACCGAAACAACATTTTTTACAATTTTTGTCTGTCTGTCTGTCTGTCTGTCTGTCTGTCCGTCTGTCTGTCTGTCTGTCTGTCTGTCTGTCTGTCTGTCTGTTTGTTCCGGCTAATCTCTGAAATGGCTGGACCGATTTTGACGGGACTTTCACTGGCAGATAGCTGATGTAACAAGGAGTAACTTAGGCTACTTTTATTTTAGAAAAAAAAAATAGGATCTCACGAAAAAGAATTAAAACCAATGTTGCAGCGCAGCGCCTGATTAAGTTTGATAGCAACAACCTGCAATGCGTCCCGCGGGCTCAGAATGGGCGAGCAGGCTGTTGTCAACGGTTGTCTTTGTTAAATACCACGCGGACGAAGTCGCGGGCAACAGCTAGTTTAGTTATATATATCTTTTTTATTCATATAAACCATTAAGTACAGTACTTATGAATCGTCAAAAGTTACAAAATAATAAGCTACTACATTACCACGCGTTCGGAATGCCGTTCCTATGGAGAAGAACGGGCAAGAAACTCCATGGTTGCTCTTTTTAAATAGATCTTTTACATTTTTGAGCAGTACATTGTTATAGGTATGTGAGAACAATGTAGGACCGGCTAAGCAGACTTTAGCAGCTGGTCGAAAAAAAAAGTAGTAACTAAGTATCAAATTACGTATCAAAATGTCCTGAATCGATTTGCAGATATCAATAACATTAGCCAAACGCCGCGTCAAATGTAGGTACCATTAAATCTTGTACCGCTCATGTTACATCGTGACACTGTAGAATTTTGCACTCGAAATTCCCTTTCAGAAGTTAGCCAATTAATACCCACTTAGAGTTGATTGAGTCGTCCTTTTCTAACTTTGTATGACTGAGTAAGATGGAGTTAGGTGATTAAGATGCTATTGAAATGTTTGGGATGAATGAACTTGAGCTTGACTTGAGTTACAAATAAGATTTTAGAAGTACTCAAGATGATTGTCCGAAGTCCATTTCATTGGCTTATAGGTAGAGGAGTTATTGATGACTGCTCAGGCTGGTGGTTTGGGGATATGCCACTTACTGCACCAGGCATTAGCCGGTTCGATTTCCAGGTGAATATTTAATATTATATTTCAGAACGATATCCAATTCATCCATTACAAAATCTGCCCTGAGATACAAAACTTCGCCTCAAATTTAAAAAAAGCAATTACTAATTAACCCTTAAAACTGCTATGTTAATTAAAACTCGATACGCTCGAGCGCGCTCGTCACTCGCACGAGTCTGGTATCGCGCAGAGCGTTGAGTTATAATCGCGTGGCTTACGATACATTGCGCGCTCAAAATATACAACACATGTAACCCATGACTTTTGGCATATAAATGATTTTTATAATTTTAAAAGCATTACGTGTAATCATTACCCAAAGTATTCTTTACTATGTGTATCACACTCTGTATAGGCTAATCTTTAGTTGGCAATAAAATCTTCAAAATATATTTAAGACTAGCCAATCAATCAACCAGCCATTTCTATTTCAATCCAACCGAATTGTTTGAAATTTGTTACTGGCTTAAAAGCCTCTGTTGTCGGACAGAAACGGCATCCAACGATAATTATTGGCAATAATAGGGCCTTTGTTTGAGCTCAAGTGGTACTCCTGGGAGCAGTTAGCGGGGATTATTAATTGCTTTTGATATTTATTCAAGAATATTATCCGAGGGGTAAATATAGTGGGAATTTTAATGACATATTAAAATGGTATCGGTAAGGCTACGCCCAATGCAATTCATTTTCCTGAATACCTTTTTAATAAGCTCTATACCAGGGGTTCCCAAACTTATTTTGTGTACTGCCCACTTTGAGAATGAATTACTTTTAGCGCCCCATTTTTTCACCTACTTAAAAACCAATATAACTTCAAATTAAATTGACTATTGTAAGCCTCTACACAACTTCCCCATTTTTCTCTGGTTCTCTTACCATCCCCCTTTAGGCCTGCAGCGCCCACAAGGGGGCGTTATCGCCCACTTTGGGAAAGGCTGCTCTATACAGGGTGTAAGGACCTTCGTTACGAAATCTGATACCATGGACTCTACTCAAGATTCAGGACCCCACAGAGATGGATTTCCCCGATGATCATTTATGAATGATATGCCGTCTGCAATGTATATTAAAACTCGATACAATTGAGCACTCTCTTCACTCGCCCGCGTCGAGTATCGCACCGAGCGCTGTGTTGTGATCGCGTTGTTTTCGATACATTGCGCGTTCAAAAATTACAACATTTGCAACCTACACATTCGACATAAATTATTTCTATAATCTATACTAATATTATAAATGTGAAAGTTTGGATGGATGGATGGATGGCTGTTTGTTACTCTTTCACGACCGAACGGCTGAACGGATCTGGATGAAATTTGGCACAGAGATAGATTATAGTCTGGAATAGCACATAGGCTACTTTTTATCCCGGTAAAATGTATGGTTCCCTAGGGATAGATGTTTTAATTTTTCATACTTTTTATCGCGGGTAACACCGCTGGGTGCAGCTAGTGTTATTATATGCATGAAGTGTGACCTTTACCCAATGTTTTCGTTACCATGACCCTTACACCCTGTATACTCAGTAAAACCACTCGCGGTTAAGATGGTACACATATTTAGGTTACATTGTAGTATAGCAATGCAGATGCTAGTAAGATATTCTCAATTTAATAAATTGACACAATATAATAGAAGAGAGAGAGAGAGAGATAAATGAGATACAAACATTCGTGCTCATTACACAAAGTTTGTCCCTACCAGAATTCGAACACGGGAACCAAGCACAGAAAGCAGACTCACTATTAACTGCACAAACCAAGCCGCCCAATTTCAATCAATCAGTTGTAATTAAAAACTAAAAAACAAAGACTTGTAAGGTTGTGAATTTAGATCAGGTCAAATCGGGACCGAATCCAATGGAAATCAGGATAGGAAATCAAATTAGTGCAGGTACTCGTATACTTACAGTTTTATCCTGCAACAGGCTAATCCTACAATTCAAGTGGGCATCCTCCCCCAGTTGCACGGTTATCTTAGTAATATTTCCATCAGTGCCGTCCTCGAAACTGGGACCATACTTCCTATCATGATCGAAGTAGGTATTCTTGGCTGCCACAACATGTGGCACGATGTCCACTTTGCCAAGAGCCCTGGCAGTTTCTGCCACGTGTGTGGGCTCTTGGGACGCTTGTGGCACTTTGAATGACTTGGAACTGTCGATGGTGGAGTTGCCAAGTCGCAACATGACTGGGGCTGGGACCACGCCGGTGCTTAGTGCGTAGAATGTTGTCACCGTCTGAGATTCTTCTGTCGTAGATGTTGGTGGGTTTTCTGTGAACAAGTATATCAATAAATAAATCTTGCCAGACAAACACACCAACTGTACGGTCCCACACTAAGCAACGCTTGTATTATGGGTACCGTACAATGGACTGAAGGTGAACTCAGTATATCATACTAATATAGATATTAAAAATCCATAACTCGGGTACAAATAGTCGTGCTCATCACAAAAATATTGTTCCCTACCAAGATTCGAACCCGGGACCCTCGGCACAGAAAGCTGGGCTGTGATTATCTGGCACTAGATATTTGGTATCACCTTTTCAATACTAGTTTTCTGTTACTAATATTGCTTTACTCCTCTGAGGATTACATCTTGATCTAGCGAGATAAATTATAACTCCCTACCCAATCAACAAGAATAATAATAATAGATATTAATAATAATGAGATAAAAGCTGTTTATGGCAGGTGTCCGCAATCCTTCCAATATTCCCATCCCATATCCATCGAATCCTCAATCCATAGTCGAAATTATTTCCATATTCCTGCAATAGTTCCTCCGCCTGCTGAGGTCAATTCGCTGTTTATGCTATCATTTTCAGCAGTTGACCCCAGCAGGTGGCTACCATAGTATTAAAATTCTGAAAAAGCCTCTACGTGTTGGACCCTCATCCCCGCACAAGCGTTCCACAGATCCGGGTATAACCCGTATGGAGAGAGACATGAATTGACCATTATATGTACAAGAATTGATACTGATTTCTAATCATTATTGCTTATACAATTATGGCTTAAATGGTATCAGTATTTAAATACTTTACGTTGTACTGGACTAGGCCGTATCTTAGTATCTTAGCGCCGCGCTAAGATACCGCCAATTCCATATTTTTTTCGACTATAGTGTATAGTATATAGTGGACAAAAAAAGACGCAAGCAATAACAATAAAGACAGGTACCCAATGCAAAATGGCTCACAAACATTCGGTGCGTATTATTAACATCAGCAAAAAGTACAATACAACACAAAATTCCTTTGACGCTCGTCGAAAATGCCTGACAACAAACACGCCGTTCGGGTCGCGTGTAACGTACACTTTGGACGTCCGAATGTACCACATGTCACAACAAATTGAAATGTAGATGCGTTTGTGAAAAATACAGCGAAGCAATTTTTTTTATCAGTGTACTTGGTTACAATAAAAAAATATTTGTATTTTGAATATCGAAGTACTATTGGGGTATGTTACGCGGCATTAAGACTTAGTTAAATTATAGGCCTTGTAGAATATAATAATTATGGAAAAACGTGCCTACAGGGCGGTATTTAGTTATATTAACCGATGTTGGTTAAGTCATCGCAGAACTAAACTGAATACACCTAGTTGGCTGTTTATACAATACTAGCTGCCTCGGCGAAAATTTTACCATTTGATAATGTACATTTGATAATGTATGAGAAAATTAATTATTTTTTAGTGAATTTTTCCATGTTTTAATTTTTATTCTGCTATTCGGGGAGTCAGCTCCCCGAGTCAGCGTCAGCGTCAGCCCAGAGTCAGCTCTATAAATAGGGCGCTTCCCTCGAATATGCACAATTTAAAAAAATATTTGAGACACCTAATCCAACGTAGCAAGTAGACTAGTTAGGGATTAAATTTCAAGCCATCCTACCTTAGTGTACCTCTGGGGTAGCCCAGAGGTACAATCAAGGAATATATTCTCCAAATTTAAATTCTATTTGTAAACCGGTTTAACACGTTGAGTGCGGTGCCATTTTCAGAGGACTTTCAGCCAGTGCGGTAGAGACCTATTCGACCTCATAACCGAGCTTCATTGTAGTGCGTATGAGACCTAATCCATCTCCTAAAATAAGGTATTTTAAAAAAACTCATATCTTTATCAAAAAATAAGATACAATCTATGTTCTTTCTGTAAATAATAGAGAATTAACTGTTCTATCTCAAGTTTGCTACGCATGGGGATATGAAAAGTGGGTTATGTGATATAACGAAAAAAAAATTAGGTATCCATTGAATCTCGCATCGCAACTAAAGATAGATCCGTTTGGGTTGTGACTAGTAATGGGATTAAAATAAAACCCCAGTTATCGATAGCTAAACTTTTTATGAAGTAATCATTTAAGCATAGTAATATTGATTTCTTATATTTACGCGAATACTACACATTGAAATAAAACTAATCTTACGGATTTTATCGTGTTTATTATTTGTTTTTTACGTTCCCGTCGTTTCGGCTGTTTTACAGCAACCATGGTCACGGGAGGACTGACCATGGTGACTGTCCTTCCGTGAATGATGAATTATGATAATCCATAAAATTAGTTTTATTTCAATAAACATAGTGACCTAAAATATATTTAAGAAAAATGTTCCTCATTGAAGCATGGTAAACACATTTTTTGATCGCATTGCACACATAGTTGTACATACACACACACACACACATACACATATTTATTCGTTTGGCTGTTTTGGATGCATCTGTGCTACTAAATGTAAGCCGTAATTTACTGTGACAGCCTGTGCAACGACTTTTTTTGCTACCACGCTGACAAAATATAAGAGCGTATTTTTTTACATGGAGTGCGCAGGTACACATTATCGACATTTGAACAACACTGAGCGCGAGCTAACGGCGCCCGCGCCGCCCGCGCTCCGCTCCTTGCGTCTATGACGCCTGTGTTTTAGGAGGTCCGAAAGATCTCTTCACGCAACAGATGTATATTATTACAACTCAGTGCGTTAGAGACCTCATCCATCTCCTATTTTTTTTATTACATTATTGAATCAAACTCGCAGCGGGAAGTAGGTATGTATATTTGTCTCTGTCAAACACATAGAAATAAAGAAGTTACGACCTCCCGCACAGAGGTGGAGAACACGATTTTCGGCGCCGCACCAGCTGAAAGTCACGTTAGAGTTCTTTTAGACCTCCTAACGCAGTCAACGTGTTAAGCTGTGCCTTATCTGTTAGTAGTAATACAAGAAGATATTCCCGAAGTAAGAAGTAGAAAGCCTCACCAGTAGTGAATTGGCACACAACTATCTGTGTGAGAAAGAACACGCCCGCCCTCCACATAGCGTCTGGATGGGACTGCGCCCCCCGCAGGGCCTCATAATCTGAAACAAAATAAGACATTATACTACAAGATTATGATTGAAGCCAAAATTATGGCAAGGGTTCCCAAAGTTATTTTGTCTACTGCCCACTTTGAAAATGAATGATTTTTTAGTGCCCCCATTTTTTCACCTACTTAAAAACCACTATAACTTCAAATTAAATTAATTATTGTTAGCCTCTACCCAACGCACCCATTTTTCTCTGGGTGTCTAACCGCCGCCCTTTAGGCCTGCAGCGCTCAAAAGGGGGCGTTATCGCCCACTTTGGGAAAAGCTGCCTTAAGGGGTAACTATGACACATGGCAAAAAATATTTCTTATTTATATATAGATGTTTGTTAATGAAAACTTTGGTCCATTAAAGACACAATAATAATAATATCGCCAGACGAACACACAAACTATACGGTCCCACATGTTAATGGTTACATGGTACCCACATTTACAAATTACTTGACTAATTTTATTTATAAACACCACGTTAGATTTATTAAAAAGAAAATAACTGAAATATTTACAAATTACTTTGGTAAATCAAGATAAGAAGGTAGGTCTATTTAGCGGCATGTATGAAAGAATGTAAATTTGAAATAATATTGATTTCTTATATGACCTCCTGTGACTTTGGTTGCTTTACAGCAACCAAAACGTCGAGATCGTACAACATAAAATAAACGCGATAAAATAGTTTTATTTGAATTGGAAATAAATGTATTTTAGTCGGCTCGACGTATTTTTTAAATTTGGGGTACATTTAAAAAATACGTCGAACGAAAGATATTTAGACAACGTTATTTTTTTTTTTTAAATAGCGTGGGTATCTTTCCGCTTTTAATTATTGCTTCCAAAAAAAATAACATTTTGTGTTATTTTTAAATTAATCTCCGTCTTTTACCGTCTTGGGACACAGCTTTCGCAATTAAAAGTTTGGTCAAAATTGTCGACGTATATTTTGTTTAACCTTCATTGTGGCTCTAACTAATTTCCGTGGTTTGGAAGCGTGTAATGGAAAGGAAAACACCTAAAAATAAATATTTGCAATACTCTGGTAATAACTTATCTAAATGTTTTATTTTATTTTGTCTTCTCGTAAATTTATAAATTAGTAGTATATGTATTTACAGTAATTATTTGGGGAACATTATAGACATATTTTTTGCTTAGTCAAACTTATAAATGAATTGAAAACCCACTTATAGTAATAACGTAAGGATAGCATTTATTTATATTTTCCAACCTAAAAAATATAATCGCCTTGTTTAAATTTTTTTATACGAAAAACATCAGCTACCTAATTTTTAATTATCCCGTAATGCCCTATTAAATTTCCAATGAAAAAATCTTTTTACAGATTATAGTGGAGTTAATCCCGATGTCGTGAATTCATTCGATATGGCCTCCGAGATTCTTCCCCGGGATTACAAGGCTCAGAATTATACTCTAGAGTTTTATCTTCGCTATCACGTGCGTCCGAACAAAACTCCCAACTCGTCTAGCCACCGTTAGGGGGCGCCGCTCGCAGTACCAATGTACTGCGAGTCTGTTGGATAACACTTGTAATTGCCGCCCGTTCCGGCCGTTAACCCGCAAAACGTTCTTTGCTCCAACTCTTTAGAGCCTGCTACGGTAGCTCCAAGTTACGAAATGTGATGGCACTGACTAACCCCCCAATTTATAGACGTTATGTAACTTTATCAAACGTCATATAGTACTGCGCAAAGCAAAACTCTTGTGCGCTACGAACGCTACGCGCTACACTACGCGTTATCTACGCTGGATACTACGCGGCTACGCTGCAAGTGCTATATCTTCTTAGTCGGGCACTCTTGTCAGAGTGGTCGTAGTAATGGGTTGCACTGTTCGGACATGGACGCTGCTCTTGCTATTTTTCTCAACGTATCTCGATGTGGGGCATTTCGGAAACATTCTACTTTGGGACAATTTGTAACAGATCTTATTGATTCAACCCATCTTGTTGGAGACCGACCACGTGACCGTTTGCCTTCTATTCGGCCTTGGATCACCAGACGTTCCATGGAGTTATTTTTTCGGGTGATGTGTCCAAAAAATGTGAGGCTTCGTAATTGTACAATCGACGAAAGCCTTTGCTTAACTCTAAGCTCTTTCAATATGGAGACGTTGGTGCGATGTGCAGTCCAGCTTATTCTCAGGAGACGTCGCCAGCACCACATTTCCAAGGCGTCAATTTTTCTTCGGTCTTGAATTCTTAATGTCCACGTTTCAGTTCCGTATAGGAAAATTGGAAAGATCAAGCAGTACCTACATCAGACGTACTTTTGTGTTTTTCGTAATCCTGCGATCCTTCCAAATTTTCGTGACGTAAAGACGTTATATAACTTTATCAAACGTCATATAGTACTGCACAAAGCTCTTGTGCGCTAAGTTATATAGCGTCTATAAATTCAGGGGTTAGTATATAGCACTTGCATCGTAGCCGCGTAGTAACCAGTGTAGCAATATGCGTAGCAACCTACGAAGAATAGCGTATACTGTAATGTGTAGCTCGTATCGTTGGGAAATAGCGTAGTATACTCCGTAGGTAATGATGGAGCAACTGGCGTATGCGTTTGTAGGTACGTAGAAAAGGTAGTAATATAATAATAATAGCGTACATTGTAAAGAGTGAGTGCTACGTGGCGTAGCACTCACATTTCACAATATAGGCTACGATTGAGCAATATCGTAGCATGTTTCAAGGTTTATTTTCTAGAAGCTCTTATGACTTAAACCATACAGTTAATTTGTGTTAGCGTTTAATTTCTTTAGGAGTTTTATCCAGCGAGCGTTTTGGGGACTGCCAGCGTACCCAGCGATCTATACGCACCTACCTACCGACGTACCACGTATTTTGCTAACACAATAAAATAGCCGGGCGTTTTTGGAATTTAAATATTTTTACGAGTTTCATCATGGTTTAGACGTTTTATCACGTGTACCTTTTGTATATAAAGTATGCGGATTTAATTTTGTGGAAATGTCAAATTTTATATTTTGGACACGGTTATTACGAGTGAATTTTTAATATGTACCTATTATTTGTATTAGGCAGGCAAACTTAGAATATGTGTTTTTTATGACCGATATATATTTTGGGTATGGCCCCCACCTGGTCTGAGCTCACACATAAGTTAGTTAGTACAGTAAAACAAAAAAAATTGTAGATACAGCCTCATGTAATAAATCGCGAAAAAAAATTAAAACACGGTCGTTACGCGTGCAATCAGCTAACAAAAACCGAAGGAACTCCAATGAGACTGAGAAAATAGTTAGCATATAAGAGGTACCTATTTTTTAAATCTTTTTCCACAGTTAAGACCTTGCAGCCCCTTATAGAGGTGATAACTCGAAAATATTCAAATTTTTTATATATACACGATTACTACACATACTAATAAAACGAATTTTACAGATTTTATCGCATCCAGTACATTCCTCTCGTGACCATGGTTACTATAAAGCAGCCGAAACGTCGGGAGCGTAAAAAACATAAAATAAACACGAAAAAAACTGTAAAATAAGTTTTATTTCAATGGCAATTATTTGAAGTCTCCGCTCTATCTACCTCAGTTGGATTATTATCGAGAAAACCCGCAAAGAGGGACTCGTATGGGGTCGAAAGTGTTAAGGCAATACTCGTACGTTTCAGTGTTACCAACTTCTGTTCCTATCGGAAAAATATATTGAGCCAACCTTCCAGCGTGTGGGTACATTGTTCTGAAATTGGGTAATTTTATTTTGCAATAGCGATAGCCGTGACGTCGTGCGTGGATTATGTTTTTTCATAGCTTTCTTAACTGATCCAGCATTGGTGTTATTATAAGCTGTTACCGTACCAAGTTTCATTAAGGGGGAAGCTCAGGTCAGGGCGCGAAATTCAAAATGTCAATGGTTTTTATTTTTTTACGAAAAATTTGGACATCTTAACGACGTAATTTAGTGTTTTGCGATATAAGCATTCTGCAATGGATGCCTCGATGTATTAAGTTTGCTTAAAAAAATACCTAAAGCGATACAATACCATAATGTTTGTAAAAAACCGCTACTTTTACTAACTTTATGGTGTTGTATCGCTTTAGGTATTTTGACATTTTGAATTTCGCGCTCTGACCCTGAGCTTCCCCCTTAAAATCTGTTTATTATATTTACCATAAAGCGCAAGCAGGCAGATAGATCCAAAAATGGTGGATTTGGCAATAAGACACTACTGAAGGTACAGTCTCCATTATCTTATTGCCATATTAATCGCCGCTAATTATCAACACTACAACTCACACAATCACAAATACCCACGTAGTGGTAAAGTAATAGTACACTGAGCTAATGAGCACACAAAAATGAACGTTACTTTTAATAAAACAAGGTCGCTACTAATTTGTGCTATACACTAGTTACGCTGTTTCATAAATAATATGGCACAAGCTCTGCCATTGGACGAGCGCGCGTGATGCGCCGCCACCGTGACAGCGGGTGCCCATGGCAATAATGGATGTTTAATGCAATTGTGAAATGTTGTTGGCTGCGTCCAAATATATAAAAACATTGTTTATTAAATTAAATAATATATATACATTGGCATTATGCATGAACACTCACTCGTTCAAACCAAAACGCACTATTTACTCACTCTCGCTCTCTACTCTTCTTCCATTCACTCCACGATCCAGTCCGTTCCCGCGTCGTATAGCAAGCAAAACTGCTTCAATTCATTTAAAAATATGTGAAAAACTCTCTAATCGCGCCCGCAACTTAAAAAACCAAAATAAATGTGCGTGCATGTGAATTTGTGAGATCCTGAGCTTGTGTGCTAATAATAATTTACTGTTCATTAAGAAGATTAAAAAACATTAATGAACCGATTCGAGAATAATAATATTTTTTTAATGATTTGGCCTCAATGTTGAATACAATGTTCGCTTCAATTTTTTTTCGTCTAAAATACTCAATGTACAGACACAACTGAGTAACAGTCTTGTGTGTGTTGATTTTGTGATTCCCCATTCAGGAAATGAACGTTTCGTTCAGTATCAGTCTGTATGTGTGGGTGTCCGAAGAAAATGGGTGTGTGGGGTGTATAATAATAATAAATCTTTATTTCAGACCATTTGGATCCATATTGATTGTTAGTATGAAATGAGCCTTAACTTATTGTTAGTAATATCACAATGCTATGACACACGATATGTCACAGCGGGTGCATGAAGCTCTATCCAGTGGCCCACTATCGGACACTCCCATCTATCACTCAATGCTCTCAGGATGCTGTGAGAACTGGTACGCACTCTGTGGAAGAGGGAGGCACATCGTTTCCGAATGATAGCATGAAAACCATCAATTCCTGCCTCAGCGAACATTCCCGATGCGCTACAGAAACTAGGCAGCCCTAACAGCACCCTGAAGGCATTGTTATATTGAACACGCAGGGCGTTGCATGCCCTCTGCGTATACGAGACCCACAGACTACACGTGTAGAATGACTGACAGTATGCTCTAAAGAGTGTCATTTTAACTTGTGTGGTACATCGTGCAAATCTGCGAGCCAGCATATTGCATCGGACAGACAGCGCCCTACGCTCCCTTTCTATGTCTACATTATCACTTAGATTTTCGGTAACCCAGTGACCCAGGTACTTAAATTGAGTTACTCGTGTTAGAGGAACGTTGTACAGTGATACTTGCGGCACATTAGAGTTACATTTGTTTCCAGACTTGAACACAAGTAACTCACTCTTTTTGGTATTGTACCTGAGTCCATGAGCCGACGCATACATTTCACAGATGTTCAGTAGTCGCCGCAGCGCGCCGATCGTTGGGCTCAGCAACACCATATCATCAGCATAACTGATATTATTAATACACATCCCATCAATGTGACAGCCAATCTTGGCGTTGCTGAGCTCAACGATCAGACCATTGATGTACAGATTGAAAAAGCGCGGAGAGCTTATCCCCCCCTGTCTCACCCCGCATTCCAATCTGTACATGTCAGACAACGCCCCACCCCACTTCACGTAATTAGACTGATTGTTATACCAATATTTAAACAAGGATGTTACTACATCTTCCACACTACTGTCTCTTCGGAGCTTTTCCCACAGAATGTCATATGACACCAAGTCAAAAGCCTTCGATAAATCAAGGAAACAGGCATTTACAGGCGTCTGCCTTCTTGTGTAGTACTGTACAGTCTGCTTGACACATAAAATAGCACTCTCCGTAGATAGTCCTGGCCTGAAACCAAACTGACCCTCATGCAAATTTATACGAGATGCCATATGTGCGTCAAGAAGACTGTCTAGCACTTTAGCTGTAATTGTGGCTAGAGAAATGGGCCTATAGTTGGTGGGATCGGTAATATCACCTGTTTTATTTTTAACAATTGGTACTACTAAGGTTCTCATGAGATCGTCTGGCAGGTGGGAATGTCCCAAGCACAAAGTATAGAACATTGCTAACACCCTCGGCAAGTGTACACCGGCATATCTCAGATGCTCGACGCTGAGATGGTCGTGTCCCGGAGACTTTCCTCTTGACATTCTCTTGATTACTTCATCAACCTGTTTGACAGTAAATCGAACATTCAGCTCCGAAACAGAGCACCCAGCGTCGGGAACCATCGACGACGGCGGATCAGTAGACGGTGGTCTCAGCAATGGATCAACATTAAAATGTTGCTTAAAAACATTGGCTATAGCTTTGGGATCATATTCACCCGCCACACTGCCCGGAAGGCTCGGCTTGGGGTTCAATTTATTGGTGTTCTTCCAAAATTTTCCAAATTTTTTTGTGTTATGATTTTCAGCTATTATGTTCATTTTAATTTGTGTTTGGTTATTACGACACCATTTTAATTTTGCCTTAAATGCCTTCCTCGTTTCTCTCATTTTATCAAAAATACAACCGGATGTTGGATTACCGTCCATATTCCACATCTGAAACGCTAGCCGAGCCTTACTATGGGCCATTTTCACATATTTATTCCACCCCAGTAAAGGTTTATATTTCTTTACAAGAGTAGCTCTGGCAGTCATTTCAGCGCTTTCTGTAAGTACACAAATTATTTCTTTATACATATTATCCAATATAGCTTTGTGATTCGGATCGCCACACAATTTATCCGCACAATAACCGAGTTCTGAGGGGAAATTGATTTCTTTAAGTCGATCGTGGCAAAGTTCCGTAAACTTTTTGGTCTGACCTAAATCCCTCTCCCCCCAGATCACATTATTGCGACTTATATTAGGTAACACAATATTAGGTTCAATAAGTTTTAAATTACACTCTAACAGTATTGGTAGGTGATCGGACCAGTACGCATCGTATAATACTTTTACTTGACCGAGTGTGCGACGCGCGGCCTCGGTTACGACGCAATGGTCAAGCCAGCGCTTGCAGCCGTGCGCATCACTAATGTAAGTGTACGAGTCACCTGGTAGAAGTTCCATATCCGCGCAGTACCAACATTGCTCCTCACAAAAATCTAATAACTCCTTATTAAATAGTTCACCAGTATGCGCATTAAAATCACCTAGTATGAAAACGGTTTGAATGTTGGTACTTTCCACTATAGCATTTATTTCACCCAAACAGTTCGTGAACTCAATAAGATTTTCATTACAATTAGTAGGCATATAAACTGAGAATACGAGAATATCTCTCTCTAACAATGTCACCTTAATACCCGTAATACGCACGTTGTTACACTGTATTATAGTCACCGATGAGAACAAACTTTTTCTCCAGAGCAACGCCACTCCTCCATAGGGCCTGCCTCGCAGTATACCTGCTGAAGTATCAACAGCGGATGTACCGGTATAGGAAAAGTCGCTGTGTATGCTTCCAAGAAATGGCAGGTCATGGGGTAACAACCAAGTTTCTTGCAAAGCTATTACGTCTGCCGATACACACAGTCGTCTAATACAGTCAACCGAAGTGGTTACACATTTACAGTTAAATGTAATTAACTTTAATGGTTTATCCATTGGTATTATCAACACTAATGAAAATATAACCTCTTTTTTTAACTGAATAATGATTGCACCTTTGGCTTTATTCGAAGTCAAAACAAATATTAGAAATAGAAGAGTAATTAGAGCTTGTACAGTTATATTTATATTTAACAATGCTTGGTTGGATGCTGGTCCGGCTCCTCAGGAATATAAATGACCTTGTTCGAGCAGGCTATTTGGATTTTGTATTTCTCTTCTTCCTTCTTATTTTCATTTACATAAGTAATTTGTAAATGTGGGAACCATGTAGCCATTAGCTGTAATTTTATACTTAGTTAGTATTTTTTGTTTTATTTTTTTGACCTGCTGCTAAAGTCTGATTAGCCGTTCCTACACTGTTCTTACATACCTATAACAATGTATTGCTCAATAATGTAAAAGATCTATTTAAAAAAAAAAGAGCAACTATGGAGTTTCTTGCCCGTTCTTCTCCATAGGAACGGCATTCCGAACGGGTGGTAAAGCAGTAGCATAATGTTTATGTAACTTGACGATTCATAAGTACTGTACAATAATGGTTTACATGAATAAAAATATTCTGATTCTGATTCTGATTCTAACGTATTGTATATCTTCACAATATAAACAACAAAAACAAAAGAATGTTGAATTACTCTATATATAGTTATATTCGAGCAACAGCCCAAGCCAGTGGTCAGTTAAACAGAACATATAAATAGCACAGAACCACCCTTAAATCTCACCGCGGGAAATGAAACATCAAAATTCCAACAACTAGGGTTGCTATCGCGTTGTCCAATTAGCCTTAAATTACTCCTTTAATAAATGAAAATCTTGGGAGCCTTCATTTTAACCTCCCTGTGCGAAACGCGAAGGTTGTCTGAATTATTCAGATGTACGTTGCTAATGTAGCTGTCGGGAGCATACATCATTGGTGCTCAAAGTTTTTGTGGTAGCCCCTCGATTTTTAAAGTGGGCTTTAGTGCAGCGGGATTTTTGTGGAGGTGGATCTATCTGTGATCATTTTTTATAGTACAATATGTAGAATATTAAGACATTTAATCATAATAGAAGAATATCGTCTTTATATGAGCCGAATAGCGTCCACTGTATTTTTTACTTCGATTAGCATATGACTTGCACTACCCCCTTTAAAATCCGTCTTGCTTGGTGCCTATGTCCCATTGGAATGGACTGAATGGCGTGAGATTGCAGGCTCCAGGGCACTAATTACAGATGGGTAAATATCAACTGCCTACCTAAGAGACTCGACAACCTTCAGGAATTGTTAATTGTTGGTATGTAAACCATAAAATTTGTAGAAAGCATAATATAGAATTTAAAAAAAAAAAACATTTTCCCGTGAAATACCTCTGATAATAATCGTACCTGCTACCGTTTAAAACTTGGGAGTGAGACATTCAACTAAATGCATTTTAAAATTGACCATCATAAGTTAATGTAAAAAATATACATATATCATCAGAAGCTCCGGCTTATCAATCCTATTTGTATGAACTTAAAACGAAATTAAAACTTAATTTAATTAACATTATACTACTATAAATATGTCATCGCAATAACGAATGTATAAACATAGTTTTACTCACTCCATTGAAGTAATTTTACCTTCGTAAGGGAGGCTGGGATACAAAGGGAAACTTTGAAACTCGCTGACCCGTTTGCACTTCTAGTATTTACAATGAGAGTGTTTTATTTGCTCAGTACGCTACGCAATCCTGAGCAACTTTTGCACAAGTTAATGTGTATTTAAGTGCTACAATAAGGTTTCAAAGTTGGTTTTGCAGCACTCGCGCTTATCGTAATCCTATAGACATATGGACGTAGACCTCCTCCATTTTTCCACTGGTCTAGTCTAGTCTAGACTGTCTAGGTCTAGTCATTTGTGTCACAGCCCATTAACTTATCCGGACAGTTCATGAACAGTGGAGTGGCGTCAATAAAACTATCATGAACAGTACCTCAATCACAATCCTTTTTACGTACCGTGAGAGTAACGTTGCGTCTTCCATCCCTCTCACACCACAGTTTTCATAAATAAGTATGACAGTGACCGCATGATTTCTTGGTGACGTTACGAAAAATCACTCAGTACGTCAAGTGCGAAATTATTCGTAAGGTAACTATATAGTTTATAGTCTACCGTATTTAGACATTTAATATGTAGAATTGAACAACGCCTCTAGCGGGCGGTATTTAAAACTTTCAATTCTCTTTAAAAAAAATCTAAATACGGTAGGCTATATATGTATAGGTTAGCTTACGAATAGTGATCCAGAATCTATAGTATAAGTTTTCGATACATAATCACTCACATCCTGTATAAATATCTTCTGAAGCAAAAAAAAACACAACGTGGAACATTTTTACGATGTCCGTTAGGAAGGGTTGACATTTCAAAAAACGTACCAATCTCCATTACATACATGTCCGGAAGTCCATTCCGCTGCCGTATCCGGTACGCGAGCTTCTTTATTTCTGCTGATGTGTCCAACCAAAAGTAATTTTGTTAAGTAATCGAAATTTGGCATACTATATACATTTTAGGACGCTAATAATATTGTTACGATGCGTATAAAAGAGGTATCGATAACTCGTGAAATAGTTATCGAAGCTTCTAGAAACAAACACGCATTGTTGGGTCCAAGGTCTCCTATCGATCTGTGAAGAAAGTTCTAGAATCGCCAACAATGTTGCAACCGGCTTCCAGAATATATCTCGTATTATTTTTATTAAAATTATTAGTAAACAAAAGGCGAGGACAATGCAATTCCTGGAACTGGAAGTTCTCGGAATAATACCGATTTCACGAATGCAGCTACGTACACTAGAACATTCTAGCCCCTCCTTATTACCGTGTGAATAAGGTTCATTTTCCTTATGGAACATTTCTGTTTTGTGGGTTTTTGTCGACACCTTTCTGGAAAGATCCACCCTCGCTATTTTCGGATTATAAATAGTGTGCAGGACCAGCGACGAGACAGTTTCTATTCGAAAGCGATAGTGAACACATCTCTCGGAAGCGAACTAAGAAGACTATACCGGCGACTCTAGCGAATACTGTGGACTACTGTGATTCAAGTGATTTGGTGTATTGTTGTTTGAGTGTTAACTAGTTAGTGTACTGGTGTGTACTATTTTTGCCTTCTGTGTGGAGAGCGATTAAAGTAATTTTCACGTAATCGGCATTTGATTACCCCACACGTAACAATATGATAACCTCGACATGATTCTCAATCAGTACCGTCTGCAGACTAGGCAACTCCTATAATTTAAATTGGTCATTAAAAAATGATTAAAAGGTGTTTTAATTACAATTTTATATATTGAATAAAAAAATAACCTATTTGCGTATGGGATTCTATTCAGTATCTATATTGTATGGGGTACTTTTAGTATTTTCTAAAAAGGTAATAAAAAAAATATAATTAAAGTGATCTACCAAGATCGCTTACTAAATTTACCAAGTAAGTAAACATTATGTTTTGGTAGCAGTTCTAGTATATAAAGATTGTCTGATGTGATGATGTTAAAATTTGTACTACGCCCCCAAACGCCCACTTCGTCTCGTCATTCACGTCCTCGTTCGTTCCACTCTGATTATCCGGGTCCCACATCACTCACCTAATTTATTAGCTCAGCTGGAAGGTACCTATTCGGTTAACACCTCGGCCTGAATAATACAGGATATGTAAGATAATTTCCATAGGATTGATCTGATACAACCCAATAATATTATCTTAATCCAATCCTTTTTTTTAATTTACGTTCCTTGGGGAAAGTTCTTCGCTTTTAATAATGTTGCATCCTGTATGTTAGGATCTAAAAAAAATAGTAATTTAACTTGATTTAAATTGTGGGGAGGCCTGTGCTTAACAGTGGGACATTAAAAGGTATGGTATTATTATTATTTGTTTTTTTTTGTTTTTCTTCACCCTGTTTTAGGGGTAAAATAACTGACACACGGGCCTTGGCCAAGAGTGCCAGCTTTTGCGTGTTGGGAACTATGGAGATGATGATGAAATGTGTAGAAATTTGCGTGTGAGACGGCAGGTGTTAAGTATAAGGCATTTGAAGTACATTGAGATTAGTCTGGAGGGCTCTCGGAATGACGCCTGTGGTAGAAACAACTATGGAAAAAAAAAAATGTAATAAATAATGAAGTCATATTACACAGCTTTGCAACATATTCTACTCTGTTGAGAAGCTACAGCCGCAGTAAGTGTACGTACAATATCGCTTTATTACTTTTTAAAAGTTCTTGCGTGCCTGTATATTGGATTTTGCTGTCAAATAATATCTGTTCATAACAGTTGCTTGATGCTGGCTGGAAAGAAATTTCCGAGATTTAAGACTGCACTTCTTCTTTCTTTACGAAATGAAATGCGACGAAATAAAATAGATATGAATATGGCCTCATCCACAACATAGCGGGTATTTTGCCAATGTCCAGTAATTAATAGCAATAAAACATTCAATAAATACACATTATAAATAAAATATTGGATGTGCCATGATGATATGAAAACGGCGTTTCCAAGACTGTAGTTATCACGTGTGAAAATGTATCTGAGCTTCGTCCAGTTGTGAATGTTTTGGATTCTGTGGCAGTCAGCCTTCAGTTATTTTTAACCGTCTTCAAAAAAGAACGAGGTTTGTTCAAGACAACATAATAGGAACTACTGTTAGCGGTTCCTATCGAATTGTATAAAAAAAATATATGCACGAGGAACCGAGGGTAGATTTAATTAATTAATAAGAATAAAATCACATGAAAACATGTAATTACACAACGAACAAACTCAATTCTTCAATATTAGAATCCAACATAAATAACTCAAATTTAACAATTCCAACGAGCTATAACACGTCTTATCGCTACAAAATTCGGACAGCAAAAGAGAGTGACGTCGGGGCTCGCGCGCCTTATATAGGCGCGAAGGCCCGAACTGTCAAACAGTGTTGCCACATCGCTAATACGGCCTCTCCTGACAAATGGTCGTCCTCGAACATGTCTTCATCGCCTGGCAGTCCCCATTGCTCGGCTAGTGGGCTCGGGAACCTGGCGGGAGAATGCAGTCTTCAATGCCGGCCGGATGCGACGTTTGTTGAACCCCGTTGTCCATCTCCAGTGTGAGTGCTCGAGAGTAACTGGCTCTCGCAGCTAGAGAAACTGGTAGATGGATCAGCCGCAAGGGAGTCACCTTCAGCTGAAAGTAGAAAATAAGGAATATCAATATCTTCCCTATAACTTACTTCAGGATATACGCTGAAAATTCGTATATCCCGAGGCGAGAATCATCTCGAAGACATGACCCAGTTAACATGTCTCGACGCATCAGACATGACCCAGTTAACATGTCTCGACGCATCAGACATGACCCGGTTAACATGTCTCGAAACCACAGGCATGGCTCAGTTAACATGCCTACACCAGCGGAGAATAAACTCGACACCACAGACATGGCCCAGTTATCATGTCTCTCCTCTTCTTCTAAGTCGTGATGCTCCGGTCAGAGCGGTCGTGGTCGTCATGTATTGGTTCTGGGGATTGATGTTGCTCGCCTCACGATGTCTCGCCATCTTTCCCCATTGGATGCCATCCTGGTGTACTTATGCAAGGGGCCGCCAATGGCAGACTTAATCTGGTCGGTCCATCGCATGGGCGACCTTCCACATGGTCTGGTGCCCTCCACTCTGCCTTGTTCAACCAACCGCTCTATGGAGTAATTTTCTCGGAAGACTTCTAAAGACCAACATCCGCACTAGCCGAATTTTAGTGGCTTTGGTGATGCTCCTGTTTTTCCATATTCTCCTTAGCCTATCCATTGAGGACCTGTCTTGAGGATCCATTGAGGATCATGTCTAAACTGGCGGAGAATAAACTCGATACCACAGACATGGCCCTGTTATCATGTCTACACTGGCGGAGACTAAACTCGACACCACAGACATGGCCCTGTTATCATGTCTACACTGGCGGAGAATAAACTCGACACCACAGACATGGCCTAGTTATCATGTCTACACTGGCGGAGACCAAACTCCGACCCCACAGACATGGCCCAGTTATCATGTCTACACTGGCGGAGACTAAACTCGACACCACAGACATGGCCCTGTTATCATGTCTACACTGGCGGAGACTAAACTCGACACCACAGACATGGCCCTGTTATCATGTCTACACTGGCGGAGACTACTCGACACCACAGACATGGCCCTGTTATCATGTCTTTACTGGCGGAGAATAAACTCCACACCACAGACATGGCTCAGTTATCATGTCTACATTGGCGGAGAATGAACTCGACACCACAGACATGGCCCTGTTATCATGTCTACACTGGCGGAGACTAAACTCGACACCACAGACATGGCCCTGTTATCATGTCTACACTGGCGGAGACTAAACTCGACACCACAGACATGGCCCTGTTATCATGTCTACACAAATGGACAACGTAACAGACATGACCCAGTTAACATGTCTGCTACACGGCTTATAATAATGAAAGCACACTTAGCTTAATGTCCAAAATTGCGGCACAAGCCTCGGGGGTCCACTCTCCTCGCCAGGCCACCATATGCTCGGCGGCAGCCCGAGTGATTTTGCCATACGAACCACTCAGTAGTTGTAGTTCATACCGGCCATGGGGTAATACTTTAATGACCCGGTAAGGCCCTCGCATCCCCGAGTCCAGCTTGCCTGTAACTTGAGAAGTTTTAGTTACAAAAACATTATCATTAGCGGAAAACTTCGCACAACATTCCGATTTTACTAATGTTTACGTCTATTTTCAACAAGTAGTTCACTAGCGCGCCGCCTCTATAGCTCCCTTAGGCCCTCACGATTCGGTCGTGTATTGTCCAAGGCAACGTCACGGATAGGTGACATTATTACTGGCGTAACTGCTTCTACCCCAATTATTAATTGTGATTGTGATATTTGTGTGGTTTTATGCTTAGTACTGTTAATAATGAGCTGCATCTTCCATAAAACACGCTGACCATCGATTGTTACGATTGGTAGTCTCGATGCGCAACATATTAAGTAACATGCGGCAGTAGCGTTCTACCTGACCATTTTCACTATGCATTTCTGGAGTAATAAAATTAATTTGACACCCCATATCAGAGGCCTATCCTTGAAAGCTCAAACTTTCAAACATTCGCCCTCCATCGTACACCATAAGTTTAGGAGTACCAAATAGTGATATAGCATTTGAAACTACCTGTTTAAGTTTATATGCTCATGTTGGCCATGAAAAATCCTTATCAAACTCAACCTATCACCTCTTGGTATGAAGCATAGAAATCTGGGTTCACTCCCAGCAGAAATGCATTTGTAATAAAGCAATTCATTTCTAACAAACTATCGGGACGAGTCTAACCAATTATTTAGGCCTTTGTCAATCAACGTACGAGTCTCTTCGTCCGCCGACTGAGCTATCTGCGCCCAGTATCGTGGTCTATCAATTTGGTAAACATCTACAGGATTCCGACCCAGACATCCCGCGTGTTGCATCATTACGCCCTTACAATATTCTGTCTTAAAGTTGAAATATGCCACAACCCGTATTTTACTATCCTCATGCACCTGGTTGAGAACTGCACCACAACCGACTGAGCCTGCGTCCGTGTGCAGCTCCGTTGGCAATAGTCGATCGAAAACAGCAAGTATAGGTTCAGTTGTAAGGCGTTCAATTATATACCTCCTAGAATTTTCCTATTCGTCTCTCCATTCGAATTTAACGTTACTTCGCAATAACCTAGCTATGGGTACGGTTATAGATGCATAAGCGGATATGTATCTACGGAAGTATCCTGCCAAACCAAGAAACTTATCTGACCTCCCATACGTTAGTGGGTACTGGTGAATCTAATAGGGTTTTGATTTTACACTTGCTCGGTCTAACCTGACCCATTAAAATTGTACGACCTACATATTCCACTTCCGTGGCTACAAATGTACAAGGCGATCAATATGGTCTTCCATCAGCGGTAATGGATAGCGATCCCTAACAGTGATCGCATGTAGTGCACGGTAGTCGACACACATATGATCCTTATCGTCCTTTTTCTTTACAAGAATAATTGAGCTGGCATAGGGAGATTCCCCGAGAGAGATTAAAGTCTGTAAGGTCCATAACAAATACGTGTTCCACTCATTAACTCAAAATGCATATGACCAGTCGTTACCGCTGTCCACGCAGTGCCAACGATTAGAAACTCCTCAAATTCATTAATGACACGCAATAATCTTTCGCGATCATTACCCTCGAGAGGTGTATTAATTCGTGATTGATCATCTAAGTTAATGAGGAACACACTGCGGTCACTATTTAATGTCGAACTAGGAATTCGAGTAATTCGTTGTTCATTGTTTGCACGAATGTATTGCACATCGTCACTGTTTAAGACATCGGTACCAACAAGTACAGGTACATTCATACATTTATGAGTAACACAACTAGTACCCTCAATATTTTGATCACCCATACCACTTATAACTTGATATGTGGGTAGTTGTGTACATTCAAAATATTTAAGTACAGATTTTGAAATTAGCGACACTCTGATCAAAATTAGAAATATAATAATGGGTTGATCTGACCTTAGTCAACGCGCTCAGTGCGCCAATGAGGCGGTCGGTGACATCCAACGAAGTCGAAGTACTTGCGTGCGATTCACCGATGGTGCCGTCATTCGATCTGGCAGTAACTGGTAGTGGCGCGGGCGGTCGAGGTACAGACACGATGGCATCAACCGGCGCCACGATTGCACGCTCCGCCGACGATACCTCTGCCGACTCGTTGCTTGTTGCGGGTAGACTGCTATTTTCTAGCGCGTCAATGTGTGCTAGAATTATGCTGAGCTGGTCTTGAAGATCTCCTGCAACACTGTTTTGACCACGCCTATTCCTAGTACTACTTCGAGTGAAGGGTCGATCAGCCATGATCAAACATTTAAAATTTCACTTAAAACTCAACCCAAGCTATCTAATCAACTAATGATTATTTTTCGCTTGCGACCAGAGCAGATGTAGGCTACAGGAGCCTATCCCACTTCTGATGTTAGCGGTTCCTATCGAATTGTATAAAAAAAATATATGCACGAGGAACCGAGGGTAGATTTAATTAATTAATAAGAATAAAATCACATGAAAACATGTAATTACACAACGAACAAACTCAATTCTTCAATATTAGAATCCAACATAAATAACTCAAATTTAACAATTCCAACGAGCTATAACACGTCTTATCGCTACAAAATTCGGACAGCAAAAGAGAGTGACGTCGGGGCTCGCGCGCCTTATATAGGCGCGAAGGCCCGAACTGTCAAACAGTGTTGCCACATCGCTAATACTACTATAATTTATGGTGTATATATAATATTAATGATTTATCTGTGATTCTCTGTCTTAGTTTTTTACGCTTCTGTCACAAGTTCCCAATAAATTACATTTTGTATAAAAAATATTTTCTATGTTTATTCATAACAAGGTTCTTAATTCGAATGTATTTTTACTTTTTTTTGGCTCCCGCTTCTTTGCAGTGGAAGGAAGTTAACAATGTTTTATTCAACTCCTCCTATTTTAACCGACTTCAAAAAGGAGGTGGTTCTCAATTTGGTTGTTGTTTTTTTATGTTACAATTAAGTTCATTGCGGGTTACAAAGCAGTTAGCTTTTAGGAGTCGTTGCAGGTCAAATCTTGACTTCGTTGGTCACCGCTATAGACCTGGCTTACAAGACTAACAGTGGAGGGAGTGTGTGGCGGTCCAAGTCCCATAAAATCTGAAAATTTAGGAACCTTTGTTCTTATAATACAAAATCTTGGTTTTGGAACCTCTTATTTAAAATTAAACACATTGTCTATGGTATTTTTTTTTCTTTTTTTACCATAAAAATCTTTAATTCACACTCCTTATCCAGACTTATTCAATCTTCAGCCCAATCTTCTCATGAATTAATGTAATGGTTGCGTAACAGAATTGAATAGACGTTTTAAGGGTACCACAAACAAATGCAATCAATTACTGGCCCACGATCCTAATCAGCTCGTTCGTTCTCTATTGTTATTTAGTGGATACCTACGATGCCTTATATTAAAGAAAAAAGATAAAAGAAAATTCGGGCTCGCTCGGTCGGTTTTCGGGTGATAGCGGATTAATTTGTCATTGTTCTTTAAGAGTAATGATTATTTTGTGTTCGTAGAATTTGGGTTTTTTTTCGGTCGTAATTGGCTACAAAATAGAGCCACTTTTGCCAGTCTCTAATAAATATTGAATCGTTAATTGAATAGAGGCTAATCATTATTAAATTAAACAATAGTGTTTCAGATACAGTGTTACAGGTTACCAATGGCTGCGCCAAGCAGGTGTCCAGCTCAGCATATGCCAGGCATCGAAAACGCCAGGCGCTGAATTCAGCTGGAACCCCTATGGGTTCCAGCTGAATTCAGTGCCTGGTGATTGTGTGTCCAGTGATTTTCACGGATGTCAGTCAACGTCCGTAAGTATACATTTTTATTTATATTTTTCCTATAGTTAAGTGTAGGTACAACATTGTATACAGTATTCGGAAACGAATCGATCTCAATTAATATCGTTACAAGATCGATTGTTCCACCCGCGGGAAATATGTTGGAACTTTTTGTCGGGTAAATAAATAGTTTTTCGTGCCGTTTCATATTGGATCTTTATTGGTTTTTGTGATGTACCTCTTGTGAAGCTATCCGTAATAACTGCTAAGATGTTTTTTTTCATATCATTGAGTGTGTACAAAATATACTTGTTGAAAGAATACATATAAGTGTTCATGTATGAATTGGTAGGTATCTACATAGATTTTTGGTTCGTACAAATTTTTAATTTATTTACAAAAAATTAAGTTCATAATTTTCCAGTATTTTCACATTGCATTCATTTCGGAATTCGAAATTCAAAATTCTTGTTACATTTTTTTTGTCCATGTCCAACATGTCCAATCGTTTTCAGCCAACACCTGCTCGCCTGCCTGCTCAGTATACGTTTTAATTTTAGTTTTAAAATAACGTTTAATTTTTTTTTTCATTTATAAACGTGAACCTGAAAATAAATACCACCGAATATTTTTGACGGCCTGACCTGGGGAGTAGAATATCGGACAGCCTGAATGGCGGCTAAGTTTGACTTGGATATGATAATTCACTGACAAAGGTACCGACTTATTGTACATTCTAAAGAACATTTTTATAATTAGTCTGCGACCCCAATTAGTACAAAGGTCATCAAGACTGAAATAAATAATACAAAACAATTATCACAAGTATTCATAATAGTAAAATTAATATCGAATCCAGAAATTCCTTTGATATTGTTTTTTTTATCTTATGACAGCGATCTGAAACAGTAACTCAGAATAAAAGAAATCTTTCAGAGGACTCTATCTGCCAGTGAAAGTCCCGTCAATATCGGTCCAGCCAAGACAAAAATTGTAAAAAATGTTGTTTTGGTATAGGTACCGTGTGTGTACATCCTAATGCACTTAGTAAAAAGCGGTTATTTTAATATTACAAACAGACACTCCAATTTTATTTATATGTATAGAAGATGTATAGATGAATTTCGAAACTGTTTGTTTCCTAGCGACCTTTAAAACTTTTTCGACTGCTTGGGAATTAGGAGCTACATTTATGTGGTCTATTATAAAGTTTGTTTCAAGATTAATTGGGACTGAAAAAACTGTAGCAAAAAATATATAAAATGTTAAGCTTACAAACAATTACTTACTGAACGTAACAAGATTTTATGTATGTTGTTTTTTTTAATAACACCATTCAACATTAATTGGAGCCGAAAGAACTGTAGCAAAAAAAAATTAAATGTTAAGCTTACAAACAGTTACTTACCGAACGTAACAAGAATTTCTGTATGTTTTTTTTTTAATAACACCGAAGTAAACTTGAAAACAGAAAACAGTAAACTGAAAAAAATAAAGCAATTTTTATGATGTTACTCTATTTTTTGGTTTCTATTTATTTATAACTAGCTGTTAACCGCGACTTCGTTCGCGTGGTATTTAACAAAGACACAACCGTTGGCAACAGCCTGCTCGCACGTTCTGATTCCACGGGACGCATTTCAGATTGTTGCTATCAAACTTAATCAGGCGCAGCGCTGCAACATTGGTTTTAATTTGTTTTCGAGAGATCCTATTTTTTTTTTCTAAAATAAAAGTAGCCTAAGTTACTCCTTGTTACATCAACTATCTGCCAGTGAAAGTCCCGTCAAAATCGGTCCAGCCATTTCAGAGATTACCCGGAACAAACAGACAGACAAAAATTGTAAAAAATATTGTTTTGGTATAGGTACCGTGTATACATCCAAATGCACTTAGAAAAAGCGGTTATTTTAATATTACAAACAGAAACTCCAATTTTATTTATATGTATAGATTCCAACCCGATAAATGGTATATCTTTTGCAGCATTCGTTGCAAAACAAAAACCCTGAACAAAGAAAACACCCAACCTCCACAAGCCTTTAGAAGTATCAGTAATTTCATATCGGCCCAATTATCGGCGAAGCGATCCTTCAATATCACCCCATCTCTTTCATTCGCACTTCACAGACGCTCCAGAAAGGGACAGAGAGCACAATCATCCAGAAAATACCGGCCGGGACCGGTAAATACCGGTTTTCGCTGGTTGTGTAATCTTCGGAATGCGTGAACCTTAATCAAAGGGGCTCCATTAAGGATTTTTATTGGAGGGGGGGTGAACTTGTATTGGCGTTTCAGACTGGCAATTACATTTTCAGGGGGCTGATGATTCATGGCTTATTGTCACTGATTAAATATGATTAATAGCAAATGCCGCCAACCCGCACTGGGCCAGTGTGGTGGTGTTAAGACCTCATTAGTAGCAGGTATTAAACCTTTTTCGTTAGCAATAGATGACATATAAGTAGAAAAAAACCTAGCTGTCAAAATTTAAGAAAATAGAATATAAGTAAAAGATGGTTTTTGGCGGGAAACTGAAAAGTCATGGCGTCAGTTGTGTTTTAATTTCTAAAACTAGTGTTCCTGCGAGTTATAGTGAGTGATATAAGTGGAATATTAACCATTATGGGTTCGGTAAAGTGCACAAGTGCAGGTAATTGAAACAGAGAGACGAAACATGGCTTTTCAGTTTCTCACAAAAAATCCATGAAAAATCTTCCCGTAAAGTATCCACCACTTTATTGATTGAGGGATGAGGGGGTATTTTACTTGGGCCTAGCCTTTGGGCTTGTGCATATATTCAAAAACAGAAATAATTTATATTACTTGATACTGGCAACATACCAATGGTGATGCAAAATTAAAAAAGAAAAGATAAGTAAAACGAGAAAATTTATAACCTAAACCTATCCAAAACGATGTAAAATAAATATATATAAAAAATCATCGGATTTCATTGAAGGAGTTAACAGGTGGTCTATGGCCTAATCCCCCTCACATTGAGGGGAGGCCCGTGCCCAACAGTGTGACATTAAAAGGGCTGGTATTATATTATTTATATTATAATAGCAAATGCAGTGATCGTCATTGTGACAAAATTCGCTTATATCAGAAATAGCATCAGCACGTCAAGTGCGAGCTAACTGTATACTTTATAGTCTACCGTATATTGACATTTTGTATGGAGAATTTTAAAGCGCCTCTAACGGACGGTATTTAAAACATTCCATGCTCCACACAAAATGTCTAAATACGGTAGACTATAAAGTATACGGTTAGCTTCGAGTAATCTCGCACTTGACGTACCGAGGGGTCTTAACTAAAAAATAATTCGTTTAATTCTGTAGATTATCAAGTAACAACAGATTTAACTTTGATATCAGCTAGAAAATACATCTTTAGTAAAGTATTTTATGTTTTTTTTCCACCTTCAAGATGTTTACAAACTCTACCTACATACATCAGTAAAGTCAGGCCATTTAAATATAACCCATTTCCCCTTTAATTACAGGTTTAATTAAACTACAAATGAAAAGCAGAATAGGCTTTAAATTAGACATCTGAACGGACAGGTTGCGTGCGTTGGCGCATAAAATTGGATCGCTTTAAAATAAAACTGTTGACCTTGACATATACTCGGGGCGCGCGAATATTGAATATTGGAACAATAAATATTTTAATAGAATAAATTCTTCTTCTTTGTCCGGCACTCCTGTCAGAGTGGTCGTGGTGATGGGTTGCACTGTACGAACAGGACGCTGCTCTTGCTGTTTTTCTCCATGTATCTCTATGTAGAGCATTTCGGGAACATTCTACTATGGGACAATTTGTAACAGATCTTATTAAGTCAACCCATCTTGTTGGAGACCGACCACGTGACCGTTTGCCTTCTAATCTATGCCTTTTAATAGAATAAATAAATAACAATAATTTCGCCAGACGAACACACCAACGGTCTCACATTAAGTAAAACTCGTATTATGGGTACCGTACAGCCTGGAGCCTGGAGCCTCGGTGCAGAAGGCAACGTCTCTCTCATCTGCGCTAATCAGGTCGTCATAAACCAGATTCGCCTTAATTGGTGTTAGGACTGACCAGGGCCCCAAGTCTGCTGACACAATCGATTCATGATCGAACAACAACCGCATAGTAATGGTCACTTTTGACAGATATTGTATGGGATGTCAAAAGTGACAGTTACTATGCGGTTGCTGTTCGATTATGGATCGATTGTGTTAGCAGACTTGGGGTCCAGCTGTTCTACGTCAGTAATCCTGTGGTCATGATTGACAATACTATCCCCGATTCTCCCAATCTTTCCGGCTATACGCTATCAGGATATATTTCAAGTCGGAGTGTTGATATTCACCCCACGTTCCTCACCTACTCTATTAGTTCGGAATGATGCGATTCTTAGCGGTCACGACTGCTGCCCGTTGCCCCGCATAGTCCCAATTTATGAGGGTCAAATTGAATGGGATTGGTGCAAAATTGGAAGAACCTTTCTTATAGTAAGAATATTTTTTTTAAGAATTTTGCTTGCTGAAGCTTTTGGGGAGTTTGGGTAAATTGCGCAGTAACTTTGTGCCCATTTTACCCCATTTAATTATTACTGCAAGTGTGCGTTGGTGGTCATTAAATACAATTTCCTAAGTAAGACTACTTTTAAAGAATTTAGCTTGCAGAAACATGAGAGAATTTGGGCAAATTGCGGAGTAATTTTTTGACAATTTTACCCCATTGTTGCATATGTGTGTGGGTCTCTAATTACATTACATTTCCTGATGGAAATTAAGTTCGCTAAGCTTTATGAGATGCTTAATGGCTTGTTTAGTATTTAAACGTAATCTAATTATTATTTAAATTCAAATGTTAACATTTCTCCATCTACAACAAAGACACCAAGGGAAATAAATTGCGAGATATCACAGACTTGGTAACGGCAATGAGTAGTGACCTTCCTGTCTGTGCCGAGGGTCCCGGATTCGAATCTCGGTATGGACAATCTTCCTGTAATGAGCACGATTTTTCCTACCCTAGTAATCGAAGTTTCATAGCTAATATATAATATATACTGCGTTCGCCGCCAGTCCATTGTGCGGTACCCATAATACAAGCGTTGCTTAGTGTGGGACCGTATAGTTGGTGTATTCGTCGGTCGTTGTACATGAAATTATTTTTATCAACGTGCATAAATTATACACAGTAGAACTACCAAAATATTATAATTCACAGTATAAAGATACGCAGCCAGATAGCTCGTTTGTCTAAAGAAGAACGAATCTTCATTAGCGTAATCACATTTTCAAGTGAAGTACTTGAGCAGCTCTTTGCACTTTCGTCAGTTTTTTTCTTAAACTTAGAAAATGGTTAATATTCTTGCTAAAATTTAAGTTCCAAGCCATATTATAACGTGTCGCAAGATACTTTAGAATTGTATGGCTTTGAACGTAACATTTGGTAAACATACACAAGAAATTGTAAAGTTGTGATATAAATAATAATCTATACATATAAATAAAATTGGAGTGTCTGTTTGTAATATTAAAATAACCGCTTTTTACTAAGTGCATTTGGATGTATACACGTTACCTATACCGAAACAACATTTTTTAAAATTTTTGTCTGTCTGTCTGTCTGTTTGTTCCGGGTAATCTCTGAAATGGCTGGACCGATTTTGACGGGAATTTCACTGGCAGATAGCTGATGTAACAAGGAGTAACTTAGGCTACTTTTTTTTAAGAAAAAAAATAGGATCTCTCGAATAAAAATTAAAACCAATGTTGCAGCGCTGCGCCTGATTAAGTTTTGATAGCAACAATGCGTCCCGCGGGATCAGAACGCGCGAGCAGGCTGTTGCCAACGGTTGTGTCTTTGTTAAATACCACGCGGACGAAGTCGCGGGCAACAGCTAGTGTCTAATAAATATCGCCAGATGAACACACCAACTGTAGCCGTCCTAGGAGACGCCATTTTCATATCATAATGTCACATCATTTTTTTTTTATTTATAATGTGTATTTATTGAATGTGTTACTGCTATTAATTACTTGACATTGTGAAAAATACCCGCTAAGTTGTGGGTGAGGCCATATTCATATCCATTTTATTTCATCGCATCTCATTTCGTTAAAGGGAGAAGAAGAAGTAGCGGTCCCACACTAAGCGACGCCTGTATCATGGGAACCGTACAATGGACTGGGGGTGATCCGAGAATATATTTATTATTATAGATATTAAACATCCATGACTCGGGTGGACTCGTGTGGATCACAAAGTTTGTACCTACTGTAATTAGAGTCTGTTCCCCTCGGTACAGAAAGCTGGGTTACCAACTGTGTCTTTAAGATGCAATGCTTATTACAAGTTTACGCCAATGGCTTATACGTAGATCGTTTGATTTTAAAATATTTATTAATATAAAAGAGTTCGCATATATATGAAACTTTGGCTTGGGTACTCTTGAATCTTGTAAAGACTCTGAGATTGTTACCAACCTTTTAAACGTTTTATAAACATTTTTCTATAAATAGCTAAGAGCCCTCGTGGAACCTCTTAAAAATATTAAAAAAGTTGTTAAAAATATTGGTATTGAGTATATAAATATATTCACAAAACACGCACGCTACATTGTAAGTATCTGTTAAGGAGAGCAGGTGTCGGAAATGGTTCTAGAAAGCTTTTAACTTGAGAGCCCGTGCTCGCCGGCGACTACTTACCACGTGATAACTTTACGCCTTCATGAAACTTTGATATAATACGAGTAATTTAAAATGGTGTGTCGAGTCTGGGGTATCGTAAACAATTTGAAATGTACATGAAGATATCTTCTACTAGCTTCTGCCCACGGCTCCGCCTGCATTATTTGGATGAATTGTATGTTCCGTGAAAATAATGGTAACTAAGTAGGATAACAATACCAAAGACTCGTTTTTAATAAAATTGCAATTGGCCTGTTTATATTCTTGCAAAAAAAGTCTTACAAACTGGTTTCTGATTATACTTAAGTGCCTCGGGACGTCGCTCGCTTTAAAAGTTGATAATCCCATTTTATGATTCGTGCACAAATTTATTTTGATACTTAGATGGGACCTGCGATGAATATTGATGCAAGAATACATGTTAAGAATATATAATTCTTGACTTTTAAAATATTAATTTTTTTAAATTAAATTCTTGACACTGACTGACAGACAATGCATATCCAAAACTGGTGATGGAGTTGAATCATGGAGGAAGATGAAGGCTGGCTCTTTTCTCGCTCAAAAAAATTGCTTGATAATACAGCGAGGAAATGCGGCCAGCATTCTTGCCACCATTCCACGCGACCAAGGTTTTTTGATACATAGTTTGTTGTCATACAATGTTTAAGTATTTTTATTTTCCTATTTGGTTTAACTGGAGGATATATTCCTTGATTGTACAATCGTATTTCACTTTCATAGTCTAATTAACAACAAGGTATTTGTGATTTCAATTAAGATGGCCGGCCATGCTAATAAGTACACTTAATTTACTTTGTGATAATACACTAAATCTCTTGCGCGTATAATTACATTATTTCGGCGCCATTATGTTGAGGCGTAGTCAACATTAATAATTTTTATTTTTATTTTTATGAGCAAGTTTTATAGTGCGATCATTAAAATATATAAACGGTTTAATGTGTTGCACGTGACGATCGCGAGATAAGAGAGATAGGGCAAGAGTTGCCGACTGTAGTTTATCAAGAAGGCCTTAAAGAGTCTTGCTATGTTTTGTATAAAAGTAAAATTAATTTGGATCCAAGAAAGAAGACGGATCCAGGATTGAAGAATTAGTACATCTCTGCTCACCTTATCAGGCAGTTTATCGTGATGTTACATTGCCGGTGCCATTTCACGTTTCTTGCACGACTTTTAAGCCGTAAACGTTTAGCGAGAGTCGACACCAGCCGTGAATATCAACCCTATTACATTACGAAGTCTCGTCTCTTGGAGACGACGGGAATGACGTCATTATTCCGGTGAGGACGCGTGCTGTACAAATTCGGCGGTTGGGAACACCATGATTTTGGGGAGACAGTAATGGGATATTTTTTTTAATATTTAATCTTAATTACACAATATTTTATGACATACCGTGCAATAAATTTGATTGAAATATGTTACGCTAGTTAAAATATTTCGTTATTAATTTTTTGTAAACGCAAGCAGTGGGGAGAGTCGATCCATGATCTTACTATGTCGCACACGTGCCGATTTCTCCGTGACGTCACATGACACTGAAATGTACGCTTCCGTCTTTTTGGTTAATCGGAAACTTTAAGCTATTATATTTTTATAGTTTTTAGAGCTATTTCAAAAAGTATTTTACTGCTAATAATATTAAAGTATTTGTCAATACCAACGTTACAAGACATAATGTAAGCTTGTTCCCGAGACAGTGACATTGTCTTTTTTCAGATTACTGTAGACCCTTGCTACAACAATAAAACCATAAAAATTAAATGTGAGGAGAATTAAAGTACTTTCAGGCGCTTTGAACTTTTTTTTCCATGGAAAAATTGAGTATAAATGTATACGATCTAACCCACACACTGATAATCAAGAATAAACAATCGCATTTGTGTTTCATATTTTTATAATCAAGAAGATATTACTTAAAAGAATATTATTTCTATCAGTATGTCCGAGGTATGGTTACATCACCGGTGTGAAGTTGGCGGCCAAAAGTTGGCGGCGCATTATTACCCGACTAAATTAAAATGCTCACAAAAAATCATGAAAAATCTGTACAGAATGGCATGTAACGCGGAAAATAATGAAAACTAGGAAATTTTCAGTACATATTCTATGTGGAAATAAAAAAAAATCAATAAATTTTCGTTATTTTTCCAATAAAGTAAGACCATTGTGTTTATCACATTTTGACTTAGATAACACCCAAGGACGGCATGGGAGTACATGTTTGATAGCTCAAAAGGTAGATCTCGATACAGGCATCCCGCCACCAAAAGCCTAGAGTGGTACTCCGCTCGGTTTAGGTTTTATGAGTCCAGACATAACTGGCGGCCGAAATTTTTTCGGCAGATTTTGACTTAGATAACACCCAAGGACGGCATGGGAGTACATGTTTGATAGCTTCAAAGGTAGATCTAGATACAGGCATCCCGCCACATAAAGCCCAGAGTGGTACTCCACTTGGTTTAGATTTTATGAGTCCAGATATAACTGACGGACGTATTTTTTGGCAGATTTTGACTTAAATAACACCCAAGGACGGCATGGGAGTACATGTTTGATAGCTCAAAAGGTAGGTCTAGATACAGGCATCCCGCCACATAAAGCCTAGAGTGGTACCTCGCCTGGTTTAGCTTTTATGAGTCCAGACATAACTGGCGGCCGAACTTTTTGGCAGATTTTGACTTAGATAACACCCAAGGACGGCATGGGAGTACATGTTTGATAACTTAAAAGGTAGATCTAGATACAGGCATCCCGCCACATAAAGCCCTGAGTGATACTCGGCTTGGTTTAGATTTTATAAGTCCAGACATAACTGGCGGCCGAAATTTTTTCGGCAGATTTTGACTTAGATAACACCCAAGGACGGCATGGGAGTACATGTTTGATAGCTTATAAGGTAGATCTAGATACAGGCATCCCGCCACATAAAGCCTAGAGTGGTACCTCGCCTGGTTTAGCTTTTATGAGTCCAGACATAACTGGCGGCCGAACTTTTTGGCAGATTTTGACTTAGATAACACCCAAGGACGGCATGGGAGTACATGTTTGATAGCTTAAAAGGTTGATCTAGATACAGGCATCCCGCCACATAAAGCCTAGAGTGGTACTCCGCTCGGTTTAGGTTTTATGAGTCCAGACATAACTGGCGGCCGAAATTTTTTCGGCAGATTTTGACTTAGATAACACCCAAGGACGGCATGGGAGTACATGTTTGATAGCTTAAAAGGTAGATCTAGATACAGGCATCCCGCCACATAAAGCCTAGAGTGGTACCTCGCCTGGTTTAGCTTTTATGAGTCCAGACATAACTGGCGGCCGAACTTTTTGGCAGATTTTGACTTAGATAACACCCAAGAACGGCATGGGAGTACATGTTTGATAGCTCAAAAGGTAGGTCTAGATACAGGCATCCCGCCACCAAAAGCCTAGAGTGGTACTCCGCTCGGTTTAGGTTTTATGAGTCCAGACATAACTGGCGGCCGAAATTTTTTCGGCAGATTTTGACTTAGATAACATCCAAGGACGGCATGGGAGTACATGTTTGATAGCTTAAAAGGTTGATCTAGATACAGGCATCCCGCCACATAAAGCCTAGAGTGGTACTCCACTTGGTTTAGATTTTATGAGTCCAAATATAACTGACGGACGTATTTTTTCGGCAGATTTTGACTTAGATAACATCCAAGGACGGCATGGGAGTACATGTTTGATAGCTCAAAAGGTAGGTCTAGATACAGGCATCCCGCCACATAAAGCCTAGAGTGGTACCTCGCCTGGTTTAGCTTTTATGAGTCCAGACATAACTGGCGGCCGAACTTTTTGGCAGATTTTGACTTAGATAACACCCAAGGACGGCATGGGAGTACATGTTTGATAACTTAAAAGGTAGATCTAGATACAGGCATCCCGCCACATAAAGCCCTGAGTGATACTCGGCTTGGTTTAGATTTTATAAGTCCAGACATAACTGGCGGCCGAAATTTTTTCGGCAGATTTTGACTTAGATAACACCCAAGGACGGCATGGGAGTACATGTTTGATAGCTTAAAAGGTAGATCTAGATACAGGCATCCCGCCACATAAAGCCTAGAGTGGTACCTCGCCTGGTTTAGCTTTTATGAGTCCAGACATAACTGGCGGCCGAACTTTTTGGCAGATTTTGACTTAGATAACACCCAAGGACGGCATGGGAGTACATGTTTGATAGCTTAAAAGGTTGATCTAGATACAGGCATCCCGCCACATAAAGCCTAGAGTGGTACTCCGCTCGGTTTAGGTTTTATGAGTCCAGACATAACTGGCGGCCGAAATTTTTTCGCCAGATTTTGACTTAGATAACACCCAAGGACGGCATGGGAGTACATGTTTGATAGCTTAAAAGGTAGATCTAGATACAGGCATCCCGCCACATAAAGCCTAGAGTGGTACCTCGCCTGGTTTAGCTTTTATGAGTCCAGACATAACTGGCGGCCGAACTTTTTGGCAGATTTTGACTTAGATAACACCCAAGAACGGCATGGGAGTACATGTTTGATAGCTTAAAAGGTTGATCTAGATACAGGCATCCCGCCACATAAAGCCCAGAGTGGTCAAAATCTGCCGAAAAAATTTTGCCCGCCAGTTATGTCTGGACTCATAAAACCTAAACCGAGCGGAGTACCACTCTAGGCTTTATGTGGCGGGATGCCTGTATCTAGATCAACCTTTTAAGCTATCAAACATGTACTCCCATGCCGTCCTTGGGTGTTATCTAAGTCAAAATCTGCCAAAAAGTTCGGCCGCCAGTTATGTCTGGACTCATAAAAGCTAAACCAGGCGAGGTACCACTCTAGGCTTTATGTGGCGGGATGCCTGTATCTAGATCTACCTTTTAAGCTATCAAACATGTACTCCCATGCCGTCCTTGGGTGTTATCTAAGTCAAAATCTGCCAAAAAGTTCGGCCGCCAGTTATGTCTGGACTCATAAAAGCTAAACCAGGCGAGGTACCACTCTAGGCTTTATGTGGCGGGATGCCTGTATCTAGATCTACCTTTTAAGCTATCAAACATGTACTCCCATGCCGTCCTTGGGTGTTATCTAAGTCAAAATCTGCCGAAAAAATTTCGCCCGCTAGTTATGTCTGGACTCATAAAACCTAAACCGAGCGCAGTACCACTCTAGGCTTTTGGTGGCGGGATGCCTGTATCTAGACCTACCTTTTAAGCTATCAAACATGTACTCCCATGCCGTCCTTGGGTGTTATCTAAGTCAAAATCTGCCGAAAAAATTTCGCCCGCTAGTTATGTCTGGACTCATAAAACCTAAACCGAGCGCAGTACCACTCTAGGCTTTTGGTGGCGGGATGCCTGTATCTAGATCTACCTTTTAAGCTATCAAACATGTACTCCCATGCCGTCCTTGGGTGTTATCTAAGTCAAAATCTGCCGAAAAAATTTCGGCCGCTAGTTATGTCTGGACTCATAAAACCTAAACCGAGCGCAGTACCACTCTAGGCTTTTGGTGGCGGGATGCCTGTATCTAGACCTACCTTTTGAGCTATCAAACATGTACTCCCATGCCGTCCTTGGGTGTTATCTAAGTCAAAATCTGCCAAAAAATACGTCCGTCAGTTATATTTGGACTCATAAAATCTAAACCAAGTGGAGTACCACTCTAGGCTTTATGTGGCGGGATGCCTGTATCTAGATCTACCTTTTAAGCTATCAAACATGTACTCCCATGCCGTCCTTGGATGTTATCTAAGTCAAAATCTGCCGAAAAAATTTCGGCCGCTAGTTATGTCTGGACTCATAAAACCTAAACCGAGCGCAGTACCACTCTAGGCTTTTGGTGGCGGGATGCCTGTATCTAGACCTACCTTTTGAGCTATCAAACATGTACTCCCATGCCGTCCTTGGGTGTTATCTAAGTCAAAATCTGCCAAAAAATACGTCCGTCAGTTATATCTGGACTCATAAAATCTAAACCAAGCGGAGTATCACTCTAGGCTTTATGTGGCGGGATGCCTGTATCTAGATCTACCTTTTAAGCTATCAAACATGTACTCCCATGCCATCCTTGGGTGTTATCTAAGTCAAAATCTGCCGAAAAAATTTCGGCCGCTAGTTATGTCTGGACTCATAAAACCTAAACCGAGCGCAGTACCACTCTAGGCTTTTGGTGGCGGGATGCCTGTATCTAGACCTACCTTTTGAGCTATCAAACATGTACTCCCATGCCGTCCTTGGGTGTTATCTAAGTCAAAATCTGCCAAAAAATACTTCCGTCAGTTATATCTGGACTCATAAAATCTAAACCAAGCGGAGTATCACTCTAGGCTTTATGTGGCGGGATGCCTGTATCTAGATCTACCTTTTAAGCTATCAAACATGTACTCCCATGCCGTCCTTGGGTGTTATCTAAGTCAAAATCTGCCGAAAAAATTTCGGCCGCTAGTTATGTCTGGACTCATAAAACCTAAACCGAGCGCAGTACCACTCTAGGCTTTTGGTGGCGGGATGCCTGTATCTAGACCTACCTTTTGAGCTATCAAACATGTACTCCCATGCCGTCCTTGGGTGTTATCTAAGTCAAAATCTGCCAAAAAATACGTCCGTCAGTTATATTTGGACTCATAAAATCTAAACCAAGTGGAGTACCACTCTAGGCTTTATGTGGCGGGATGCCTGTATCTAGATCTACCTTTTAAGCTATCAAACATGTACTCCCATGCCGTCCTTGGATGTTATCTAAGTCAAAATCTGCCGAAAAAATTTCGGCCGCTAGTTATGTCTGGACTCATAAAACCTAAACCGAGCGCAGTACCACTCTAGGCTTTTGGTGGCGGGATGCCTGTATCTAGACCTACCTTTTGAGCTATCAAACATGTACTCCCATGCCGTCCTTGGGTGTTATCTAAGTCAAAATCTGCCAAAAAATACGTCCGTCAGTTATATTTGGACTCATAAAATCTAAACCAAGTGGAGTACCACTCTAGGCTTTATGTGGCGGGATGCCTGTATCTAGATCTACCTTTTAAGCTATCAAACACGTACTCCCATGCCGTCCTTGGGTGTTATCTATGTCAAAATCTGCCGAAAAAATTTCGGCCGCCAGTTATGTCTGGACTCATAAAACCTAAGCCGAGCGGAGTACCACTCTAGGCTTTTGGTGGCGGGATGCCTGTATCTAGATCTACCTTTTGAGCTATCAAACATGTACTCCCATGCCGTCCTTGGGTGTTATCTAAGTCAAAATCTGCCAAAAAATACTTCCGTCAGTTATATCTGGACTCATAAAACCTAAACCGAGCGGAGTACCACTCTAGGCTTTTGGTGGCGGGATGCCTGTATCTAGACCTACCTTTTGAGCTATCAAACATGTACTCCCATGCCGTCCTTGGGTGTTATCTAAGTCAAAATCTGCCAAAAAATACGTCCGTCAGTTATATTTGGACTCATAAAATCTAAACCAAGTGGAGTACCACTCTAGGCTTTATGTGGCGGGATGCCTGTATCTAGATCTACCTTTTAAGCTATCAAACATGTACTCCCATGCCGTCCTTGGATGTTATCTAAGTCAAAATCTGCCGAAAAAATTTCGGCCGCTAGTTATGTCTGGACTCATAAAACCTAAACCGAGCGCAGTACCACTCTAGGCTTTTGGTGGCGGGATGCCTGTATCTAGACCTACCTTTTGAGCTATCAAACATGTACTCCCATGCCGTCCTTGGGTGTTATCTAAGTCAAAATCTGCCAAAAAATACGTCCGTCAGTTATATTTGGACTCATAAAATCTAAACCAAGTGGAGTACCACTCTAGGCTTTATGTGGCGGGATGCCTGTATCTAGATCTACCTTTTAAGCTATCAAACACGTACTCCCATGCCGTCCTTGGGTGTTATCTATGTCAAAATCTGCCGAAAAAATTTCGGCCGCCAGTTATGTCTGGACTCATAAAACCTAAGCCGAGCGGAGTACCACTCTAGGCTTTTGGTGGCGGGATGCCTGTATCTAGATCTACCTTTTGAGCTATCAAACATGTACTCCCATGCCGTCCTTGGGTGTTATCTAAGTCAAAATCTGCCAAAAAATACTTCCGTCAGTTATATCTGGACTCATAAAACCTAAACCGAGCGGAGTACCACTCTAGGCTTTTGGTGGCGGGATGCCTGTATCTAGACCTACCTTTTGAGCTATCAAACATGTACTCCCATGCCGTCCTTGGGTGTTATCTAAGTCAAAATCTGCCAAAAAATACTTCCGTCAGTTATATCTGGACTCATAAAATCTAAACCAAGCGGAGTATCACTCTAGGCTTTATGTGGCAGGATGCCTGTATCTAGATCTACCTTTTAAGCTATCAAACATGTACTCCCATGCCGTCCTTGGGTGTTATCTAAGTCAAAATCTGCCGAAAAAATTTCGGCCGCTAGTTATGTCTGGACTCATAAAACCTAAACCGAGCGGAGTACCACTCTAGGCTTTTGGTGGCGGGATGCCTGTATCTAGACCTACCTTTTGAGCTATCAAACATGTACTCCCATGCCGTCCTTGGGTGTTATCTAAGTCAAAATCTGCCAAAAAATACTTCCGTCAGTTATATCTGGACTCATAAAATCTAAACCAAGCGGAGTATCACTCTAGGCTTTATGTGGCGGGATGCCTGTATCTAGATCTACCTTTTGAGCTATCAAACATGTACTCCCATGCCGTCCTTGAGTGTTTTCTAAGTCAAAATGTGATAAACACAATGGTCTTACTTTATTGGAAAAATAACGAAAATTTATTAATTTTTTTTTATTTCCACATAGAATATGTACTGAAAATTTCCTAGTTTTCATTATTTTCCGCGTTACATGCCATTCTGTACAGATTGTTCATTAATTTTGGTGAGCATTTTAATTTAGTCGGGTAATAATGCGCCGCCAACTTTTGGCCGCCAACTTCACACCGGTACCTTGTAGTGTTTCTTGCTTTTAGTGGGATACAAGTTCTATGAAGATAAACGAAGATTACTTTGCTATAAGACACCCCGCGCACTAGGCATCCAGGCTGCGCAGCCAGAATATTTGCGCAGCCAGTTATAGCAGCCAATCGTCTAATGAATTTCTCTGTATCGATAGTAATTTTTTTTTAAAGTTCGGAACCCAAAATACGTCTGGCTGCTACAACTAGTGCGCGGAGACTGACGGCAGCCACATACATTCGCCTATACACGCTCTGGCTGCGCGGCAGCTGGCTGCCGTGCAAACAGGCGCATCCAATGGCTGCCGCAGCCGGGAATTCGTGGCTGCCTAGTGCGCGGGCTCCCAAACGTTATGACGTTTGGGAGCCAGGCAGCCTGTGAAACATATGTGTTTCACAGGCTGCCTAGTGCGCGGGGTGTCTAAGTGTTACTAGATACAACATTTAATTATATTATTATCACCCGACTGCGTCATAAGGAGGATGATGTTATCAACATTAAAACCCTTTCAATGTCCTTATATTGACCACAAATTTTCTTGCAAATGAAATTTTAAACCCATGCAATTACGACTTCATTTCAGTTTAAGGCTATCGTAAAACCCTGTGACACCTTTCGGCACCGGGCTTATTGTACACCAAGGGGCACAAAGTGTGACAGTAATTTATCATATAATTTCATTAATATATTATTAAGGCTTATCCAAGCTAATAACTATTTAAGTTCGACTATTCTACAATATTAACCGGACATACTAAACTACAACAAAGGAAACTGATGCCGTTAAGAATAATACCGCCGGACGAACATACCAACTATATGGTCCCACACTAAGCAACGCTTGTATTCTAGATACCCTACAATGGACTGGGTGCAAACCCGATATATAATACTTACATTGATATTAAACATCCATGACTCGGGTACAAACATTTGTGCTTATCACACAAAGACTCCACCGGGATTCGAACCCGGGGCACTCAGCGCATAAGGCAGGGTCACCATGTGCGCTAATCAGGTCGTAATTATAAGTAATTCTGTATATTATTTTGGGACAAAAACAGCATATAATAGCTCTGTGTATTATGGATGAAATGATAAGCAGTGATAGCCAAGTTGGTAGAACGCTTGCCTCGGTAACGAGGATTGCAGGTTCAAACCCCGGCTCGTACCTCTGGTATTTCTGGATTTAATGTGCGAATCTCATTTTCAACCACTATTATCACTTGCTAAACGGTGAAGAAACCTGCATGTCTTAGAGAACCCCTCGAAAGATGTGTGAAGTCCGCCAACGCGCACTGGGCCAGCGTGGTGGACTATGGCAATCCCCCACGCATTTAGGGGAGGCCCGTGCCCAGCAGTAGGACATTAAAATGGGCTGGTATTACTATATTATTATTATGGATGTGTTGTAGGCATCTACATAATGTAATCCAGTTATCTAATTAACTGTACCGAAATTGGCGTACGGACCCCAAGGTTGTGTCCGACTAAGCCTGTCTGATAATATGTCATTGCCAAGGCCATCCCTCTCCGTGTCACATATAGCCCTACGTCGACTCTAAGCCGTGTACACTGCGTGCCGATAAAAATGGCACATCTAAATTATTGTTGAAATTACATCGTCGAAATTCACAGGTATTTAGGCAGTTACTTTTGATTTACTGTAGCTGTTTTTAAATGATAGTACCAATTGTAATTGGTGCTATAAATACTCATAGAAAATTAATGATCGATAATTCAGCTTAGATATGAAATTGTTTTTTTTTACAAACGTCCTGTCATGACATATTAGGATGACAGTTTGTATTATAAATCTTCTTTGACATTTAAGCTTATGTTTAAATCCATATCGTGGTCTATATGATATAGATAGATCTTCCTCTAACAATCTCGGCAATATAAAACGCTTTGTCCGAGGCATACTTATTATATTTTGTAAACGTGTCTTGTAAAACGTACTTAATGAATTTATCAGTTTTTATTAGAATTATTCTAATCTTAAAAAAGAACACAATTCTAGTTTAAAAAAAATCGTTACCTTCCTTGAGTGACGTGCGCTTGCGCGTGTACTTGTGATGCTTATTTATTACGTACCTGACATTTAATCGACGTTTTATTTGATTCAGTAATATAGCGGTCCACGCCATATTATATTTTGTAAGCGTGCCGCACACATTACCGTCAAGTGTACCCCGTATCCGTCCCAGCGTGGCACCGCTCCTGTCATTTCTTTACGATTGCTCGTATATCAAATAGTTTCTACCCATTCTTGTATAGTTTGTGTGCGCAAAAAGATCCGCGCCGGATAATCCGGCATATAAGTAGGTTTCTAGATAATGGGCTGGGTAATAAAATAGGTGAGGTTCCACTGTATATTGTTTTGGGTATATTATATTGACATTGAAGGGAGTGGTGCTACGTCGACGACCTGATTAGCTCAGTGGATAGTGACACTGCCTTGTGCGCCGAGGGCCCCGGGTTTGAATCCTGGTAGGCACAAACTTTGTGTGATCAACATGAATGTTTGTGCCCGAGTCAAGGATGTTTAATATCTACATAAGTATTATATACTGGGTTCGCTCCCAATACATTGTACGGTACCCTCAATACAAGCGTTGCGTCGTGTGGGACCGTATAGTTGGTGTGTTCGTCTGGCGATTATAGATACTACACGGAGTTACCACAATATTAATTTATTGTATTATAGATACTACACGGAGTTACCACAATATTAATTTGTTGTATTATAGATACTACACGGAGTTACCACAATATTAATTTGTTGTATTATAGATACTACACGGAGTTACCACAATGTTAATTTGTTGTATTATAGATACTACACGGAGTTACCACAATATTAATTTGTTGTATTCACTGTTTAAAACTTTGTTATAACTACACTAGGTATGTGAGCACGATAAACACAGCGGAATAACATCAATCGCAACAATTGTTAATTAACAAAGTTGTGAGTGATTAAAACTTAATTTAGTTTTCGTAATATCTATGTATCCACCTTCCATCCGTCTATTATATATAAATGTACATATATGGTTTTAAAAAATATATTAAGGTGTTAATAATTCAAGCCCTTTTGAAAATGAGATTCGCACATGAAATCCGGAAATCCCAGAGATGCTTACTTAGATTTACTGGTGGTAGGCTTCGGCCGTGGCTAGTCACCACCCACTGAACAAAGCCATGTCACCAAGTGGCCTAGCCGTGTTCCGGCATGATGTTCGGTGTTGCCATTCATGGATGGCGGGTCAGATCAGCTGCGCTGCATGTGCCTAGTGAATGTAGCGTCTCGATCTACTGCCGCTTTCCTACCTAGGCAAGTATTCTCCATCGTAGATCTCATCGTCACTTACCATCAGGTGAGATCGAGATCAAATACTTGCCTATAATGTATAAAAAAAAATTCAATAAGAAATAACATTGAGTTAAAGTCTTTGTAACAAAGGTCATTTGCCCCCGGGCACACATCCAAAAAGATGATTCCTACCTTTCATTAGCTTCCATAACGTATATTAATATAAATCTTCCTCAATTCGTGGCAGTCGGCTGAATAATTGAGGCCAATCTTCTGATTAGTACTGGCTTGAGTGTTTCGCTCACTAGCCAACCGCTGGTACTAATGACGGCTATCTAAGGAAAGTGCGCCCACCATTTTGAAGGGTCCACATTGTCAGGGGCACACTGGGTGGCAATAATTCGCTAAAGTTATTGAGTAAAATAAAAATGTGCGTGGTAAGCAGAGATCCTGAGTTTTTTTAAACATTTCTTCTTGTAATAAAAACAAGTTAACAGATTTTATCGCGTGTACGTTAGGTTTTTACGTTCCCGACGTTTTGTCTGCGTTACAGCAACCATGGTCACGGGAGGGCTGAGGTGTTTGACGTCCTAGTGTCATAGTTCGATCTTGGGTACCCTTATATTTTGTTGTTGTTAGCGGTCTGATTTACGCAGAACGGGCTCACAGTGTCTTGAGGACTTGCAAAGGTGCGCTTGGATTTGGATTTAATTATATTTAATTACTGGACCCCATGTCGATGGTAGCTATGGCTGAGTGCCATCTCCTAAAAAATATAGTTACGTTTTAACGGTCCATGTATTCCGTTTTTTATTTCTTCTAAAAATGTATGATTTTTTTAAAAGAAAATACCACTATGTCGTAATAAACAAAACACTTGTGTGTATATCCCCAATAAGACAAACAAAAAAATACCAAAACAATTGCGGCGCGGGCGTGTCGCGTTCGCTGATTGGATCCTCGTGAAAGCACTTCACACATTCTTTTTTCAAAATATAAAACACATAAAGGTTTTTGGTCTCGCGAATTCTTTCTCTTTGTATCATTTTGCAATCACGTTTGTTTTGATATGCGTTCAATATTTTATAAATAGTTTACATTCTAAAAGTGGATTTTACAAATTGTACACCTAATACAAATAACTTTACCGAATGGCATGAACTAAAAATTTTAAAAAAAATGTGTTCATATTTTTATTTTATTTTTCTTAATAAATGTAAACATATGAATTGTAGTCCCATAAGCTTCTCTTACTAAGCTAAAGCTATGGGTGGGCTAACGTCAACAGATAATGGCCTGGGTAGGGATCGAACCCACAACTACTCGGTTATGAAGGCGGCCCCTCTAACCAATAATGAAGCATGTTTCTCAGTAAGTCATCAGTAATTTTCCTTAAATCTTTTTTTTTACTTATTTCCCACTGTACCCCAAACCTGAGCACCAAAATGGGTCAAGCGAGTCTGGCTTCCCATTAGTCAATGACTCTCCATTTACCCACGGCCATCATAATTCGGACTCTATCATGGGGCAGATGGGGCTTTGATTGATCCTTAGCTTTTACAGTTTTTGTATGCCTTTTGATGTATGGCCTTATGAACTTGGCTATCACAGCTATACCAACTTATATTACTTAAACATAGCTTCAGTATATTATCTTCTTAAAAGAATTTCTAATTTCCCAGCCGCCATTTTAAATATTCAACAGAACAAAAGTCCAAGCTGTTGCGTTGTAACAGTAGGGGTGAACAAGACGCGAGATTTGAAATAATAAAAACGTATACCCAAGAATCACTCTATTGAAATTCTGGCCTTTCAATATACTGGAGACTGTGGAAACATAGAATCGTCGCGTACTGACTAAGAGTGCAACCTCTTTAGATCAGTACCGGAAACCTGGGCAAGGTTCCGCGCTCTCGAGATCTGCAGTCATCTGATATTTCCATCTCTGTCAGCCCAGCTATTTACCTATGTTAATTTCGCATGAGATAATGCCTGAAAAAATCTGAGGATACCACGATCGGCATTTGAGACTCACTAACCAACGCTTGTATGGGTACCGTACAATGGGCTGGGGGCAAACCCAATAAATATAACTTATATCGATAATAAAGTACGAGCATTCGTGCCTATCACTCAATATATGTCCCTACCAGGATTCCAACCCAGGCCCCGCAGCACAGAAAGCAGAGTCTCTACCCACTGAGCTTATCAGGTCAAGTAGTTCATAAACTCTATAGGTGTGTAGTTATAATTGAAAACTCCTAGAAAACGAATTTCCACGGACTCGGTTTAACTCGGAACAAATGATGTTAATCAGCTAACTGGCTATAACAAGCTGAGTAGTTTTAAATGAGAGTTATATGCTGTTTGTTCCCCAATTTTAGAGTTATAAGTTAGATTGTATGAATGAGATATTTTCAAATAATTGGATGAATTTGTTTTATAGGTTAAAAGTAGCTTTTGTACCGCGACTTCATCCGCGTAAAAAGTAAAACATCATACAAACATTTAATAGTACTACAAAAGCTTTCTATCTCAGCACTTCAGTAACTCGACTATAGCTCTAACCATCAGCTCTATAGTTAATACCGGGTTTACTATCTAATATAATATCGCCAGACGAACACGCCAACTATACGGTCACACACTAAGCAACGCTTGTATTATGGGTCCCGTACAATGGACTGAGGGCGAACTCAGTATATAACTCTTATATAGATATTAAACATCCCTGACACATCAAAAAAAAAATAGAACATCGCGTGAAGTTATCTAATATGAAATAAAACTTCCTTACGCGTATTAGAATATTCAGTTTTTGATTTAGAGTTGATTTACAGTGTGTTAATTTTTTTGATTCTAATCTTATATCGTCTCATCTCTCTCTTTAAATACCTTTCTCTATCCTTTTAATTCCAAATCGAAAGCCTTTGAAATGCTATGTGAATAACGTTAACAGGAATGGACCGAATCCCCCTCACTTTGGGGGGAGTTTGTGCCATATATTGGCAAATTTAAGTGCACTGCAGTACCAGGTGTCGACCCTTTCAAAGATGCCAGCTTGATATTGCTTACTTAATCAGTGCCGCGAAGCTTTTCCTCTGATTACTTCCTCCTTACTCCGCAGAGTACATCTTTTTAAACTGCTACTATTTAAGTTAACGACCCGCATCCGTAGGTTGATGGGGTACATCCATTACGTTACCCAATCTTGTTCCATTAGAGGTCCATGGGGAATCGCAGATTATTCACGTCACGATATCGTCCGTGGATTGACTTTCGGTGATTACGTTGGATTGGCCGATTATCTGTCGGTTTACCTGCCATTTATCTATTGGATTGGGAAGTTAATAATATGGGGTGAGTAACGTATTTTCTCTTAATGGATTGTTTTGCGTTAATTGGGTGTTTGTTTTGATTATCATAATTTGTTCTTTTTTATATCATTGTTTTTTTTTTGCTTTCTTCATTGGACACTTTAATGGTTTACGTAGAGTACCTATAAAATATTTTTTTTAATGGAACGTCAAGCAATCAGATAAGAGAGATAGTCTAGTACGTACTGTCTTTTCTAGAAAATTTCTATGATCTAATAAATATTTCAGAAAATACCCAGATGTGGCAAACACAAGACAGGCCAGTATAGAGTGCTATTGTAGAGACCTACACTGAGCCTACTCACCTCTGTCCACTCCATTGTGGTATATAAGCGTAATGATGCATAGTAGTTTCAACTCTTGGCCCAGATATTAAGTACAATGCAAATGAAATTACACCTTAAATACGAGAATGTAAGAACGTTAAAAGCACTTGACCTGAGCAGCGGCCTTGAAACAAGGTTAGGGACACACCAAGGGGAGCTAGAAGGCAGACGAAATTAATGTTTTAGTGCATCGTCGGTAAGATTATAATGATTTTACTGTGTCTCTGCTCATTTCTGTGATGTTTTTCGATCTATATCTTAGTATTTATGGTAACCTAGAACTTGGACACTTAGATCAATGTTACCTGAACTCATAATCATAAAAAATAGTATGAAAAACGATTAATAGAAAATATATTTTTAAAACAACTGAAAGCACTTTTATTAATTAAGTAATTGCGGATCAAAAATAAACTTCCAATACTTGTCTGTGAAATTATTCTATGGAAAATTCTTTTTCACTTTAAAAAGTTAGATAGATCAATTGGTAGTGACCTTGCTTCTGCACTGAGGGTCCCAGGTTCAAATCCTGGTAGGGACAAGCTTTGTGTTGTGAGCATGAACCCGAGTCATGGATATTTAATATCTATATAAGTATTATATACTGAGTTCGCCTTCAGTCCATTGAACAGGACCATATAGTAGTATTAGTGTGGGACCGTATAGTAGGTGTGTTCGTCTGGCGATATTATTATTATTATTAGATCTTTAGCAGAAAAGGAACATCTTACAGCCAGGCGGGTGGTATGCTTGGCAGGGCGGCCGCTATGCCCCGACGATTATTATCGGGATCTTGTATATATGTTACGTGCTCCGAAAACTCTCATAGCGTGTTTCAGGATTGTATGGAGAATTGTCAATGGTGCCCTCACCACAAGCTGTGAGGTTGTATATGCCGCTACGTATCTTTATACTCTTTCAGGGCATGCAGCGCTATGCCGTGACTATTTTAAATATTGAAAAAACGTTCCAAAAAAAAACTACCGTTATCGAAGTTTTCATAAAATGTGGACCGTCCTTCCCTTGTGCCTAATGACGTCACTTCCCAAATCCTTCAAGGGCGTCAGTGAAGCGGATCATTAATTAAATTAAGCACAACGCCGAATAATCCTACGTCATTTGACATTGTCATAACTTGACAAGCCAGTGTAATTTTATCATCATCAACTTTTGGGAAGTCACAATCCATTAATTCTGTCTCGTTTAAGTTACAAGTTTAAGTATAATACTTGTCGACATGTTTTTATTGTTAGTATCTAAAATTTTTAACTGACGTCGTAAACGGGGGATATTAAATGTGTATGTAAATTTATGTGTTAACTAACTGCGCCCCGCGGTGTGGACAATAATCTATGAAACATGTTCTATGTAATGTTCTCTATGGTTTTCTCTCTCTTCTCTATGGCGCCTCCTTGGCATCGTTTGGTTATAATAAGTGTTCTGCGTATTAAAAATATGATTACTTAACTAACAAGAAGTCTATATTTTCCACCCCAGGGCCCGAATGGTATATTTACCACGGTGATATCCGCGATTAAAGATTATGTCCTTTATCCCACGGGAACCATACATTTTACCGGGACAGCACAGCATAGTAACTGTCGCTTTTGACATATATCCCATACAATATCTGTCAAAAGTGACGGTTACTATGCGGTTGCTGTTCGATTATGAGTCGATTGTGTTAGCAGACTTGGGGCCCAGGTGTTGCGTAGTTGGGGATCGCACAATTGGTGTTTGTCTGGAGATATTATGAGTATTATAATTACTATGAAAGTCATAGTGTCATAAGTTCTATGCCAACTAACAACTCAAACAAACCCCCGCGGTGGCTTTTTATACTAATCGAAACATATGCTTATTCGAATGTCGTATGTGCTCCGTACAGCCAATCCCTTCCCTAGTCTGTGACCTACATAAATATCAAATCATATTCCGCATCTATGCTCTCCCAAGAGTTTCAAGATGAAATATTCTCAGTATTTCATACGAGGAAACTAGGAAACTGTGGAGCCTCTCCGAACGACTATTTCGTCTGAGTATGCATGTGGTGATTTAGCTAAACATTTGCTACCAAGCCATTTGCTTGATAGCTATGTGATATATGTGCCGTGACATGAATCAATGCTCTTAAGCTTGGACTATCTCACTAGCAATGGATTAATAGTAAATTATAATCAAACTATCTGTCCCGGCGAACATCGTACCGCCTCAGAATCAAATGTATGAGAAAACTAATTTATTTGTACTCTATGAAAAAATTAAAACAAATCTATCCCACGCAAAACATACATTTTACAGGAATAAAAAAGCCTATGTGTTATTCCAGACTATAATCTATCTCTGTACCAAATTTCATTCGGATCTGTTCAGCCATTCTGGCGTGATTGAGTAACAAAGATCCATCCATCCAAACTTTCTCATTTATAATATTAGTCGGATATCGCTAGACGAACACACCAACTATACGGTCCTACTCTAAGCAACGCTTGTATTATGGGTACCGTACAATGGACTGGACTGGGGGCGAACCCAGTTTATATTACTTATTATAGAATTAAGCATCCACGACTTGGGTACAAACATTCGTGCTCATCACACAAATTTGTCCGATTGTTACAACACATAATACGAACACAGATAAATAAAAATATGATAATATTTCCACCTATGTAGAGCAGGTAATGACGGCGGCAGCGATGATGTATGACATTCAAACTCTATTCAGGAGCGTTTGCCGACTCATGGCGGATAAGCTGATGGGGACGGGTTTGATCATGTCCAAGTTAGAAGCGAACCGTGAGCCTGTGATATTGCAAAAGAGGCGTTAGTGTCATAAGCCATAATGGACATATTTCCATGATTTAATAATAAAACAACGATTCAATACTCTACTAATTTTGGATAAGTAACTTATTTCAACGTCAATGAAGCTACAAATAGTATTGACAATCATAATGACACGAGGCTTAATATTAAACATTACGCGATTAAAGAACATAATCGCGTGAAGCTTACAACTTGTTATAGCTACACTATAAAGTGAAAGTAGAGCGGTGAATACAGACGACTATGGAACAAATGTAATTGCGTTGCTATTGTGCGCGGTGGAGTTTTTCTGCGCTTGCTACGGACAAGGGGTAGAGCTTGCGGCTAATGCTTTGTCGTATATAGAGAGCAAAAGATGCAGTAATTAACTTACTTATCAATTAAATACCCAATTAGCACAGTAGGTAGTGACCCTGCTTTCTGTGCTGAGGGTCTTAGGTTCGTATTACGGTAGGGGCAACCTTTGTGTGATGTCATGGATGTCATATATATGATGTGTATATTTAAGTACATATTATATGTTGGGATCATCCCCAGTCAATATATTATTCATCTTGTATACCCATAATAGCTATAAGCTTTTTTACAAGCGAAAAATATTGACATATTGTAATAAAACTTATTTTACGAATTTTATTTAATGATTTTTATGTTTGCGGCGTTTCAGCTGCTTTACAGCAACCATGGTCACGCAAAATAAACGCGATAAAATGCGTAAATTTAGTTTTATTGCAATGTGTAGTATTCGCGTCAATATAAAAAAAACAACATGTCAACATATAGAAATTCCGACTTCACAAAATGATTGAACAGGTTCAAAGGTTAGTAATCATCTTTCTGTATCACGCTATATAATATATCTAGTAAGACGTTATCAAATGCGTCGGCACTAAAGTAATTTAATAGTCAATAATTAGTAGCTGTAGACGTTCTTAGATAATAATTTGAAAGGCAAATTACAACTTCGTAGATTCAAAGTGTCTCGTCAAATGTTGAGGACTTATTATTTAGTCATCCTAGTTCTGACTACTAGAATATAAAAAAAAATAACATTAATCTGTACCATTAATAAACTCAGCCTTGAGAAGATAAAGATGTTTCTGTAACTAAAGGATATCTATACACATAGTGATAGTCAAGTTCGTAGAAGGCTTGCCTCGGTAACGAGAATCGCAGGTTCAAACCCCGGCTTGCACCTTTGGGATTTCTAGACTTCATGTGCGAATCTCATTTTCAACCACAGTAATCACTTGCTAAATGGTGGATAATCGTGGTTGAAAATGAGTTTCGCACATGAAATCCAGAAATCCCAGGGATACGTTTTGTCTCGTAAAATCGATGGGCTCCCATGGCATAGCCAAATAATTTATCTCGAAATCCTCTTGGTGGATTCTAATTAACCTTGGCATCTTGATAGATGCTGTGTCATTATAAAAGGGAAACGAGTACTTTTAAATTACCTAAGTTCCTAACTTTTCTCTCTCCCTAAGCTCGACCTTGGACACAATAATAAATTAGTACCTTGATCTTTAAACATGGTATTACTGATTAAAGCGATTAATTTGTTAGTACGTCCATTTAAAAATCTTCCATCGTTTCGTTAATTAAATTTATCGGCCATCGTGAAAATGCAAAGAATTTGATAAGTAGCATTGTTTCGGCGAAGCGTCACATTAATCATATAACTTGATTATTTCAGTAAAGACAAAACAAATAGAACATTATTATATTGCTGCGAATTAATCTCGTTTAAAAAGCAAACATATTTACGATGGAATTTATTTTTTTGCCAAATTGCCATTGTGCATTAGATGCCACGATGTATTAAGTTCACTTTTAAATTTAACTAAAGAGATAAAATACTCCGAAGTTTGTAAATACCGCTATTTTTACTAATTTGGAGTGCTGTTTCATTTGAGAATAATGTTGAAGAAGTTTAATGTTAAATAAATGCATTACTGTATGCCGTAGTCGCAAACAAAAAAATACAACCAATATATTTTTAAATTTTGGCTAAAAATTTAATTTTTAGCCAAAATTTTAAATTGAAATTTTAAATTTCGCGCTCTGACCTAGCACAATTATTTGACATCATTTAACTAAGACATTTATTACGATTTATGGCCTATGTCCAGCAGTGGACGTCTATCGGCTGATAGATTAGATTATTACAATTTTATATTCTATGCAAAATATGAAATTCGTATTTCGCATAGAATATAAAATCGTAATATTCTATGCAAAATATTCTCCATAAAATTAAAATACTTGAAACACCTACTCAGAATCTTAAATCAAGTTTCTCATAAACACTCAACATTATTTTCACTCCCTGAAAGTCTCAATCTAAAAGTACGTGCAACACTGACACTTGCTCAAATGGTGTATCATTTATCTCCAGAGATTGGAGCTCCAAGTCACTCAATGATAACAGATTTATTGGTCGGCAAATGGCTGTCAGCGCTAACGTATCAACCCCAATATAAGCCAAGATAGTTATTTCAGAGCTTCAACTATATATCTACGTAACCACGTATCTACGTAACTACGTATCTACGTCGATCGTATAGTATTTGTTGCAGACATTCAGCAAACTGAAACGAAAATGTAAATTCATAAAATAAGAGTAATATTATATGTCGACTGCAGTCTTGCAAAAAGTATGTGGGTATATGTACTTTTGCTATTTGCTTTCCTTCACGATATGCAAATAGTACTGTACGCATATTGATTGGATTTTTATCGGGAAATACTAAATTTACTTAAGTGCGTATCACCTATTAAACTCGCTATAATCCAAAGTTGATCGAAAAATAACAAAATATACTGATATAAACGCTAGTCAGAACCATTCAAGTTTTATGTATATTCGACAGAGAATTGATTAATTATATTTGAAATTACTGACATTTAAATAAAACAGATTTTATCGCGTTAGCATTATGTTTGGGCGTCAAACTCCCCAGTCCTCCAGTGACCATAGTCGCTGAAAAGCAGCCGAAACGTCGAGAACGTAAATACATAAAATAACCGCGATAAAATTTGAAAAAAAATGTATTATTTCAATTTGACAGAGAAGTTTATAATATGTAGATCTAAATAATCATAATTTCCCTTCATCTTACCAAGAGACCTATCCACCTAAGGTGCGAGGGAACCCGAATCTTGCATTGCCTAGGAGCCACCACTTGGCTCAATCCAATCCTAGCTAGAATACATTTTTTAAGCGCATAAACACTCATCAATTCCCTTTGTTGAATCTCCATTCCATTAATAATCTCCTTCATTTGCTAAACAAACACGAATCGACGTAGCTTGACGTAATCTTTAACGTTTCAACGCGGTATGTGGGTACTCCACACATTTTCCTCATTCTTTACAAATTCAGCACCTCGTACATTAAGCCCAATAGAATATTCACTCGCGTCGACATTACCATTCCTAACAGATTTGGTAGCAAATCGTCAAAACACAAGAATGCTTTTATATTATCTTTGTGAAAATTGATAAGACGTGCCTTTGTTAGGCATTTTTTGTTTTCTTTTTGGTGACTGATTTGTTAAAAGGGACTAGGCCCGCCACACACTCCCACTACTGCTACTCCTGTAAGCCAGGATATACAGTGGTGTCCCATGATGACACCGAGGTTTGAACCTCGTCGAGTCCCGGGAAAAAGTTAATTGTCTTGGAACCCGCACGAAATTAATCGTAAGATAAAAATAGGAGGAGTTGGAAGAAAATTATTTTTGGTGAATGATTTGTGTAGAGAGAAAGTGGATATAATATAATAATAATAATACGAGCCCTTTTTAATGTCTCACTGCTGGGCACGGGTCTCCCCTCAATTCGAGGGGGATCAGGGCATAGTCCACCCCGCTGGCCCAGTGCGGGTTGGCGGACTTCACACATCTTTCGAGGGGTTCGCTCAGATATGGAACTGGTAATTGTTATATATTTAAAGAGGAAGGTGATGTTTTTAGGAACTTTGTAATCCCCCCTTCAACCAGGTGGTACGTGATGAGGTTAAGACTAACTCCCCCTCTATCCAATGATGTGTGTTTTTGTACAATATTATGTTTATATACAGGTAAGTATAATATAATTTAATTCTGGAAAATTCTGCCCCGTGATAAAAATGTCCAGATAGACATTAAGGTTCCAGGTTATTTAGAAGCACCCTCCACTCCCCCTTGTGATATGTCGTGTTATTTTCCGAGTTGAATGGACTACAGACCATTAGAGTAGTGAGTCTGTGTGAGTCTTTCTATACCGAGGGTCCCGGGTTCGAATTCAGCTAGGGGCAAATATTGCGTTATGACCATGACTGTTTGTACCCGGTCATGGATGATTAATATATAAGTGATTATGTACTGAGATTTTCCCCAAATCAGAATCAGAATATATTTATTCATGTAAACCATTAAGTACAGTACTTATGAATCATCTAAAAAATACAAAAGGCTAAGCTACAACTTTACCACCCGTTCGGAATGCCGTTCTTATGGAGAAGAACGGGCAAGAAACTCCATGGCTGAACTTTTTAAAAATATATTTTACAATTTTGGACAGTACATTGTTATGGGTATGCGAGAACAATGTAGGAACGGCTAGGCAGACTTTAGCAGCTGGTCAAAAAATAGTACTAACTCTAAGTATATAATTACAAGTTAATGGCTACATGGTTCTCATATTTACAAATTACTTTTGTAAATGAAAATAAGAAGAAGCCGTGTACCGTACCGAGGATACAAGCGTTGTTGTGTTAGGCATCTTGCAGTATCTGTATTCCAATTCCAATTCCAATTGATATTTATGGCTCCATCGTTTACCGATGATTTTGCCAAAGACAAGTAGATGAATGAAAAAAAATATATAAAATTGATTATACAGTAAGTGAATAACAATTAACCGGTACTTCGATAGCTGGTTTCATTTGGGCATACTGTAAGAGAACAAAAACAACATGTAAGTGATATAAATAACACATAATTGCTATAAATAAAAGGAGAAAACTACCCTATTTACTTTTTACTGGTGGTAGGCTTCGGCCGTGGCTAGTCACCACCCACTGAACAAAGCCATGTCGCCAAGCGGCCTAGCCGTGTTCCGGCATGATGTTCGGTGTTGCCATTCATGGATGGCGGGTCAGATCAGTTGCGCTGCATGTGCCTAGTGAATGTAGCGTCTCGATCTCCTGCCGCCTTCCTACCTAGGCAAGTATGCTCCATCGTAGATCTCATCATCCCTTACCATCAGGTGAGATCGAGATCAAATACTTGCCTATAATGTAATAAAAAAAAAAAAAAAAAAAACCTATTTACAGGACAACAGAGTAAATAAATAAAAAAAAATAAAGAGAAAAGCGAGGAAAATACAAATGACGAGCTACAATCTGATGTTGTTAATACTGATAAATTTATAGAGGATTTTGATCAGGGGAGTGTGTGCCAATGACAATAAAAAAGAAATGTTAACTGGACGAGGGACTACATCGGGGAGATCATATAGAGGTACAGTTAGTCTAGGGCAGGAAAAAAACAAAGTGTTCCAAGGTAGTATATTCGTTTGACGATATGAAAAAAAAGAAAAATCGGCACACCATAGATACTAAAAAAAACATCACAATTGTTTTTGATAGCAAAGTTGCAAATTGAAAAATAGTGTACCTACCTACTAAAGTTTTAACCACACTTAAACCTTTTTGTAAGTTTAATTTATAGTTTGCAAAGTAGCAAATATGTTTTCGTGTAAAATGAAAAGTATCATGACTTTTGAAAGTCGGGTTCGGTCAGTGGCTTGGGTGTTATTTTGTTTGTACCAACACAGGTGTTTTTTTCTACATTTACCTATAAATCATAACCTACCTTTGTCAATACGAATAATACCTACGCAGAGGGGCTTAAAAATATCCATAGTGAACTTATCATTGCAGTTGTCAGGTTAATCCCACTTATATTATAAATGTGAAAGTTTGGATGGATGGATGCTTGTAACTCAATCACGCCAGAACGGCTGAACGGATCTGAATGAAATTTGGCACAGAGATAGATTAAAGTCAAAGTCAAAGTCATATTCATTCATTTCGTATAGGCCTACGGAGGCACTTACAAATTGTCATTTCAGTTATCAGCGGGCTTGTCTTCTTTTTGTTGAAATATATTATTTTTACAAAATAAAATATAAAAGTAAGCTCCAGTGTATTATAGTCTGGAATAGCACATAGGCTAATTTTTATCCCAGGAAAATGCACGGTTCCTATGGGATAGCATAGAGGAACCTGGAAACAGGAAATTCGCAAAAGGACATGGGGGAAAAGGACATACTTTTTAATCGCAGGTAACACCGCGGGGCGCAGCTAGTAGGATTATAAATGGATAGACCTTTCTATAAATTTGTATGTGTATAAAATGGAGAGCTGGCTAAAAACTATACAGAGTGTAAGTGGCTTCCAGAGTTGGAATTTTCCGTCGATCTTTTCATTAGTTTTACGGTTATTTTACCAGTTTTTTTAAATAGATTTTAACATGAAATCATAATAGAAGTATATCTCAACGTGATTACATGAAAAAAAAACGAAATGACTTATTAAGACCTAAAAGTGCAATGAAAATGAAAACTCGATACGCTTGAGCGCGCTCGTCACTCGCTCGTGAACGGTATCGCGCCCAACGTAGTGTCGCGATCGCTTTGAATACGATACACTGCGCGATCAAAAATGAAAACATCGACCAACCCATTACTTTCGATATAAGTGACTTATATAATTTTATTATAGACATTAAGTGTAATCTTTACGGAAAGTTTTCGTTGACATGTCCTTTACAGCCTGTATATGCTAAAAATTTACTTATCCTTTATACATTATTTTTACATTTAGCGCTACCAATTTTCATTTATTCCTAAATAAGGCCTTTAGATGTGGGATTCGAAGCACATGATATAAAAGGCCTTATCATGTACCCGAGGTCCCAGGGGGCCTTTGTTCTAAAATACTTTAGTGATTCAATCCCAGATTAATTCCCTTGGTAACTATTAGGACGAAGATTGATAGTTGGAGTTTATTGGAGGCTTTGGAGGTCTTTTGGCTCGATCGAATTCTGTCAGATTCCTATAGCATTCGCTGGCATAAATATTAAAACAACCCTCATATTGTTAGGAATGTTAATAGATGACATCGTATGATACTGCGATTAAAACACGATTACGATACGATTATGATACGATTGAGATACGATACATTATTAATAGGATGATGATGATATATATGGATACATTCGAGATATAACATTAATATTACTAAATTAAATGAAATAAGGATTTAAAGTTTAAATGAAATTTGAATGTCAAATTTTTATTTTTTCAAAATTTACATCATACCTGTACTTAACCTCATCGGATGAATAAAGCAGCCTGTAACAACAGCCCTTATCAGAAATATAACATGACTACATTACCCAAAAAAAAGTAATTTCCCAAACATAATACAAAAAAGCAAATCGGCCGTGTACCTCATTTTGATAAGGCTTACCTCCTTTTTTCCCCGGGCCTAAGTAATGCGGACCGAGACAAAATACCCATTCACTAGCTTGTCCCGGCATGTCCTGGTAGATTAATTTCCGTAAAAACCCATGAATAGACAGTCGGCTTCTTTCCCAACCACTTTGCTAATTCATCGTATTGATCACGATAAAGCTGTGAGCACATTGTTGCTATAGTCTCAAAACTTCTCAAGTCTATTAGAAATGATGGCTGCTGCCGAATCTTTGTCACTACTATATTTCTTTATTTTTTATTTCCTTTTACATGTTTGTTTTTGAAGTGTATTTAAAATTCGTTGTCAGATTTGCTTCAGGTAGATAAGGTTTTCATTTACCTAACATTAAGATTATCCATCTATTTCAATTAGTTTACAGTCCACACAAATTCGCTTCAATGGCAGTGTTGAGGCAAGCAAACAGCCAACATGCATCGTGTGATATTCGCACAATATTCGTCAATGTTCGTGCTCGCCCAAAGTCACCGTCATCATTAAGTGTCTTCATCTTCTTAATTAATCACATAAGCCCCCGATTAACAACCTTACGACATTGTATAAAGACTTGTATTGGCCAATTCGGTTATCAATTGCACCATTCAACTGTACATGGTTTTCGGTGTCAGTTCGGTTACTTAAAATACTTAACTAATATGTCTGAATTGAACCTCAGTGTCAATCGAAGCGCTATTATGTCGATACTTTCTTCTTAACTTTCACGCGACATCTTCGCCTCAGTTTATCCGTCCGACCGCCTTGAAGACAAAGTATTGATGAAATTCCCCACTCTTGCGAGTTAATCCGTGCTACGTGGCCGGATCAATCCCACTTCAACTTCACCAATTTCTCGATTTTATAAGTCATAGAAAAAATGCACCAAAATTGTCAAGTCTCACTACAAGTCTTGTTCTGCCATGTGTACACGTCCTTAGACTTTTTACTACAACGCATATGCCTTCTAATCTTTGCGAGAAATTAATGAACGATGGGATTAGTTCGGCGGCGACGTGCGGTTGGGTGAAGATAAGACATGCTCTAATGATTCCAAATGCTCAGATTATACAATTGCATGTATGTTATAACAAAAATATTTCAGCCGAAAGACTGCTGGATATAGGCCTCCCTCACTGACTTCCACATATCACGGTCCTCCGCCACTCGCATTCACCGGCTTCCTGCTACTCGTGTGATATCATCGGTCCACCTTGTGGGGGGCCGTCCTACGTCTTCCGGTTCGTGGTCGCCATTCTAGAACCTTTCTGCTCAGGCCATCGGTTCTGCGAGCATGTGCCGCCCACTGCCACTTCAACTTTGAAATTCTTTGAGCTATGTCGGTTACTTTAGTTTGTCTACGGATTTCCTCATTTTTGATTCTATCGCGTAGCAAAACCCCGAGCTTAGCTCTCTCCATTGCGCGTTGAGCGACCTTGAGCCTTCTTATGAGGCCCATGGTAAGCGACCACGTCTGACCACATGTCATCACTGTATATATAATAACAAAAATAGTGTTACATATTTTAAACGATGAGTAAGTTATTTGAATCATGTTGATGTAAACAATAATTTTGTAAATGATGTTTAATTCAAAGTAACCCAGTAGCGTTTGGCCATGCGCTCAGTACAGAGAGTCATGTTTAAAAAATGAGAATTGTAAAAATGAAAATTTGTAAGAATGTTTGAGAAAAATGTGATTTACAGGCTTCGGCCGTGGCTAGTCACCACCCACTGAACAAAGCCATGTCGCCAAGCGGCCTAGCCGTGTTCCGGCATGATGTTCGGTGTTGCCATTCATGGATGGCAGGTCAGATTAGCTGCGCTGCATGTGCCTAGTGAATGTAGCGTCTCTATCTACTGCCGCCTTCCTACCTAGGCAAGTATGCTCCATCGTAGATCTCATCGTCACTTACCATCAGGTGAGATCGAGATCAAATACTTGCCTATAATGTAATAAAAAAAAATTTGAGAAATAATTCGATATATTTATTTTGTAACTTTATCTTTACAACATTACATTCATTATACATAACCCACTGTTAGCCATTTTAAAAGTTTCTACTTACTTTATTAATAGTAATTGTAATGTCTATACATAAAACATATTATTTATACCCATCCTCTATCCCCGGTTTCCCTCACAACCGTATAGCGATCAATATAACACGAGTCAGATTCATTTAATATTTTATTTACGAAAGTTATCGTCCACTCGCTGGGTACGGCGGCGGGCTGCAAAAGATACCGGTGGAAAATTGAATTTTAGGGCAGCGCGGGTGAGGCCGGGATGGGGCGCTTGCACGAATATTGTCAAGGTTATTTGAAACCCACTCCCTACACTATGTTGGAGACGATCGTCTAAATATAGCTGCTTTTTTCATTTATATAAAAAAACCATTGCAAGACCTTTGTGGGCACTTTCTGCGTAGATCGGACCACAAGCAACAATCTATACATATAAATAAAATTGGAGTGTCTGTTTGTAATATTAAAATAACCGCTTTTTACTAAGTGCATTTGGATGTATACACGTTACCTATACCGAAACAACATTTTTTACAATTTTGTCTGTCTGTCTGTCTGTCTGTCCGTCTGTCTGTCTGTCTGTCTGTCTGTCTGTCTGTCTGTCTATCTGTCTGTCTGTCTGTCTGTCTGTCTGTTTGTTCCGGGTAATCTCTGCAATGGCTGGACCGATTTTGACGGGACTTTCACTGGCAGATAGCTGATGTAACAAGGAGTAACTTAATCTACTTTTATTTTAGAAAAAAAATAGGATCTCACGAAAAAAAATGAAAACCAATGTTGCAGCGCAGCGCCTGATTAAGTTTGATAGTAACACCTGCAATGCTTCCCGCGGGCTCAGTATGGGCGGGCAGGCTGTTGACAACGGTTGTCTTTGTTAAATACCACGCGGACGAAGTCGCGGGCAACAGCTAGTTAAATATAAGGGTAGCCCGTTTCAAACTATGACACCAGGACGTCGACCTCCTGAGTCCTCCCGTGACCATGGTTGCTGTAATGCATCATCTTGCAATAATCCCTATTTGATTCGAATATTATGCGTATACTACGATAATTCACATAGGTTTTCCGCTATGAACATGTTTTACGAGCAATCTGGACCTTAATGCCTACAATATGACTCGAGTTTAATAGGTCAAGCGCCGCTAGAGTACTAAGAGCTATAAAATGAAGGACATTTTTATGAAAGTACTAGCTGTTAACCGCGACTTCGTCCGCGTGGTATTTAACAAAAAAGTTTTTCTAAAATAAAAGTTACTCCTTGTTACATCAGCTATCTGCCAGTGAGGTCCCGTCAAAATCGGTCCAGCCATTTCAGAGATTAGCCGAAACAAACAGACAGACAGACAAAAATTGTAAAAAATGTTATTTTGGTATATGTACCGTATATACATCCAAATGCACTCAGTAATAAGCGGTTATTTTAATATTACAAACAGAAACTCCAATTTTATTTATTTGTATAGATTTAAAGTAACAACCATAAAATGTAGACACGCTCGCGGTGGTCTTGCATGTAGATTCATTATTACTTAAAAAGTAACTTAAACACCAAATCGCTAACAGCATTGTCTATGATGAGTTGGTAAGACAATGAAAACTCGCATAAAATTACTTGTCTCCATTTAAATTTCTTTTTAACGACACTATAAAAATGATTGTACGTCAAAACAATTTATTTCTCCATCACAGTGAAAATGAACAACACCATTATAAAACTTGACACTGGCAATATACACAAACGTGTGATGCCAAAAAAGAAAAGAAAAAAACGTCACCATTGTTTCCCGGTGATATTTCCAAGGCCGACTTGAAGTGGAATTACTTGGAACCCGACATTAATCTCTCGCTCGCACGGGAAAGATAATGAAATACATACGTAATTTGTATCACAATTCACATTGGGGACATGTTTAGTATACGTTACAATATATTACGTCATCGTGTTAGACTAACAGTGTATAGAAACCGAATAATTAACATGTTGAAGTACGGCATAGGCTCGTGATGCCGCCGCGGGCATATACCACGCGCGTGGCAGCCTCATTCATGTTCTAAGCAATCGGTATATGCTATGTTATCATAAAATATACGGGCTATCAGCAAGCTAAACGATAGACAGCGGCGAAGAATCGTGCGGTATTGTCATGAGGACACATTCCTCATTAAATCATTTCCAGAATAAGTAGGGCCATCACTATCAGTGCGCTTGCAAAGGAAAAAATAGTAGAGAATGCTTTGATTAAAAAAAAACAAGAAGAGATTTGAGAAAGAGCTATAAAGAGGGAGAGAGACATAGTAAAAAAACAACATACATAAACTTGAAATGAAAAAACCATCCTAATTTCAATAGGGAAGAGGGCTGGGTGCTACCACCGACTTGGGATCCAGTAATTAATATAATTAAATCCAAATTCAAGCGCACCATTGCAAGACCTCAAGACACTGTGGGCACTTTCTGAAAAGATTAGACCGCAAACAACAACTAAATATAAGGCAACCGGTTCAAACTATGGCACTAGGACGTCAAATACCTCAGTCCTGCCGTGACTATGGTTTCTGTAAAGCAGCCGAAACCACGTGACCTTAAAAGATTAGTGTTATTGCAAACTTACCTAAACATTAAATGCTTTATATCGAAAAGGTAGGTACCTATTATTGGTTATACATTATGTAACGTAAGTTGAATATGTTTGCGTCTTCAAACTGACGCCTACCACGTATTAACGCGAACCAAACCTAACCGCGTTGTAACATAATTATTCGACGGTGACTTTGCACCGAGACGGTTATCGAGTTAACTAAGCTTCTATAATCCGATGACGGTTAGTTAACCGATATTAGTGGGTGGTAGACAATTGATTAATAACAAAATTGCCAAATTACCACTTAACTAGGTACAGTTGCGGAATAAAAGCGTTAGTCATCTTATAGACTCCAATTCCAATGCATTTCATATTCCAATGCAAGAGACAGTACTGCCAATATTTCAATAAATGCTACCAAATTGAAATAAATCTTAATTTTATCGCGTTTATGTTATATATTTTCGTTCCCGATGTGACCATGGCTGTTGTAAGACAGCCGAACCGTCGGGAACGTAAAAACAAAAATAAACGCGATAAAATCTGTAAAATAAATTTAATTCCACATTACATTGTACCAAAAACGATAACCTAAATACACAATACAGGGGTGTTGCAAAAGCTTACACAACACACATAAATATTGACATAATTTGCATCGATTTGCAACCCCTGGAGCACAAACAAAAACTTTATTAGGCAACAGTGCCTGCCACAACAAGGGTGCGGCTTCTCGCTCGTATACAGCGTGAGGTTTGGAAACATTTTTTTTTTTTGAGAAAACATTTCCCAATCCGAATGGGACTGGGAAATGTATGCATTATTATATTTACTGGGTTCATTCTGGACATACATTACACTATCAGAGATTTCACTTTCTCTTCATTATTTCGTTTCATTTATTACATAACAGGACTAAAACGCAAACGCATAACTTTTTTTTTACGTGGGAGAATCCTCTTACCCATACGCCCCGAGGGCGGCAAGAATCAGAATCAAAATATGTTTAATTCATGTAAACCATTAAGTACAGTACTTATGAATCGCCAAAATAGTTACAAAATCCTAAGCTACCACTTTACCGTCCGTTCGGAATGCCGTTCCTATGGAGAAGAACGGGCAGAAAAACTCCATGGTTGCTCTTTTTAAAAAGATACGTTACATTTTTGAGCACATTGTTATGGGTATGTGAAAACAATGTAAAAACGGCTAGGCAGACATCGTGACAGATATCGTGTTCCTGGCGGGTGTTAACTATAACGGAAATCGTTACGGCCGTCAAGTGAGCCGTTAGCACCGCCTTCGGGCTTTTAGTGACTGTCAATTGGATTAATAGTGGTGGGAATGGAAGAGGGGGGGAATAAAAACATAAAAGAGATTGGTTGTACAAGTAATAAAATATATTTAATACGTATTTCATTATGTAATTGGCATTTTAAATTGGTTGTGCAGTAATTATGTTTTTTTATTTAAAATCACGTAGAAATTGACTTTTATTATGATTTCATGCTAAAATCAATTTGAAAATAATGAAAAAATTCGTAGAATTCAGGAAAATTCCAACTCTTGGTGGGTCCAGAATCATGAATTGAATCCATGGTATCAGTTTTCGTTACGAAGTCAGTTACACCCTGTATACAACGTATGAAACATGTTTAATGTTTATAAAAACAAATTGAACAGCACAATTTTTAGTTCAACGCTCGCCGTCTCATCTGTTTTATTTGTTTTTATTCGCGAACTTTCATGACTCGATCTTTCAGGATTCCAGGATCGTCGAGATTTTTACTTGTAAAATGTAAAATATGACGCTGCTTTAAATTTACGACCAGTTTTTTCAACGCTCTCATCTTTTGAACTTTGACCTTGAGTTTTTTGTAAGCTTATTTTCTTAAAGAAATACCCTTACTGAATTCAAAACCCGGGAATAATCTTAAACTGTATGTACAACAGTATGCTCAACCTGAGCTGGTGGGGATAGGTTTCTCCTCCATCGCTGATTTTCAGCCAAAGCAGACTCCTCCACACTCACCAGTTGATTAAACACATAATATCTGGCCACTCAATTACTCATCTATACTAATATTATAAATGTGAAAGTTTGGATGGATGGATGGATAGATGGATGGATGTTTGATACTCTTTCACGCCCGAACGCCTGAACGGATCTGGATGAAATTTGGCAAAGAGATAGATTATAGTGTGGATTAGCACATAGGCTACTTATTATCCCGGTAAAATGTATTGTTCCCGTGGGATAGATGTTTTAATTTTTAATACTTTTTATCGCGGGTAACACCGCCCGGCGCAGCTAGTAGCTTATAACAATGACATTCTACATCCTACACCTCGTCCTACCGAGTTTCTGATAAAATTAGATGCTTCCAATTTGTTCAACTATTTAAAAAGATAGCTCTATCCTTCCACCAGTGACATATGGTCGTTGTGTTAAGTACCTATCTCAAAGTTGTCTTAAGTAGCTCCATAAAAAAACCAATCTTGAAAATTTTCTGCTCTACAACTACCTAGTTTAATTCATCTTCCACGTGCTGAACGTTGATTCTAACTTACATAATGAGAGTTGTTTTAGTTGGGGCCTCTACATCTAGAGCTTAATATATGCCCTAGGCTACGGTATTAAGGACTTGGCTATTTGCGCTCCAAGTTATTACAAGACCCTTCCTTGTGGATATTAGAAAACGAAATGGCAGAGATTATTTTTAGCTCTATATATATATATATATATATCTATACTCTATACAAATAAATAAAATTGGAGTGTCTGTTTGTAATATTAAAATAACCGCTTTTTACACGGTACATATACCACAACATCATTTGTTATATTTTTTGTCCGTCTGTCTGTCTGTTTGTTTCGGCTAATCTCTGAAATTCCTGGACCGATTTTGACGGGACTTTCACTGGCATATAGCTGATGTAACTTAGGGTACTTTTATTTTAGTTTTTTTTTGTTAAATACCACGCGGACGAATTCGCACAAAAAAAAAGCCGTGTTAGTTGTACGATTAATAATTAAACGGTTGGGTCGATATCTATGATCATTGATTTTTTTTTAATTTGTCTTGGCACCGAAAGCAGTGTCACCACCAACTGCGCTGATCACTTCGAAAAGTCAGATGGTCAGGTCTTTACGATTGGTTTTCTACATAATTATTTACAAAAAACACCGTTAAACATCCCCACAATACTTATACTTAGCTTTCCAGGCTCACAAAGGCACTGCCTTATCTAATTTCAGTTTCCTTTGACACAAAGGTACAAGAACTGCGGTCCACACGTCTTGAGTTCTAAGTCAATTTAACTTTTTCACAGCGACCCTGGTATGAAAGAATCCTTGAGACTGTTGTGATTCAGTGTACTCGTAGTTACGCCAGAAAGTAAACTTTGGATAGTTGTGGAAACTCATACTTGGTGTCGTGGTGGCGACGATACTAGTTTATTTGTTTCTATTGGAGCCTCGTTAGGTGCCTTTCCATCTTTACCTTGGTTAGTTTTTAAAGTCTGTTCTCAAGAGTCATGACTTAAGGCAAACGCTCATGCCACCTCCCCCAAGCGCTGTCATCAGTCATTAGCCTCGCCCATGCCCTGTCATCAGTCATTCTCCTCGCCCAAGCGTTTTCATCAGTCATTGTCTCGCCCAAGCGCTGTCATCAGTCATTCACCTCGCCTGAGCATTGTCATGAGTCTTTGCCTCGCCCATGCGCTATCATCAGTCATTTGTCTCACCCTAGCGCTGTCATCAGTTATTCGCGTCGGCCAAGCGCTGTCATCAGCCATTCACCTCGCCCTAGCGCTTTCATCAAGCTTTGTCTCACCCTAGTGCTATCATCAGTCATTTCCCTCGCCCATGCACTATCATCAGTCATTTGCCTCGCCGAATCGCGGTAATCAGTTATTCGTGTTGTCCAAACGCTTTCACCAGTTATTTACGTCACCCAGGCGCTGCCATCATTCATTTCTCTTGTGCAAGTGTTGTCATCAGTGATTTGCCTCGCCCAAGCGCTGTTATCAGTGATTTGCCTCGCCCAATCGAGGTAATCAGTCATTCACCTCGCCCAAGCGTTGTCATCAGTCTTTGTCTCACCCTAGTGCTATCATCAGCATTTGCCTCGCCCATGCACTATCATCAGTCATTCGCCTGGCCCAAGCGTTGTCATCAGTTATTCGCGTCGCCCAAGCGCTGCCATCAGTTATTCAGAATCAGAATCAGAATCAGAATCAGAATCAGAATCAGAATCAGAATATTTTTTATTCACGGAGACCATTATTGTACAGTACTTATGAATCGTCAAGTTACAAAAATATTATGCTACTGCTTTACCACCCGTTCGGAATGCCGTTCCTATGGAGAAGAACGGGCAAGAAACTCCATGGTTGCTCTTTTTTTTTAAAATAGATCTTTTACATTTTTGAGCAATACATTGTTATAGGTATGTGAGAACAATGTAGGAACGGCTAATCAAACTTTAGCAGCAGGTCAAAAAAAAACAAAAAGTACTAACTAAGTATAAAATTACAGTTAATGGCTACATGGTTCCCACATTTACAAATTACTTATGTAAATGAAAATAAGAAGGAAGAAGAGAAATACAAAATCTTAATAGTCTGCTCAAACAAGGTCATTTATATTCCTGAGGATTCGCGTCGCCCAAGCGCTTTCATCAGTCATTTGCCTCGCCCAAACGCTGTCATCAGTCATTCGCCTCGCCCAAGCGCTGTCATCAGTCAGTCAGTCACCTCACTGTGATCCCGCCCGCGAGAAGTGGCCGAGCTAAAGGGGGCTGCGCAGTCAATCTGGACACGTTTAATACGCATTTACTCACGAAATTATAAACATTTACTAACTCCAACGATGTAGAAAAGGAGGCTTCGTTCCACTCAAACCAAAAGTCAGCGTTTGGCTAAAACATTACTGGCCTGATGAACGGGCATCAGAAGCCACTAATCGTTGCCGATAACGTATAAACTTTTGGTTCTAACGAGGGTAGACAGGTTGGATTGAGTTTGCAATCAAACGATTACTGAATGATTCATGATGTTTGAATGGAGGTAAAGTAGGTAAGTACCGATCTATAGTTTTGTATTTATTTATATATCTATGAATAAGTACAAGCAGTGACAGCCAAGTTGGTAGAACGCTTGCCTCGGTAACGAGGATTGCATGTTCAAGCCCCGGTTCGCACCTCTGTGATTTCATGTGCGAATCTCATTTTCAACCATGATTATCACTTGCTAAACGGTGAAGGAAAACATCGTGAGGAAACCTGCATGTCTGAGAGAACCCCTCAAAAGATGTGTGAAGACCGCCAAACCGCAATGGGCCAGCGTGGTGGACTATGGCCTAATCCCCCTCGCATTGAGGGGCGGCCCGTACCCAGAAGTGGGACATTAAAAAAGGGCTGGAATTATTATTATGAATAAGTATACCAACCTGCTTGAAAGGGTAGCTAGAGCGCACTTGTTACCACTAGTATTTTCCTTAGTCTTCAGATCTGTGCATCCGGGGGTTTCCACCAACATTCCGGGTGTCATACTACAACTAAGTACATTATGAGTTACCAAAAAATATTTATAATTCGTATATAGTCATAGACTAATCCACAACGGAAGTAAAACAAAAATAATAACACAAATTTACTGGTGGTAGGCTTCGGCCGTGGTTAGTCACCACCCACTGAACAAAGCCATGTCTCCTGCCTAGTGAATATAGCGTCTCGATCTACTGCCGCCTTCCTACCTGGGCAAGTATGCTCAATCGTAGATCTCATCATCACTTACCATCAGGTGAGATAGAGATCAAATACTTGCCTATAATGTAATAAAAAAAAAAATTACCAAATTGTACCATAAACCGAACAATCGAAGTAAGGTTTTATTATCACGTTAATCTATAGTAGGTTAGAGGATACTACGGTAACCGAGAGGTTTCGGGTTCGAGCCCCACCCTGGTCACTAAACTAACTAACTAACTTGACGAGATAAACTTTCTTGGATGGTTTAACGGGACTACGAATAATGTGAAAAACACACATTGGAAATAATTTAAAAAAGCTGCATAGAATTAAAAACCACTTTTCATCTAAAAATACTTCGTAATAACATTGTAAATTTCTATAAATCTGAGGGTTAGCATGTATTCACTTACACACACACTGTAACGCTTATCCCAAAACAAGGTTTTTACTGGTGGTAGGCTTCGGCCGTGGCTAGTCACCACCCACTGAACAAAGCCATGTCGCCAAGCGGCCTAGCCGTGTTCCGGCATTATGTTCGGTGTTGCCATTCATGGATGGCGGGTCAGATCAGCTGCGCTGCATGTGCCTAGTGAATGTAGCGTCTCGATCTACTGCCGCCTTCCTACCTAGGCAAGTATGCTCCATCGTAGATCTCATCGTCACTTACCATCAGGTGAGATCGAGATCAAATACTTGCCTATAATGTAATAAAAAAAAATAAAAAAATGTAATAAAAAGGTTTCTTCATTATGAAAACTAATAAAATCAACATGAAGTTAAGTTAAAATCACGACATACCCGAGAACACGTTTGTTTAACTAACTAACAAGATAATGTGGGTGCCAACTTAATGAGAGTTTACTGAAGAAAAGGGTAATCTTAAGAGTCTGCCTGGGCTTTAAGTTATGTTTATCTAACTAGATCATGGTAAACAGGGCACTTGGTAACTAAAAATCTGGATAAAGACTATACTGAATGCCTATAATATAATTATGGAAAATCATATTGGTTGATAGTCATGGGTTATAGATTATTATGTATTTTTTGAAAGCGCAATGTATTTTAAACCACGCGATCACAACACAACGCTGCGCGCGGTAAACGACTCGTGCAAGTGACGAGTGCGCTCGAGCGTATCGAGTTTTGATTTACGCTACACTTTCTGGTGTAAATTAATAATTGTTTTTTTTTTATAAAAAATCACGGTAAGAAGAGCCCTGTTATGATTTCGTGTTAATATCAATACAAAAATACTGAAAAAGAAGCGTATAATTAATGAAAGATCGTCAATACTTGCCATTATTACCCCAAAATTATCCCGTATCCAATAACCATTCTGTACACGCATCGTAAAGTTAAAAAAAACATTTTTAAATTATTAATTTGCGTAACTCCCGCGCCTGCGGACGGCTCGTTAAATATTTAACGCCTTGAATATTTCATTCGGCTGGTGTAAGTCACAAACTTTTGCGGGCCAAACGAGTTTACAAGTGAAGGTAACAACGTAACTTTGGATATTACCATCAGCAAGTTATACCTACAAATATCACGCTAAGTTTGTGATAACTTCATAATAATCGAATAACTTAGCTATCTGCTTGAGGATAAGTTGCATTTACATGTGTGAAATCTAAGGGGGTTTAGGGGTGCTTAGTAATGAGTAGGGGCCGAGTTATATATACACGGTGTTTAAGTTTTATTCTCATCTAACGCGCAACTTTTTTTCCTCAATGGCCAGACCGTTTTATTATAAAAAAAAAACCTTTTAGGCATCGAAATAAATCTATTTTCAAGCATTTGCGTTTTATTCATCAATAAGACTCGCAAGTGTCTCAAGAAGATACAAAAATAAGCTTTCCTGAGTTATGTTAAACTCAGTTTCACATTCTACTTGTATTGTGGCTCTCAAATTTATATCGCATTACGTAGCTTTAATTACGCTAAATTACGCGGAATCCTGTTATAACCCGAATTCTCTTTTACCTTAATCGCTTATCACGGTTCACTTGCGCCAATCTCCGGCAAAAGTCTGCTATTGATGGCTTACAGCTTAAAATATAGCTTTTTATTTAAAATTGTTAACAAGACGCTGTATTAATAGCATTCCATAAATCAACAGCTCATTTCTGTCTAGTACATAACTTTTAACGGACATAATGTTGTGTAATTATAGTAATTTAAATAGATATTTATATATAATATAATACCAGCCCTTTTTTATGTCCCACTGCTGGGCACGGGCCTCCCCTCAATGCGAGGGGGGGATTAGGCTATAGTCCACCACGCTGGCCCAGTGCGGGTTGGCAGACTACACACATCTTTCGAGGGGTTCTCTCAGACATGCAGGTTTCCTCACGATGTTTTCCTTCACCGTTTAGCAAGTGATAATCTTGGTTGAAAATGAGATTCGCACGTGAAAAATCCCAGAGGTGCGAGCCGGGGTTTGAACCTGCAATCCTCGTTATCGAGGCAAGCGTTCTACCAACTTGGCTATCACTGCTTATGAATATGTATGAATATGAATACGTATGAATGAAACATATGGTTATATATAGATTTCATATATTTACGTGCATACTACACATTGAAATAAAAGATGATGATGATATATAATGATGATGATGATATATATAGATAAATAAAATTAAAAAAAATAAAAAAATGATGAAGATGGTGATTTTTGAAGTCGGTTAAAAAATATTTATTATCCCAACTAAACGAAAATTGTGATTGTGATTTTGTGTTTTTTTTTTCTATTTGACGTATCGACATTCTATACGGTCACATAATAATTATGACGATTTAAGTGATTTTTTGTGAGATTTTATTTCTATTTGACGTATCGAAATTCTACCGTCACATTACAATTAGAAATGCGCTAAAGAAGCGCATGTTCAATGCTTAGTATAGCTTTTCTGAATCACCTGTATAACGACATAAGTAGGTATACTTAATAACGCGTGGAGCAAAAAAAAACAGGTAATATCAGTTTCGCTCCGAAAAAAATCGTAGCTGGCGCTATTAGCAATGTGTATTCAGGCAATATTGTCATATGAGAGGCGAATGCAGGCAACAGCTACCCGGTCGCGAATATTAACACGACGTGGGTAATGCATTTCTGACGACTAAGCCGTTTCATGCAGCTTTTAGAGCGTGGGTAACCCTACATCCTATATTTATAGACACAATAAGAACGAAAATCTATATATATACTAGCTGATCCGGCAAACGTTGTTTTGCCATATATATTATTTCTAGGAAATATTTTTATAGTTAAATATTTGCGATTGCCCTGGTGGTAGGCTTCGGTAGTGGTTAGTCACCACCCACTGAACAAAGCCATGTCGCCAAGCGGCCTAGCCGTGTTCCGGCATGATGTTCGGTGTTGCCATTCATGGATGGCGGGTCAGATCAGCTACCCGATCTACTGCCGCCTTCCTACCTAGGCAAGTATGCTCCATCGTAGATCTCATCATCACGTACCATCAGGTGAGATCGAGATCAAATACTTGCCTATAATGTAATAAAAAAAAAGGATTTTAAATTGAGATATAAACTATCCTATCTTTCAAGTTGGTTCCAACTTGAACTTGCCGGGTCAGCTAGTATACATAAAATACTACTTTTTGAAGTTGGTTAATAAAAGATAGTCGTGTTATTAAATTAAAACTTATTTTAACGATTATATCGCGTTTATTTTATGTGTTGTGTGTGGTTGTTGCCGGTATTCCTTAAAATAAATTTTATTTCAATGTGTAGTATTCGCTTAAATATAATAAATGAATATGTAAAGTCGTCTTAGTTACACCATTGATAGCTCAAGAACGGGTGGGCCGATTTTTATGTTTTTTTTTTTGTAATTTGTCTTCGTCCCGAATAGCAGTATAACTATTAAACCATGAAAAAATAATAATAATAAAGAAAATTAATTTTCTCGTACATTTCATTTTATTCTTAAGCGGTACTAAGTTCGCCGGGATAGCAACTTACTAAATGAAATCCATCGCAAGCAATGATCCATAACATTTTACTCGATTAAGAAACACATTTTCCACATTTTTTTGTATAGCTAATACTATGCTATAATAATACGATAATGGCAATACAACACGAATATATTTACAAACTAGCTGTTGCCCGCGACTTCGTCCGCGTGGTATTTAACAAAGAAAACCGTTGTCAACAGCCTGCTCGCCCATTCTGAGCCCGCGGGACGCATTGCAGGTTGTTGCTATCAAACTTAATCAGGCGCTGCGCTGCAACATTGGCTTTAATTTTTTTCGTGAGATCCTATGTTTTTTTTTAAATAAAAGTAGCCTAAGTTACTCCTTGTTACATCAGCTATCTGCCAGTGAAAGTCCCGTTAAAATCGGTCCAGCCACTTCAGAGATTACCCGGAACAAACAGACAGACAGACAGACAGACAGACAGACAGACAGACGGACAGACAGACAAAAATTGTTAAAAATGTTGTTTCGGTACAGGTAACGTGTATACATCCAAATGCACTTAGTAAAAAGCGGTTATTTTAATATTACAAACAGACACTCCAATTTTATTTATATGTATAGATATAACCTATTCTTATCTGAAATACGAACCTTGAGGAAACAAGGCCGGTTATTGGCGGAACAATAACTGCGAGCCCATTACTCAACTTACCTGAGTCGATTGCCTAACGACCCATACTCCGTTACGATTGATACCAAAACTACGATTTTATTGCACGAACTAAGTATAGGCGGGAATAAAAGCTATAATAATAGGTTATTTCTACGAGTTTCGGATGTATTTTATTGCTACGTCAAATGGGGATTCGGATTTTGAATTAACTTTGCGATTTATTTTTTTTGTTGGCTAATAGGATTGGCCAGAGATAGGCCTCAAATTAAAACAGAATAATAATGTTTTTTGTTTTAAATTAATCTATGCCATGCCAGCCAGCAATTTTTAAAGGAGAAATGCTTTGTACAATTTTTTTTATTTGGCGTAATGTCGTAAATATCTATGATGTGTTTTGTATGCCATGAATATAATAGTCTGTATGTTTTTATCATTTTTTACTAAGTTTTCGTCAAGGCACTTAGTATTATACCCATTCCCAACTAAGTTATAAATATATAGAAGCGGTCTCACATAGTTTAGGAAGTTAGTGCTGTGAAATTTACCGGTGCTGTCATCTTAAATGTGGAATCATTTGTGCGCTTAGTACAATGGAGTTTAAATATGTATCAGAGACAAAATGTGATGTGCAGTGGCATCGACGTCACGACTAGTGAGACTAATGATGACCATAGATTAGTTGCGTTACCTTAATAATAAAGCATTTGCACTTGACGGTGAATATTTACGATACTTAATAGACACGCAATGACGACTTGATAGGCGCAGTTGGTAGCGATCCTGCTTTCTGTACCGAAGGTCTCGTGTTCGAATTCCGGCAGAGCCCACATTTGTGTAATGAGCACGAAGGTTTGTACCCGATTCATGGACGCTTAATATCTACGCAAGTCTATATCGGGCTCGCCCAAATTCCATTGTATGGGCCCATAATACAAGCGATGCTGGGTACGGGACCCTACAGTGGGCGTGTTCGTCTGGCGATAACAAAAATGCGCGTAAAAGCGTTCTATAAAAAACCTACCGAGCTTAATATTTATAGTACCTTTGAATTCCTAATGCCAATTCTATGAGTATTCTTATCATTCCTACGTCATACCCAACCCACTTAATCTAAGCACACAAAAAATATTCAATCCCTTTCTTTGAGCCCGACCGACCTTTTTGAGATAACGGCCAGATGTTTTGAACTAGGAGTACCTGTGACTTTGAACTTATGTTCAAAGATTTATTTAGTTACACCTTACTTAAAGTCAATTGTATATACATCGTCGTCGATACCAAAAGTACTAAAAGAGAGTTTTAAAAAAGAGCAACCATCATTTTTGGGGTCGAGTCATCTTCGTCCGTAGGAGAATTAAATACCCTCGAAATACCCTACACGTGACCCTGGGTGGTGCCAACTAGGTGACACCTTTACTGGTGGTAGGCTTCGGCCGTGGTTAGTCACCACCCACTGAACAAAGCCATGTCACCAAGCGGCCTAGCCGTGTTCCGGCATGATGTTCGGTGTTGCCATTCATGGATGGCGGGTCAGATCAGTTGCGCTGCATGTGCCTAGTGAATGTAGCGTCTCGATCTACTGCCGCCTTCCTATATGTTCACACTCACACAATATGTCAATTCGAGAGTTAACAGGTACCTTCTAGGCAAGTATGCTCCATCGTAGATTTCATCGTCACTTACCATCTACCATCTACCATCAGGTGAGATCGAGATCAAATACTTGCCTATAATGTAATAAAAAAAAACCATTGAATTTTTTGTCCGTTCTTCTCCATAGGAATGGCATTCCGAACGGTAAAATACTAACATAATATTTTGTAACTTTTGACGATTTATAAGTACTGTAGTACATAATGGTCTATGTGAATAAAAAATATTCAGATTCTGATTCTGTCTAGAACTAGATTTTATATCCCAGTATCTACAAACTATATTGTATACATATCGTTACATGATATTTGTCTATAAGATAATAAAAACATGGGTGAAATGTCGAAGGTCAAGTGAGACAACTTGCGGTCCCAAAATAGAGTACATTTAGCCGTTTTTTATTGAGTACCTACTAGCACTCACCGGGAGTTTATGAGAACTTTCTTTTCAGATGATTTCATACCGAATTTGTTCCTTTGCACATAAGATCGAAATCTAATATAATATATATTTTATCATTCGTTTTATTGTATGTCATTACTTCCCAGAACTCGGTTCTTATTGGCGATATTATCGGATGGTGCAATAATTCAGTATGTTGTATTAAATTAAATTAATGCTTAAAAACCTGTAATGATGATAACATAATCATATTCTATCTATCAGCTGAAGACGTCCTCTGCTGGACATAGGCCTCTCCCAACGACTTCCACATATCACGGTCCTCCGCCACTCGCATCCACCGGCTTCCTGCGATGCGTGTGATATCATCGGTCCACCCTGTGGGGGGGCGTCCTACTCTACGTCTTCCGGTTCATGGTCGCCATTAGAGAACTTTTCATCTTATCATATAGTCATCAGTAAAATTGTGATGGATTGTCATGGACACTTACGCCATGCAATTTGATGTGCTAGCTAGTGTACGAGATGCGCTAGTGCGGCAGAGTCCATACGATCGCACTAGATTAGACCACTACCTGTCTAACTGCCTTTAGACAATACAAATTTAGCTCGCTAGCTCAACTAGCGCTCTGCAAATTGGATAATGTAATGAGCACTTTAATCAGAATAAATCTTGCTCACTTTGATCGTTATAAAGCAACGCTACATTTTGTTCGGGAAACCGCTATCTCTACAAGAGAGTCCCCGGAGCACGCATCTTCGAATTGAGTGCCACTGAACGACTTTGGATGCGGTTTCACAATTATAAACTGAATTTCTAGAGGAGGATTGACTTGTATTAAAACATAGGATATTCCATAACAGCACAGATGTATGTAGAGCTGGTTACTAATAACCGCTTTGATGGCGTTAGTTTGTTCATTACAGACTTAAAGTAGTCTTTAAAGCTTTTAAAAGTTATAAAAGTATTTGAATTATGCAGCTTTATAAACACTCTTCTTTGTCGTGACATATTTGAAAGACAGTCAGTTTTTAAAAACCTTGTGAAACATTATTTTTGACGATAATCTCAATTGTTATAAAACCGTCATCTAGCAGATTCTCTGATGTATGGCGTTAGTTAAAAATTTAATTTGGGCATTCCGGTGCATGGTGCAGCATCTTTTATTTCAATTTTCATTCCATCTCCATACTATATATTCTTTATTTATTTCACATATAACGTATTGATTTCTTATATTTACGCGAATACCACACGTCGAAATAAAACTAATGTACATATGACGTATTTTAGCGACAGCCTCCGCCCTTTTTAACCGACTTCAGAAAGGAGGAGGTTGTCAATTGGATTGTATTTTTTTTAATATTTTTTATTTATTTATAATCTTTATTACACTATAAGCAGGTTTATTGATACGTGTAGTTACGTTGTCAGTGTTAGCATCCAGCATTTAAGTATGAATAAATTATGTAACTGCTGCAGTTAACGGGAATAGTTTAAAACTTGCTCATTTGTAGCCTACTTGAGGTACACCGACGGTAAAGTACGGCTTGTAGTACTGTACCGTCGTTTTCATGTTCATTTAAAATATTAAAGATAAAATAAAATAAAACTGATAACAAAAGCACCCAGCAAATCACCTCTATATCGGGTGGCAAGGTGCCCAGAATGATGGCCGCATTGCCACGTCGAATGGCAATGCTGATGTGTTGGCCGAAATATGTGCCAGCGTTTTGGTCACCAGATGTCCCCAACAGACGTATCGCTGTATATGTTTCTTTTGAATCTTATTACCTCATAGCTTTACGATATATAAAGGAAAAATAATCGATTTACGAGCCGTGCTATTCTGTTTTGATATCTAATGCACTTCAATTTAAGTGCAATATCAAACTGTGTATAGATTCCAGACTTAGCATGTCCATTATTATCCGTACAAAGCCAGGTCACAGTACAATTACACTTTTATCCTTGAGTGAAGGGCAAAAGAAAATAGTTTTTAACCGACTTGAAAATCGATTGTATTTTTATGTTTGTTATTTGTTTGAATATTCGTGTGCGGGACCCGTGACGAAGTCATATCAGTGTTAACAAATGCTCTGTTTAATTCATCCAGTTTTCTGTTATTAAATATCGTGAAATATAACCATAAAAGACCAGAAGTGCATAGTGTTCGATGTAAAGTACAATATATCTATAATGTTACACCGGCTGTAAATACTACAAAAACCACTTAACCAATCTTTCTGAAATTTTAATGGATTCCTGAAGTATATCCTATACAATAAAAATAAAACAACAAAATCGGATCACTCACTAAAAGAATTCGTAGTTAAAAAAACTTCTTCTTGGTGTTTAAAAATGGTACACCTACAAATGTAGACCTATAACTCAACAGTGTATCTGCAATAACGGGTACGGTACTAAGATTTTATGTACGCAAAAAGTTAAACAAAATAGCACCCTCTCATCTCATATTAATAAAAAAATACCACTAACCTGCAAAATGAAAAGGTCATCGTTTATTGTTTCTGCAAATTGGACAGCGCCGGCCAACGATCATAATAATTAAACCCAAGTGACTACACTTACACTTTTACTAATACCCTTTAACACTAAACTACACTTTAGATACTCTTAATACATAGCACAATAACACTTAAGTAGTTTTATCACCTAATAAAAGTTTAGCTACGTTGTTGGTTAGTTCGTAGTGCGCGGCATGATCGACTACGTCGTAGCGTAGCGACAGGCGTAGCGCGACTGGAGCTACGGCTACGTAGGTCTGCAAACAGCGCAAGTCCGAAGTTAGGTTGAGTATAAAAAAAATGTAATATTGCATAGACAAGTAATGTAACTTGAATTATTTTTATAAGGTCTTTATTATGTTTTTTTAGTAAATAACTTCGGAGTTCCGTGGATCAATTGTGACGGGGTGTTTTATTATATTCTCCCATGTTATGAACCAGGTCCTAAGCTAACAAAGAATCCCAATTCTGTTACATTCTTACACGGAAACCTTGCTGTATAAACTTGCCTGCGGGGCTTCTATGAACTAGGTATAATAGATAGTTCATAAAATTAAAGTAATGTTTTGTAGATTAGTTATATTTTTAAGCTTTTTTTAATCTTTCTGCAGTGTTTTTTAACCTAGGACGGATTCAAATTTCGGTGGAATTAGGTACTAGGATCACTCCCAGTCGATTGTATTATCTGTCACTTAGTTTGGAACGTACTTGGTGTGTTCGTCTAGCGATATTATTGTGTGTAATGGTTACCAAATATGTGACCAAGATTATTGCCCGGACACATCATGGATACCTGATTAATTCCAGTTTTTAATATTATAATTAATTTCAATTCTGGTGCCTGCCTTCATATAAGGCATATTATAGGCGATTGGAAATGTCAATGACATTTTGTTATGATCAGTACAAGTAGGTCGTTATTTTATCAAACATAATTATCCTTATACATTTAATAGAAATTTACAAGCCGTTTAATATACCTTTATAAAAAACATCTCTTCTTTAAAACTGCTTTATAAAGCTATTGTAATTGGAGTATAATTTCTATAAATATGAGCGTTTATTGTTGTATCCTATTCATTTACATTAATGCGCTTTGCATTATGTAAATCTCACTTAATTTTTATTTTCACACGTACCCAGATTGTGTCATGCCCCAAAGAATAAATAAATTCGGGGTAGGAGTTAATCACTTCAAATCCTTTACACGCTCGGCCCTCTATTACAAGCATATGAAAATCGCTTTTATTTACTTTGGACAAAAAATGACAATAATAATAACATTCTGTTTGCTTGGGACTACTCAGATCCGATCGTAAGAGCTAGAATTTAATGTATATTAAATTGAGTTTTGAATATACAATCAAGTGCGAGATTGTTCGTAAGCTAACCGTATACTTTATAGTCTACTTCCCAAATTTATACAAAATTTATAACTTTATCAAACTCAATACTGCGCATATAAGAGTTGTGCTTTGCGCAGTACTAAATGACATTTGATAAAGTTATAAAACGTCTATAAATACAGTGGCAAGTTTTTAGACATTTTGTATGCATTAACAGCGCCCTCGGGCGGACAGTATTTAAACCATTCAGTTCTACATACAAAGTGTCTAAATACGTAGACTATAAAGTATACGGTTAGCTTACGAATAATCTCGCACATGACGTGCTGAACTTCGAGGGAGAGTTTATTTGTAAGCTAACCGTTTACGTTATGGCTGCGGATTTGTTATTTTATATGGCAAATTGAAAAGCGCCTCTAGCGGGTGAATTAAATCATCAAATTCTCCATACAAAGTTTATAAATACGTATATACTACGTACTATAAAGGAAAAAGCAGTGATAGCCAAGTTAATAGAACGCTTGCCTCGGTAACGAGGATCGCAAGTTCAATCCCTGGCTCGCACCTCTGGGATTTCTGCATTTCTCATGTTCAACCATGAGTATCACTTGCTAAACGATGAAGGAAAACATCGTGAGGAAACCTGCATGTGTGAGAGTACCCCTCGAAAGACGTGTGAAGTCCGCCAATTCGCAATGGGCCATGGTGGTGGAATATGGCCTAATCCCCCTCGCATTGAGGGGAGGCTCGTGCCCAGCAGCGGGACATTAAAAAAAGGGCTGGTATTATTATTATATTACTATGAAGTAAGAATACAGTTAGCCTATGAATAATGTATTCATAAACTAAAACCAGAAAGGAGTATTCTTTAAATGATCGCCAAAAAAAAACAACTAAAAGCATTCCTACAATTTAAAAGCACAACAATAACTGACCTAGCTACATACAACAAGGAAATGCATCACAAAAATGGCAACATACATCAACTGTGGAGTCTTGCAAACTAATAAAATTAGGCAATCTTCCAGCTGGGGTTCCGATAAAGGGAGACAACAAACTTGACGTTTGCCAAGGAATAGGTTGTGTAACCCGCCTTATCTGACTTGGTCGATATGCTGCTTGCATTTTTGGCTGCGTGGCATATGTATCATGCTTTGTGATGTATGATGACCGATCTGACACACAGATAGGGATAAAGCTTGGAGCAAACTTGGCTTTCCAATATATTTATCAATACAAAATTATTCGGTTGTAATCCTTTTTAATCGACTTCAAAAAGGAGGTGGTTGCATCTTAAAACATTGTTGTCATTTAAACACACTATGAAACATGTGTTTCGTGTGTGATAAAAACACTATGAAACATGTGTTTCATTTAATAAACATTAAAAAAGATAGGTGCTATTTAGTTAATATACTAATGTATGCCCGCGGCTGCGCCCGTGTAACAGTTGATATTATTCTGCAGCTTGATCTGCCATCATTATGAGTTGATCATAGCTATAGGATATCGTAGATTTTTCGTGATAGATCGATACACACAAACGCATATGATCATTCTTAAATGACGTTTTTTTGATTCAAAGACGACCAAATTGCATAGTGGATTTTTTTAAATCTATCTTTCTTTCCTGTTACGAGGTTCTAAGTTCATTTTCAATATCAATAATACTTCAAAGAAGATAAGTACTATTTAGAGATATGTCCACTTAAACAACAGAGTCCTTGTCTATTGTAACAAAACTGTGGTAAAATATGGGTTCACCACAAACCACTAGACCTTAACGTGCCTACTCGTTTAAGGAAAGCAGGCGAGGGGTGTCAATTATTTTAAAAAAAAGTTATTTCAAAGGACACCCACCCATAAATAGTGTTGATAGCCATGTTGACAACATTAGATTTACAACCGCATCTATGCACAATAAAGTTGAATTTTGCTCGATACAAATCACAGTCGTATACACCAAATACATAATAAAATTCTCTCAAGTTACTCTAACCTTCATCACAAAGCCCTGGTTGGGTTACCCTTTCGTTGGGTTACCCTTTCGTTATCTTCACCGAGATGTATTGCGGCCGTCTCGACTCGGCTCTAGTTACAAATGCGTTAGCCACACTTCCGACTTTTAAAGGACTTGTCTCACTTTCGACAAAGAATATTTTTTTCCTCTGAAAGAATTAAATTTCTCGTTGTCATGGCTTGAATATTTATTATGGTGTTATACAAAAACTTTTTTTTGTATTTATAATTGGCCTTTAATACCCAATTGCTGAGTGCGGGCCTCCCCTTAATGCAAGGGGGACTAAGGCCATAGTCCACCCTGCTGGCCCAGTGCGAGTTGGCGGACTTCACACGTGTTTTGAGAACAATGCCGTTGGATTCTCTAAAACATGCAGGTTTTGTGACAATGTGTTTTTTTTACTGTTTACTGAGTGATAAACATTTGGAACCGCCAAATGAGATTCGAACCTATGATTTTTGTTGTCCAAGCGAGCATTCTACCAATTTGTCTATCACTGTTTTTTTTTGGTAGGTAAGTATATATTGAAAAAGTTCTTGTCAGTACTCTATCTAGAATATACAAATCAGGGGCAGCCTTAATTATTGATATAATAATAATTCCAGCCCTTTTGAATGCCCCACAGTTGGACACGGGCCTCCCCTCAATGAGATGGGGATTTGGCCATAGTCCACCACGCTGGCCCAGTGCGGGTTTGCGGACTTCACACATCTTTCGAGGGGTTCTCTCAGACATGCAGGTTTCCTAGCGATGTTTTCCTTCACCGTTTAGCAAGTGATAATCGTGGTCGAAAATGCACATAAAATCCAGAAATCCCAGAGGTGCAAGCCGGGGATTGATCCTGCAATCCTCGATACCGATTCAAGCGTTCTACCAACTTGGCTATCTCTATGGATGTAATGACCACGCTTTAGTAATATTTTTATTTTTTATTACAGACAACCCTACTGCCGATCTTCTTATATGTAAAATGCATTCATCTTACGAACATGCTACGTAACCCTCTAGGGCGTCCTACTTTCAATAAGGGTTGACCGACCGGGATTTCCCGGTTCCTTTCATCTCATTGAATTAAAATTTCCTCAGGCTCTGATCAGTTGACGGGGGATTGTTCGCGCGGTAACTTTGCCTACCGTGATTGCCAATCTTTTCAAGTGACGTGTTTTCGGGGTGAATAAATTACATTCCCGTCTTGTTTCTTTCGGTATTTTTTATAACGATATGTAGGTGTGTAAACTTGTTTGCAGTTACACACAATTTTATGGCAATAACAAAAGAGGGTACACATAAAAGTATTTTTTTGTGTTTGAAGTTGACAATCAACTACAAAATATTGCCATTTTTGCCAGTGTCAAATAAACTACTTATATGTTTTTTTTTTAATTTCAAATATCTGCAATGAAAAGACCCCCGGTTACAGTTTTACTGTGGTAAGTATATAAGAGAGATGAATATAAAATTTATCCGCATAGCGCTAAGCAAATAATTATAAACTAGCTGTGCCCCGCGGTGCTACCCGCGATTAAAAAGTATATCCTTTTCCTCTATGTCCTTTCCCCTAAACTACCACTAACTATACAAAAAATCATGTCGATCCTTTGCTCTATGGAAAAATTTAAACAAATTTATCCCACGGGAACCATAAATTTTCCCGGGATAAAAAGTAGCTGCTAGTGCTATTCTAGACTATAAACTAGCGCCGTGCTCAATTTCATCCAGATCCGTTCAGCCGTTCTGGCGTGATTGAGTAACAAACATCCATCCAAACTTTCGCATTTATAATATTAGCGGGAGGGATGACACCACCACCGTCTCCGCTCGGAGTTTGCATAGAATATTAATTTAAGTAATATTTCATCTCGAAAGTATGGCGCCGGGCTCCGTTGTGACCGCTTTATTATTTTAGTGTATATCATTGTTTTATATATTAAGGTCTCTAGGTCGTAATGTCAGTTATAGTTACAGCCTCACCGTGAGTAGAATGACAAACGCTTTTTTATATAATATAACTAGCTGGTACCCGCGACTTTGTCCGCGTGGTATTGAACAAAAAGCGGACGAAGTCGCGGGTAACAGCTAGTCTTAAATAAAAGGAGCCTGAGTTACTCCTTGTTACATCAGCTATCTGCTAGTGAAAGTCCCGTCAAAATCGGTCCAGCCATTCCAGAGATTAGCCGGAACAAACAGACAGACAGACAAACATTTTAAAAAATATTGTTTTGGTATATGTACCGTATTTACATCCAAATGCACTTAGTAAAAAGTGGTTATTTTTATATTACAAACAGACACTCCAATTTTATTTCTGTGTATAGAAGATAAATAATACCAGCCTTTTAATGTCCCACAGTTGAGCACGGCCCTCCCCTCAATACGAGGGGGATTAGGTCATAGTCCACCACGCTGGCCCAGTGCGGCTTGGCGGACTTCACACATCTTTTGAGTTGTTCTCTCAGACATGCAGGTTTCCTCACGATGTTTTCCTTCACCGTTTAGCAAGTGATAATCAAGGTTGAAAATGAGATTCACAGCATGAAATCCCAGAGGTGCGAGCCGGGTTTTGAACCTGCAATCCTCGTTACCGAGGCAAGCGTTCTACCAACTTGGCTATCACTGCTCTTCGCTAATATAGTGGTAAGTATCCCCGCCTGTCCTTTAATGTCTTTGCATTAAACGAAGACAAGAAAAGGCACATGGAAGGTTTTGTGGTGCCGCGTTTGTCTGACGTCACAACTGACATCACTCCATTTCCACTAACATAACTGGGGTTCGCACAACATTTTGCAACAACACATAAGTATACTAGTCAACTAAACATTATTTCCACCCTCACCATCTGTCTGGTTCCACGCATCTTAGTCACGTATACATCAACCAATTTAAATTTGCTGTCGCGAAAATGTTGTCCAACGGAAATATGGATCACATTTTTCTCTTTCCATGTGACACCGCCCGCAAAAGAAGTTTGTTTTTCGGGACAAGGTTAACCCCGACACTCGGGCATTCATTTATGTCCCCGACGCGACGGTGTAGTTGTCTCGTGGATGGATAGAAAACAGGACTGACTATAACGATAGCAAGTTAAAATAATTAAAAGTTAAATTATAACCGTGCCCTTCTACGTCTCATAGAACTATACAATTTATAGTTCTTATGACTTCTATATGTATTTCAGAATCTGCAGAGATCACTTTAGATAATGCTGAACGTATAGAGGATACGCTTCTAGTAATATCTTGAGTAGGTACTGTACCGAATTTAATCGAAAAAAGCGGTCAAGGAGTCATTAAGAGTGTATATATAATAAGCTATCTATTAATACAATATGCACAACGAAAATAGAAATTAAAATGTGGATAGAAAAAACTTACTATTTATTGTAATTTAACTAATTTTACGGATTTTATTGCGTTTATTTTATGTTTTTACTGTGTGGTGTTATATTTCCCCGTTAATAGTTACGACGAATCGTAAACTTTTTGGTGTTCAACTTAATTTGTGGACAATATAAATAATTGCCTTAATAAAAGGGTTATTTTTTGTATCACAAACAAATTTGTGTTATCGGCTCGGTTAGTGGCTTTATAATTGTACTTTTATAGTTTTCAATGCGTCATAAATGTATATAACCTTCTAATATTTTTAATGGAGTATGATTTATTGAAGCGAATAAAACTAAAATTTTATCGCGCGTTTATTTTCTGTTTTTACGTTCCCGACGTTTTGGCTGCTTTACAGCAACCATGGTCACGTGCGGACTGAGGTGTTTGACGTCCTAGTGTCATAGTTTAAACTGGGGTACCCTCATATTTAGTAGTACCCGTAATACAGGCGTTGCTTAGTGTAGGACCGTATAGTTGGTGTATCCGTCTGTGATATATTTTTTTATTATGTATTAATTAAATCAAACAAAAAACACTCGTTTATGATTCAGAGATGTTTTCAGAATATATTCAGTTAACGGACACAAGTTAAAGATTTATGATGCTAGGCATATTATGATTGATAAAACATCTTAAGTTAGGAGAGTAATTAAGTAGAGTCTAGCCAGCTCAGAGAATAATTTTAACTATAAAATATTGCTAAGTTAGTGGAGCCTAAATAATTAGGCTCACTATAATAATAACAATATCAACAAACCAACACAACAAATTGAAGAAAATTAATTTGTTTCCAAGTTAATAAATACAATAAATTAATTTATTAATTCTTTCCAAGGTCGGCTAGTTTTCTTTTTTTCTTCTTTTTGTTTTGGCATTCGGTTTCAAGATAGTGCCAGTGTCGAATTAAAAAAAACTAACTATTAGACCGATTTCCATGGGATTTCAACCGCTAAATAGCATATGTTTGGAATTATATAATTGGGTAGTATCATAACGCTGAGACCATGGGGTGTCGAGCAGCTGAGAAATATCGATACTATTGATTCTATATTCTATATAGATTCTGCTTTCATCGTGCGAACTGCCAAGGAATGGAACAAGCTACCGGCGTCTTTGTTCCCCGTCGACTACAATCTGGGTGTTTTCAAGTCGGGAGTGAACAGGTACCTTCTAGGCAAGTATGCTCCATCGTAGATCTCATCGTCACTTACCATCAGGTGAGATCGAGATCAAATACTTGCCTATAATGTAAAAAAAAAAAAAAAAATGGTCACACGGGCGGAACCGCGAACAATGGTAGGACTTACGAAATTTGTAACCCAATTAATTTCAGAATTATTACCTTCTCCTGATGTTTCTAATAACCACAATTATGTATCATCTGGGTCTATAAACAGGATGGTAAAGGGTTTAGTTGCCGGTTCAATGTAAATTATTAAAGGCAAATTGTGGTGCCCCGTACAATAATAGCCGGAAGTGACGTAATTCACCTCGATACGGGCCCACAGCGAATGTTCTGGATGTTATCAAATTTTAATGGTGTAGATATGGTATATTTTAATATCGCCAGACTGTACGGTCACAAACTAAGATACGTTTGTGTTGTGGGTACCATACAATGGACTGGGGACGACCCCAGTATATATAGCTTCTTTTAACCGACTTCAAAAAGGAGGAGGATCTCAATTCAGTTGTATTTTTTTAATTAATATAAAAAATTCTATGATTCGGGTAATGAACTCGTGCGTGTCACACAAATTTTGCTCCTACTGAGCTCAAATCTCGGGACTCGAATTATTTATTCCCAAATGATTCATTCTGTATAGGCCTACGGAGGCACTTACACATTGTCATTTTATTTTTAAGCCACGATATCCGAACACGATTAACTGAGAAGATCTGGCAAAACTCAGTAGGTTTTTCTTTAACATTAACTTCTATAATTTCATGCTAAAATCAATTTTAAACTACTAAAAAATAAACGTATAATTAATTAAAAGATTGATGGAAAATTCCAACTCTGGGGGGCCAAGAATCATGAGTTGAATCTATCTTATCAGTTTTCGTCATGAAGTCACTTACACCCTATAGCTGTCTTCCTCTGATCTGTAACCCAAACACCTTGGTTAGAAATGCGAGGTCAACCAATCACAGATGCTATACCACCCTTGAAAATTTAAATAAAACTATTTTTTAAGGATTTTATCGCGTTTATTTTTGTTGTTGACACAGTGAGCTCTTTCTGCGTAGATCGGACCGCAAGTAACAACTAAATATGAGGGTACCCCGTCTCAAACTATGACACCAGGACGTCAACCACCTCAGTCCTCCCGTGACCATGGTTGCTGTAAAGCAGCCGAAACGTCGGGAACGTAAAAACAAAAATAAACGCGATATAATCCTTAAAAATATAGTTTTATTCCAATGCGTAGTATTCGCGTAAATATAAGAAATCAACACCCTTGAAAACCTTGAAGAAATATTATTTCCCGTAAAATTACCCTTATTCTATTCAACAGAAGAACTAATATTCCAAAACCTCGACTCGGCAATACGTAGAGGTCAAAGCAATTACCGTTAAACATCCTATATTATGATGTACACTCCACATAGCCGTTACATCAATGATAATAGCGGTATAATACTTTGGATATCCTCCTACACAGGATATACGGCTGGCTTAGTTTTGCTCTGATATATAGATAAGGGCTACCAACGCGGCTTGAGCTGTTAGATTAGGTACTCTATTAATATTAGGTTCAAGGTACCAAGTCGTATATTTTGTTGAAATAAAACTAATCTTACGGATTTTATCGCGTTTATTATACATTTTTAAATTCCCGACGTTTCGGCTGCTTTACAGCAACCATGGTCACGGAAGGACTGAGGTGGTTGACGTCTTAGTGTCATAGTTTGAACCGGGGTACCCTCATATGGAGTTGTTGCTTGCGGTCCGATCTACGCAGAGAGTGCTCACAGTGTCTTGAAGTCTTGCAAAGGTACGCATGGTTTTGGATTTAATTATATTAATTACTGGATTCCAAGTCGGTGGTAGCACTCAGCCATCACCCTCATTGAAATTTGGATGTTTTTTAATTTGAATGGCCTCGCGTATCATCCATGGTCGGAATCGGTGTTATTTTGCGAGGAACTGTGGCTTATCAAATCTGATATAATGGCGGGTGCGATCTTGTACATGTTCACAGATTGCAGACTTTGTGGAGTGCCGGTGTTGTATATTATGTTTGTTCATAAAACTATGTTTTGAAGTGAATCCTTTTGGGCGTCTTTACATAATATTTCAGTGTTAAAATCTAGATAAGCAGACCTTAACAGCGTTTCCAACAGCCAACCCTATTTCCGACTGATGTGATATTACTTTTATTACGACAAAGGATGCCAACAAAGACAACGACAAGACAAAAGGTACTCCATGAATAAGTTGTTTATGATAGAATAAATTGCTTGTGCAGCAATTGCGCTGGGCGCACGAGCAACTTTTATGTTTAAACAAGCAATTTTCAGTTCGTGCGGGGCGATAATTTCAATATATTGGATATTATGCTTACCCTGGCTTAATACTTAATTCGTATTTCAACTTTCCTACCACCAGATGGCGTCACCAAATCTGTACCTCAAGTACAATCTTGTTTACACACCGTTTTCGTAATGTTACATCTTCCATCCCTGTCACACCACAGATTTCATATCTAAGTATGACAGTGATGGCGTGTTTTCTCGATGACGTTACGATTACATTAGAAGTTCCTGTTTACCCCACTAATAACTTAATCTTGCGGTGAAACTTAAAAAATCCGCATCATTAAGTATTATTCTCATCACAGTCGAGAAATTAGTTAACTTGAAATTAACAGTCAAACTGATTTAGAAGATATGGAAAGACAAATTGCGAGCAGAGGCTGCCTCATTAGGCGGCTCGGACAATTCAATACCACATGCTGTTATTAAGTGTCAATATAATATGGATTTTTAATAAAAAAAGCAACATTTTTGTGGCCTTTTAACTGCCCACAATCGGTCGTCTGCTTCGATTTGTAATTTGCGGTTTCCCAGCGATATTTTATTCCGTGTAAACATAGACTTATTAGAATATTCAGACAGCACACGGCGTACGCCTAGCCTAAAACACTCTGGTCAAGCATGTTGTTGAAATGGTACACCAGGTTTTTTTACGCTTATCTTTTAGCGTACGCCATGTGTTGTCTGATTATTCTAATAAGTCTGTGCATGTATTGGTACTCACCTTCAACGACGAATATCGTAATTTAAGAGACTATTTTATTTCAGTTTAATGCAATTTAAAATAAATATTATTGAAGTCTAAGTCGACGTGAAATCATATATTTTGGCCTACGGGGGCATTACACATTTTATTTACATTTTTTTTTACTCTACAACCGGATCGGAACGCGACTTCAACTGAGAAGATCCGACCAAAAACTCAGCGGGCTTTTTTTTTTACAAAAATATTTTTTTAATCCTTTTTTTTACAAAAAATAATTTAGCTCCAGTGTGTTGCCATGCGAGGCGCATCTTGTCATATTATGAATAGAAAAAATAATCAACTCCTCATAACCGCCTTATAAGTCTAGTACAATCCCTTATACAACTAACTAAAATACGTTTCATCCACCTTCGAAGCGCTCAAGCTTTCAGGTTAAAATTCCTTCAGCCTCAGTGTCATTCAATTCATATTTGATGCACATATGAATTCTCGAATGCGATGCGAACCTTGAGAGCAGTACGCGATGTAGAGTACGCTCTACGAGACCCGACTATCAGCGCTAGATTTTATATTCCATATTTGCATAGTACCTACAGACGCTACACAAATATGGAATATACAGTCTAGCTCTGATAGTCGGGTCTCGTAGACTGTAGAGCAGAGAGAGACAGTCAGAGATAAATGCTATCATCAAATGCGAGATTATTCGTAAGCTAACCAAATAATAGTTTACGTATTGAGTTAAATCAATTTTTTTCTGCTCAAAAATATAACTTAAAAAAAAATACTTTTATATTTTTGAGCAGCACATGTTTTTTTAAAAAGAGACCATGGAATTTCTTGCCCGTTCTCCTCCATAGGAACCGCATTCCGAACGGGTGGTAAAGTTGCAGCCTTTATTTGTAACTTTTTTAACGATTCATAAGTACTTACTGTACTTAATGATTTACATGAATAAAAGATATTCAGATCCTGACTTAAGTACGTACTCTTTAAGTACCTTATACCACCCGTTTTTAATACAATTCCTATAACACTTATATTACTTGATGTACCTACATTACCTCCAACAATTGTTCCCTTACGGCCATTACAATACTGAAACGAAAAAAAAACATGTCGGTCCGTCTGTAAAAGTAAAAAAGCGATTCTGTAAAGTACACGGCGACTGAAACTTTTCAGCAATTAGACGGAAAGCTCTACGGCAAAGTGTTATTAAAACACATCCGTCGGGACTTGTCTCTACGTAAAAATGTAGAGGAAATTAAATTATTTTTTGCATATGAAAATGTGAGATGCAAAATTACGGAGTGCGTTCATCAGCACAAAAGGAAAATGTTAAATATGTCATTAAAAATCAGCTCCAGTATAATATTAAGTAGTAGAACGCTTGCCTCGGTAACGAGGATCGTAGGTTCAAACCCCGCCTCGCACCTCTGTTATTTCTGGATTTCATGTGCGAATCTCATTTTCAACCATGATTATCACTTGCTAAGCGGTGAAGGAAACATAGTGAGGAAACCTGCACGTCTGAGAGAACCCCTCGAAAGATGTGTGAAGTCCGCAAACCCGCACTGGGCCAGCGTGGTGGACTATATATATATATATCACATACATGACTCTGGTACAAACATTCGTGTTCACCACACAAATTTTGTCGCTACCAGGATTCAAACCTATATCCCACGGCACCGAAATCAGGGTCACTACTGACTAAGCTAATCAGCTCATGTCGCAACAGACCCTTACATTATGTATATAGGTCTTACGAAAGTGGGTCAACACTCAAGATATCTATTGTCGTACAACACTATCGGCCAGAGTGTGTAAAAAATAATGTCTAGTGATATAAAAAGATGTTCTATCGCCGTTAGAATAAAGCTCATGAATAATTGAGAGGGCCGCGGAGGCGGGCATAAGTCATAGATCGCATGATCGAGGAGCAATGCTTCTTATTGGATGAGGCTGTTTTTTAAAAGTAAAATCAATTGGTTTTTTTTTCATGTTGCCAAAGAGCATTTAATAATAATAATAATACCAGCCCTTTTTAATATCCCACTGCTGGGCACGGGCCTCCCCTCAATTCGAGGGGGATTAGGCCATAGTCCACCACGATGGGCTAGTGCGGGTTGGCGGACTTCACACATCTTTCGAGGGGTTCTCTCAGATATGCAGGTTTCCTCACGACGTTTTCCTTCACCGTTTAGCAAGTTATAATCGTGGTTGAAAATGACCGTACTGTTGGTGTGAGTGTCTGGTGATATTAATATTCAAGCGAATATTAAGTATTATTTTCCTAACTCCATGCCGCATGTCCGTCCTATTTGTATTCGGATTGCGGGCGTCGTTGCTCAGCGCGTCGAGGATTGGTTATGCATGTTACATTATTATGTCCGCGTTGTAACGCACGATGTTGCGTTGTTACATTGTTTATTTGCGACACTGTTGTAACGTATTTATTTTACTGCTTACGTCACAAAGAAAATGAACAAAATCCAAAATTTAATTTCTTTCCGTGGTGACGCAAAATTTGTATAAGTACACTAGCTGTTACCCGCGACTTCGTCCGCGTGGTATTTAACAAAGACTCAGCCGTTGGCATTGCAGATTGTTGCTATCAAACTTTAATCAGGCGCAGCGCTGCAACATTGGTTTTAATTTTTTTTCGAGAGATCCAATTTTTTTTCTAAAATAAAAGTAGCCTAAGTTACTCCTTGTTACATCAGCTATCTGCCAGTGAAATTCCCGTCAAAATCGGTCCAGCCATTCCAGAGATTACCCGGAACAAACAGACAGACAGACAGACAAAAATTGTAAAAAATTTTGTTTCGGTATAGGTAACGTGTATACATCCAAATGCACTTAGTAAAAAGCGGTTATTTTAATATTACAAACAGACACTCCAATTTTATTTATATGTATAGATAACGCCACTGTTATGTGATATCAAAATAATACTTATTGATATTATGAGTTTGTAATACTCGTATTTGCAAAAATAAAATAAAATCTATCAGTTACAATATACTAACAGCATAAAAGAAAATTGAGTGGATAATTTCGTGAATATGCAAAGAGATTCTGAAAGAGTATACTAGCCTTTAAACATTTTTAAAAATGTGCTGTTTGTTGTAAAATATGTTGTTTAAAAAAATGTTTTTTTTTTTTTATTCACACCGAAATTCTGTTTTCGCATAATAATTAAAAATGCGCTATAGCCGCGCATGTTCTAAGGTTAGTATACTTTTTCTGAATGACCCTGTATATTATAATATTTGGCCCATATAGAGCTACATTTATATTAGATGTGACATAACTCGAATATTCTCATAAATAATTTTACTATCAAGATGTCTATGACTTCGCTATATTGCGTGAAGGTCATTCGGCCGGCGTAAAGTTTGTTTTCCTCTTAAGAATCCACGGTGGCCAATATATGTGCCAGTGGCTCTGGCTAGGGCTTATGACCATTATTTAGAGCAGGGATTCCTAAAGTGTTCGATGTCAAACCTTGGGGTCGATATCGGTTTCCCAAGGGTGACGTATTATACAATACGTAGGAGTTTGTTGCTGAAATTAATAAATAAAAATAAAAAATAAGTGCAGGAAACAGTAACGATAAGATAACAAAAACTCATTGAAGGTATTGACATTGTTCTTATCTATACAATACAAATAAATAAAATTGAAGTGCCTGTTTGTATTATTAAAATAACCGCTTTTTACTAAGTGCATTTGGATGTATACACGGTACATATACCAAAACAACATGTTTTACAATTTTTGTTTGTCTGTTTGTTTCGCGTGTGCTAATCTGTGAAATGGCTGGACCGATTTGGCGGGACTTTACTGGCAGATAGCCAATGTAAAAAGGAGTAACTTAAGCTACTTTTATTTTAGAAAAACTTTTTTGTTAAATACCACGCGGACGTAGTCGCGGGTAACAGCTAGTTTGAAATACAAACTAATACAGCTACAGTATAATGTGTCTCCAGCATTATATAAGACAAAATAAGCCGGTCCATAAGATATATTTGTTTAATACTCAATCAGTTTCATATTGTGGGGCTATTGTTAATATCAGTTCTGTTGCTGCACGCTCGTCGAACTTGGAATCGGTTTGGGGTGAGTATATTTGAGTTGTACAAATATTTTGTGGGAGGCTGTGGCTCCCAAGTCTTGAAGGTGCGTCGTAAGTAAAACGTGTTCAGAGAGAAATACCAAAAATTTAATAAATAAAAACATATAAACATTTAAAACTTATGGGTCACAACTAGTAGTGGAGTAACGCAGTGATAATAATGGCAAGATCGAATCAAAATAAATAATATGAATAATTAAAACTAAAGGGTCACAAATAGTACCGTATAAACGCAGTGATAAAAAATTGTGTAGCGAGATAGGTACGCTACAATTTAAATGGTATATATAGAGCCCGTGCCCAACAGTGGAATATTAAAAGGGCTGGTATTATTATTCTACTGACTTCTAACTCAGGTGAACATACCTAGCTCAGAAGTCATTTGCTTCATAGAATCTAATACTCAATTATTTTAAGTCAAATAAAAATGTATATTCTTATCTTTCTTTATAATTGCGATCTCGAGTCTTCCTCCACCAAATAAGGTCAAGGTTTAATAACAAACTTAATATTTAAAAACTTGTTAGCACAGCCGAGTGTGTTAGGAGTAAAATGAAGATGGAACTTTTCTAATTTCGTGGCCGAAAGAGCCGCGCCCTATCGGCTGATTAAATAAGCAGAAAGACGACGCTTTTACGAGCCCTTCATACGGGCTATGAAACTCTTCAGAACTATGTATTTAGCGGCTTTTATAGTCTTATAATCCTTAAGTGGATTAAGTTACTCAATCCAGTTGCTAAGCAATCCAGATTTCAGCTGTTTGTGTTTAAGGATGGTATACCGAATGATTCATAAATGGTATACTAAGGCCTGTACCTGTGCTTTTTTACCACATTTGTAATCATTTTGTAAAGTCAGAATTAGGTACGTCAATTTCGGATCGCAAACAATAACTAAATATGAGAGTACCCCGGTTCAAACTATGACAATAGGACGTCAAACACCTCAGAGCTCCCGTGACCATGGTTGCTGTAAAGCAGCCGAAACGTCGGGAGCATACAACATACAATAAATACGATAAAATCCCTAAGATTAGTTTTATTTAAATATGTAGTATTCGCGTAAATATAAGTAATCTATTTTAGGTAAAATAAAAAATATTATTTTAGAGCTCAAGTAAATTAGCTAAATGTACACATTGGCTTAAGTACAAAATTAAATTAGGGACTTCCTTACTATATTACATTATATAGAAGCTTGTTAAACGCGGTTTCGCTTGGAGCCTAATCAACTTCCTTACGGAGCGAATATTATGATTTTCTTATTACAGTTTTCAAGTTTTAATATAATTAATTCAAAGGACTAGTGCCTACTCGTTATTAAGCTTATAAGTACGGTTATTAAAACAAATTTGACAATTACTACATTTACAATTCAGTTAAAATGTGCAAAGATAACTAAATCTTACTAAGTCAGAGAAAATCAAAACAGTTAATAGTCTAGATTGTTGAACACTTGTTTGCCACGGCTTTTCGACCCCATTGCCACATTTCTGATTCTATCGCGTAGCGAAACCCCGAGCATAGCTCTCTCCATTGCGCGTTGAGCGACCTTGAGCTTTTCTTATGAGGCCTATATGTCATCATTGGTATTTGAGGGACTGAACACAGAATATACTGATTAATAAATAAAACCGTTACGCGTACTAATAATAATACCAGCCCTTTTTTTAATGTCCCACTGCTGGGCAAGGGCCTCCCCTCAATGCGAGGGGGATTAGGCCATAGACCATCACACTGGCCCAGTGGGGGTTGGCGGACTTCACACGTCTTTCGATGGGTTCTCTCAGACATGCAGGTTTCCTCACGATGTTTTCCTTCACCGTTTAGCAAGTGATAATCGTGGTTGAAAATGAGATTCGCACATGAAATCCAGAAAATCCAGAGGTGTGAGCCGGGGGGTTTGAACCTGCGATCCTCGTTACCGACGCAAGCGTTCAGCCAACTTGGCTATCACTGTCGCTTACTAAACTCCACACAAAGTCGCGGGTATACACAGTGCTGAATATAATTTTAAAACGCACCTTTTATAATCCAATCGGACTAAACACCGTGTTGACATTCGGTGAATATAATATTTCCAGCGTTATTCCAGCCTCACCACTCAACCCTCATCCCGGTTTAATGGCAGCTTACCTTGTTATCTCATCTCTGGCAAAGGTTTATCCCACAGAACAAATACAACTTTATGTACAAAGCTTACCCCTGGACTCATGGTCAACATTCTGTTAAAATCAAATTCTTATAAGTATTAAAACCGCAAGCAACAACTAAATATGAGATTACCCCAGTTTAAATTATGAAACTAGGGTTTAGCGGAAAAGGAAAGATCGTCCAGCCAGGCGGGTGGTATAGCTGGCGGGGCGGCCGTTATGCCCCGGCGGTTATTGTCAGGATCTTGTATATATGTTACTTGCTCCGAAAACTCTTATAGCGCGATTTAGGATTGTGATGAGAATTGTGTATTGTTTTGAATGCATCTACAGCGCCAGCTGTGTAGCTTGTGGTGCAGTTGAAGTGGTCGCTACAAGGACATCAAACACCTCAACCCTCCTGTGACCATGGTTGCTGTAAAGCAGCCGATACGTCAGGAACGTAAAATCATGAAATTTATTAATATAAAATTTGAAAACATAAAATTTGTTTTATTTCAATGTGTAGTATTCGCATAGATATAAGAAATCAATGCATATGAGTAAGTAGTAAGATTCAAAATTCCATTTTATTTACAATTCCCAAGACTCTGAAAAGACACTAAGTACCTACTTCAATATGGTAGATAATCTGCCATTAAGCTCTAGATGGCTCTCAAAAGCTATCAAAAAATCTTCTATACGGTTAGATGCACTCAAGAAATAATCTTTAACATTCCGATGAGGATAAGTCAGGCTTCTACTTATAATAAATCCGACAGCCATTGGCGGTGTGATTTTATTAGCGTTTGAGAGTAGCTTGCATTATTTGAATAAGCCGCGTACTGACCAAGTGAACAGCCACGCGAGGTTGCTTTGCCTCGCTCAATGAAGATGTAACTCAGGCTGCCTCGGAATGTTATTGCCGTTTCAGATCAGATAAAGTTATATGTTACCTTAAGCATTGGTCGTTATGTTATACCTAATTTGTAGAATATGTTAAATATTTACAAACAAAAGATATACAGAGAATTACATTATTATACAAAACTAATATAAATTAAAAAGAGTATAGAACCTACTACAAACTTTGTTATACTTTGCCAATTTGAAGCCTCATAAAAGGTATACTTACGCATTTTTAATGCTATAATTTAATGAGTACACTTATATATATTTTTTTTTTTTTTTTAGAACAGAACTATTTTTTATTTGACACAGAAACCATAGAGAGAGAACAATAAATCATAGACAATAATATTATTTTTATATAATTTCAACAATATATACCATAACTATTTATTAAGATACCTATGATTGCAAACAAAAAAGTCGTCTGCCATCTCGGTCTTTTATACATTGAATAAGGAATAACTTTCTGGCCACCACTGTAACTTAATAGAAATTAAAATCTACGAAATGTCTCTTCTCCATTATTTTTATACAATGCGATATGGCACTGTTCCCGGGACTGTTATGCATTTGTAGACATTGTAATTTATGTATGGGACTATGAGCTCTATGTCCAAGGTGGATATATTTGGACGAGCGCCAATATCCTAGAGAGGGTACAAAATGTTGACTAATTAAATTTAAATTGATTTTATCTGATTAATGTATGTTTTTAATATAAATGATAGAGAAGTTGACCTCAATCCTCCCGCGACCGTGGTTGCTGTAAACCAGCCGAAACGTCGGAAACGTAAAAAATATAATATAAACGCAATAAAATCCTTAAATTAGTTTTGTAGTAATGTTGAATTCATCCGAAAAATATATTATCTTGAGCCTACTTTACCTACGGTCAACGGAGGGTTTTATGTAAGCAGCAAGGAATAGTTTACCTTTATATGTATTGATAACTGGGAGATTATGTATTGGGCGCGGGTCGGATTACATTTACATTAGGTAACCGCCGGACCGCTCCATATTAAAAAAATATCTAGTTCCAATCCCAGACCTTTAATAATTCACGAGAAACGTTGACTAAATAATGAAATAACATTTATATATTGATTTCTTATATTTACGCGAATTTGAACAACACATTGAAATAAAACTACTCCCTTATATCAGATTTGATACGTAACAGTAATTAATTTTATTAAATACAAAACTAAGCACACCATTGCAAGACCTCAAGACACTGTGAGCACTTTCTGCGTAGATCGCTCCGCAAGCAACAACTAAATATGAGGGTACCCAGGTTCAAAATATGACACTAGGACGTCAAACACCTCAATCTTCCTGTGGCCAGGGTGGCTGTAAAGCAGCCGAAACGTCGGGAACTTAAAAACATAGAATAAACGCGACACAATCCGTAGGAGTAGTTTTAACATTTATATGTTTATTTATAGCCCGAAGAACCGTTGGAAATTGAAGAAGTAAGGCTCTAGAATGAAGAACACGAGTCGGAAGGCGTAGTGTAGGAAGGCGTAGTGTAGGCCCCCAACAAGGTGGACTGAGGATATCCTACTCGTTGTAGGAAGCCGGAGGATTCGAGTTGCTGAGGACGGTGATATGTGGAAGTCATTAGGGAGGCTTATGTCCAGCAGAGGACGTCTTTGGACTAATGAGTGGTTCTTTAGATTTTTGAGAATTGTTTTTTTTTATATCGCCTCACGAAGACACCAACTATACGGTCCCACACTAAGCAACGCTTGTGTTATGGGTACCGTACAATTGACTGAGGGCGAACTCAGTATATAATACTTATACAGATATTAAACATCCATGACTCGGGTGCAAACATTCGTGCTCAGCAGCATACCAGGATATCCATTTTATTATTTGATGCCACTCATAACAAGGTCAGCACGAATAAATTTACCCTAGTTTTTTTATAGAACGATTGGCATTCAATATTCTTATTAGTCTAAATACAGTTCCTTTGTTCCTTCTACAGTATTTTCAGTAAAGTGGAAGATTACTAGGTATGTGTTTCGGCATTCATATTTGATAAGGTAGACTGAATGTCAATGTTACATCGACAAAGGTACTATTTCAGTATTCTATTTGAATTGTATTAATAATTCCCAACGATACGACAACCCCAAATAAAATCTATTTATATATAAAATAAAGTCGTGTTAGTTACACCATTTATAACTCAAGAACGAGTGGGACGATTTTTATGACCTCTGATTTTCGTAACTATTAAAACATGGGAGAAATTCACAAAGATTAATAAAGATTTGTCATTTTCTACTACATTTGCTTCTGAGGCGTACGAAGTTCGCCGGGACGGCTAGTTAAATATATAAGAATATACGACAAAGGCAAAAAAACAAATTGTTTGTTTCAGTATTTAAAAAATACATAAAGGTACTGTCCTATTGCTGCGTAACGCGTGTAACCCAAGCGCGACGTATTTTAACTGCGTGTGAGGAACACCGATTCCGACCGAGGACGATACGTGAGGCCATTGAAATTAAAAAACATCCAAATTTTAATAAGAAAGATGGCTGGGTGTTACCGCCGACTTGGAATCCAATAATAAATATAATAAAAAAACAATCACCCCATTGCAATACCTCAAGACACTGTGACATTGACGCTGAAAAATAACAAATGATTATCAAAAAGTTACCACCGTTTCGGCATGTTGGCTCCACCACCAAACACAGTGGTTACTCTTTTAAAATAGAGTTTGGTATAGATACATTCTCAGGAGATCAACGCCATGTGAGCTAGCAGCACCATAGAAATACAAGCAGGTATTCGTAGAATGCAGTGGACCCATTTCACATACATTTTGAATGCAGCGAAGCTAAGTCGACATGTGAAGCGTACCTGTTCGAAGCAATGGGACAGAGTCTTTATATTCTCCTTTTTTACCGTACAGACCAAGCCTCAGCCTTATAGTCTATCTTATCACCATCAGGGTCATCCGAAAGCGCTTAGCATTTGTCCGTTGGCACAGAGCCACAGGTCACTATGTTCTAGATTCAAAAAATAACAACGAATCTGTCCGGAAACGAGCGAACAAAGCCGAAGTACGATTCCGTTATAAAATATCTGCTGTGTAATTTCCATCCGTAAATTCCTTTTTTTATTTAGCCCTAGCTGACCCGTCGGACGTCGCATTTACCAGATTTCCGGACCACTTTTTCAAGTTATCTTTGCCTACAAAACTTATGCAGACTATTACGAACTTATAAATATAGCCAAATCAATCCAGTCGTTTTCGAATGATGCGCTAATCAACGAACAGCATATTACGTTAGCACTCTCTGCGTAGATCGGATCGCAAGCAAAAACTAGATATGAGGGTACCTCAGTTCTAACTATGACACTAGGGCGTCTATCACCTGTCCTCCCATGACCATGGTTGCTGTTAAGATGCTGAAACGTCGTGAACGTAAAAATTATAACGAAAAATTACCTTTAGTTCAGAGAAAATGTATTTTCTTATTTTATTAGTGATTTTTTTTACAGATTTTAATAGTTATACTGCTATTCGGGCGGAGATAAAGACAAAGATCATATAAATCGGCCAATCCGTTCTTGGGTTAGAAATGGTGTAACTAACACGACATTTTGTTATAGATTAACCTAAAATCTACTTTGTAATTTATTCAAGATAATTTACTTCTCCTAAAGTAGGTATAAAAGCGTCTATGTGTTCGCTATCTTATTAATCACACTAATATTATAAATGTGAAAATTCAATGGATGGTTTGTTACTCAATCACGCCAAAACGGCTGAACGGATCTGGATGAAATTTGGCACAGAGACAGATTATAGTCTGGAATAGCACATAGGCTACTTTTTATCGAGGTTAAACTTACGGTTCCCGTGGGATAGATTGATATGGTAGCATACATACTTTTAAATCGCGGGTAAAACCGCGGGGCGGAGCTAGTACATTAATATTTTTCGACGAGATTTTTATCCGCTCATCTTACCTGGGATCGTAAAAAATAAGTATACTTATATAAAACTGTAGCGTAAGTAGGAACTTCTAATGTTATCGTAACGCCATCGAGTAAACATGCTGTCATTGTTTTACATATTTATGACATCTGTGGTGGGACTTTTGGGGGTATTCGAAAAGAAAGGTTATCAATTTCAATTGGTGGAATATTAACCTTAAGGGGTTAGGGGGGCTTACTAGGGCCTACTCTACGGATTAGGCTTGCTTAGAATCCCCATATTTGATATGAAAAATAATCATTCCACTTGACGTTGGCAAAGTACCTACCCAAAGGTGGGTGAGGCCATTTTCTAACAAAAAAAAAGACATCAGTTGTGTGACAGGGATGGAAGATGTTACGTTACCAAAACGGTACGTAAAAAGAATTGCGCTAGAGCTACTCTACATGCTCGACTAACGAAAGCTTATCGGAATCGTTCCCGTTGAAGGATTACGCGCATTTAATCTGATACGAATTAAAATGGCTGGAATAATCCGGATAAATGTAGTATATATTTTTTTGTAATTCTTGTATTGCAGCAAATAACACAAAACGTATCAGATTTTTGATACTTGATTATTGACTGTATAAGTATATTCTTCGTAATATCGCCACACGAACACACAAACTGTACGGTCCCACACTAAGCAACGCTTGCATTATGGGTACCGTACAGTGTACTGAGAGCAAACTTGGTATATAATACTTATATAGTTAATAAACATCTATGACTCGAGTAAAAACATTCGTGCTCATCACACAAAGTTTGTCCCTACCAGGATTCGAACCCGTGACCCTCGGCACAGAAAGCAGGGTCTCTACCAACTGCGCTGATCAGGTCGTCAATTAGCGTATAATGACATTGTAGATATAATAATGGCGACATTAATATAATTCTCGGTAAAGGTGCTCTACATTGTGCTGCCTATAAAAGGCACTCTACGTTTGCTCTATACTCGTACTATAACAATACGCTCGTGATAGCTTCCAACTATCCCAGGCAATGACAAGCAACGACAACTTTCTAATAATGGTACTGATATTACCGCGGTACCGATATTACCGCGTATAAAAGCCAACGAGTTGATAGCTCTATTGTGTACCCACGATTATGTAGAGCCGACCTGTTTCGCGGGATAATGATTATTTAGTGTGTCATCGGTAAATATGGTAAAACAGTATGTAGAGGGAATTAAGTATACCTACACAAAAAAAAAAAAACAAAATTATATACAATAGTTGTGTACATTGAAAAATAAAATAAAAATAAAATTATATACACAAAAATGCCTCCACATCGTCGTCGATGCCAAAAGTGGCCAGCAGGCTGGCCGCGTTTCCGCGCTGAATAGCGAGGCTCACTCTCTGCGCGAAATAGAGGCCAGCCCGCCGGTCACGGGTAGCGGCGAAAATTCGTGCGGCAATCTCCTTGTGAAGGAGGCGAGCGTTGGGGCCCCACGAACCCAAAGTCTCGACCCCAAAAGGCTCAAACAAGTAGCCTCCAGGGAGGCTACTGTATTTTTGCGGCTTCGAATTTTCGGCTTCTGCAGCAGCAGAGCCCGATCGCAACGACGTACTTGGAAGAATAAAAAAAATTAATAAAAATATATATTATATTAATAATAATATCGCCATCTTTCATTATTCATCATCTTCTTCTTTCTTTACGAAATGCGATGCGATGAAATAAAATGCATATGAATATAGCCTCATCCCCAACTTAGCGGGTATTTTGCCAATGTAATTAATAAAGAGCAATATCACATTCGATAAATACACATTATAAATAAAATAATGGATGTGACATATAGATATGATAATGGCGAATCCCTCAAAAGGAGTCGCTCCTACATTATACTCACATACCCATAACAATGTCAAAGATCTTTTTTTAAAAGAGCAGCCATGGAGTTTCTTACTCTTTCTTCTCAATAGTAACGGCATTCCGAACGGGCGGTAAAGTTCTAAGCTACAACTTTACATTTCATAACTATTTTGACGATTCATAATTAGATTCGGAATATATTTTTTTATTCATGTAAACTATTAAGAACAGTACTTATGAATCGTCATAAATGCCGTACTCAATGGTTTACATGAATATATAATATTCTGATTCTGATTCTGAATCATCCCAACGAGTCTTGTGTTATCCTTCAACTGATTTATCACATCTATTGCTATAGTAAAACCCAATTGCTTTATGTCGTAAATAAAATAATCCCAGTAAACGCCGACCGATATAATATCTGAAGATTCCAATTCCTTAATACCATCTCCTTATAAAGGAACATAACATGGAGCTTAGCAGAACAGTTTTATGGAGTAGTATATTATATAATCAAGTGATTCATATTCTGTTTGCTTGTGTACTCTATCGATCGGGGAGGAAGCATTACTTGCTCTATGTTGTACTGGATATCTTGGTTTTTGTAGTAGTTTATTAAGCGAATCGCTGATTAGCGCAGTTGGTAGTGATCCTGCTTTCTGTGCCGAGGGCCCCGGGCTCGAATCCTTGTAGGGACCTTAGTGCGATGAGCACGGAAGTTCGTTCCCGAGTCATTGATGTTTAATATATATAAGTATTATATACTGGGCTCATCCTTGGTTTATTATAATGGCACCCATAATACAAGCGTTGATTAGTGTGTGTTAGTTGGTGTGTTCATTATTAAAGAAATAAAAACAAGTCCAGTAGGGACTCTATCAGCCGGGACCCATTACTGGGATGATTTGAGCTGGTCTACATTTTAAAAACTCTTAAAGTAGAGTCTGTAGAGTGCAACAAAGGAACAAACATACATGCATACATAGGCTGATAAACACAATACCCTCCTCAGTCGGGTAGCAACAAGTTTTGCGAAAATTTCACGGCAACTTGTCCGAAAATAGGGTCATAGTTCGCCGAATTCCTTGCGCATGTTTTTCGCTAGTTTCGTCTCTACACTTCTGCTAGTTACAATATTATATGGACTTACATATTCTATAGCAGATATATCACATGAAGCCATCCCGTTTAACGAGAAATAACTGTCAATACTATAGGTAGAGTCGTTATTTTTTATGTTTTACTTTGAACTCAGGAGTACCAAGTGGAATAAGTTAGCAAATATCTTATTATAATGTCTATTATGAAAGTGTTGTTGTTCCTATTTAACACTCAGAAACAAGCGAACATCATGTTTAAAACAACTTTTTCAGACAATCAATTTATGTACAATTTATGTCAATCAAATTGCAACTTTTGCTCATATTTTTCTAGACCCATAACTCTTTGCACCCAAAAATAATTTTAATAAACCCGGGCGGTACCCTTATTACAAGTTATCAAAGCAACAATTTATAACTTAATCTGAAGGGAGTCCTCGCGACACGGTCCTCATTTCAAGTTGAAAAATTAGAAAACTTCATGGACATTATTCAAAAAGTAAAATAAAAGTTTTGAACGCCAAAATGTGTAACTACCTTTTTAATTTTCTTGAGCTTAGAAAACGGAGAAATATAAAAGGTGTGTTCACAGAAGCAGCGCCATCTTTTGGCCAAATTAAACAGTTTACACTATTCAATTTCTTCTATCAAAAATATTAGTCGACGCAACCGGCAACCCACGACATTTCCTCGGTCAGGCGATGAATTGCATTCAACATCTTGGGTACACTTTTTGTAAATATTATGTTGAAATAAAACTAATTATGCGGATTTTATCGCGTTTATTTTATGTTTTTTACGTTCCCGACGTTTTGGTTGCTTTACAACAACTGTGCTCACGGGAGGACTGAGGTGTTTGACGTCCTGGTGTCATAATAGAGATCGATAATATTATGAAGAAATGAATAATATTGTGTGGATTTACTCTTCTTAATTTATATGTTCCTTGTAGGTACATATTGTGTAAATAAAAAAAAACTAATAATAATTAACAAACAAAATACTTCGCACTGAACTGAACCAGTGGCGGGGCTCGATCAATATTGGATGAGCGCAAGAACATCTTCACAAAACCATCCAAAACAATGTTATATAAATTATATCTGGTTAGTTTACTTGAACTACCGATACTTCACCGCTAATAGAACAGAGTCCAACAATGCTCCGACTTTCAACTGCACCAATTGCGCACTTTGCACTTCAAACAACTTTGTGATTAATCGCACTTACGTTTGCCTCAACAGGTTAGTGGAAGAGTTAGACAACGGATTGTTGTAATAAAATAATTCGCTATCCCGATAATACGACGTGAAAAGGAAGTTATATACATTGATATAAAACTAATTTTGCGGATTCTATCACGTTTATTTTTTGTTTTTACGTTCCCGATGTTTTGGCTGCTGTACAGCAACCATGGTCACGGGAGGACCGAGGTGTTTGACGTCCTAGTGGCATAGTGACTGATTTGACCGGGGGTACCCTCATATTTAGTTGTTGTTTGTGTGTTTCACCGTTTAGGAAGTGATGGTCATGATTGAAAATGTTTTTTGCACATGAAATCCAGAAGTCCCAGATGTGCCAGGCGGGGTTAGAACCTGCGATCCTTGTCACCGAGGCAAGCGTTCTGCTAACATTAGACCAATGTAATTAAGTATTGTTGTATTATCATAAAATATTTGGCGTCAATCCAAACTCGGACTTTAATGGCTTTCAATCATTTATACTTTGTTACATAATAATTTCCTTCTTAGTTTTCATTTTATTAGCATTATAGTCTTAATTAAATGCTTTCATTGGTACAAAAGATTCGGATGACAGACTTTTTTGGATGTTTTTTGTATACCATAAAGTTCAATATCTTATTCTTTGTTTTTCATTGCTACTTATAACTATAGGATGTAACTCGACCATTGTTACGCAACTATAATAATGGACTTTTTGACGGGAAGTTGAACCACGAAGTTGTAAATTTTGTTTTATTTTCCAAAAAATGGGTTTCTTTGATAGATAATATGTAATATTAGTGGGATATTAACCTTTGTGTGTTCATAAATGTGCACGAGTGAAGGAAATTTAAATAAAATTGAATAACTTGAATTTTCAAGTTCTCGCAAGATGGCCGGTAAATTTTGAATAGAGTATATATCCACAGCTGCTTTACTGATAGGCGTAGGGGATTCATTTCATCATCATCAGGGTACATATGATTTTATAACAATTAACAAGAAATACTCGACGCTGGCAAAATGGCTAAATTTTGTAGCCGATAACCAACCATAAAAAATTAAGAAGAAAAAGAACTCATACGTTTATTCACCCCATGCATGAACGATAACGACACTTTGTCAAGTGTCAGAATCGATTCATTATCATACTCTAAACACTAGCCCAACGGGGCGCCGTCTGGACCAGACACATAAACTTAAAAATGTTCCTACATACTTGGAAAGGCTAGATACCAGCCCGCCTCCCCCCCTTCCCAACCATACGATAAGTCTTTTATCGACCGATTCGGTTATTATATGAAAATTGCATTATGAAATGTACTATGTTAACACTGCGAGTGGTCGCATTAAACCTTTCCGTTGCGTAGGCATTTCAAATCTTCGATTCGGTCATGTTGAATGGCTCTACTTGCCGAAACGTTCTGAATCAACCCGCAGGTATCGGAATTTTATATATACTATATTTCCATGTTACAGTAGCTTTCGAAGTTCTCCTCAGCAGTCAAAGGGGATTATAGAAAGGTCAGTGACTTAAGGCAACATACTCGAGTTAAAAAAGATTTGAGATAAAGACAAGATTGCTGTGTTTCTTGCTCATTCTCAGTTAGGGTTGCGATTTCCAAACATAGAAGAAAGAAAGATGAAAGAAGTTTCTTTCTTTCTTTCTGCTCATCACACAAAGCTTGTCCCTACCAGGCTTCGAACCCGGGACCCTCGGCGCAAAAAGCCGAGTCATTACCACTGCGCTAATCAGGCCGTCAAAACTAAACTTAAAGCTTTTTTTTATTATGTACATAATATCAAATATACTTATTCGTTGGGTCGCTATTCTAATTATCATCAAAAATACAGCTTAAACTAAAACCTAGTTTAAAATAAATTGTGTATTCCAATTTGTAATTCCTAAACTAATATATTATATTTCAAAAACTTCGACAGCTCTTTTATAAAATACATGCTAAAACTTGCAAAGCCTTATATCAAACTAGACTTGGCTGGATCACATCCAGAAATTCTTATTGGACTTCGAGAAGCCATCTTGAGCGCTACGAATTTCAAATTGGAATGTTTAACAAGTTTACGAACGAAATAAAAGAATTTTGAACGAACGACTGTCTACCTTTGTTACCTTCGACTGTGATTGAACATATTTAGCTTATGCTGCAGTGTTGTCATATTTCTGTACGGCAAGAAAAATTATTCCTATGGCAATAATGAGTACGTCATCTTCCGTTACGAGCTAAAAATGTATCATACCACATTATTCATATTTTTATGGTTTCGTAGTTTTAATATGACCAACATGATAAAATAACTAAAAAATACTGAGTTCCCAAGAACCCATACAATTTGCGAACCTCTAACTAGAGATGCTTTATCGTTAAATTCCATAAATTTCTTACACGTAAATTGGCTATCTGAAACACTACTTATTCAGAATCAGAATCAACATATTTTTTATTCATGTAAACCATTAAGTACAGTACTTATGAATCGTAAAAAGTTACAAAATGCTAAACTACTACTTTACCACCCGTTCGGAATGCCGTTCCTATCGAGAAGAACGGGCAAGAAACTCCATGGTTGCTCTTTTTAAAAAGATCTTTTACATTTTTGAGCAGTACATTGTTATAGGTATGTGACAACAATTAGAACTTAGGACAAGAAGTAGGGCTACTATCATTTAGTAGAGATACTGTAGCCTAGGTATTACTTAAAAACCACTATAACTTCAAATTAAATTTATTATTGTAAGCTTCTACAAAACGCCCCCCTTTTATTAGGCCTGCAGCGCCCAAAAGGGGGCGTTATCGCTTTGGGAAAGGATAACATAAGCTCAGGATGTTACCAACAAAATAATGATAATGTTCAAGAAGAACATTTTGAAGCAGCTCTAATTTGATTTCCATTTAAACTCGATGAGATTTGTTCATTGTTTCTAATGGGTACAGATAAATAAACACATTGTTACACTTTGGGACCCGTTTTAAACATATTTCTCTTTGAAACCGCTATAGATGTCGGTTAGAACGAAAACGTTTCAGCGATGTACAATAGATCTAAGTATTTAATCTACTTTGGTAGGGTTAGACTTTGGGAATAAAATCTTTTGTATTCATACCAATTATATGAGTAAAATATAGCTCTTGTTAAATCGTCACCTTGCACGTACGATTATCAAAATGCCGGTAGGAATAGTAAAGTTAGGTGTTATGGATTGATCGTTCCTAACTTGTGTGTGTTCAGGGTTCTCTCTTAATAATGGACTGTAGAAATAAAAGATCGTTCATTCTTGATCGATTACGGTGATTTATTTACAAAACACATTATTTATATACAAGAATATGGAGTCACAACTAGTACTAGATATACGGAGCGCGAGATTTCCATCGACTAAATCTACGACTTATTTTTAAGGCATGCCCGGCATCCGCAATTATAGGTTTTTTTTCCTTGATCTGATAGTTATCCTGCTATTAGAGGCGGAGACAAATTCAAAATATTAAAGATCATAACCTTTGGCCCATCCGTTCCGGGGTTATAAAAGGTGAAACTAACACGACTTTGTTTTATATATACAGGATATTTATCTACTCATGTAAAGATGGATCGTCTGGACCGTAAGGTCCCAGTTTGCAATGTTGGCCGCCGTCCAGTCGTGTCCCGAAACTTGGTAAACTTAAACAATAAAGTTAGGAATAGTTACAGCCGAGGACTGAGCTCGTTCCAGCTTGGTACTCGTATCGTTTAAATAAATGGAAGCCAAGATTAATGATATTGCTTCCATGTCTGATTATACTGTAATCTAGGTTATTCACTATGTGGCCAATGTCTTTGCCAAGGGTCTGGTATATTGGTGTAGGCTCTAAGGTATGGATGCCATGACTTTGTCTCGACCAATTCCAATAACTTATAATATTACTTTACTGGTGGTAGGCTTCGGCCGTGGCTAGTCACCACCCACTGAACAAAGCCATGTCGCCAAGCGGCCTAGCCGTGTTCCGGCATGATGTTCGGAGTTGCCATTCATGGATGGCGGGTCAGATCAGTTGCGCTGCATGTGCCTAGTGAATGTAGCGTCTCGATCTACTGCCGCCTTCCTACCTAGGCAAGTATGCTCCATCGTAGATCTCATCGTCACTTACCATCAGGTGAGATCGAGATCAAATACTAGCCTATAATGTAATAAAAAAAAATACTTATTGCAATAACTTATATGATGTGCGTGACCTTAGAACACATAAAAATAACGATGGTTCATCGTACAATGTGTTCACCAGGAACCTAGTAAATAGAAACTAAGTAGATATTTTGCGATGCACTGTCATAGGCCCATAGTACGAGTTCATAAAATTGATTACAACAAATGTCTTCTTCACTGACTTCTACGAAAAAAACTCACTTCACGGTAACATTGATCCTTTACCGCATTCAATGCAGACAAAAGTATTATACCCTCAAAATTGTGTCCTTCTTCAACCCTGTGACTGCTGTGTGTCGATTCAACCATGAATTTGTATTCTTCACACGCTCAACCGCCGACCACCGGCAACAGATTGGGTCTATTATATCCCACACAATATGCTACGTTCTTCGGTAAAATTCAATGTGGGGAGGGTTAAAAAGGGTTTTCAGCTAAAGGTGTCCACAAGATTGTATTTCGATACGAAAAAATGATTTTGCTAGTATATTGTTATGACATAGATATACCCTGGAGTAGCTTACTCATATAATAATACCAGCCCTTTTTTTAGAGTCTACCGTTGGGCACGAGCCTCCCATCAATGCGAGGGGACTAGGCCATAGTCCACCGCGCTGGCCCGGTACGGGTTGGCGGACTTCTTACGTCTTTCGAGGGGTTCTCTCGGACATACAGGTTTTTTTACGTTGTTTTCATTGGCCTTTTAGGAAGTTATTTATCATGTATCATATGTACATAACGTATTAATTTCTTATATTTACTCGACTACACATTAAAATAAAACTAAGCAACAACTAAATATGAGGGTACCCCATTTCAAGCTATGACACTAGGACGTCAAACACTTCAGTCCTCCCGTGACCATGGTTGCTGTAAAGCAGCGGAAACGTCGATAAAATAAACGCGATAAAAACCCTTAAAGTAGTTTTATTTCAATACATATAACGCATTTGTACAAAGTATACAAGTGTAATATAAGGGATGATTCAGAAAGTGTATACTAAGCCTGGTACTTGCGTTTCCCGAGCGCATTTGTGATCATTATGTAAAGTTAGAATTCCAATAATATTTCGATTTAAAAAATGACTGCCTTTGAAGGTAACTATTTTAGGTTCCACTGTTGACCATTTAGCGGACATCTTTGGGGTAATAAAACATTAATTGTGTTTGATAAAGCCTCATGCTCACTATAGTGTATCAGCGAACATACTTTGGTGGTGTATTCTATGATGAATATGCACCACGGTATCTTTTAATTTTTTTGAGCGTATTGTCGTGGTCGCATAAATTCTTAAGTACTCTTTTTAGTGTTACTACTTTATGTTTTGGTTTTATTTTATGTTTGGTTATTTAGTACTGTAACCTATTTACATGTTGAGCAACTCATGTACGTTGGGAACGTAAAAACATAAAACAAACGCGATAAAACTTGTATAATTAGTTTAATTTCTACTCATGTAAGTAAAACAATTTATAAATTTAGCGTAAATATATTTGGCTTTTTATGCCAATTGTAAATGCATCTCACTAAATAGTGAAGATGGAACAAAGATCCAAATAGGCAAAGTATGCTCCATCGTAGATCTCATCGTCACTTACCATCAGGTGAGATCGAGATCAAATACTTGCATATAGCGTAATAAAAAAATAAAAATAAAAATTCGTAAGGTGGTTGTAATAGTGTACGTGTACCCTTACATTCAAAAGTCTCGAAAACGTATAATTTATTCAAAAGGTATTTTCAACCTAATTGCGTACATGGAAGCTTTAATTTATTAATGAATATTTGAAATAGGTGAATTTCTATTTAACGGGTAAAATTATGCTCTTATTATTTATTTACAGTGACGGCGTTGATATGGTTCGTTGGGCCTATATCAGAATAAATATTTATCAATTGAAAATTGGACTATCTAAATATTTTGAACCCAATTACTGTGAAGTGTTCTTTTTTATTTTCTGCCAGTAGTTGTCAATATTTTTTACTTTTTTGGCATCACGTTTGTGTATATTGCCAGTGTCAAGTTTAATAGGCAATATTTGTTGCGTCATCTTATTCTTTTAAAAGCATATGGCATCACCATCTTCAGTATTATGCCAGTGTCAAGTATCGCTAGATAATTTATAATCAATCAATGTTCCAATTATAATTAAAAGTTTCAAAGAATTACGCGACACTGGCAAAAAATTTACTATTCAGTAGCTGATTGCCAGCCTAAAAAAAGAATAAGAATCTGTTTTTTGACAGAGAGTGACGTAAAATTATATTAATCTAACTCTCTCAGTCAGTTAGCTTAGTCCTAGCCTATGTTTTGCTCTACACACTACACAAAAACATCTACACATTGTTCTATGCGCGGGCAAAAAGGGGTAGAGTACAATTTATGGCTTGCATCGTTTTTTCATGTGCAGCATGTAGAGCTGTAGACTCTACATTTAAATAACGTCATCTATGTTTAAAAAAATACTTACGTCATCTGTACGTCAAGTGCGAGATTATTCGTAAGCTAACCGTATACTTTATAGTCTACCGTATTTAGACATTTTGTAGAGAGAATTGAAAGTTTCAAATACCGTCCGCTAGAGGCGCTTTTCAATTCTCCATCCAAAATGCCTAAATACGGTAGACTATAAAGTATACGGTTAGCTCGCACTTGACGTGCTGTTACATAACTTCATTTACAATTAACTTAGCACATAATATAGCGAGTAAACATCAGTTTCCTTGAAACTTGAATAGGCACAGGTGCTCTGTAAACTAATAAATATGTATGATTGTCTGTTTGTAGATCTGACTCTCTAAACTTGATCACTCCGATTTGCATAAATTGTAGCAATTAATTGTTAGTGAAAATGTATACAGACATACGTGGAATAATATTTAATTAAGTGATTATGGGGCGGGTTCGTTAGGTGATGTATCAGACTGAAGATTAGAAGATTTCATCTCCATATGATCATTTAAAACAGTCGTCAGTCGATGCATCTGTCGCTACCAAAATAGAGACGAACTTTGATAAGCACAAATGTATTTACCCGAGTCATGGATGTTTATTATCTATATAATAATAATAATTCCAGCCCTTTTTATGTCCCACTGCTGGGCACGGGTCTCCCCTCAATGCGAGGGGGGTTTAGGCCATAGTCCACCACGCTGGCCCAGTGCGGGTTGGCAGACTTCACACATCTTTCGAGGGGTTCTCTCAGACATGCAGGTTTCCTCGCGATGTTTGATTTTTCCTTCACCGTTTAGCAAGTGATAATCATTGTTGAAAATGAGATTCGCACATGAAAAATCCCAGAGGTGCGAGCCGGGGTTTGAACCTGCAATTCTACAAGCGTTCTACCAACTTGGCTATCACTGCTTCTATATAAGTATTATTATGTACTGAGTTCGCCCTCAATTCATTGTACGGTACCCATAATACAAGCGTTGCTTAGTGTGCTTGCTCAATAATGTAAAAGATCTATTTAAAAAAAAAGAGCAGCCATGGAGTTTCTTGCCCGTTCTTCTCCATAGGAACGGCATTCCGAATAGGTGGTAAACCAGTAGCATAATGTTTATGTAACTTGACGATTCATAAGTACTGTACAATAATGGTTTACGTGAATAAAAAATATTCTGATTCTGATTCTGTGGGACCGTATAGTTTGTGTGTTCGTCTGGCGATATATTTTTTTAAATAACAATCGCGTAGTATTTTTTCTCGAGATAACGTAACAAAAACAGTGCGTGACATTTATCATAAGGTAGGGTGATTGGAATAGTTAATATGCCAGGAAGGCGAATGAATAAGCGCACGTTAAAAGTGCGTGTCGACTGTTTGGTATGCGCGCACGGCACGCTATGGGTTCAGCGATTGAACCTGAAAAATATAATTTCTATTAAATGAATGAATACCAGCCCTTTTTAATGTCCCACTGCTGGGCACGGGCCTCCCCTCAATGAGAGGGGGATCATCATTTCTATTACATAAACTCAATACAATATTACAAATAATATAATAATTTCGCCAGACGAACACACCAACTATACGATCCCACACTAAGCAACGCTTGTATCATGTGTTCCGTACAATGGAATGAGGGCGAACACAGTGTATAATACTTATATAGATATTAAACATCCATGACTCGGGTACAAACATTCGTTCTCATCAATGTTTGTCTCAACTAGGATTCGAACCCGGGACCCGCAGCGCAGAAGGCAGGGTCACTACCATCTGAGCTAATCAGGTGATCCAATAGAAAGGTAATTCTAAGTCACTATAAACATGAAGTCACCCAAAGCTTAGATTGTATTCTTACCCAAATAACCAGCTACGTAAATTTTTTTCATTAAAATAGTTCGGTGTAAGCTCAACAATAAGTATTATAGTTTTACCCCATCATTAAGAATAGCCGACTTGAATTTTTCGGAAACATTCGACAGCGCGATCCAGTCCGAAAATGTCGGAAAAAATGCGTGCGTTCGTGAAAAAAATGTATGGAATGTATCCGTAATTTGTCAGAGACCTTTTCCCTTCATAGACAGTTATGTGGGACAAACTTTTTGTATGAAGCGGGAGTCCCGAGTTAGCTTACATTATGAGTGACTTACAAATATTTTTGGACGGTCACAGTCTAAAATATCCAACTGTAAATAGGTGTATTTCATAATCTTAAACTAGAGTTATAATATACATAATAATACCAGCCCTTTTTAATGTCCCACTGCTGGGCACGGGCCTCCCCTCAATTCGAGGGCGGATTAGGCCATAGTCCACCACGCTGGCCCAGTGCGGGTTGGCCGACTTCACACATCTTTCGAGGGGTTCGCTCAGACATGCAGGTTTCCTCACGATGTTTTCCTTCACCGTTTAGCAAGTAATAATCTTGGTTGAAAATGAGATTCGCACATGAAATGCGATCCTCGTTACCGAGGCAAGCGTTCTAACAACTTGACTATCACTGCTTATTAAACTAGAGTTAAATGAAGATAAACCTGTAAATGACTCTAGTTATATAAAGCTACAGAGAATGCCCTTTTCGCCATTTACGTATTATTTCCTTAAACACGAATTATGATGACTCCAAACAAGATCAGTAATTCAGTATTCCTCAAACCCTGTGCGGTATATGATAAAATTCACAATCATTGCTTCACGGATACACCCCATATTGCATCAACATTTTTATGTTGTAATTTTTAATTTAAATGCCCGGTCCCGCTAATTTAAATAAATTTATCTGCTTGGATTATGAGAGTCGTAGGGTGACACTCCATAGTCCCACGCGTAAGTCAAGCTATCATATATATTTATATTCGAAATGTCCTTTCTAAAATTTCCCACATGGTCAGAACTGTGCTAATAAATAGAGCAAGTTTTATTTTTCTTATTTATTACTAGCTGCGCCCCGCGGTGTTGCCCTCGATTAAAAAGTATGTCCCTTTCCTCTATGTAGTTTCCTGTACATCATTTCGATCTTTTGCTCTATGAAAAATTTAAACAAATCTATCCCACGGGAACCATACATTTTACCAGGATATAAAGTAGCCTATGTGCTATTCCAGATTATAATCTATCTCTGTGCTAAATTTCATCCAGATCCGGTCAGCCGTTCTGGCGTGATCGAGTAACAAACATCCATCCATCCATCCACACATTTATAATATGAGTGGGATGGGTACTGGAATTCCATACTATAATGTATAAAAGATGTAACAATGTTATATATTTTATACATAGTCAAATAAAAAAGAACTTAACGATATACTACCATGTCGTTCAATATTATTAGTGTGTGGACTATGGCCTAATCCCGCTCGCATTGATGGGAGGCCCATGATCATCCATGGGACATTAAAAGGGCCGGCATTATTATATTATTGTGTACGCTTATCAGGATTTTCCATAGCTTTTACTGTATTTTTCCCAATAACACGGCCGTGTTTTTTAAACGGAAACAAATGTAAATGGGGCGTTGGGTCCGCATCAAATTATCCGGGTATCGGAGGCGTGCGATGGCCGAGTTTATCCGGCTTTGTTATGAACTTAAAATGTTTTTTTTTTATGAAAGGATATTGAGTGTACCCATTGTTCATTATTATTTTATTTAATAGCCATAGCTGAACTGAGCAACACTTGTATTGCGGGTTTCGTACAATGAGCTGGTGACCCCAGTACCAATATAATTAGTAATATATATTAAACGTTTATGATCCGGGTACAAACATTGATCTCAGGATTTGAACCTCGGACCCTCGGTGTGGATAGCTGGGTCATTTTCCAACTGTGCCAACCGGGCGAATGTCAAAATAATAATACTATCTATTCAGAAACGTGAAGAAATATTAGCGTCATGCTCACGGAGCGAAAGAGAGCGGGGCAGAGGGGATGGGGTAGAGCGGAGCGGTTCGGGGCGGAGCTGGGCAGAGCGGAACGGGGTGGAGTGGAGCCGAGTGGAGCGGGTCGGAGCATAGAAAGTCACAAAAACAAAAGAACCTGTTTGGCGCTAATGATCCTATTACCTATTTATTTATGACGTATCCCTTATTCCATACATTTAATAGCCAATTTGTACAGTAATTCCCAACACGATTTCTTTCGACACCGAGCCCTCAACATTAGCCCTCAACGATACAATTAGGAACTCAAGGTCTAAGGAAATCTTGTTTTCCTTATATATAACGTGTAATACCAAGTTAATAGAACGATTATTAAGGGTGAAATGCCTCATGCCCTAAATAGGCCATGCCCAAGCAATTTTTTTGCACTACTTAGCAAGATGATTGATGGAAAATATTAGTCTAAAATGTTAGTAATTTGCGGAGGTAAATGAGATGTTTGGTGTAAGAAATGAGAACATAATGGGAACGATTGTAAATGCTACGCACTCTGTCTAATCGCACACTTACTGGGCCAATACTATGCTGCGTCGAGGCATTCTCAATATGGCGGCGTAACGCTTACTATTCGGCGTCATGACGCTAACTATGAGTTGTCGTGACGCTTACGATGACTCGTCGCGACGCTCCGTATAAGAAGCCACGACGCATACTATAAGATGCCGCGACGCTTGCTATGAGGCAACGCAAAGCTGTCAATGTGCCGTCTCAACGCTCTCTATACAGCGTTGCGTTGCTCGCTATGAGCTGCCGGAGACTTACTACGAGTCGTCGCGACGCTCACTATGAGACGCCGCGACGCTTACTACGACGCGTCGCGATGCTCACAAAAATAAATAAAATGATGCAAGTCTATAGAGTGAGCAAACGACTTATTTTGTGGAGAATTGTCATTAAATTTATTGTATAGGCTGAAGTCGCTTAACCATATCATCAATATATAAAGTACTACTAGTTTGTAAATTGAATGCCCATCATTAAGAAATAATAGAAAAGATAAATTATAAAAATGCTATAAGTATCTTCTTTCTTTAAGAATTGGTATGAATATGGCCACAACTTATCGGGTATTTTACCAATGTCAAGTAATTAATAGCAATAACACATAATAAATAGAAAAATGGATGTGACATGAAGATATGAAAATGGCGTGTCCTAATAAAATCTGCATATTCATGTTATGTCTTTGTGTCAAATTTGATATAAATTCAGAGCTTATGCGTGAACGTTTCGGCCTTCACGAAATCTCCATGTAAGCCCCGCATTTTTCTCCTTCACCGTTGTTCATTTGTACGCATGTAGTTACCGTTAAATATTCTAAGAACGCTGAGTCATATAAGTGGATAAAAACATTATGGGATTTTCTCACTTTCTCACGATATAAGGAGAACAAGTCGATACATTATTTTCAATACAGCCGTTTCCCTTTGTGACTTGAAGCCATCGCCAATGTTACGGAACGACTACTTACCAAATACTATTAAATATACACATTTTAAACCTTATTCTGTAGTGGGCAGAGTTGTGGTGTTCGGAAAAGGTTTTGGTTGTAAAAATATGAACGAACTAAGTAGTTAAAGATTGACCTTCATGAGTAAGCGTGCGGAACCAAGATGATTCGTAGGCTTGGTGCATTCGTTCTTTTTTCGGGAGTTATTTTTGAAATAAAACAGTCAGCAGTTTAAAAACGAAACGAAAAAGTAAAATAATTTATTAATTGGATATGTAATTTTTTTATTAATTCAATAGGTCGTTACTCGTATATTTATCAGTACGACCACAATCACTATTTTACAGAACGTAACGTCACAACATTTTGACGTTTAAGGTGGAAGCGCTAGGTCAGGGCGCGAATTTCAAAATGTCAATGGTTTTGTATCGCTTTAGGTATTTTTTAAGCAAACTTAATGCATCGAGACATCCAATGCAGAATGGCAATATCGCGAAAAACTAAATTACATCGTAAAGATGTCCAAATTTTTCGTAAAAAAATAAAAACCATTAACATTTTGAATTTCGCGCCCTGACCGAGCCCTTCCACCTTCACTTTCAGCCTATCCGCGTCATGTCATGACAGCTTAAGACGTTTTAAATATTGAAATTTTCAACATGAAACTAATTTTATACTATACAAATTATACTGTTTTTATCACAGATCACGAGAGATATGCCGTGCGGTTCAAAATGTATGGGAACTCGCTGTCTCCGTTTTGTTCCCAACCACTCACTAAAACCAACCAATACGAAGTCTCCTCGGTGCGTGCTGCGTCATCGCCGTATACAGCGGCCGTACCACGCGACGCACCAGTTTATTCAAAGTATCGTTAGACGATCTATACATTGCCTCGTACATTCACTCAGTAGCGAACATAGGTGGTACTTAAAGAGCCATGTATTTTGTACAAAAATAAAAAAGTCGTTGTGCTACATGAAACCTAAAATAACATAATAAAGGCATTAAATATTTTTTGATTTGTTGTTTTTAATGATTTTAAAGACGAATAAATAAAATACTTAATACTGGCTGGTGAAATGAGATTCCATCTTTCGCGTAGTTCACTTTGCTGCTAGTATTTTTGCACACAACCACGGAATAACACGGCATTTAAAAAAAAAGTTAGAGCTCCGATACCGACGTGCAGTTGCAGTCGACTGACGGCGAAAACTCTATGTTAGCGTAATTTTGGCTAAATGTGAGCGCAAGCCCGCCGCTTTCATAACATATCTCCTCTCATATATCTGTGGTTTTTATTGACCAGCTGCTTAAGTCTGCCTAGCCGTTCCTATATTGTTCTCACATACCTATAACAGTGTACTGCTCAAATATGTAAAAGAAATTTAATTTAAATTTTAAAAAGAGCAACTATGGAGTATCTTGCCCGTTCTTCTCGATGGGGACGGCATTCTGGACGGGTGCTAAAGTAGTAGCATTGCATTTTGTAACTTTTGACGATTCATAAGTACTGTACTTAATTGTTTACATGAATAAAAAGTATTCTGATTCAAGGTATATTCAACAATGTGCATACAACCCTATTCTGAATTGTCCTCCGTAGTTTAAATTAAAAATTATTAAGTCGTTATTTTAACACAATGTAAGTTAATAAAATCACTTAACCCGATAGTCACTTAGAATAGAAAACTATTAAATTATACCAAGTCCACACAATTTCGTAAAATTGAATTTCAGAATTGAATTTCTAGCACCAGTTATTTTACTAGTTTTAAAAATACAATAACATTTTTGAATAATAAAAATTAACACGTCATTAATAAAAATTCTTCTTTCATTACGAAATGAAATGCGATGAAATAAAATGGATATGAATATGGCCTCACCCACAACTTAGCGGGTACTTTGCACGATGTCAAGAAATTAATAGCAATAAAACATTCAATAAATACACATTATAAATAAAAAAATTGATGTGACATGATGATAACAAAATGGCGTCCATAATAAAAATTTACACCTTATTTTTTATGGCTGATATCTGACAGATCCAAACTAACAACTAACCTTACACTGACGTCTGCAAACAAATTTATTGAAATGTTATTTCAACGAGCACGCTAAGTACCTCATTGCCGACACCATCGATGTCTATAAACAAAGACGTAGATCGGTTTCTTGCGCTTGAAGATCGCTCCACACTGGGCTACGCAGCGCACCTGTTACACAGCCTAATAAGTCTAGCTACATCGAAACAACGCAGCGCAACATATATCTGTCTTGCTTTTACTCTCACTAATTATTATGCTATGTCGTTAACATTCCCAGTAAATAAATAAATATCGCCATACGAACACACCAACTATACGGTCCCACTTTAAGCTTTACACTTGTGTTATGGGTACCGTACAATGGACTGAGCGCAAACTCAGTATAAAATACTTATATACATATTAAACATCTATGACTCGGTTACAAACATTCGTGCTCATCACACAAAGCTTGTCCCTACCAGGATTCGAACCCGGGACCCTGGGGGATTAAAAACAACGCTTTAGTTCTAGCACCACATATCTACGTTACTGTTCATCAATGGCTGACATGTTAAGTCTTGTTTACAGTCTAAACACAGTTTGACGATGAAATGTTTTCTGTGACGCTTTCGGGCCTCATCCAATTATTTTGAAAGGTTATTCAATTTATGGTAAAGAAATGAAGGAAATCTAGAATATTCTGGGTCATTCGGGCCTTGGAGTTGAGTTGTTGAAAGTTTGTAGTAAATTAAAGTTGATTGATCCAATTAAGTTATGGCCCCAACTTGTCATTCAATCCTAATTGCGTACGTCAAAATTTTTTCATGAGCTAGGAGTATTTTACACTTAGTTCTAGGTACTTATATCCCTCATACATAGACTACTATAAATGTATCTAATGCGATAATTACCAGGGATATTGAAAAAAACTAACTATAGATACTTTTAAAAGCTCAAATTTTGCTCCCAACAAATAAAAATTGTACTTTAAAATTCATGCCCTAATACTCTAACATAGCTTGACCAAGACTTAGGCCTCACAGTGACGACCCACATCTCTCTGTTGACTTTTGGACTCAGACACAACTTAAATAAGGACCACTATTAAGAATCCTCGCGCAACTCAAAGTGACCGGTCCCAAAGTCATCTTATCGTGTAGCCTTCGGTTTGTTTAGGGTCTATATTTTAATCGGCTTATCTGTGGAATTCTAAACAGCGCTTTCAATTTATCGTTGCCATGCCAACGCTTGCAGTCCTTTACGACACACAAAATTCCTTGATTAATTAATTAAATATCGCTAGACGAAGTATACGTATCCTCGCGCTATTAATAATTATTCGACAATGGGAAAATACCCACAAATTTATGGGTGGGAACATATTCATGTCCAATTAATTTTATCGCATTTTATTTCGTAAAGAAAAAAATAATCTTTCTTTTTTTTTAATGGTTATGTCAGATTTCAACTGTCAGACTGACAGTTGAAAAGTCATACGGTGATTCAACAGCTATGTGTATTTATTGAATTTAATATTGCTATTAATTACTTGACACTGGCAAAATACCCGCTAAGTTGCGGGTGAGGCCATATTCATATCCATTTTACTTCATCGCATTTCATTTCGTAAAGAAAGAAGAACAGCTCGGTTTCAGCCAAATTTCTTTCAGAAAAAAAATTTGGACGCCATTTTCATATCATCATGTCACATCCATTATGTTATTCATAATGTGTATTTATTGAATGTGTTATTGTTATTAATTGCTTGACATTGGCAAAATACCCGCTATGTTGTGGGTGAGGCCATATTCATATACGTTTTATTTCGTTACGGAAGAAGATGAAGAAGTGGAATACATAAATATCTATTCACATATTTATCATAGGCATTTCCACCATGGAGTGATATTTCACGCGCGGCTGAGCTAAGACGCCTGCTCTCAGATAATTTGCTTAAAAACGCGATGATTGCCCGCACATTTGCTTCAAGATGCGTGAATATTTGTATAAAGTGGCTGCTAAGAATGGGTTCACATAGCAACAATTTAAATAAACAGACATATCTCACATATTAAAAGACTTATCTTACTTAATAAGACGATGATATAGCAATCAGCATCCATCTTCTTCCTTACTTTTAGGTTTTTTTGTTTTATGTAAGTACCTCTAGTCGGGTTGTTTTTATAACTTTTTTCCGTGCTCCTGTTACAGTTCTTTCGAACCAAAATGGTTAAAATGACACCATTATGATGCGACTATGTCCGACAGTTTCTTGTAGTTCTGTCTCTTTCTGTAGGTATCAATGCGGTGTCAATTAATGGGCCGTTGTCAGAAACCATTATAATAATAATACTAGACCTTTTTAATGCCCCACTGTTGGACATGGGTCTGCCCTAAATTCGAGGGCGATTAGGCCATAGACCACCACGCTGGCTCAGTGCGGGTTAGCGGACATGCCACCACTTTTAGGGAGTTCTCTCAAGCATGCAGGTTTTTATGATGTTTTTCTTCACCGTAAAGCAAGTATTCCCACTATTCCCAGAGTGTTGGCAATGTTTTTTTAAGAAACAATTATAATTTTTAATCGACTTCAAAAAGGAGGAGGATCTCAATTCGGTTGTATTTTTTTTTTATCTCAAGCGACGCGGTCTCGCAAATAAAATACAGCTCTCCTTCATTTAACGTAGCTCTATGTCCAATGTCTAATATAAGAGCATTTCACGTATAAATCTCGTTGGGTTGCCAGAACTAAAACAGTTAATAGTTTTCGGCTAACATTATGATAACGGCGGGCGCGCACCAAAATAAGCTCGAATCTATTTTTTAGGACATCCAAAGTTTTGGGTCTCATGGCATATTTATTGGCGGCATGGGGACTACGTTTTTAAATGCTGTTAACTATTTATATTTTTTTAATAAAACCTGTACGTAAATGTAACCTGATAAAAGCAGTTTCACGTCGATGTAACTTTTTTTTTTTCGTGGGCAAATCCTCATTAATACCTGCAAGCCTTGGGGGACACAAGCGGGTAATGTCGGACTCCTACCGACTAAAACCCCACGGTGTCTTCTCTATCATAGCACTCATAGATGATGTATCTTTCGTGAGCAGGAATTTTCGGAATCGGATCAGTTGGCACAGGGATTAGCCCCTGCCCAGGGCCTTAAATAACGGGCTACCCTCGGGGTCGAGGACGACTGGGGTGTGGGCCCCGGACGTCCGGTGACGATGACGACTCCTGAGGAGGACGGCGGCGGGCGTGGCTCCCCGCCGCCGTGCGCAGCGAGGGCGCAGGGGGAGCTAACATCTGCTCCCCGAGACGGGCCCCCATAAGGGGGCGAGGCACAAGACGGGCACCGGTGCGTTCCGTTTGGAGATCCCGGAGCCCCTCCAACATGTGTCGAAGGCGGCCACCGGGGGGGTTTTAGTGGGTAAGAATCCCACATAACCCGGCCCTCTCCCACACAGAGGCTGGGTATCTATAGAAGATTTCCCCCCCGTCAAAAAAAAAAAAAAAAAAAAAAAGGGATTAGCCCCTACATCGGCATTAAAAAGAGCAGGTATTATTATATATTATTCTAATTATATGATCTGGAAAATATAAAGATTGTGGCCATGTAAAATCTCGGTATTACATAAATCAAACAACATCAAACATATTTCGCCGCAGCCCGTGTAGTGTTTTTACGATGGGCGTAAACCGACAGCTGCGATAAAAAAGTTATTCCAGTATTTCGGTTTTGTTGTAACCGTTGCTTTATACAAGACAAAACCTAAATAACCCTGGGACAGCCAGGAGTACCTAGATACTTTTGACTACTCGTACAGCAACTATTCAAAAGGTTAATCACTGCTAACGGAAATTGGAAATTTCCACATGAAAAAAACTCATCTTAAACGATTGAAACTAAGTAAGACTTCTAAGCATTCAGTGCAGGGTTCATATTAAAGGCATTCGGGGTAGAGACATGGGGTCCATGGGGACTGGGTGCCCATCAGATTTTCAAAACGTCTGGTGGAGGCATCTGCTGACCAGAACGCTGGCAATTATTTTGGCCAACCAGCATTGCCATTCAGCGTGGCAATGTGACCAGCGTTTTCATCATCAAGCTCTATCCCAGAATTTTTAGACTATAATATGACGTTTGATAAACTTGTAGCACGTCTATAAAATTTAGGAGTAATGTTTACTTTCCCAAACAGTGTTTAATCCGCCCACTTGTGTCATCAGAGGGCCTTGCAATTTTATTTTTGCCGACCTAAAATTTTGATCTTGCCCCACCCCTAACCGATTTCAAAACGAACAAAACACCAACTACAACAAAACACTAGGAATATAATCTTATACGAAAACACTAAACTGTGTAGGTATAATATCATAATAGTACTGAATGTAAGATAGTTCTTGTAGTTTAATTTCCACGAGAATTCTACTCAAGTTCAGTACAATCGCGGACTGAAATAGTGTTTGCGAACGATTCAAACAATACTCGACTTTGTTTTGTTTAGTTCAGATTCTACATTTAATTATATAGCAACTGAGTATTTTAGGTATTAGATATCGTTTTATATACCTAACAAACATGCTATCTATATGGTAACACGCTAAGCAACGATTGTATTATTTGTACCGTACAATGGACTGAGGGTGTACCCAGTATATAATACTTGTATAGATATTACACATCCAAGACTCGGGTACAAACATTCGTGCTCATCACACAATGTTTGTTCGTACCAGGATTCGAACTTGGGATCCGCAGCGCAGAAGGTCACTACCAACTGCGCTAATTAGGCCGTCATAACAGTTAGAAAAATACTATAATACAGTTAGAAGAATAATATAATGCTATGAGCCGCCTACTATAACTTTCAAATACTTTAGCTCTCAAATTCTTTGCACTATGTCATTGACTTTAGTTTATCTACGGATCTCCTCATTGTTGATTATATCGCGTAGCGAAACCCCGAGCAAAGCTCTCTCCATTGCGCGTTGAATCAACGGTCAACGCAGATATTATACTAAAATAAATTAAGGTATGCTATAAATACCTATAACTGGTATATTCCGCTCCTTAACACTGAAAAAAGAAGATCTCTTCATGAGATAGAATAAGATATATATATAAAAGAAACCGTAAATAAGATCCAGAATTAACTCGAAAACAATGAATGGAGGATTACTCTCAAAATGTTCAGCAGAACATAAAATTACAAACATTATTCATTCAAACTTGGTAACGAAGCAGAGTGGAGATCCTTTGGAAGTTTTCATTAAGGAAACGACTCGGCCAATAAGGGAGGGACTTCATGACAGCTTATTATTAATGTAATGCGAACACAGAGTAAAAAAGTCAGTTGGACAACAGTGGGAGTACTGTTTTTCAACATGATTGAGAGGTCTAATAGTAACTAAACTATGGCATCTAGATCTGGCATGCCTATCCTATATGTAGAGTACAATTAAACTGAATTACTGTGCGTTGTAAAGACTGCCTTTTTTGAGATTTAAAATTATATCAATAAATATCGCCAGACGAGCAGACCAACTATACGACCCACACTGAGCAACTCTTGTATTATGGGTACCGTGCAATGGACTGAGAGCGAACTCAGTATATAATACTTAGATAGATTATAAACATCCATGACCCGTTTATAAAAACAAATTTTGTTTGTCCCTACCAGTATTCGAACCCGGGGCCCGCAACATGGAAAGCACTACCCACTGAGCTAATCAGGTCGTCAAATATGTTTCACTAATCTATATATATCTCCCCCTCATCATACATATCATACAAAATAAAATAAACGTACAGCAATATAAAAATATATGGAAACATAGTTTGTGGACGTACAAGAGATTACATGCTTTAATCAGCGGAGCTACGGATGAAAACTGCTTAAAATGTCTCGTTACGGCTTAAATTGAAAATCTTTTCGAGGTGTATGTTGTACTTGTACTGAAAATTTCATAACGACAGCTCGACAGACTAGTGGTTAGAACACAAATTTCAATTCAATTGCATTCACACAACTATAGTTTCCTATGAACTATGGAACTTAGATAGGTACCTACATCTCCCTCCCAAGACCTCATTGAAACGGATTGAGAGAAATTCCATCAATTTTGGAGAAAGCCCGCATCCAATAAAAATAAACTATGCTGAGTCGTGACAATTCAACGGCAAATTGGACGCTTATTGATAAATTGGTCTCAACTCTGAGAGCGATCTTATAAATGTCAGTTGAAAATTGTCAGCAGCGCGCTTCAGAATATTCTCAGTATTAAAATCGATTTATTAATATGTACCGTTGGTTATTGTTTATGTTTTTAGGGCTTACTATTCTGTTTTATCTTTATTTCTTTGGGACGACAAACAATTGTGTATAATTCAAGCTCTTAATCACGCAACCACTACCGTTATCTGCTAAATAAACAACTATTGAATAGAAAATTACTACTAATATATATAAAGTTATAACTATTAAATATAAAGTTACTACTATTAAATATAAAGTTACAACTATTAAATATAAAGTTACTACTATTAAATAGAAAGCTAATATTATCAAATAGAGAGTTACTACAATTAAATATGAAGTAACTACTATTAAATATACAGTTTAAAATAATTGATAATAGTATTTGCCGTATACGAGAAAAGTTTTCGAAAGCTAAGATGATTTCGGTTTCGAAAAACAAACCTTAATGACTTATGGAACCAATGTTGCCCAATGTTTTGGTCTTCATCTTTGGGAAATGCAAGAAAATCAAGACGCAAGGGTACTATACTAGATTAGTCTATACTTTAGTATACTGACAGTACATCGAGCCGAGTATCGAGTATATACTTACAGCTTGCCAAAAGTCCACAATCCCGCAATCTTAACCCAGACTATAAGTACAGTAATTCGTTAAAACTACCAAAAACCTACGCAAATCTAAGAAAATTGTAAATCCAACCTTAAATGACACTCAAATCAAAAACAATTTACCAACAATATGCAAACAGTGGTATGTATTCTTACCATGGAACCAGATTTGAGAGGACTACAGGACTGAGCACTGTTGAATACCCAAAATGGGCCCCTTTGAATTATTCAATAGATGTATTACAGATGCTGCTGGCATTGGGATGAGCGAAGCGGTAGCGGGTGAGATAGCGTTAATTATCCGCCTTTATAGAAAGTGTTCAGACATCTACGACGACCCAATGGCACAGTTGGTAGTGCTTTCCGTATCGAGGGTTTGAGTCCTGGTACTGGCAAATTTTATGTGATAACACACACAAAACAACAGTGTGGGCAACACACAAAGCTTATTTAAAAAAAGTTAAAAATAAAATTAAAAAGACAAGCCCGCTGACTTTCTCTTCGGATTTTTTCGGTTGAGATTGCATTCCGATTCGGTTAAAGAATTAGGAAAAAAAATTGTATATGACAATTTGTATGTGCCCCGTTAGGCCTATACGAAGTAAATTATTTGATTATTAACACCCGGCCTGTACTTGGCTATCACTGCTTGCAGAAGTTTTCTTCAATTCAATCACGCTTTTGCATATCCACCATGTCCTAGCCCTAACATAATGCTTCGTCAAAATGTCGGCAACTCAAGGGTTTCCCCTTTTATACGTAGCGTAAGAACCCATCGGTCCCAACACGACGCGTGCGGCCCGTTATGGGGCATTATTTACCCATTCCGCCGATACATGCCGTTCCATGGGTTATTTGTGGGTTCTCCTGTCGCGCAACTGTGGGAATTTTCTTTGATAAATGTTGAGCATGTTACATACAAGAAGTTTAACAAGATAGTTTGTAGACGACGGCTTGGTCTAGCGGGAGCGTACGCGCTCGGCTCGTGGTACCAGGTTCGTTTTCCGTCGAGGCTTGAATTGAATTTCGATAATGAGCTTCTTGTAATATAATCTGCCATCCGATTCACAACCTTACAACATATATTGTATCAAGTGATTGGGTTATTAATTGGAACTTGCACGATAAAGAGAACTTCTCGTAAGTATATAAACCCAACAATTGGTCGAGTCCCCCGTTCAATGGGTCGTCGTATCGAATCTTTGATTCGCTAACTATTTAAGTAGTAAGTAGTGTATGTAAGTTCTTCCATAATACTTTTAATCCATAATTTATTTCACCCATAATTGATTTTATCCATTATTGATTTTATCCATAATTAAGTTAAACCATAATTATTTTTAATTTCATACATTTTTCTTCCACACATTGTACACACCAACCGCGCGGCCTCAATGCTGTCATCAGTCACGTATCAGGACACGCCTCGCAAGACTACGCGACTGGTTTGGATGCGGCCATACTGTAATGCGGGCTACTATTTTCTCTATGCGGCATAACTTACCCTAACTACGTATTATCCGAGAAATGCTTTTGTTCCTTTATCTATTGGAAGCTTACATCAAAGATTTAGTCCCTGTCAGCGATGCCGTGTCGACCCTGAATATATTTTACTTGTAATACTTACTACTTTGTATTGGCCGGGGAAATGGCTTTTACTTAGAATAGGATGGGTACAGGACAAGAAACCCATAGTCAAATTTATAAGCTACTAGCTGCGCCCCGCGGTGCTACCCGCGATTAAATAGTTATGTTTAAATAACACGCTTCCGCTATGCTATCCCATAGGAACCGTGCATTTTTCCGGGATAAAAATTAGCCTAAACTACTACTGCCTACGCAAAAAATCATGTCGATCCTTTGCTCTATGAAAAATTAAAACAAATCTATCCCACGGGAACCATACATTTTACTGGAATAAAAAGTAGCCTATATGCTATTCCAGACTATAATGTATATCTGAGCCAAATTTCATTCAGATCCGTACAGCCGTTCTGGCGTGATTGAGTAAGAAACATCCATCCATCCAAACTTTCACATTTATGGGAAGTGGGATGAACGCACGAATGATTGTACCAGAGTCATGGATGCTTAATATCTAAATAAGTATTATATACTGGGTTCACCCCCAGGTTCACACCCAGGTCCATTGTACGGTGCCCCTACTACAAACGTTGCTTAGTGAGCTAAACAGCGAATTGTCCTCTGTAGGCGAAGGAACTATTAGACTAAAGGAACGAGACTTATACTTACTTATCTGCACCTAACAATGTGAAAGCTAGACAGAGCATCCATGATTCTGGAATCTGTGTCAATCAAGTCGTTTTTGTTGCCAAGAAAAAACCTAAGAGGGTACATGACAAGAATCGCCCCATACACAAACAATTACATTAAGTGCTGGCGCCTAGCCAGCTTCTTATATCTTCCTGCAGATTTACACAACAATCTTAGTATAGTTCATTATGGAAACATAATATTTAATTATAGCAGTGATAGCCAAGTTGGTAGAACGCTTGCCTCGGTAACGACGATTGCAGGTTCAAACCCCGGCTCGCACCTCTGTGATTTCATGTGCGAATCTCATTTTTAACCATGATTATCGCTTGTTATACGGTGAAGGAAAACATCGTGAGGAAACCTGCATGTCTGGGAGAACTCCTCGAAAGATGTGTGAAGTCCGCCAACCCACACTGGGCCAGCGTGGTGGACTATGGCCCAATCCCCCTCGCATTGAGAGGAGGCCCGTGCCCAAGAGTGGGACATTAAAAATGACTGGAATAATAATCGTGGTTGAAAATGAGATTCGCACATGAAATCCAGAAATCCCAGCGGTGCGAGCTGGGGTTTGAACCTGCGATCCCCGTTACCGAGGCATGCGTTCTACTAACTTGGCTATCACTGCTGTAGTAGTGCAGTTAATAATAGTTTTAATCAATTCAAATAGCATTAAGCTTTATCTTTCAAACATAAACATTTCTAGTAAGTAGATCTTCAAACACGAGTACCATATATTACGAGTAATATAATGTAAAGCGTATCTTCGCAAAACTACTGAGATTGATAATAATGAGTCGGTAATTATGTAAGCTAGAAACTGGAGCCGAGTATATGAATATTTCATTGCAAAGCCGCTTAGGCCTCAGCCTCGAATTTAGCGGGCAGCGGGGCGGCGGCGGCTGCGGCGCAGGAGCTGCAGGATCTTATGCGTAAAATCAAATGGACCGGTTCTCGAAAACAGCGGCGCGGTAGCGGCACGGGGCGGCCAACGAACCCCGCTCCCGCGCCGCCGCCGCCGCCGCCCCGTTGTCCGCTAAATTCGAGGCTGAGGCCTTAGAATTACAGATGAACGAGTAAATTATGGATGTCTTGTTCGTTAATCTGTGGAGATAGTTGGTGTATGTTTTCAGTTATACGTCATTTAATTATTATGAAATATTTTTAAGACATATCTTTACCCTACTGCGCCGGATAAAGGAGGGCTTTTGCTGTTTGCATAGGTCTTTCGTCCCTTTGAGAATTATCTCCATAATGAAGACATTCAAGAAAGAGTACTGTTATTATTGCCTGATACCCAATAATCAAGTTACAATGGCATTACAAAATATTTCATAAAAGAAAAGTGCTTTGTTATTCCAATGTCAATTCCCAAAAATATATGTATATAAAACAAAGTCGTGTTAGTTACACATGTTATAACTCAAGAACGGGTGGGCTAATTATAATTATCTTTGATTTTATGAATTAGTCTCCGCCCCGAATAGCAGAATAGCTATTCAATCATGAGAAAAAATCCCGAAAAAATTCAAAATATAATAAAGATTATTCGTTTTCTCATACGTTTGATTCTGAGGCGATACAAAGATCACTGTGGTATTGAAATAAAACTAATTTTAAGAATTTTATCGCGGTTTATTTTTGATTTTACGTTTTCAATTTCAATAGGGAAGATGGCTGGGTGCTACCACCGGCTTGGGACATCATAAAATCCAAAACCAAACGTACCATTGCAAGACCTCAAGACACAGTGAGCTCTTTCTGCGTAGATCGGACCGCAAGTAACAACTAAATATGAGGGTACCCCCGTCAAACTATGACACCAGGACGTCAACCACCTCAGTCCTCCCGTGACCATGGTTGCTGTAAAGCAGCCGAAACGTCGGGAACGTAAAATCAAAAATAAACCGCGATAAAATTCTTAAAATCAGTTTTATTTCAATGTGTAGTATTCGCGTAAATATAAGAAATCAATATCACTGTGGTAAATAAAAAGTAAAAAAAGTTAAAAATGTAATTTTATTACAATTCGTGTCTGTGTCAAGCATCACTGATAAGCCACTGGACTTATATCGGCATCACAATTGGACAGCGTTTGAATTAAGTTTTGCCTCGACGAAGCAGCAGGCAAAAGCGTACACTTAAAAATAGATCTTAAATCATTGACTCTAAGTTGCAAACATCTTACATACCCAATATTACCCAGCCGTGAAAGTTACCACCGAAATATCGCTTGATATCTCTTGCTAACTCGGCTACTTCCGGTTCCGGCCCCGAACTGCTAACCGAACCGATATATACATCGTGTATTTACTTGAGTAAAGACTATAATAATATCGCCAGACGAACACACCAACTATACGGTCCCACACTAAGCAACCCTTGTGTCATGGGTACCGTACAATGGACTGGCGGTAATCTCAAATTATGATACTTATATAGATATTAAAAAACCATGACTCTGGTATAAACATTTGTATTCATTATCACACACAACGGCCCCTACCGGGATTCGAATCCGGGACCTTCGACACCGCACATTTTTATTTCATGTTTTCAATACTCTGAAACAGGTTAGTAGTAAAAAAAAACAGATTTTATCGCGTATAAATTATGTTTTTACGTACGCTTGTCCTCCCTTGACTACGGTTGCTGTAAAGCAGCCGAAACGTCGGCAACGTGAACACATAATATACACGCGATAAAATCTGTAAAATTAGTTTTATTTCAATGTGTAGTATTCGCGTAAATGTGAAAAATCAATATGAGACCAACAACATGACAAACAAAGCCATGTCGCCAAGCGGCCTAGCCGTGTTCCGGCATGATGTTCGGTGTTGCCATTCATGGATGGCGGGTCAGATCAGCTGCGCTGCATGTGCCTAGTGAATGTAGCGTCTCGACCTACTGCCGCCTTCCTACCTAGGCAAGTATGCTCCATCGTAGATCTCATCGTCACTTACCATAAGGTGAGATCAAGATCAAATACTTGCCTATAATTTAATAAAAAAAAATAAAAAAAAAAACAACTGTCAGTCTAGCTTGTAATAAATTAACATCTAACGCGCTTCCACCAAGTAACTGTGCCACCAACCACTATAATACCTAATACATTAATTCAAAACGTGTTACTTGTGCTGGAAGATCCAACTTCTATAAAAGTCCTTTTTTTTAAATAAGGTAAAAATTATATGTAAAACTATTTTGCCACATTTCGGGAGTGAGTTAAACAACACATTGTACACTCATCTTAAAACAATATATATTGAAATAAAATATTATCAAATATGTGGTTCAAAGTGCACGAAAAATATTCGTTGCCAACACATTTCCAAAATCAAATATTGCAGTCTCAAAAAGTAAATAAGTATTTGCAGTCCGAAAATAAAATGAGTGCTCCAAAAATCAAATATCTGCAGGTAAAAACAAATTGTCCGCAGTCCCTCCCTGCGTCGTGCAGGACTATATGTGTTTGTTTACGTAAAATATGACAAGTAGGACTCGTTGCTTTTTATAGTGTAATGCACTTGACCTTGCTCTGCCCCATCACCTACAAACAAAACGTGCCATGACCCTTTTTGAGTTCTTAACTGGAACGAAAACATGTGTAAACTAATCAGTACATAAAACTCTTAGGGCTTGTTCCATAATATGCCGATAAACCCTATAATAATATTAATAATACCAGTCCTTTTTAATGTCCCACTGCTGGGCACGGACCTCCCCTCAATGCGAGGGGGACTAGGCCATAGTCCACCACGCTGGCCCAGTGCGGGTTGGCGGACTTCAGACATCTTTCGAGGGGTTCTCTCAGACATGCAGGTTTCCTCACAATGTTTTCCTTCACCGTTTACATTACCACCATTAGGATTTACTATTACGAAATCCAATCTACACTTACTACAAAATATCTAGGTACTACAATAGATGCTTCGGAATAAGAACCGTCTGTAACCGCAAAAACCGGTGAATAAATCGTCTGGCAGCTAATCCGTCTTCGAGCCTCTTAGCATCCGTAAATTGAGAGGGGTAAGTCGACGTAACCCGCAACAGATTGTGTGATTAGCGGCCCCGACGAGATTATTATTTAAATTACTCGCTAAAGGCTCGGTTACACTGATGCGATTCCCGCACGACACTCGCGGGAATTGCCTACGGGAAATTGTAGGCAAATGCATAGTTTTTTTTCAAACGTGCTGCTGTAAAGTTAACACCGTAATAGCAGTAGCTATTTATGATACAATATTAGATAAATATATTTAAGTGTGTACTACATTGTTATGTTCTAGGTACATACAGACATAGCTGTACTTTGACCTAATGTTATTTTGTTTTTCGCTTTGTTACCTTAAAATACAGTTTAAAGAAATATATAATGAGTGTGTAAATAAGAAATGTTTACATACAGTCTCGCGTATTTTCCGCATTCCGGGGATCACATCAGTGTGTTTGTCCCTTAATACACCGAAGCTGGACTGGTTTAAAATTCCAATGCTGCCGTCAATATTGAACGAAGGAGCCGAGGAGGTAATTTGGGATTGACTGCTTTAAACGCCCATTATTTGAGCAAAATGAACCTTATAACTAGGTTCCTAAATATAAAGGCGTGTCCCGACTTGCATGCTTCAGGTCGAGGCATATAGCACGAATGCCTTGCCACATATGCCTTGGAGAGCAAGGCACGAGTCAGCCTGTTCAACGCGAACAAAACTACTGAAGATAAGGCCATGAAAATATCCGATCAAGCTTGTGGCATAAGCACCGTCATAATAATAAATAATATCCTGATCATGTGTAGGAGAATAAAGAAAACTAAATTTCACAGAATCATGCCAAATACAATAACAGCAGTGATAGCCAAGTCGGTAGAACGCTTGCCTCGGTAACGAGGATCGCAGGCTCAAACCCCGACTCGTACCTCTGGGATTTCTGGATTTCATGTGCGAATCTCATGTTCAACCACTATTATCACTTGCTAAACGCTGAAGGAAAAATCGCGAGGAAACCTGCATGTCTCAGAGAACCCCTCGAGAGATGTGTGAAGTCGCATTAAGGGGAGGAAGTCGAGAGTGAACAGGTACCTTCTAGGCAAGTATGCTCCATCGTAGATCTCATCGGCACTTACCATCGATCGAGATCAAATACTTGCCTATAATGTCATAAATAAAAAAAGGCCCTTGCCCAGCAGTGGGACATTAAAAAGGGCTGACATTATTATTTCATTATTATATGCCAAATACAATGTAACGCGTAAATTTGTAACAAAATCTTACGCGGCCAAAGGCAGACAACGCAATATTTTCCCGACCGTGTTCTTTTTGGCGGCAAATAAATTACGCGGTTATATATTCAGAGAGAACATCTCCAAGGGACGGCCCTTTAATCATCATGAACAGCCACTGATTTATACATCACAGAGAAGAAGACAGAAGTACAAGTGTGTACAGACTTAATGCGATAATAATTAGCAATATTTTTCTCATAGCTACGTGTTACTGAAATAACGTAAAGCTGCAACCATGGCGTTATGGTTCAGGTTTTATCCCACTAATATTATAAATGTGAATGTTTGGATGGATGTTTGTTACTCAATCACGCCAGAACGGCTGAATGGATTTGGATGAAATTTGGCACAGAGATAGATTATAGTCTGGAATAGCACATATGTTACTTTTATCCCAGTTAAATGTATGGTTCACGTGGGATAGATTTGTTTTAATTTTTCGTAGAGAGCCTTTGCTCTACGAAAAATTAAAAGACATGAAAAGGACATAGTGGAAAAGGATGTAGTTTTTATTCGCGGTTAATACCGCGGGGCGCACCTAGTGTTGCAGAAATGTATTTAACAATACTGCGTTCAAAAACATGTGAGTGGCATCTATTGCGGGCTTTCAAACTAAACATAAATAATGTTTCTCACGTTACATTTATGTACATATATACCAGAGTTCCCCAAACTTTTTTGTGTCGTAGACCCCTTGCCATGTTTTTCCGTGTTGGGTAGACCCCCTACTTACCTGATATTGATTTCCTATTGATTTCCGTCCTTTATAGAGTGACGAATTGAACAAGTCAGTGCAAGGTAGCGAAGCTCTGAGACTGCGACTCTCAGGTTTTTACAAGTTCAAAATGTATTGCGACCACAAAGCGAATACCAACATCCTACAACTTACACAATTTTATAAACATATATAATATTTTTTTTACTTCATAGGTACTTTTATAAATAATGTATATGTTTTGATATTATAAGATAGTATGATGTAAGTAAATAGGCACTATCAGTGTATGTGTTGAGATCCACTATCGTGGACCCCCATTATCATTTCATGGACCCCCAAATTTTTTTTCGCTGACGTAGACCCCTTGCAGGTTGTCATAGACCCCTAGGGGTCGATATAGACCACTTTGGGAATCACTGATATATACTATCACACAGTAAATTCATTCACAGTACCACAGTATACTGGTATTATTATATCGGGCTGAAAATAGTCTAGTAGGTATGTGAATATTTCTCTAACAACTGTTGATTTACTGCAACAAATCCTACCTAATGTTGATCGATTGAATTGAAACTCTCGAAAAGTCAAAAATATTTCCCCAATTCCCCTCATAAATTATTTAACTTTGTCTTTTGAAGGGATACAAATATTTCATTGTTGGCATCGAGCCTAAAATTATGGGATTGTTCGGTACATAGCAAATAATCAGTGAGTTCCAAAATATTTGGATAAACGACGCGACGCCCGGAATTTGGGGAATGGAAAACATTTTTGTTCGTTTGTGAAAACTTACTTGCAAGCCATTTTCAGTTTACTGAAATCATTTCTTGGATGAAGTTAGGATACTGATGAGAGCTTTATAATAAAGTGTTTTTGCTCTATGGTGCATTTTATTTAATTACCTGATAACACTACTAACGTCATAATAACATACATTGATGTGTCAAACATACCAGCCATTTACAAAATAACATTTAATTTTTTTCCACCGCCATTGTTCGGCACTTGATTGGTGTCAGTCAATTTTTCATTTGTTTTTTGGTATCGTTTTTTTTTGCTGCGATTTCAAATGAAACTGAGTGTTTATGTTGTTTCTAAAGTTTTAACTGAACTTCTTCCTGTATCGATATATCATAACACACTAAGTTTCAATGAAATCGTAATATGTATTATTACTGGATCGCAGGATCTACCGACCACAAAAAAGGTAATTATATTGATTTCTTATATTTACGCGAATACTACACATGGAAATAAAATTAATTTTAAGGGTTTTATCGCGTTTATATTATGTTTTTTTATGTTCCCGACGTTTCGGCTGCTTTACAGCCACGATGGTCACGGGAGGACTGAGGTGTTAAAGTCCTCGTGTCGTAGTTTGAACCGGGGTATTAAGTTGTTGCTTGCGGTCCGATCTACGCAGAAAGTGTTCACAGTGTCTTGAGGTCTTGCAATGGTGCGCTTGGTTTTGGATAAAATCCTAAAAATTACTTTTACTTATTTAGTTTCTTTTATAAAATAGTCATAGTTTAACCGCCTTCGTTCCAAACAAGGAGTAATGTATTAACTGCAATAATTTCAAACTAAAATAAACCGGTACAATTCAACGCAAAACATTCTACTCAGTAACTGTTATCCAACCAACAACAAAACGTACGGTTTAAAACCTGCCACACCAAACACAAAAATATTTTCTTGCGCCCCCGAGAGGATAAAATAAAAGACCTATACAGAGTAAACTAAAATATATACACGCGAACCATTTCTAGCGAAACCCTTTTAAAATAGCCTTAGCTGTTGCAAAGTGAGTGAAATATGATACTAACCAAAACTTAAGGTTCAACTTGACTGGTTAAAGAGGGAACCACACAGTAAGACGTATAATTGAAATTGTGTATTTGACTTCATTATATTAAGGAGAGCTCACAGCCTGTAATAATAATATGTAGTTAGTGAGAATCTTCATAGATTCTAACTGCCGTTTTTATGGTGTGTTAGTGTGGTCTGTACTTGAATAGACTTAGACTTGGACTTGAAAAGACTAAGACTTGGCTGTCCAAGTCTTAGTCTTTTCAAATCTTTCCAAGTCTCAATCTAGACTAAGACTTGGATCGACCTTAACTGTGATATAATTAAACTTGTTGGGATTTGGATAGAATTGGACTTGTAAACACCTGGACTTGGAGATAGACCTCCTTAGAGCTTTTGTCAGGGGTCAGCTTAAGCTTGCCGTAACGGAAGCTATGATTTATATCATTCTAATAGTCTTTAAATTCGGTCAGAAAAAAACAAATCTGGCAACCGATCTGAGCCTTGAAAAACCTTAACAAAACATGCATATCCTTTAGAATCTACTTACTTTACCTATAAATTTGGCATCTCATGTAAAGTCCTGAAATGCCCGATGATTAACGAGCTGAAATATGTCCTCAATTCCCTCTGAAATAGAGAGATTGTGCCTAACAATACACAGGTATGACTAGACAATAACAGTTCCTTTTAATCTTTTGTTTGTTCAGTATGTTCCTAACCTTACATTAGCTTTTATTACCTCAAAAAATATAGACCCCAAGAGGGTACTTCTATCTAGGGATCGAGAAAATCCCTGTGTCTACGTTACAAGCCCGCCCGGCCATCTCAACCACTTAGCCACAAAACGAATCTATATTTATTCAAAAAAAGAATAGAAAAAAAATTCAACGTTATTATAACCGCATTGAAATGGTGCTAACGCGATATTCCTGTCTCTCTTGTACACAAGCAGATTGATAGAAAAGAAAGGGATAGCACCCGGCACCGGAATTTTCAGGTATATCGCGCCCATTTACATAACACAGTGGGTCATTACTGGGCAGAATTTGTAAGAAAACTCCTTGGAACACGTTAGTTATCGTAACTAAGTTAGAGTTAAGACGAACATAAAATTTAACTAAACTGCGGCATGAATCACTATTCATTGTGCGCCCGATAAACTGAATAGGGGGTTGTTGTGTACATTATAGTGATGGGACTATGTTTAATCGACTATTTGTATGTAATCGATTACTGATTTACGATTAAATTATTTAGCAACCGAAAATGTAAGCCTGGTTATTCCATTAAAATTATATTCTAATGATTTGCTTATGCTTCTGTATTATTTTTTTAAGAATATTTGTTTGTTTATTTAAGCATCATTACACTGTAACTTTCACAGTGTTCCCAAACTATACTTGCTTTTATTTGACTACTTGCAAAAAAGTACAAAATTGCCGTATTTACCAAGCTAGCTTTACCTGGATTTATCCGAAAAACTATGACATTGATAAAAAATCTTAAAATAACAAATGGAGGAACGTCCTCATTGAATCGATCATACCATGTCCCAAACCGATAAGTCGACTAACCGCTCACTCGGTCACATCACTAGCGAATATCAAGGATGAAATTTGTGAATAAAAAAAAGGCATTTTCGTCTCGACTGGCGGCGCCGGGAGCTATTGCCCCAACTTTGATAAAACGAACCAAAGGGAATGCTTGCAAATATTTCTGGTATAAACAAAAGGGTCTGTGATATTATTGTGTTAACATATTTTTGTCAAGAGATAAAAGTATATTTTTCCGACGAGTACTTACAAGAGTTTATGCACTGATTGGCTTCGTTTGAGAGTTGGAAGTTTCGAACTACTTCTAAATGGAGAGAAGCATTTTTTGCGGAAAGTTGATAAATAAAGTAGTCAATTTTATATTATTTTCCAAAAGATGTGTTTGTTTGTTAATTTGTGGGATATTAACTATTGAATTTAAGGGAGGCATGTGAGTGCATGTGGCATGTTCACTCACTTTTCGAGGGGTTCTCTCAGACATGCAGGTTTCCTCGCGACGTTTTCCTTCACCGTTACGACATGACGCTTCTTTGTAAATAGCATTAAAAATGTTTACGAAACATATATTTTTTTTACATTGCCACACCACAAGTAATTTTATATCTAGTACTAATAACAACGACAAATAGGATTAAACCGTTCGTTGTTTTAACGACAAAATATTAAGCTTCACTCAAAAAAAACATGAAAGCGACAATACATCATAGCGGTATATCATAACTCAATTAACTTTGGAATAAACAACCATAAATCCACAAATTCCAGACCGCGATACAAATCATACCAATTAAAACTGTTTTAACAGACATTACACAGCGCGCTCTGAAACCTTTTGTTTTTATCAGAAAAGTCATCGAATTCATTATTTTTGTTTTAATGGGACCATGAGGTAATCGGCCATTGGAGATATGTGGAAGCTGTCTTAGGAACCTTTTGGTCTTCTTTTGAGGGAATCATTTTGGCATTATTATTGTTTTGGTCCGACATTACACAGCGTGTTTCGAAACTTTTTTTTTATCACAAAAGTCATCGAACTAAAAAAAATATTATTTTAACGGGACGGTATGGGGTAATCTGAAGCCATTGGAGATAGGTGGAAGCTGTCTTAGGAACCTTTAGGTCGACTTTTGTGTGAATAATTTTGGCATTATCATTGTGTTGGTCCGACATTACACAGCGCGTTCCGAAACGTTTTGTTTTTATCACTAAAGTCACTGAATTAAAAACATTGTTTTCCATAAAAGGACGGTATGAGGTAATCTGAAGCCTGGACATGTACACGGTACATATACTAACACAACATTTTTTTAATTTTTTGTCTGTCTGTCTGTTTGTCCCGGCTAATCTCTGAAATGGCTGGACCGATTTTGACGGGACTTTCACTGGCAGATAGCTGTAACAAGGAGTATCTTAGGCTACTTTTATTTTAGAAAAACTTTTTTCTTAAATACCACGCGGGCAAAGTCGCGGGTAACAGCTAGTAATATATACGTTCATAGGAGTTCGTAATATACTTACATCACTTTCAAACACCGTTTTTGCGCTAACTTTCCATGGAATATTAATATGAATGAAGTTGTGTGATAGAAAAATTCACACCCACCCTGAAAAGTGTATAACACGCTGGTTACATATTATTTGAAACAATTCACCATCAAAATAAACTCTCTCTTCCAATATGAAATGAGCCAATTTTCCTAGAAGTTCACTAAACATACATTTTTTTTTATTACACATAAATGTAATAAAAAAAAAAAAAAAAAAAAACCATTTTCAAGCTGTGACGTCATCATGCTATAAAACCCATGAGAGCACCATTAACCATATTAAAATATCGAATGAACTTTTTTGCGACCATTGCCTCGGGTTCCTGAGTAAAGTTAAGACTACAGTTAAAGCGATAATTAGGCTAATAATAGCTTCGCCTTCGTTCTCCTCATAAGAATGATACTCAAATAATTCCATTAATTACGAGAACAAGAAAACAATCTGCTCATAAAGACTCTACCTGAGGTTTGTAGCGACCACTTCAACCCCGCCACAAGCCACACAGATGATTCATTCATTCGTAGCCCAGCCGTCCTGAGGATGCCTCGTTTAGAGGCGCAACACGTGTCGAATACTTTCTTAGATTCGCTTCGTTTCGCGGAGAATTGCACTTTATTTGGGGTCCCGTCACTCGTGATAGATAGTTTCTCGACCAACATCTTAGAGGAGTTCGGTGTTGCTGGCTTCTTTAATTATCGATGAAACTTGTTTGGTTTATAATTGGAAAAGTTGACAAGCCGAGGGTCAGTGGTGGGTTCCTCTTCCCCCATTTGTTTAGACACATTCAGAGCAATTGACAATTCTCAATACAATCCGAAAACTCTCATAGCGCGTTTCAGGATTGTATTGAATGTCAGCGCCTACAACGCCATCTGTTGAATAAGTATGAGAGCGACCGCATGCATTCTTAATAACAATACAATAACATAAAACTTCATGGCAAACTGGTAATTAGATAAAATATCGCCAGACGAACACACCATCTATACGGTCCCAAACTAAGCAACGCTTGTATTATGGTTACCGTACAATGGACTGGGGGCGAACCCAGTATATTATACTTACATAGATATTAAACATCCTTGATATTGGTTCAAACATTTGTGCTCAACACACAAAGTTGGTCCCTGCCAAGATTCCTACGAAACCACTGCGCTAATCTGGCCGTCATAGATATTCCTGAACTTTGACAAACATAGCTAGGAGCTATGCTAGGCTACTAATTAAATCTTCCTTTGCTAGATTAACAGCATTAAGTCTAAATTTATTCCTTTTTTCGTTCCGAACGTCGTCGCCGTGTCCTCTCCTTTGATATTTTTTGCTACGGATGCCCCGAGGCTTTGATCTACAAAATACTTTTTAAGATTAAAAGTTAATTTTAATTACACAGCGCTCCGAGTGTATTGGAACGAGGGATTTTACAATTCTTTGTATAGAAGCTTGTATTAATTAGGTACCTGTTGATGCTGTTTTGAAAGTGAGTTTATGAAGTTGGAAAAAAAGTGATAGTTTTTTTTTTACGTCATCATAATCGAGATTCAAACCGATCTTGTTCCAATAACTAGTTAATTACTTAATGTTAGCAAATTTCATGTGAGAATATAATGCGTGATTTTTATTTGGGACAACTTTTGCTGTCGCAAAGGTCATTACGCTAGCAAGAGATAGAGATATGCGATAAAAAGAAAAGTGCATAGCTAGTTAAGTAGGTAATAATAATTATGAAAAAACATAACTTGCAGAGTGAAGTGCACTTTATTTTGCTGTAACCAGTGTCGTTATTTATTTAAATAGTTAATGACTGGATTAGCGGAGGTTGGTAGTGATCCTGCTCTCTGTGCCGAAGGTCCCGGGGTCGAATCCTGGTAGGTACAAACGTTTTATAATGACCACGGATGTTTGTACCCGAGTCCGAATGAATGTTAAATGCATATAAGCATTATATACTTGGTTTACCCCCAGTCTATTGTAGGGTCCTATAATACAAGAGCTGCTTGGGACTGGTTTGTTCGTCTAGCTGTAATACAAAAAAAAGAGTTACCCAGTAAAAAGATAAGCACATAGTTACGTAAGAATAATTTTGAAAACGAAGGTGTCCGCGCTGAGTCGCACATTATTGCGTTGTATCAAGAGTCCCTATTATTTTAAAGATCTTTGCGGAGTGAAATATCTGTCTTAGAACTATTTGTTAATCCGTGTCATTGGACAGACGTATTTCGGTATCAAGAAATATCCCCAGAAATCTTTAATTCATTCTATACAAATAAATAAAATTGAAGTGTTTGTTTGTAATATTAAAATAACCGCTTTTTACTAAGTGCATTTGGAAATATACACGGTGCATATACCAAACATTTTTACAATTTTAGTCTGTCTGTCTGTTTGTTCCGGCTAATCTCTGAAATGGCTGGACCGATTTTGACGAGACTTTCACTCGCAGATAGCTGATGTAACAAGGAGTAACTTAGCTGCTTTTATTTTAGAAAAACCTTTTTTTTTTAAATACCACGCGGACGATGTCGCGGGTAACAGCGATCTATACTTATACTAATAATATTTTAAATGTGAAAGTTTGGATGAATGTTTGTTACTCTTTCACGCCAGAACGGATCTGGATGAAATTTGGCACAGAGATAGAGCTACTTTTTATCCCGGTAAAAAGGACACTCTTTTTAATCGCGGGTAACACCGCGGGGCGCAGCTAGTATAACATAAATAACAGCACCTTCAAAACTACCCTCATCAATTTAAACAGCAGACGGCGTTGGTATTCATGCAGTCGGCCGCATGCTAGCCAGACAAATAAACTTATGGTTCGACGAAAAAGTTCAGCGAAAGTTAAGGAAATAGTCAGAAGCTGCGGGCGGGTCCTGAACTTTCAGAGTACTGCACAAGTTTCAGAGCGGACAACTTCATTTTTCATTTCAGATAAAGAGTACCTACCTACCTTTAGATCAGCCTTTCCCAAAGTGGGCGATAACGCCCCCTTGTGGGCGCTGCAGGCCTAAAGGGCGGTAAGAGACCCAGAAAAAAATTGGTGGCGTACTGTAGAGGCTTACAATAATTAATTTAATTTGATGTTATAGTGGTTTTTAAGTAGGTGAAAAAGTGGGGATGTTAAAAAATAATTCATTCTCTAAGTGGGCAGGACACAAAATAAGTTTAGGAATCCCTGCTTAAGATGTATTGGAATAGTTGTATGTTTATATTTTTTAGATAGTGGCTTGATAGGAATATTATGATTATAATATTTTTTTTTTATTTATTTATTTAAATTACAAAGAATGACTACAATTTTGTTAAAGTGGTGCAACATAAACTCCAGTGAATTTTTCTGTACACCACTGAGTTGATTGAAAACATCGTTATTTCTTTCAGGGGTTTTTTCACGCAGTTATAAGTTGCATTCCTTAAATATTAGATTTAGTTAGATACGATAGATAGATTCCAAGATGAGATTATTTTTTGCTTTTTAGTTTTTTGAACACGGTTTTTTTTAATGTTTTTTTTATTTCATAGCGAACGTTATAGTGATGTCGTTAGAAACAAATCATAATCACCAACAATGGGATATTAGAAATGCATGTGAACAAAATGTCGAACTGCATTTTCTTCATAAAATAATAATAATTGTTAAGTACTATTCTCTTATTTTATAGGTACTTACACGAAATGTTTAGCCAAATACGTAGGACAGGAATTAAATTTAAATCTCATCAGAGAAATGAAGCAACAAAATAAAATAGTCGCGGCCGTGCCCTGGCAAAGTTTACAGCCACTTGGCAGCAGGAAGCGGTGAGGATGGGTGTGCCACATGCTACGAGCGAGGGCGATACAGATAATATAATGGATCTAGGACGTCTCGATAATAGACAATAAATTAAAAATAATAACTTTGACGGCCTGATTAGCTAGTTGGTAGTAATCCTGCCTTCTGCGCCGAGGGTCACGGGTTTGAATCCTGGTAAGGACAGAACTTTGTGTGATGAGCACTAATGTTTGTATCCGCAGCATGGATGTTTAATATCTATATAAGTATTATTTCCTGGATCCGCCCCCAGTCCATTGTACGGTACCTATGCAAGCGTTGCTTAGTGTGGTACAGTCGGTGTATTCGGCTGGCGATATAATCATAATAATTATTAATATATCTAATCAAAACGCGTCGAGAGCCGCTGCATGTAACAAAAATCCCCACCGTAGCGTTCTCCAACGCATCTATACATATAAATAAAATTGGAGTGTCTGTTTGTAATATTAAAATAACCGCTTTTTACTAAATGCATTTGGATGTATACACGGTACCTATACCAAAACAACATTTTTTACAATTTTTGTCTGTCTGTCTGTCTGTCTGTCTGTCCGTCTGTCTGTCTGTCTGTCCGTCTGTCTGTCTGTCTGTCTGTCTGTCTGTTTGTTCCGGGTAATCTCTGCAATGGCTGGAGCGATTTTGACGGGAATTTCACTGGCAGATAGCTGATGTAACAAGGAGTAACTTAGGCTACTTTTATTTTAGAAAAAATAATAGGATCCCTCGAAAAAAAAATAAAACCAATGTTGCAGCGCTGCGCCTGATTAAAGTTTGATAGCAACAATCTGCAATGCGTCCCGCGGGATCAGAACGCGAGCAGGCTGTTACCAACGGCTGATTCTTTGTTAAATACCACGCGGACGAAGTCGCGGGCAACAGCTAGTTTTAAATAAAATATAATTAAAAAAATTAAAAGTTGTCTTTTGTTTTAAATTCTTAATTCAAATAGTTTTCACTCAAATATACTCGCGATCTCTTATGGATTGCGCCACACCAGCAGCCCGCTCGCTCCGTTTGGACTTGTTCCAGCACTGACCGATTATAAAATCTATAAAACGTGTCCAAGTTTGTTTTCAGAATTCTCCACGAGCGATTTGGACGCATTCGTACATTTCGATCATCAACTACGACATTTCACGAATTGTAATTTTGACACAAACTTCAAACTATATAAGGTCGGAATTGAATTGAGATGTTAGTGTATGTTTAACTGATTATTGCCCGCTGCTCGTTGCTCGAGCCGGTCGGTCTGCGGGCGCGCGCGAGACGCCTGCTCGCAGCGCCGCCTGCGCGAACGCTGACTGCTCGGTACGCTCCCACGACCAACGCCATTAATATGCTCAACGCCCTGATTGCTCAGCAACTAGGTGTCGACATATTTTTTTCAAAATATAGTTTTGTTATTAAGTCTTGTATTAGTTTTCTAAGTTCACATAATTGGTAAAATTTCATAACGTGGCTCGCTGCACGCGTTGGTTTAAACTGTAAGTGCAGTAAGCAATTTTAATCTATACATCTTCTATACATATAAATAAAATTGGAGTGTCTGTTTGTAATATTAACATAACCGCGTTTTACTAAATGCATTTGGATGTATACACGGTACCTATACCAAAACAACCTTTTAATAATTTTTTGTCTGTCTGTCTGTCTGTTTGTTCCGGGTAATCTTTGAAATGGCTGGACCGATTTCGACGGGAATTTCACTGGCAGATAGCTGATGTAACAAAGAGTAACTTAGGCTACTTTTATTTTAGAAAAAAAAAAAAAAGAATCTCACGAAAAAAAATTAAAACCAATGTTGCAGCGCAGCGCCTAATTAAGTTTGATAGCAACAACCTGCAATGCATCCCGCGGGCTCAGAATGGGCGAGCAGGCTGTTGTCAACGGTTGTCTTTATTAAATACCACGCGGACGAAGTCGCGGGCAACAGCTAGTTTCAATATAATACTGTGGGATTTTACATGATCGTAAAGTCATGATGAAGCGGAATGTAACAAAAAAAAACACGAATATAAATTGAAATAAATTTATTTGATGAGTTATTTGAACCTGCAACTCGTGTTACCGAGGCCAGCGTTCTACCAACTAACACTGCTACAGTTTAGATCTTAATAAATACCTTCCATTTATCTCTCGTATTTTCCCTCTTATAGTATACCCTCTAACAAGCACTAATGATACTCTATTCTGATACTCACAGAGCGGTTACCTTATTTCCAAAACATTATAACCATAACCTTAACCAATTATATTAAACCAACGTCTACTTAACACAAATAACTGAAATAGTTCAACCACATCCAACATTGTTGAAATTCCCACTAAAATCGCTGCAAGTTTCAAAATATATGGGGGCTTACTATGAACTTTTGTTTCTGGGCAATTTACTTCCCGGCCTAAAACTTGTCGTCTGTATCATGTTTAATGACGTAAGTCCTCGCTAGATAGTACTTTGTTTGCGTTTGTAATTGTAATATTGAGCGACAACGCTTGGAAACAAGATATCATTTTATTAGGATTAGTATATCTATCTATCAGCCTATAGACGTCCACTGCTGGACATAGGCCTCCCCCAATGATTTCCACACATCACGGATGGATAAGTATATATCATTGTTTTAAAATATAAAACAGCCAGGAAGTTCAGTATACTGTTACTGAGTAAGAGTAGTTTTGTTGTAGTAAAGTTTCCTTTTGTTAACCCGATACTCGTAGGTTGCAGTTGACAATCAGCATTGAGTGCGCATTTATTGCCATCCAGTAATAGACTGAATTGTTTACCCTTTTGGCAATATATCTTGTCTTGTTTTTTTTACACCATATAAATACTTTTTGTCTTCCTTTCTTTTCTTATACTGACTGGATCTGAGAGTTGGTAGTATGCCCCCAGAACGCATATTTTCGGTTGATCGGGACGCACAGCACGCTAGTTCAAAGTCACGTCGCGTTAACCTCGGAAGGTGGTGAATTTCCTCATGTAGTCGTGCAAGCGGAAATTAAAGCGCCTGTGCAAGGTTACATATGAGGGAATGAACATATTATAAGGATGTTGCTTGAGAAATTACACGAAGATTGATGGTTCGAGGATGAATCGTGGCATATTTTTTAAGGGGAATTATTTTTTCTTGTCATATTTTATTCCTGGCAAATTTTAGAAACATGCCACGAAACAGATTAGTTTTAATACTACCATTTTTCCTAAAATAAAACTTTTATACAAATCCTGGTAGGGACGAACTTTGTATGATTAGCACGAATGATTGTACCCGAGTCATGGATGTTTATTTTCTATATAAGTATTATCCATTTCCATCCATCAGTCCATTGTATGGTGCCCACAATACAAGCGATGCTTAGAGTGAGACCGTATAGTTGGTGTGTTCGTCTGGCGATATTTATGTATTTAAATGTAGCGCCAAAAAAAATATGACATCAATAAAAGTTTCAAAATCCCAGTCGTTTGGTTTACCGTCACCAATTAGTAAATTCGCATAAATCCGCGACTCAAACCTGGCTCCCGGCCATACTTTATGCATAATAAACCTTCAGAATTCAGGCCAAGTACGATCAACAATCCCGAGCGAGGCTTGACGCCAATTTTCGTCGAATTTTAGACGCAACTGTTATACCACGCCTATAACACTGTTAAAACTCCCTCAGAGAAATCTCGAAGATGTTACGCGAGTGTTGACGTTATCCAGTATTTATTATGCAGCTATTGTCGGAAAACGAGCAGTATTTTTGTGTTATAAAGACGTGAAGGCTTGCACTAGCAGCCATATTTGTTTTGGCTATTGTTTGGCTGGTTTTTATTGGCTACAAACAAAGACAACTAAACGGGACCTTAACTTCCTGTCCATTCTTATGTTTTGCTTAGGAATCATTAAAACCAGTAGGTACAGTTCTGTAGCAACTAGTTAAAGAATGTTAGTTGACCCCAGCAAGTGGCTAACATAACATTAAAATTATCAAAAAGGGCCTCTACGTATTGGACCCATGTCCCCGCGCAATCCAAAAATCCGGGTATAGCCCGTGTGAACGGAGACTCTAGTAATACATTATGAAAAAAAATGCCATTTCGTCTTTTAAAAGTGATGGTTAAGAGACATTATAATTTATCAACCCTTTCTGTTAGCTCGGATTGATAATAGTTTGTCCCAGAAATCTCATATCTCAATACTCTCGTGTATGCCTGACGTGTTTAGCTGTATAACAGCGCTCACTAACTCCATCGTTTAATGGTAAAAGTTAAACAATTTACGAGCCGTGAAGTGTATTAATGGCTGTGACGTTTTAATTTCCTCAGTCGTTGGGAAAATATGCCGCATTTGCGCCTCAAACTCTACTATTTGTACCGGAAACATTATATGAATGCATATATTATAAATCATATATTATATATTTTTTTATATTATACACTAGCTGTCCCGGCGAACTTCGTACCGCCTCAGAATCAAATGTATGTGAAAATGAATTTATTGGTATTCTATCCCACGGGAACCATACATTTTTCCGGGATAAAAAGTAGCCTATGTGCTATTCCAGACTATAATCTATCTCTGTGCCAAATTTCATCCAGATCCCTTCAGCCATTCTGGCGTGAAAGAGTAACAAACATCCATCCATCCATCTATCCATCTATCCATCCATCCAAACTTTCACATTTATCACATTTATATAATTATATAATATATAAATAATATAATTATATAATAATAATAATTAATTAATTAATAATATAATATAATATAATATAATATAATATAATATAATATAATATAATATAATATAATAATAATATAATATAATATAATATAAGTATAAGTATAGATTATTTTGAAGACCTGATTAGGTCAGTTGGTAGTGACTCTGCCTCTACGCCGAGGGTCCTGGTTTTGAATTCTGGTAGCGACAAGCTATGTGTGATGAGCACGAATGTTTGTATCCGAGTCATGGATGTTTAATATTTATATAAGTACTAGCTGCGCCCCGCGGTGTTACCCGCAATTAAAAAGTATGTCTATCCCAAGGGAACCCATTTTACCGGGATAAAAAGTCCTATAGCCCATGTGCTATTCCAGACTATAATCCATCTCTGTGCCAAATTTCATCCAGATCCGTTCAGCCGTTCTGGCGTGAAAGAGTAACAAACATCCATCCATCCATCCACCCATCCATCCATATATAGTAAAAGTAAATATAGTATAGAATATATTATAGTATATATAGTATAGATGATATACTGATTTCGTCCCCAGTCCATTTGTATTGTACGGCACCCACAATACAAGCGTTGCTTAGTGTAGGACCATATAGTTGGTGTGTTCGCCTGGCGATATTACTATTATTCATGAATGATCACGGAATCTGTATTTAAATACGTAAAAAACTCCCACTAGACATACAGGATAAATGGTTCATACATACCTAACTCTTATTTAACTGTTCGAGCAGTCTAAAAGTTTAAATTTAAGATAAAACGAACCCTATCATAGATATGAAAGTTAAATATGTTTTAAAAGCTATATCTATACATATAAATAAAATTGGAGTGTCTGTTTGTAATATTAAAATAACCCCTTTTTACTAAATGCATTTGGATGTATACACGGTACCTATACCGAAACAACAATTTTTACAATTTTTGTCTGTCTGTCTGTCTGTCTGTCTGTCTGTTTGTTCCGGCTAATCTCTGAAATGGCTGGACCGATTTTGACGGGACTTTCACTGGCAGATAGCTGATGTAACAAGGAGTAACTTAGGCTACTTTTATTTTAGAAAAAAAAATAAGGATCTCACGAAAAAAAATTAAAACTAATGTTGCAGCGCAGCGCTTGATTTAGTTTGATAGCAACAACCTGCAATGCGTCCCGCGGGCTCAGAATGGGCGAGCAGGCTGTTGTCAACGGTTGTCTTTGTTAAATACCACGCGGACGAAGTCGCGGGCAACAGCTAGTATACTCTATAAATTCTCACTCGTGTATCATGTACAATAAACTATACAAAATGACGATAAAGCTCCACGATACGGTGGGATAGGGATTCACCGCTTTTACCGCGATACAGCGACCGCATTTAAAACGAATTATTACTCTACAGTTTCGCTAAACTAAACTGTATGAGACAATACGTGACTTAAACTGAGTTCAATTTGAACTTATATTATATATATTGATTTCATATATTTACGCAAATACCACACGTTGAAGTAAAACTCATCTTTCGGATTTTATCGCGTTTATTTTATGTTTATACGTTCCCGACGTTTCGGCTGCTTAACAGCAAGCAACAACTAAATATGAGTGAACCCCGGTTCAAACTACGACACTAAGACGTCAACCACCTCAGTTCACCCGTGACTTTGGTTGCTGTAAAGCAGCCGAAACGTCAAGAACGAAAAAACATAAAATAAATGCGATACTCAGTAAAGCAGATTTCTTCACGATGTTTTTCTTCAACGTATAACAAGTTTTAATCATACTTGAAAATGAGATGCGAACTAGGATTTGAACCTGCGAGCCTCGTTTTACTCGAGCGCTCTACCAACTTGGCTGTCACGATTAGTTGCATAGTAGCTATAATTTCATGCTATACCTCTAGTCAGCAACTCTTAAGTGTCCTATGGCATGAAGAGTCTAGACAGTTATGAGAACAGAGTTAACATTTACGATCTGTTTTATCGCAAAGATAGCTGACAACGTCTATTATACAGCTATGAATGTAAATCAAGGACTAGCATTCATGTTCTATGGGAATAGTAATTTAAAAGCGATTACTAGTCGACAATCTGAATGTGATTGAACTTTTAAAGTTATTATTTTGTCTACTTGTTTATTACGTGCTTCGCGTACATGTCAACTCGTAAGGGTCATTGCTCTGCGAGATAGATCTTTTAATCATAGCTTCTTTCTATACATTTTTTTGTCATCGGTAATTTGGTTATTTCTATTCTATTCTATCAGCCGAAAGACGTCCACTGCTGGACATAGGCCTCATCCAGTGACTTCCCCACATCACGGTCCTCCGCCACTCGCATCCACCACCTTGTGGCGAGCCGTGGTTGCTTACAGGTTTTTAATTAAATAAATGAACAATTTTGTTATGAATTAGTGCACAATCTTGTAAAATCTTACATAAGTATGCGGATGGCAAAATGTTTCAATAAATGGTATTAAATCGTTAGACTCTGTAGTTAACATGGGTGTTCCACAAGGATCTATACTGGGTCCTTTACTGTTTTCCATACATTTTTCACAGCAGCACCCCTAGCGGATATGTGTAGCTTTACTAGTCACTTGGGAGCACCCTTACTTCCTGTACCCGCAGATCCCGGGTTTGAATCCGGGTAAATTTGTGTGGTGAGTGAATGTTTGTCCCTGAGTCATGGTTGTTAAATCTATTTAGGTTCGATTAGTTTGCTACAAACGTTGTTTAGTATGAAACCAAGCAATCTGTATATTCGTCGGGCGATATTATTATTAATATCTCGATCCAGTTTAAGACCCAGAACCATGTTTAAATCTTTACCGGAAATCAGTAAATAATTTATTATACTTACAAATTCATTTGGCAATCAGTACACAGTAATCCAATTTCACAAATGATTTTGTTCATAATAAATAACCGGTTATCCGGTTTAACGGTAATAAATGAGACACAAACCGCGACTATCTGAATCACGTACCGACTAATGGCGAAATAAATAAAATTGTTTCATAAACACAATAAATGATTGCAAGATATTTGTTACTTCCACTTAAAGCAGTGATAGCCAAGTTGGTAGAACCTCCCTCCGCCCTCCTTGGTGGCGAGGCTCGCAGTTTCGAACCCCGGCTCGCACCTCTGGGATTTCTGGATTTCATGTGCGAAACTCATTTTCGACCATGATTATCACTTGCACGTGAGCAAACCTGCATGTCTGAGCGAACCCCTCGAAAGATGTTTGAAGCTCACCAATCCGCACTGGGCTAGCGTGGTGGACAAAAAAAAGTACTTAGGTAAATTTAAATATATCAGCTGTACAGTAAATCAAACTCATAATGGTTAATATTCCACTTATATCACTCATTATAACTCGCAGTAACACTAGTTTTAGAAATAAAATCGTAACTGACGCCACGACTTTTCAGTTTTCCGCCAAAAAAGTCCATCTTGAACTTAACGTCGCGTTATTACGTTATTAAGAAAATTATTGCAATAATTTTCTTGAGCAAAGAGCATTGAGCATTGAAAAATACCGTTTTAATAATATGATCTTTAATGTACCTAGGCCTCAAATCCGAATATGGTCTTACAGAGATATGTATATTATTGGAATTTCCACACGATCGAAACGAGCGATCTGGGGCCAAAAACAATGAGGATCATTATCGCGACCCCCCGCGGCTCGCCGCGCCGCTGGGGGCACGATCGTACGTGTTTCGCAATCATTGCGAGGTGGGGGTTAATCGGGACGGTTAATAGCATTGACGAGTTACGGGCTAAAGTAATTTAAATGCTTTTATAAACACATCACGATCTTACATCTGTTAGCGCAATTGATTGAAAATCGAATAACAATTGCATCGTCTGCCATTGTCAATTTTGACAAGCCCCTGAAAAAAATGTACATTAACACTTTGCTCACTTGAGTTCATTAGCATTGTCCATTTTTTATTTATAATCTGTATTTATTTAATTTGTCATCGCTATTAAATACTGGCTACAAAATATCCACTAATTTGTGGGCGCGGCATTATAACATCTTTTTCCATTTCATTTCGCAAAGAAAGAAGAAGAGAGAGATATTTTTTTTTCTGTCGACCAAACATTTTGTGACAATTCGTCTAGACGAATAAAAAATCAATTTTGACGTCACAAATCATAGAGTAAGATACCTTTTTCTCGGCGCCTCTGACCGTGAACGTGAGATATTGACGTCATAAATCACCCGCGCCCGGATCCCGGCTGAAAAAGATAACATTAATAGTTAGGCCATATTCTTTGAATGATAAGACTTATTTTTACATTTCATTTTTCATTGCCAGCCTGTATCCTCCCACTGCAGGGCACGGGCCTCATTATTTACTAGCTCCGATTTATAGCTTAACCTGTCAACGAAATAAATCCACTATTTAGTTTCTTAATCCAACAGTTTCCAGGAGTCTGTAACATATTAACAAAAATACAGAATTTAACGCATTTATAATCATTATATGAAGTCAGAACTTCGACACGTTATTAAGAAAAAAAAATTAGGTACACAAAAAATCACATTTGTCATTTTGAATTTTTTTTTAAGTTGACTTCGAATTTCTAACTTTACATAATGTTGTCAAATATGCTGAAGAAACGCAGGTTCGAAGCTTAGAGGGTTCTTATAAGTGCCTGGTTTTTCACTCGAGATACGGAACCCTAAAAACGCATTTAAATCAGTTCACCCGGTCTGGTGTTTCGATTTCATAGGCACACTAAAGCTATCAACTCATAACACCCTTCTTTACCTTCGACTGTAGGTTAAAAATTAACCGACATTTCAATAAAGTACTTCGGAGATTAGTCGAGGCATAGCTCGAGGCGAATTTTCCAATTTGTCTGACTGACCTAATAGAGAGATGTAGAGTTTATTTTTCTGGAACCACAATGGACCATTGTGGTGTACGAAGACTTGGTAGAGCCATAATCACAGCGCTACGGAATGAAATCTATTGATCTCTCACAATTTCATGTTTTTGTAGAGCATTGAAATATCGCTATGTTGAAATGAAAAGATGAATTGTAGAAAGTTTACAGTTAAAGATTGGATTTGTAGAGTCAGGCTTTGAGCATAAATCAGTTTTTGAGCTTATAAAACTCGGATAAATGTTAATTTTAAAATCCCTGAAGGGCTGCATAGATATACTGCAGAGTACCCATATTTAGCCAATGACCAATTTTTAAATCTTAAATCAATATTGATTTCTTAAATTTACGCGAATACTACACATTGAAATAAAACTATTTTTTAGGATTTTATCGCGTTTATATTTTGATTTTACGTTCCCGACGTTTCGGCTGCTTTACAGCAACCATGGTCACGGGAGGACTCGATGACAATTTTTTATCAATTACCAACCTGATTAGCGCAGTTGGTAGTGACCTTGCTTTCTGCAACGAGGTCCCGGGTTCGAATCCCAGGAGGGACAAACTTGTGTGATGAGCAAGTACCAAGGTTATGGATCCTTAATATCCACATAAGTAATTATACTGGTATTTCCCCCAGTCCAGTGTACGGTACATACCAGTCGTTGTTTAGTTTGAGACCACACATTTGTTGCGTTCGTCTGGCGATATGATAAATTGATTCTTATTTTATAAAGTCATGCCCTCGCATTGAGGGGAGGCCCGTGCCCAGCAGTGGGACATTAAAAAGGGCCGGGATTATTATTAAAAAGACAAGTAATTTTCACGCCATTACTCCTCAAATTGTATATAAACTCGTAGTTGTATAGTTTGTACAACAAAGTTAAGGTAAGATAAAAATCTCAAGTGACAGTTATAAATAACGGTAAGATCGTAACTATCAAACTTAACCGAATGATAGAGGGCCGCCGGTGTTAAATTACCCTCACAATAAAATCGCTTCCGGGTTTATAACGCAACCGTGATTGCCAACCGGTTGTGCGAAAACAATTATAACGATCAAGGAAGATCGTGGTTCAAATTAACTTATCGATATATTTTTTGAATCATGGGTATTTATTGTTGGTCTTCAGGTCACCCCCTAAGCGTTATAGCGTCATGAAACGTAATAATAATATTGCCAGACGAACACACCAACCAAACGGCTCCACACTAAGCAACGCTGGTATTATGGGTACCGTATAATGGATTGAGGGTGAACTCAGTATATAATACTTATATAGATAATAAAAAGATTAAAAAAAAGACCAACCATGGAGTTTCTTGCCCGTTCTTCTCGTAAAGTAGTAGCATAATATTTTGTAACTTTTAACGATTCATAAGTACTGTCCTTAATGTTCTACGTGAATAACAAATATACTGATTCGGATTCTGAATAAAATAATGAAATATGAAAAAAAATACGATTAAATTAAGAACCTCCTTTTCTTTGAAGTCGTAAAAAAGCAACCAATCGCAATTTGCACGATAGCCCCGCGCCGATCGGAATCAACCATTGGCAATAAATGTATTTACGAGTGGCCATATAACATGGCGGATATAATTTAGAGCCGGTCGAGATGTTCTCTGTGTAATAATAAAATGCCAGCCATTTGGCATCCCTCCCATGACAATCACGGTATAAAATGGGTAAATCTACGTCCCTCGGTTGCGGTGGATGGCCTTGAAACCGAACGGCAGGAATATTGCAGAAGTTTCACTAAGAATGTTTATTAAGAAACAAAATTCGACTATAGATGGCAGCGGCAAGCATCACACTTCACACTAATCATCATCACACTAATGTTATAAATGTGAAAGTTTGGATGTATGTTTGTTACTGAATCACGCCAGAACGACTGAACGGATCTGGATGAAATTTGGCACAGAGATAGATTATAGTCTGGAATAGCACATAGGCTACTTTTACTTTCACATAGGGTCCCGTGGGATAGATTAATATGGTAGCATACCTACTTTTTAATTTTTTCTTGTTCTTTTCTTTCTTCTTTTCTTTTTAATCGCAGGTAACACCGCGGGGCGCAGCTAGTTGGCAATTGGAAAATTTTAATGATTCTTTTATGAATAGCTTATTGACGATACTACTAGCTACTTATTAGACACAGACACAAAGATGCACAAATGGGTACATTTACATGAAAAAAAGTAAAGAACACACAAAGATACACAAATAGGTACATACATGAAAAAGTAATGAACTTAGGTTGCAGTGAGTAGATATTGTGGATCTCAGTGTGAGCTGTGCCGAAAGGCGTTTGGATCTCATCGCTTCATGCTCTTTCCTACCTCGCCCCCTCCACCCCGCATTCCTCGAGCGCGGCATGCGGTAGTGGTCAAACTATAGTGCGCAGATGCAGTTATCCTTCTGCGTGCCCCCTTTACAGTGGTACCGTCCCAAAAATAGTGGTTTATTTAAATTTCTCGACATCTTGGGAGTCGTTATGTGTACGCTCGCGGAGATAAATGCGCGACATTCCAACATCATCCGGATTACGAGTAAAAAGTTAATAACATCATTGTCATCAATCTCTTTGTGCGATTACTTTTTGTTAGGGGAACGTCATTATTTTTACCCCTTGGCATATTTAAAACAATAGTTTACGTAGCCGAAACTGTTGCCTCAGCTGAATGCGCCTTTTTCTTCCCTTTTTTAAAGTATATTTTATTACTACCTGCGCGCCGTTATCCGCGGTTAAAAAGTATGTCCTTCTGTAAATCATGTCGATCCTTTGTTTAATGAAAAATTAAAACAAATTTATCCCACGGGAACCATACATTACACAAAAAGTAGCCTATGTGCTATTCCAGACTATAATCTATCTCTGTGCCAAATTTCATCCAGATCCGTTCAGCCGTTCTGGCGTGATTGAGTAACAAACATCCATCCATCCAAACTTTCATACTTTTTCTATAGGAGTCGTGATGAAGCAGTGACTTCCAAGTTGGTGCAAGCCTTGCCTTGGAAATGGAGTTGCCACATTCAAATCCCGGCTCGCACCTCTGACATTTCTGGAGTTCATGTGCTAATCTCATTTTCAACCATGAATTTCACTTGTTTAACGACGAAGGAAAACATTGTAAAGAAACTTGTATGTCTGAGAGAACTCCTCGAAAGATAAGTGAAGACCACCAAACTGCACTGGGCTAGCGTGGTGGACTATGGCTTAATACCCCTTGCATTGAGGGGAGTCCCGTGCCCAGCAGTGGGACATTAAAAAGGGCTTGTGTGTAGCTCTCCACTCGGGCTATACCCAGATCTTTGGAATGCTTGCGCGGGGACATGAGTCCAACACGTAGAGCCCCATTTTGAGAATTTTAATATTATGTTACCATGCTGGGGTCAGCTGCTGAAAATTATTGCAAAACCAACGAATTGACCTTAGCAGGCGGAGGAACTATTGCAGGAATATGGAAAGATAATTGGGACTATGATTGGAGTTTGGATGGACATGGGATAGGACTATTGGACGGGTTGCGGACACCTGCCATATTCAGCTTTTATCTAATTACTATTGCCAAGTAATTATTATTATTATAATAATCTTCAAGTAAACTATTGAGCTTCCCTTTTCTGTATATTGTCTAGATCACAATATGGAATTTAATTGGGAGATTTCTCCTTGAATGTTATGTTAAAATATAGCACTATTATTTATGTACTAGCTGTTGCCCGCGACTTCGTCCGCGTGGTATTTAACAAAGACAACCGTTGACAACAGCCTGCTCGCCCATTCTGAGCCCGCGGGACGCATTGCAGGTAGTTGCTATCAAACTTAATCAGGCGCTGCGCTGCAACATTGGTTTTAATTTTTTTTCGCGAGATCCTATTTTTTTTTCTAAAATAAAAGTAGCCTAAGTTACTCCTTGTTACATCAGCTATCTGCCAGTGAAAGTCCAGTCAAAATCGGTCCAGCCATTTCAGAGATTAGCCGGAACAAACAGACAGACAGACAGACAGACAAACAGACAGACAATTTTTTAAAAAAATGTTGTTTCGGTATAGGTAACGTGTATACATCCAAATGCACTTAGTAAAAAGCGGTTATTTTAATATTACAAACAGACACTCCAATTTTATTTATATGTATATATTACGTGCCTATCAATCGTTAATTAATTATGATGTTCACTAACGAACCATTGTTATAATGTTATTGTTTATACGAAATACGGCTCATATGCCTCTTGTAAATAATATAACAGAGGCCGCCGAGAGATTAATATTCCAACAGTATATTTGCATTAAAAGAAACGTTGTTTTGGAAAATAAAAATTGGTACTTTTACAAAAATACCAGCCCTTTTTTAATGTCCCACTGTTGAGCACGAGCGATTCCTCAATGCTCGGAGCATTAGGCCATAGTACACCACGTGCCCAGTGCGTGCTGGCGGACTTCACACGCCTTTCGAGGGGTTCTCTGAGATATGCAGGTTTCCTCACGATGTTTTCCTTAAGGGTCTTGCAACTAACAATCGTGGTTGAAAATGAGATTTGCAAATGAAATGCAGAAATCCCAGAGCTGCGAGCCGGGTATGGTCCTGCGATCCACGTTACCGAGGCAAGCGTCTTAACGACTTGGCTATCACTGCTTTTAATCCCACTAATATTATAAATATGAAAGTTTGGATGGATGGATGGATGTTTGTTACTCAATCACGCCAGAACGGCTGAACGGATCTGGATGAAATTTGGCACAGAGATAGATTAAAGTCTGGAATAGCACATAGGCTACTTTTTATCTAGGTAAAATATATGGTTCCCGTGGGATAGATTAATATGGTACCATACATACTTTTAAATCGCGGGTAATACCGCGGGGAGCAACTAGTCTATGTAATATAGCGTACAAAAGTCTCGAACTATACAAATTATAATTAAGGTATGCATAATTTTATCACAATAGCATGTTTTACAAATATTAGTGCATCCATTGTAGTTGATATTGGATCGTTGCATTTGCTAATTACGCCACGCTGTATCAGTGCAATTGTTTGTTCGGTACGTAGCGTGCAATCACGAATATAATCTGAAAACTGTTTTGTTGATTTTACCATCCAGTGAATTATGATATTCTGGTGCTATTTGATTGTACAGTTCGTATATTCATGGAACAAAGTTTGGTTTAAAGCCTTATATAAGGGTACTCTGAAACTATTATATATATGTAGCAATAAAACGTTGGTTTTATTTATTCTACTAGCTTTATGTCTTAATTTCACAGTTTTTAATCTTACGTACGTACTCCTGCCGTCTTTTCTTCGTGTGTCCTCTCTCGTTATATACCTCTCTCACCTATGCATTCATCCCTTTCACTCCTAATCCGTTCCATTCCATATCATGCATCTTACGTTCCATTACACAGACATTCCCACATATAAGATAGCTTCTACCTGCGGCTAGAAAAAGACAATTATGCTGACTGTTTAGGCGCAGATCTTTTTAGTTGAGTTCGTGTTTCGAGCCAGTTGTTAATTGAAAGCGCAATATATAAATGACAATTTGTAGGCCTTACAAAATACATGTTTTGACTTTGACCGAGATATATTTTCTATATTAAAATTTAACTAGATGAGAATTGTGAAGTGACGTTGCACCTTATAGTATCAAAACCTAAATAACAACTATTACCTAATCGGTGCTTAAACTCAAAACAATTCCCAATCTTGATTTCTTATATTCACGCGAATACTACACATTGAAATAAAACCAATTTAACGGATTTTATCGCGTTTATTTTACGTTTTTACGGTCCCGACGTTTCGGCTGCTTTACAGCCACCATGGTCACGGGAGGTAGTCGTAAATTGATCCCGTGGCGCCCCAAAATAGGCAGAGGTATGTGGACTCATCCAGGAGCCCCACATAACCGTCCAGGCTCCCCCGAGCTTGGGCGGTATGCCTAACTGCATTTCCCAGCGAAAACAGAACAAAAAAGGTAGTTGTAAATTAGTTTTATTTTAACAATCACGATCGTTCCAAATCTTCTAAAGAACATGAACATACCGTTCCAACAGGGTTCGTTGTCGTGATCACGAGCCCTTAATACTATATACCCTGAACACAAAGGCACCGCAATCAAAGCAGGCTCGGTCACACTTGGTTGCCCCCTACGTACCTCAAGTTTGTTAGGTACCTTACAAACTTTATTCCTTTATGAATGTGGAGCAATGAAATTGTCGGATATGGTACAATATGTTACTGTTTTATGTTTTTCTGGAAAAAAAACATAAGTCTTGATTTCTTATATTCATTATATTCGCGAATACCACACATTGAAATAAAACTCATTTTACGGATTTTATCGCGTTTATGATACTTTTTTACGTTCCCGACGTTTAAGCTGCTTAACAGCAACCATGTTCACGGGAGGACTGAGGTGGTTGACGTCCTAGTGTCATAGTTTGAACCGGGGTACCCTCATATTTAGTTGTTGCTTGCAGTCCAATCGACGCAAACTAAGTAAAGTACAGTAAATGCGATAAAACCCGTAAGATTAGTTTTATTTCAATGTGTAGTATTCGCGTAAATATAAGAAATCAATATATATAAGCTGGTTCGCATTCCGTTTGGGATCTCATTGTATTACCTGGCTCTATTAACTTTTGACTCGTTCTTTATAACAGGACACTTGGTAGACCTAACACGACCGTATTTTTGAGCCGCCTCTATACCCACAGCTTCGTACATCTGAAGCACGTAGGCACGAAGTTTGCTCAGCTGTTGTGCAAAACTTGTTGAAGCCAGTGCGTACGCTGCTGATACATTTTTATATTTAAAGTAGATTTAATATGTATTCCGTACCTCAAGTGCGAGATTCATAGTTAACTTTCCGGTAGTTAACTATATAGTCCGACGTGAATACGTCTGAACTGACAGTATACCCAAAACGTTCGCGTCTAAATACCAATCGTATTCCATTGGTAAACAAAAAGTTTGCTCGATGAGTGAAACCACAATTAGGCCCGTTATGTTGGCTTTTACGTTTTCTGATTACGTTTGGGTATCACAATACGACTAAATGAGACAAGATACATATATTTTGTTTTATGTCCTTATCGTTGTGACTGGTTTTTCGGACCAACAATACAAGTTGAAAGGACGAACAAAAAATCGGTCACACGCGATCCGCGCGATGCATGTCTAGATAAGACTAAGAATTCTCATCCGATATTATTTCCTTTTCAACCACATGAGTAACACAGAGAAAGGTGAGTTAGCCAGGCTAAAAGTGTTGAATAACTTAATTTTATTTACGTTGATATTTTTTATATTGGTGTGAGCTTATTTAATGGTTATAAGGTACCTATCTATATTTAAATTTTCTTTATTAGTACGATGGACGCTAAAAAGGTTTGCAGCTCATAATAACAGATTAGACAGAGGAGGTGGCATATGCTACCTACTTCGATCTACCTCACACTAGCGCATAAAATCGTAGACAGAGAACTGTCAAGGCTTGAATATGTCAAGATTGTATTTCTAGGAACAATATCATTTTATAGAAAATAGTTTGGGACATTCAGGATGAGCCAAAACCGACAAGAGTTGTTCGCTCACAAAACACTTAAAAGAAAATGGTAGCCACGTACGTAGCGAAAATAGGTCCCATTGTGACGATTGAACAAGGGGTTCGTAGGACAATTAATGCAGAGCGGTAGGTAGACCACAGTCTGTTTACCACAAACTATCATCGAGTTTCGGAAAACCAACCCATAGAAGTGCATCATCCTGCACCAGGACAACGCAAGCCCGTACATCAACGGTTCCGGTGTATAGTGAAGAAGCAGTCGAATATTTTTTATCGGCAATTTGGAGTACCATACTTCGGCGTGGAACAAATATTATAACGACTGGTTTAAGCGTATGGAAAAGTGCATGAAATACCGTGGGGAATACTTTTTAAACAATAAAATGTATATAACGTTCTAGTTGTTTATTCTTTTCTCAAACGACAAAACTTAATAGGCATGCCACGTTTACTAACTATATTATTAGGTACTATCCAGGGATGTTCTTGATATCTTCTCTCCATGGTGATGCTTATAATTAATATAGAAGGATAAATCCTTAATCTTTAATTGAAATATTCTAAACATTACACATGATAATTCACAGAAACACAAGTATTGGAAAATAAAAATACATCACTAAATGTTCCAACAAGAAACCAAACTAAGAAATAATCAGTATTACAGGTAGCCACTTTTCCTCTTCCAGCTAATTCTGGGTTCTATTCTTTTTCGCTGTTTCCAATCGGTTCCACAATTATTTTTCGCTGAGGTCCGTAAAGGATTAAAACTCTGCACAGAAGTGTTTGTCTCGCTTATCTTGATTATGAGCACTAGCCAGCATCCTCTAGCCAAGAAAATTACGCATTGGGTACGTTATTATGTAATTTAAACATGATTTAATATCAATATTGTTTTCACAATGACTTTCCACGTTTCACAGTTTACTTCAAAATTCCATTGACAGATTGATTGTAGTGAACACGTCTTAACTGTTAGTTTACTGTTAGTATACCTAAACCGTGTGAGTGTAAGCTCCCATACTATACAAAAGTATGCTCGATTGACTGAAACGTAAGTTATGGCCGTTATGTTGGCTTTTACGTTTTCTGTAAAACCATAAATCCACCACATAATCTAGAGGAATAATATTTCTTGTATAGCTATTTCGTTTTCAACCATATGAGTAACAGAGATCAAGCCAAGTCGGTTGTCAAATGACTGACAATTTTTATTCTGGTTAAAACAATATTCATATTTCAATTTGCCATCATTGTTTATAAATTGATGGAAGCCATTCAGTTTTGAAAGTAAAGAACACGAGCAAGAACAACAAGCGGACTTATTATTTGCTAGCCTAAGTATTTCTGAAATGAAATCAAATGTCCCACAATTTGAGTTCTTGGTAAAATGTATACTACGGTAAGTAAAAGCTAAAAGCCGTAAAATGCGTGGTTGCATTCGTCAAGTCCCAGTTCTAGGTATACCGGTACTGCACCGGTGCCTATCTGCAGGCGGTCAGTGGGGCCATCGGCACCAGTCGGGCCGCGACAGTTGATTATCCAGATACTTTATTTTATGTACAGGTAGTACCCATATTTCTCTTTAACGTAAATAATACTCATGCGTAAATCTCAATTCTGAAATCTAAAAAAAAATGTCAGGAAACCTGCATGTCATGGGCCAGCGTGGTGGAATATAAGCTGAATTAACCTCATATTAACGAGAAGTGTGTGTAGTGTACTATCGATAAAATTGGGTGCACTTCAATGAACTGCACCTCTGCCTACTACTTAGGAGATTCCAGGCGTGATGGTGTTTCTCTCTTTACCTAATAGCTTAAGTAATCAAACATTGTATTTTCAGGAGGATGGAAGAACTGTAGATTCAAACTGTCAGGACAATAATCCTGCCACCATTCCAATTCAAAAATCCACTATAATTTTCATTGTTGGCTGAATAGAAATCGAACCCACCGCCACCCGGTGCAATGAGTTGAGCGGCCTGCGCTCAAACCACTAAATAAAGATGCCTTAAACATTTCACATTGTGTTTTATTTTCATTGACCTAATGTGATAATGGATATGTGGAGTGTATGTATATAAAAGGTAGTTTAAAAGTAGCGCCTGTAGCAGAGAAAGTAAAAAGCAGGAGGCTAGTTTGGTCACGTTATCAAAGGAGACGAGAAGCATTTTGAGCGCCTAAAAGGGCTATTAGTATGAATATGCATAGATAGAGTGAGAGGAAGACCCACGAAGTGGTAGAAGTTTGTATAAAAAGTGATATGAAGGAGATTAATGTATGAAAAAGACATACTGCGGCGATCCCAAATAATGGGAAAAGGTGAGGCAGATGATGATGATTTTACTGATTTCTAATATATATTTACCTAATTTAGATTGAGTTTAATTGCAAACAAGAGCCTTAGTATGAGGTTATGCCGTTTTTTGACGTAGAGAAATCCTTATGGATACCCGCAAGCTCCGCGGGAGACGAGCGGGTTATGTCGGACTGCTACCGACTTAAACCCCACGGTATACCATCGTCTACCTTTGTTGGGGCGCTGTGGGATAGCACTAGCATGCACTGCGACATCCAACGAGGTTATGCCCTAGCTCCACCCTTGATATAGTGTGAACATTCGATAGTAGTGATGGCCATCTTGGTAGAATACTCGCTTTGGAGACAAGTTGCGCAGATTCAAACGCGGCTCCCGCTAGGACTTTCAGATTTTTACGTGCGCATCACGTTTTCAATCATGAATCATTGGCTGTACCGACGGTAAAGCAAACATCGTAAGGAAACTTGCACGTTCCTCAAAATTTATGTGAAATTTACCAAATGGCCCTGGGTCAGCGTGGTGGACTATAGCCTGAGGAATGTGCCCGGTATAATGACAATAGGCTCGCCCCCTATTTCATTGGGACCAAATACCATTGGCGAAATGTGGGTGTACAGGAGTGCACCTCTGCCTACCCCTTCGGAGATTGCAGGCGTGATGGTGTATTAGTAGGTAACAACCAACTATTTTATCCGACAATCTATTCAGAGAAATGGCTGTGTTGCGTAGGTGTTAATTAAACATGATATATCAATAACTTAATACATTTTTTTCGTTAACTTTTTGTCGTTTCACGGTTTCACCAACAAAATCATAAGTGACGACGCGAACTATAAAAGTGAACGTTTCCGTACGATACGTATCGTAAAATCTTTCAAATTTATGACTCGCACTCGTGCAATTCGTACGTCTAAAAGTATTCGGTTAACTTATGAAAAATCTCCCAAAATGTCTATGCGTACTGTAAAAGTAGGTTTAGGTTTCTCTATGGTACGAAATTATACCTAAGTAAACTTGTGACTCACACTCGCGCATGTCGTACAAAATCGTTAACTTTCAAAGTTTCCGTGAGCAAACGATCGAATGTTTACTACATATAGTAACGAAAAAAACTCACACTCGGCACAAATGTTTTAGATATCGCCCGCTAGGGGCGTTTTTTAAGTCTCTATACAAAATGTCCAAATACGGTAGTTTGTAAACTATAAAGTTAGCTAACGAAAAATCTCACACTTGAGGTACCGTTCGGATAAGATCGGCGGCACGTATCGTAAACAGGATACCGTTGTTTAATACGAAGATGTATTTAGGTATGCTTAATACTAGCTGTGCCTTCGAGTACTTCGTTCCGCATCAAAAATGTATGAGAAAATTAATTATATATATAAAAAAGTCGTGTTAGTTACGCCATTTATAACTTAAGAACGGGTGGGCAGATTTTTATGTTCTTTGATTTTAAGAATTTTTCTTCGCGTCAAGAAGCAAAATGACTAAGTATGTAGCAGAATAATAAAAAAAATATAATGAAAAAGCAGAATAACTATTGAGTTGTTCCACTTTTTGAGGTGATGAAAAATTCATTCCGTTCGAGGTTTTCCGTCTTCTGGATGAGTTGCATTCAGCCCAATGTCCCTAGTGGTAATTAGTCGCATCCTTCATAAAAACACATAATTACAAAATTTTACTATAGCAGTCAATGTCACACAATGCAACAAAACTTAAGATAAATTAAAATAAATAATAATTTAACAGATACACCACTGCGGGGTTGATCAATGAAGCATGACCACGCCCATTGTTGGTGGAGAAACTAATTAATATTGTACTTCAAGTGACTGAGCTGTGCAGACTCAGTACAAAATTTTGTGAGTCTAAAATTCCACTAATTTAAAATGGTTTACATATTGTGACAATGTAAGTTATATTTTATTTTTAAGGTAACGTAACCATATTCCATCCCGCTCACACTACAGTTTTATAAATGAGAATGACAGTGACAGTATGCTTTCTTGATGACGTTACGATTATATAAGGAGTTCGTGCCTACCCTACAGCTCTATGGTCTCGGCCTACGCAAATGCTACATGAGTGCTACGAATACGTGCGCTACGTAGCACGAACAAAATTCAATTCTCTTCTACCATAGTGTAAATAAAGGTCGCCGTAGCATATGAAACTACGATTTATATCGTACTGGACGGGAAGAAACAAATTTCTAACAAACAAAATAAATTGAAATAAAACATTGAAATAAAACTATTTTTTTATTTAGCTTTATTTTTTACGACATTTTGGCCGCTAAATGTTGTCCAAAATAATTCTGGTGTAGCAACATCTTAGCAGCCCTATCGAATATCATGCAACACTGCGTTTAGAGGATTAGCTAAGACGCCCAACTTGGCACAACGTCACGACTGCCAACTTGGACTGACAATCGCTCACAGCTTAGAACTGGCATGTCTGTTAAGCTGTGCAAGTAACTGCTAGTTACTAAATCTGTTTGATGCAGCTCCAAGGGCTTGATGCGTGACGGCAGAAAATAGAGTTCATGAAATTAAATAATTTATATAAACAGTGACACAAATTTACAAAAAATGCGACAATATAGATGATCTAATAAATAGGTGCAGAGATAACGACTTTTTGGTTTCATTCACGCTATATAATTATGTGTTAAAAAATAAACAAAACATTTTAACAAAAAAGCGTGCAATTCAAATAATAATCTAATCTTGAAATCTACCTTGTCCAACTAAATCAAATATATTGATTTCTTATATTCACGCGAATACTACACATTGAAACACAAAAACGCACATTTTCGGTAACTTAAAAATATACAATAAACGCGATAAAATACTTAAAATAAGTTTTATTGCAATCAATCAAATATTTAACGAATGTGAAGTCAGTGCCAAACAAACAACTGAGTCGAGTATTACCGGTCTGCGCCAAACACCATACCTACAAATGGGTCCGCGCATCTCGTAACGGAGTATACTTATGTTATTCTTCGTCGGTTGTTTATTTGGCACCGACTTCAAATTCATTTCATCAGTGAAGATACTAACATCAGAAAAAAAACAAGTATAAATCAGATAGGTATAGTACTTAAACTGTGTGAAAAGGACTACTAATTACTCTCTAAAGTAAACCTAAAAAGGCAACATTGCTATAATTAATTAGCTGCCCCTGACTAATTGGTTCATAAATCATCTGGGTTCAGCTCGAGAGGACTAATGGGTCAGTACTTAGCACCTATTGTAGTTTAATAGGGAAGGCCATAAAGAGGTCCGATTTTGGGCCTGATGTTGTTTGAAAGGGAATTTAATGACCTGGTGATAAACTAGTTTTGATAGAGTGAGAATGGTCTTTGTGAAGACGTACGTAGGGCTCATAATAACAAGACCACTTCTTTGAGAAGGAGGCTGCTTGGTTAAATGGATTTTAAAATTTGTGGAATTGACTGACTAGGTGAGAAAAAAATCTTGATGGAGGGAGAATGGTCTTTATGAATACGAAGGTAAGACTTATAATTTTAAGACCACTTGGTCTAGGTGTAAGTCGTTCGGCACAATGTATTTTGAAATTTTGTAGAAGTAAGGTCGGTGTATAATTAAATAAATTGCCAGACGAACACACCAACTGTAAGGTCCCACACTAAGCAACGCTTGTATTATGGGTACCGTACAATGGACTGGGGGCGATCTCAGTATAAAATTCTTATACATATACGTAGATACGGATGCCCTGAATAGCGCAGTTGGTAGTGACCCTGCTTTCTGCGCCGAGGGTCCCGGGTTCGAATCCTGGTAAGGGCAAACTTTGTGTGATGATTGATGTGAGCACAAATGTTGGTACCGATGATAATGATAATATTGATGACAATAATGATGATTAAAGTAATCCCTTACCCTTATCAGTAAAGCTGTGGATACATTACTGAAAATTTACCGGACATCTTTGGAGAATTTGAAAAGTCAAGAAATACTATTTTATTTTAATCTCCTTCACTCGTGCATGAACACACAATGGTTAATATCCTGCTAATGTTACACATAATTTATCAGAGAAACACATTTTCGGAAAATAAAACTAAATTGACAACTTCACGGTTCAACTTCCCGCCAAAAAGCTCCAGAACCTAGTTTGCTCATAAATAAAAAGGAACGCGACCATAAACCCATTGTCTGCTTTTTTAATAAACCATTACGTTAGTCACGGTAGAATAAAACAGTATGGAAGTGTCTGTGAGGACGACATTGATGTATAAATTATGATCGAGCGTGCAACTGGAGCGTGTTTGATACTTTGTTTCATATTTATCACGTCAGTTGTATGTGTGACGTGTTAGTAGGAGCCACGCCCGAACCAGGGTTTCCGAACCGAAAATTCGGTCGGTATTTTTTTTTTCAAACTCTTTGAAACTGTTCTTTATTCAAACCGCCTTTTGTACTGGTTTTAATCTGTGTATAGACAACCACTTGTAAGTAAACGTCAACTTCATAGTACGCGTATTTGTCATTTTTAACCGACTTCAAAAAGGAGGAGGCTCCGACTTCAGATTAGTTAAATATTTGATCTAGTTAGACAAGGTAGATTTCAAGATAAGATTATTTTTTGCTTTTTAGTTTTTTGAAGGCGGTTTTTATTTTGTTAAAAAGTTTTTTTATGTTTGGCAAATTTATCAGCGCCTCTAGTGCACGGTATCTACAACTAACAATATTCCATACATAGTGGAAAAATGCGTATACTTTATAGTGTAAAGTCAGTTCAGAATCAAACTTGTATCTATTCGACTATTGTAGCCTCGACTCATGGAATAACAGTTCATTATTTAGTATATTATTTTAATATAAAAAGATTATAATTATACTAGTTTATTATTATTTTAATATTTAAAAAAATGCGCTCCAAACGTGTGACGTCAGTCTAAAGCATTAACCAACAACCCTTCTTTTTTTGTTTACATTCCCACTGTTGGGCACGGGCCTCCCCTCGATGCGAGGGGGATTATGTCATAGTCCACCACGCAGGCCCCGTGCGGGTTGGCGGACTTCACAAGTCTTTCGAGGGGTTCTCTCAGACATGCAGGTTTTCTCGCGATGTTTTCCTTCACTGTTTGGCAAGTGATAATCATGTTGAAAATGACATTCGCGCATGAAATTAAGAAATCTCAGAGGTGTGAGTCGGGGTTTAAACCTGCGAATCTCGTTACCGAGGCAAGCGTTCTATCAACTCGGCTACTACTGCTTTTTTTATTTAATAATAAATAAACAAATTGAACAAATTGAACGAAAAGTTATGTATATATTTTCTACAACATTGATTGTATCCACACAAGAAAAGCATTAACTCTTGTATAGACAGATGGGAGACCAGCTTGGCAGCCATCGTTGGATCCGAAGGAAACTATTCCAATCTGGAAACAAAAAAGATACCACAGACAAGTTATTTTTTTTAAATTTCGGGCAAGGTGATTATTACTCGCTAATTCTCTCATATATCCACTCATGCTCGAGCACATAATTATAAACACACCCTCTACACACCCACACACACGCACACACACGCACACACACACACACACACACATAACATACACCTACACCCGTGTATACATTCTTATTGTTTATATCTGTGGCATTTCCTTTTATGCAATGTTGTATGCGTCGTACTCAGCGCGAGGAACCACTGATGACTCAAAACACAGGATTTCACCTAGTTTGAGAGTCAGGGGCAAATCAATCTTTGCTACGCCTATATAGCCTTAATTGTACCTGTCACACCTGTCAAAAAATGTACTCATTTGTTATTTGGCTTCGATTAATAAAAATTTATTATTTATTATTATTATAATTATATTGTTATTATTATCTCAAGTCAGCCGTCTCGGTATAACGCCATGTGTTCGGCCTGCGCTTTTTTTTATAATTCTTTTTTAATTTGGCCATCGGCTACAAAATTGTGCCATTTTTGCCAGTGTCAGGTTGAATATTTATTCAATTGATAGAACTAGGCGATACTTGGCGGGGGAAGAGGAACCCACCACTGACCCTCGGCCTGTCAACTTTTCCAAGTGTCCAAATCTGTACTATATAATATGCTAGGTGCGCCTCGCGGTGTTACCCGCGATTAAAAAGTATGTCCTTTTCCTCTATGTCCTTTTGCAAATGCACGGTTCCTGTATGATATCCCATAGGAACCGTGCATTTTTCGGGATAAAAATTTGCCTATGTTATTTTCTGACCCCTAATCTACCACTACCTATAAAACAAATCATGTCGATCCTTTGCTTTATGATAAATTAAAACAAATCTATCCCACCACATTTTAACGGGATAAAAAGTAGCCTATGTGCTATTCCAGGCTATAATCTATCTCTGTGCCAAATTTCATCCAGATCCGTTCAGCCGTTCTGGCGTGATTGAGCAACAAACATCCATACAAACTTTCACATTTATAATATTAGTGGGAAGTATACTCACCAGAGTCCTCTGATTATTAAGCACCACAGTCAGCGGTCCTCCGGAGTCTCCTTCACAAGTGCCAATATTGCCTCGCCCGCTGGTGCAAAGATGGCTTCCGTGGATGTCAACTGGAAAGCTCTTCTGGCACTCGGTATTTGTGATGATCTGAACTGATACCTGGTGCAGGGCGGTAGTTGTAGGGAAGCTGTTCTGAGCTGATGAAAATACACACATGTGCTATGGAAAAACCCATTTTTACATTGAAATAAAACTAATTGTTCAGATTTTATCGCGTTTATTGTACGTTCAGTCCCTCCGTGACCATGGTTGCTGTAAAGCAGCCAAACGTCGGGAACGTAAAAACATAAAATAAACGCTATAAATTAAAAAAAACAAAAAATTCAATGTGTAGTATTCGCGTAAACATAAGAAATCAACAAAAAAAAATTTAAATATTTTACTGTTCTCGCGCCAATTGGTTACATTCGGAGATTTTTGTGAAGTGCGAGAGAAATTCTCTCTGTCTCCCTCTGCCTACATACCTTCAGTGTATTGCTGACGTTTATAGCTTCTATATACCGATCGATCGCGTTAATATGTGTTGTGTTAATGCAAACTTTTCATTATGTAAAGGGCTGCTAACGCAGGTGGCGCAAGGGGGAGCCAAGCCAGGAAAATAACGATGCCCCCCCCCCCCCCCCAAGCAGCCTTTACAAAAAGCTCTCGGGTTCGTTGCGGCTAGTATTCTTACGAACATTTTAAAATAATTGTAACTTCCATACCGTCGCTTGTCCTGCCATAGCCCGCTACAGAACCAATTTGACCAACGAAGTCCATATTCACCGCCGCCATTGGTGCGAGGGGGATGACTTGTACTGTATCTGAAAATCGGCAATAAATGTTGGTAGGCGATTGGAAAATTTAATGTGCTGATCAAAATAGCGTCCAGTGTTGGGACTAACCGTAATTCTATTTAGTACTGTAATAATTAGCCATGCTAATGTAACCCTGTTTTTGGTCTTAGATCGCCCCTCGCAGAGATTGAAACCATCGTCCACCACGCTGACCCACTACAGGTTAGCAGACCCCACCCGTCTTGTTGAGAAATGGTAAGGTTCTTATAGACATGCAGGCTTACGCGAGATTAATGACAGATGACAGTACTCAGGCGAGGCAGCGGGCGTGTGTGCCTCCGACGAACCACATAATGACCACGCAACGACAATTTAAGTTACAAAATACTCACCTGGCTTAATGCCGCTGAGCCTGACTCAAAAAAAAAAGGCAATAAAAAAAACTCACTGCTAAAAGTAATTGGAGTTATCCTAACAACAGCGATGTCATGCAACAACGTGGCTGGATTCCACGCGGGGTGTGACGACACATCCATTGTTTCTATCCTTGTCCCTCCGCTGAAGATAGTAAGAGAGCCCAAGACTACCGTGAAACGATGGGCCTGGCTTGCTCCGTCCCACCAGCAGTGGGCGGCGGTCAGTACCCGAGCATTTGTCACAAGGGCACCACCGCAAATTGACGTCCAACCAGTTGTTAAACTTATCAATATACCAGCCTGAAAAAATAAATCGGAATTAAATACAAAAAAAAAATATCACGTCTTAAGTCCTAGCTGCCGTGATAGCCGAGTTGGTAGAACGCTTGCCTCGGTAACGAGGATCGCAGGTTCAAACTCAAGCTCACACCTCTGGGATTTCGGGATTTCATTTGAATCTCATTTTCAACCATGATTATCACATGCTAAACGGTGAAGGAAAACATCGCGAGGAAACCTGCATGTCTGAGAAAACCCCTCGAAAGACGTGTGAAGTCCGCCAACCCGCACTGGGCCAGCGTGGTGGACTATGGCCTAATCTCTCTTGCATTGAAGGGGAGGCCCGTGCCAAACAAAGGGCTGGTATTATAAGTCCTAGCACAAAAAAAAGATTAGCTTACTTAAGGTGGAAGCTCAGGGTCAGGGCGCGAAATTCAAAATGTCAATGGTTTTTATTTTTTTACGAAATATTAGGACATCTTTACCATGTAATTTAGTGTTTTGCGATATTAGCATTCTGCATTGGATGTCTCGATGTATTAAGTTTGCTTAAAAAAATACCTAAAGCGATACAACATTTTGAATTTCGCGCCCTGACCCTGAGCTTCCACCTTAAGTGAATAGGGGCATCACGACAATATATTTGATTTAATTATTTTTATTGCATAACTATATGATCATATATTATAGTTTTAGGATTAAAGAGTGATTTTTTTTTGTAATAACTCAAAAACTTTTTTTTTTAAATCCATTATTCTTACAAAAAAATAACAAAGTAAGCTCCAGTGTGTCGCCATGCGAGGCGCACACACGTTACACTTTAATAAATATTGATATTTGAGCGATCAGTCAGAGGCTGCTTTATCCTCCAAATAATCCAAGATCCTGTAATAACCCTTACGACATAGATTACTTTTCACAGTCTTTTAAACTTACTAATGGGCAAATCTCGAAGTCCGTGACCAAATTAGCTCACTTGAACCATAATGTATAATCTTACCTGATAAGGCACGGAGTCAGCCCCACCCACTTGAGTACCACCAACGATCCTTGAAAGCCGTTCTTCATTCTTCAATATGTCCAAAGCCTTAGGCACCCCGACTTTTAAATGATATTCAAACGCTAGCTTGCCGTCTGACTGAGCAAGCTGTAATATTAGTAGTAGCAACAGCAATCTAGTTCGGTCCATTGTGTTAATTACTGAACTGTTATCAGTGAGATACGCTTGATTGAATCAAACGATGAGTTATCAGTAGGCTAGATAAATTAATTAATATTATTGCGATGTATTGTTTGCTATTAGATTGTACGACTTCGCTTGTGTAATCGAGACTAATCGTAATAAGTGTTAATTTTTTGGTCTTGCAGTCTTGGTCTTGCAGTATTGGTCTTGCTGTCTTGTTCTTGCAGTCTTGGTCTTGCAGTCTTGTTCTTGCAGACTTGGTCTGGAGTCTTGGTCTAGCCGTTTCGGTCTTGCAGTCTTGGTCTTGCAGTTGCAGCAGGTCTTGCGGTATTGATCTTATATTTTCAGAGCACGCGAGTTTTGTAAGCTGTATTATGAAACCAAAAGAGAGTGAAGAGCGGAAAAATAGTGAGTTCGAACTCTTTCCCTGTCGCACGCGCGCTGCCTGCCTGCCTGTGGTTCTGCACTATTTTGTTTTTCAGATCGTTTTTTTTACGTTCTGTATTTGACGACCTGATTGGCAGAATAAACTGCATTCTGTGCCGAGGGTCCCAGGATCGAATTCTGGTAGGGACAATCTTTGTGCGTTGAGCACGAGTGTTCTAGATAAATATTATATACAGAGTTCGCCCCCAGTCCATTGTGTGGGACTGTATAGTTGTCGTGTTCGTCTGGCAGTATTAATTCATTTTTATTTTCTTTGCAAAATGAGATGCGATAAAATTAAATGGTTATGAATATGGCCTCACCCACAACATAGCGGGTATTTTGCCAATGTCAAGTTATTAATAGCAATACCACATTCAATAAATACACATTATAAATGAAATAACGGATGTGACACAATGATATGAAAATGGCGTGTCATTAATACACTTAAAAAAAAAAGAAGTTTGACGTAACTGCGAGACGCAAGTGTCATCGTACCGTCATCCAAAAACTAAATCTAAAATTGTCAGTTGCTCATTTCCCGGTGCCGTTAGTTAATGAGTCGGCTCGCGCCTTTGCCCGTAGACCCTTACCCTTGACAAAAGGTTTAATTAGCGTCGTCACACCTTTGACACGGACCGCCTTTTGTAGATATAGGGCTGCCAATACAGCCAGCACTGATGAGACTTCCTATAATTGGATTTAAAGTCTGACGTACTAGTATTACTATAATGCCAGACGTTGAATCTTCTTCTTCTAATTTAAGGGTTAGACCCTTGTCGGTGTAGGTGATGAAGCTCTTTCCACCTGGTTCTATCTAGAGCAGCTTCTTTCACCTCCATATACGACATGACACCCATCCTTTCTTTTATCTTACTCATGTAGTTTATTCCTTTGTTTATTATCTCATGTAGTTTATTAGTTGAATCTTACACTGGCATAATAGTCGTGTAAGACGAATGTTTGCTTTGGAAACACCTATAACAATGTATTGCTCAAAAATTTAAAAGATCTATTTTTAAAAACGAGCAACCATGGAGTTTCTTGCCCGTTCTTCTCCATAGGAACGGCATTCCGAACGAGTAAAGCAGTAGCATAATATTTTTGTAACTTTAGACGATTCATAAGTACTGTACTATTAGCGATGTGGCAACACTGTTTGACAGTTCGGGCCTTCGCGCCTATATAAGGCGCGCGAGCCCCGACGTCGCTCTCATTTGCTCTCCGAATTTTGTAGCGATAAGACGTGTTATAGCTCGTTGGAATTGTTAAATTTGAGTTATTTATGTTGGATTCAAATATTGAAGAATTGAGTTTGTTCGTTGTGTAATTACATGTTTTCATGTGATTTTATTCTTATTAATTAATTAAATCTACCCTCGGTTCCTCGTGCATATATTTTTTAATACAATTCGATAGGAACCGCTAACATCAGAAGTGGGATAGGCTCCTGTAGCCTACATCTGCTCTGGTCGCAAGCGAAAAATAATCATTAGTTGATTAGATAGCTTGGGTTGAGTTTTATGTGAAATTTTAAATGTGTTTGATCATGGCTGATCGACCCGTCACTCGAAGTAGTACTAGGAATAGGCGTGGTCAAAACAGTGTTGCAGGAGATCTTCAAGACCAGCTCAGCATAATTCTAGCACACATTGACGCGCTAGAAAATAGCAGTCTACCCGCAACAAGCAACGAGTCGGCGGAGGTATCGTCGGCAGAACGTATTATCGTGGCGCCAGTTGATGCCATCGTGTCTGTACCTCGACCGCCCGCGCCACTACCAGTTACTGCCAGATCGAATGACGGCACCATCGGTGAATCGCACGCAAGTACTTCGACTTCGTTGGATGTCACCGACCGCCTCATTGGCGCACTGAGCGCGTTGACTAAGGTCAGATCAACCCATTATTATATTTCTAATTTTGATCAGAGTGTCGCTAATTTCAAAATCTGTTCTTAAATATTTTGAATATACACAACTACCCACATATCAAGTTATAAGTGGTATGGGTGATCAAAATATTGAGTGTACTAGTTGTGTTACTCATAAATGTATGAATGTTCCTGTACTTGTTGGGACCGATGTCTTAAACCGTGACGATGTACAATACATTCGTGCAAACAATGAACAACGAATTACTCGAATTCCTAGGTCGACATTAAATAGTGACCGCAGTGTGTTCCTCATTAACTTAGATGATCAATCACGAATTAATACACCTTTCGAGGGTAATGATCGCGAAAGATTATTGGGTATCATTAATGAATTTGAGGAGTTTCTAATCGTTGGCACTGCGTGGACAACGGTAACGACTGGTCATATGCATTTTGAGATAATGAGTGGAACACCTATTTGTTATGGACCTTACAAACTTTAATCTCTCGGGGAATCTTCCTATGCCAGCTCAATTATTCTTGTAAAGAAAAATGACGGTAAGGATCGTATGTGTGTCGACTATCGTGCACTAGGTGCGATCACTGTTAAGGATCGCTATCCATTACCGCTGATGGAAGACCATATTGATCGCCTTGTACTTTTGTAGCCACGGAAGTGGAATATTTAGGTCGTACGATTTTAATGGGTCAGGTTAGACCGAGCAAGTGTAAAATCAAAACCCTAGTAGATTCACCAGTACCCACTAACGTATGGGAGGTCAGATAGTTTCTTGGTTTGGCAGGATACTTTCGTAGATATATATCCGCTTATGCATCTATAACCGTACCCATAGCTAGGTTATTACGAAGTAACGTTATAGTTGCTGTTTTCGATCGACTATTGCCAACGGAGCTGCAAACGGACGCGTGCTCAGTCGGTTGTGGTGCGGTTCTCATCCAGATGCATGGGTACAGTAAAAGACGGGTTGTGGTATATTTTAACAAAACATCTCAAGGTGCCGAGCCACGATATCATTCATACGAGCTTGAAACTTTGGCAAATATTAAAGCTTTACAAAACTTTAGTCATTACCTATTGGGAATTTCTTTTAGAATTGTAACAGACTGAATAACGCACTTAAATTAACTGAGCGAAAAGGGGACTTGTTGCCCCGTGTTGCGTGTTGGTGGATGTACATGCAGGATTACAACTTAAAGTCGGAATATCGTAAGGGCGTAATGATACAACACGCGGGTTGTCTGGATCGGAGTCCTGTAGATGTTTACCAAATTGATAGACCACGAGACTGGGCGCGGATGGCTCAGTCGGCGGACGAAGAGACTCGTACGTTGATTGACAAAGGCCTAAATAATGAGTTAGACTCGTCCCGATAGTTTGTTCGAAATGAATTGCTTTATTACAAATACATTTCTGCTGGGAGTGAACCCAGATTTCTATGCTTCATACCAAGAGGTGATAGGTTGAGTTTGATAAGGATTTTATATGGCCAACATGAGCATATAAACTTACACAGGTAGTTTCAAATGCTATATCACTATTTGGTACTCCTAAACTTATGGTGTACGATGGAGGGCGAATGTTTGAAAGTTTGAGCTTTCAAGGATAGGCGTCTGATATGGGGTGTCAAATTAATTTTATTACTCCAGAAATGCATAGTGAAAATGGTCAGGTAGAACGCTACTGCCGCATGTTACTTAATATGTTGCGCATCGAGACTACCAATCGTAACAATCGATGGTCAGCGTGTTTTATGGAAGATGCAGCTCATTATTAACAGTACTAAGCATAAAACCACACAAATATCACAATCACAATTAATAATTGGGGTAGAAGCAGTTACGCCAGTAATAATGTCACCTATCCGTGACGTTGCCTTGGACAATACACGACCGAATCGTGAGGGCCTAAGGGAGCTATAGAGGCAGCGCGCTAGTGAACTACTTGTTGAAAATAGACGTAAACATTAGTAAAATCGGAATGTTGTGCGAAGTTTTCCGCTAATGATAATGTTTTTGTAACTAAAACTTCTCAAGTTACAGGCAAGCTGGACTCGGGGATGCGAGGGCCTTACCGGGTCATTAAAGTATTACCCCATGGCCGGTATGAACTACAACTACTGAGTGGTTCGTATGGCAAAATCACTCGGGCTGCCGCCGAGCATATGGTGGCCTGGCGAGGAGAGTGGACCCCCGAGGCTTGTGCCACAATTTTGGACATTAAGCTAAGTGTGCTTTCATTATTATAAGCCGTGTAGCAGACATGTTAACTGGGTCATGTCTGTTACGTTGTGTCCATTTGTGTAGACATGATAACAGGGCCATGTATGTGGTGTCGAGTTTAGTCTCCGCCAGTGTAGACATGATAACAGGGCCATGTCTGTGGTGTCGAGTTTAGTCTCCGCCAGTGTACATGATAACTAGACCATGTCTGTGGTGTCAGAGTTTATTCTCTGCCAGTGAAGACATGATAACTGGGCCATGTCTGTAGTGTCGAGTTTATTCTCCGCCAGTGTAGACATGATAACAGGGCCATGTCTGTGGTGTCGAGTAGTCTCCGCCAGTGTAGACATGATAACAGGGCCATGTCTGTGGTATCGAGTTTATTTCCTCGCCAGTGTAGACATGATCCTCAATGGATCCTAAAGACAGGTCCTCAATGGATAGGCTACGGAGAATATGGAAAAACAGGAGCATCACCAAAGCCACTAAAATTCGGCTAGTGCGCACGTTGGTCTTTAGAAGTCTTTCGGAGAGTCTTTCGAGAAAATGGCTCCATAGAGCGGTTGGTTGTACAAGGCAGAGTGGAAGGCACCAGACCACGTGGAAGGTCACCCATGCGATGGACCGACCAAATTAAGTCTGCCATTGGCGGCCCCTTGCATGAGTACACCAGGATGGCATCCAATGGGGAGAGATGGCGAGACATCGTGAGGCGAGCAACATCAATCCCCAGAACCAATACATGACGACCACGACCGCTCTGACCGGAGCATCACGACTTGGAAGAAGAGGAGAGACATGATAACTGGGCCATGTCTGTGGTGTCGAGTTTATTCTCCGCCGGTGTAGGCATGTTAACTGAGCCATGCCTGTGGTTTCGAGACATGTTAACTGGGTCATGTCTGATGCGTCGAGACATGTTAACTGGGTCATGTCTGATGCGTCGAGACATGTTAACTGGGTCATGTCTTCGAGATGATTCTCGTCTCGGGATATACGAATTTTCAGCGTATATCCTGAAGTATGTTATAGGGAAGATATTGATATTCCTTATTTTCTACTTTCAGCTGAAGGTGACTCCCTTGCGGCTGATCCATCTACCAGTTTCTCTAGCTGCGAGAGCCAGTTACTCTCGAGCACTCACACTGGAGATGGACAACGGGGTTCATCAAACGTCGCATCCGACCGGCATTGAAGACTGCATTCTCCCGGAAGCTTCCCGAGCCCACTAGCCGAGCAATGAAGACTGCCAAGCAATGAAGACTGCCAAGCAATGAAGACATGTTCGAGGACGACCATTTGTCAGGAGAGGCCGTATTAGCGATGTGGCAACACTGTTTGACAGTTCGGGCCTTCGCGCCTATATAAGGCGCGCGAGCCCCGACGTCGCTCTCATTTGCTCTCCGAATTTTGTAGCGATAAGACGTGTTATAGCTCGTTGGAATTGTTAAATTTGAGTTATTTATGTTGGATTCAAATATTGAAGAATTGAGTTTGTTCGTTGTGTAATTACATGTTTTCATGTGATTTTATTCTTATTAATTAATTAAATCTACCCTCGGTTCCTCGTGCATATATTTTTTAATACAATTCGATAGGAACCGCTAACAGTACAATAAATAAAAAAACAAAGGGTTTTAGGTTAAATACAGTGCAGACAATGGAAATACGTTACTCGCAAATGCATAGAAAGTCTTCGTCCATTTACAATAGCATTACAAAACACTTTATCAACACAGTATATAAACAAAAGAGTCCGGCGCAAAAGTATATAACTGGTATATGACGCAACCCTATGTTAGTTTTACTTTTGTCCAGCACTACTGCAGGGCAAAACTGCGATACTTGGAACAAAAGCTATCTTACGGTTAAGGGTAGTTATATAGTTAAAGCATGTAGCGATCGCGGAAGCGAATAGAGATAATCTCTATCAGTACAATAGTTATTCAAGGAGAGATTGTAGAAATAAACGTATCAAATTTTAGAGGCGAAGCGATCTAAATTATTTGGTCAATTAATTCGTTTAATCGTATTTAATTAGCGCCATAAAATATGTTGAAAATCGTTAAATATTAGTTTCCTTTTCAATATTAAGTAAATGGAAAGTTAAAACAAAAACCACGAAACAATAGGCAATACATTAAAATTTGTTTTCATCATGAAAATATTAAGCGCCGAATAGGTAATTATGAAATCACATTTTAAATTTCCAAGGCTATTAATACCTAATACTACGTATATTAATACTAGGCACCATTCAAATCTCAAGAACGGGTTGGCCAATTTTTATGCTCTTTGATTTGTTAAATTGGTCAATGCCTCGAATAGCAGAATAACAGAATTCAAATGTGGGGAATTATTTTTTTTTACATTTGATTTTAAGCCGGTGCGAAATTTGCTGGGACAGATAATATTTAAATGACATACAAAAAAAGTCATATACATTTTTGGAATGCACGCGCTTACTGAAACCTGAACGTGTACCTCTTGATATACGCTCTCGCCTCTACTAAGTTTTAGCCTAATATCTCAAACTTGTACCCATAAAACAAAGGCACGCCCCGTCTATAAGCCACAGGGGGATGTGAGCCGCGATCAGTATTCATTGTTATAATTTATCCGCTATGCCGCGTGCTCTGAGCCGCGTCTACTAAGCCGCTAGTTTCCACCAATCACCGTGAAACTTCGGCTGCCATCGTATAACAATCTTGCATTTTGAAAATGGCTGCTTTCTCAACTGTTTGACATAATAGTCCCGGCGAACTTCGTACGGCCTAAGACTCAAATGGATGAGAAAATCAATTATCTTTATTAATATGTTGTAATATTTATTCCGGGACGAGGCAAATAAAAAAAATCAAAGATCATAAAAATCGGCCTACCTATTCTTGAGTTATAAATGGTGTAACCAACACGACTTTGTTTTATATATAGAGATGATTCGCTGTTTTTAGCGGATGCTTTCAAAAGCTGTGTTAGCTTTTGAAAGGATTTTGCTAGGATGATGATGTGTCTTCTGATGTGCTAGCCAATAAATTACTGATAGAACTTATATCCGAACAGGAGCTTGTAAATAATAATGAGATATACTTTACTTATTGCTTTGTTTTTATATCGTATATGTATCGAAATAAAACTATTTTTTTGGATTTTATCGCGATCATATTTAGATTTTATGTTCCCGAAAAATAGTTTAATTTCAATGTGTAGTATTCGCGTAAATATAAGAAATCAATATGTCATGTTTAATGGTGTATTCCATTTGTTAGCATAATATATGGCGGCCCGATTGACACAGTAGGTATACTGCTATCTATGCCGAGGGTCCCGGGTAGTAATCCCGGTAAGGGAACACATTGTGTGTTGAGCACGCATATTTGTACCCGGGACATGGACGCTTAATATCTATATACAAATCATTATACACAGGATTCGTCCCCAGTTCATTGTACGGTACCCATAATACCTTAGTTTGGGATGTACCTGTTTTGCTTAGTGTACAATTCGTACACAAATATTATATGTTATCTGTCATACCATAGATTATAAATATCTAGGTATGTTATGTTAGTTGGTGCCGACCCGCCACCGCGATAGCATTTGAACCATTGTAATTACATTGAATAACATTATATAAATAAACTAGCTGTTGCCCGCGACTTCGTCCGCGTGGTATTGAACAAAGACAACCGTTGACAACAGCCTGCTCGCCCATTCTGAGCCGCGGGACGCATTGCAGGTTGTTGCTATCAAACTTAATCAGTCGCTGCTCTGCAACATTGGTTTTAATTTTTTTTCGTGAGATCCTATGTTTTTTTCTAAAATAAAATTAGCCTAAGTTACTCCTTGTTACATCAGCTATCTGCCAGTGAAAGTCCCGTCAAAATCGGTCCAGCCATTTCAGAGATTAACCGGAACAAACAGACAGAGAGACAGACAGACGGACAGACAGACAGACAGACAAAAATTGTAAAAAATGTTGTTTCGGTATAGGTAACGTGTATACATCCAAATGCACTTAGTAAAAGGCGGTAATTTTAATATTACAAACAGACACTCCAATTTTATTTATATGTATGTATAGATGTATAGATATGTATAGATACAGTCCGCTATAAATAATATCTCATGTTTGATTGCGCCTCCTACACTTAGTGTGAGAGCGTACAGTTGTTTTTTTCGTCTGGTGATAATATTATTATTACTTTATAGGCGTAGAAATTTATCTTACCTCAAGTGGCAGTAAACCCTATAATATTTTCAATGCTCGTCTATCTAAACGGCCCCTTAAAAGTTTGTACAAAGAAATAAAACACAATGCCGTGGGGTCGAAGCGACCAACTCAGTTATAGTTTACCATCTCGATGACGGGCCATCCGGAGGGTTCCTATTGAAGTTTTTGGGTCGAAAAGGCTTTAGGCAGGTTGGGGCAGGGTAGGGTCTGAAAAATGGCTCCATTGTTAGGTAGAAGGGCCAATTTTTACTCGTTCACCGTTTAATGTCGTATGAAAATAGTTTTAAAATATTGGAGGGCCTTTTCATAGTCGCTACAATAGAGTGCTGGCTGATAGCTACTTAGCCGTTACTCTACCTGAAAAAAAAAACCATAATCAGTAATAATACCACGTTTATTGTATACTCAATTTATGATGTAATCTATGGTAAAAATGTTCATGTCTTTTTCACTGTCACCATCTCGGTAGCAAATGCACTTTTTAAAAAGTAACATTAAAAAGCCTAACCAATTTTTAAATTAGTCGCTTTGTCTGAAGAAATACGTAGTGTATCAGATAGATACACTACGTATTTACACAAATTAAACAAATTAGGCCAGATAGGCCTAATTTGTTTTTAACTTACAATACATTTCATTACAAAACGGAGCGAGGCGGAGTGAATTTAAAAAAAAAATCCTGAAAATCTTTCGTTGCAACTACGAAGAAAAATCAGAGTATGACTCTCAATTAATTCTCAGTGACATTTGTTAGAGCTTAAGTAAATTACGAGGCGTGACCTCTCTATATGTTACTCTACATTTTTTCAACTAAGAACAAAATGACAAATAAAAAGTATTAAAGTTTTTTTCCATTCGCCTCATTCAGTCGCGTAATTACTCCCAACACTATGACTGAGCTATCAGAGACATTTCAGAATAATTTTATAAATTAAAAAGAAAAAATCCGTTGGAATTTTTTAATCAAGCAACGCAGTGGCGACGTGTAAATAAACGAACATTAAATTTAAACTCTGCCGTTAAGTTTGAAAGTCCACCCGAAACAAAGAATGCTTTCAGAGAATGGCTTGAAAAATGGCTTAACATGAGTTGCACGGATATAAAGATGTATAACTGGATATGCTTAGGATTATAGCTTTTATTCCATCTATCTATCTATCAGCCGATAGACGTCCGCTGCTGGACACAGGCCCCTCCCAATGACTTCCACACATCACGGTCCTCCGCCACTCGCATCCACATTGGTGTATATAATATTTTATTATATAGCAGTGATAGCCAAGTTGGTAGAACGCCTGCCTCGGTAACGAGGATCGCTGGTTCAAACCTCGGCTCGCACTTTTGGGATTTCTAGATTTCATGTGCCAATCTAATTTTCAACCATAATTATCACTTGCTAAACGGTGAAGCAAAACATCGTGAGGAAACCTACATGTCTTAGGGAACCCCTGGATAGAAGAGTGAAGTCCGCCAACCCGCACTGGGCCAGCGTGGTGGACTATGGCCTAAAATCCCTCGCAATGATGAGAGGCCCGTGCCCAACAGTGGGACATTAAAACGCTGGTATTAATATTATTAGCGATATGGCAACACAGTTCACGCCTTCGTGCCTATATAAGGCGCGCGCACCCCGACATTGCTCTCTTTTGCTGTCCGAATTTTGTAGCGATAAGACGTGTTATAGCTCGTTGGAATTGTTAAATTTGAGTTACTTATCTTGGATTCTAATATTGAAGAATTGAGTTTGTTCGTTGTGTAATTACATGTTTTCATGTGATTTTATTCTTATTAATTAATTAAATCTACCCTCGGTTCCTCGTGCATATATTTTTTTAATACAATTCGATAGGAACCGCTAACATCAGAAGTGGGATAGGCTCCTGTAGCCTACATCTGCTCTGGTCGCAAGCGAAAAATAATCATTAGTTGATTAGATAGCTTGGGTTGAGTTTTAAGTGAAATTTTAAATGTTTGATCATGGCTGATCGACCCTTCACTCGAAGTAGTACTAGAAATAGGCGTGGTCAAAACAGTGTTGCAGGAGATCTTCAAGACCAGCTCAGCATAATTCTAGCACACATTGACGCGCTAGAAAATATCAGTCTACCCGCAACAAGCAACGAGTCGGCGGAGGTATCGTCGGCGGAGCGTGCAATCGTGGCGCCGGTTGATGCCATCGTGTCTGTACCTCGACCGCCCGCGCCACCACCAGTTACTGCCAGATCGAATGACGGCACCATCGGTGAATCGCACGCAAGTACTTCGACTTCATTGGATGTCACCGACCGCCTCATTGGCGCAATGAGCGCGTTGACTAAGGTCAGATCAACCCATTATTATATTTCTAATTTTGATCAGAGTGTCGCTAATTTCAAAACCTGTACTTAAATATTTTGAATGTACACAACTACCCACATATCAAGTTATAAGTGGTATGGGTGATCAAAATATTGAGGGTACTAGTTGTGTTACTCATAAATGTATGAATAGTACCTGTACTTGTTGGGACCGATGTCTTAAGCAGTGACGATGTGCAATACATTCGTGCAAACAATGAACAACGAATTACTCGAATTCCTAGTTCGACATTAAATAGTGACCGCAGTGTGTTCCTCATTAACTTAGATGATCAATCACGAATTAATACACCTCTCGAGGGTAATGATCGCGAAAGATTATTGGGTGTCATTAATGAATTTGAGGAGTTTCTAATCGTTGGCACTGCGTGGACAGCGGTAACGACTGGTCATATGCATTTTGAGTTAATGAGTGGAACACGTATTTGTTATGGACCTTACAGACTTTAATCTCTCTCGGGGAATCTCCCTATGCCAGCTCAATTATTCTTGTAAAGAAAAAGGACGATAAGGATCATATGTGTGTCGACTACCGTGCACTACATGCGATCACTGTTAGGGATCGCTATCCATTACCGCTGATGGAAGACCATATTGATCGCCTTGTACTTTTGTAGCCACGGAAGTGGAATATTTAGGTCGTACGATTTCAATGGGTCAGGTTAGACCGAGCAAGTGTAAAATCAAAACCCTAGTAGATTCACCAGTCACCCACTAACGTATGGGAGGTCAGACAGTTTCTTGGTTTGGCAGGATACTTCCGTAGATACATATCCGCTTATGCATCTATAACCGTACCCATAGCTAGGTTATTGCGAAGTAACGTTAAATTCGAATGGAGAGACGAATAGGAAAATTCTAGGAGGTATATAATTGGACGCCTTACAACTGAACCTATACTTGCTGTTTTCGATCGACTATTGCCAACGGAGCTGCACACGGACGCAGGCTCAGTCGGATGTGGTGCAGTTCTCAACCAGGTGCATGAGGATAGTAAAATACGGGTTGTGGCATATTTCAACTTTAAGACAGAATATTGTAAGGGCGTAATGATGCAACACGCGGGTTGTCCGGGTCGGAATCCTGTAGATGTTTACCAAATTGATATACCACGAAATTGGGCGCAGATAGCTCAGTCAGCGGACGAAGAGACTCGTACGCTGATTGACAAAGTCCTAAATAATTAGTTAGACTTGTCCTGATATTTTGTTCGTAATGAATTGCCTTATTACAAATACATTACTGCTGGGAGTGAACCCAGATTTCTATGCTTCATACCAAGAGGTGATAGGTTGAGTTTGATAAGGATTTTTCATGGCCAACATGAGCATATAAACTTAAACAGGTAGTTTCAAATGCTATATCACTATTTGGTACTCCTAAACTTATGGTGTACGATGGAGGGCGAATGTTTGAAAGTTTGGGCTTTCAAGGATAGGCCTCTGATATGGGGTGTCAAATTAATTTTATTACTCCAGAAATGCATAGTGAAAATGTTCAGGTAGAACGCTACTGCCGCATGTTACTTAATATGTTGCGCATAGAGACTACCAATCGTAACAATCGATGGTCAGCGTGTTTTATGGAAGATGCAGCTCATTATTAACAGTACTAAGCATAAAACCACACAAATATCACAATCACAATTAATAATTGGGGTAGAAGCAGTTACGCCAGTAATAATGTCACCTATCCGTGACGTTGCCTTGGACAATACACGACCGAATCGTGAGGGCCTAAGGGAGCTATAGAGGCAGCGCGCTAGTGAACTACTTGTTGAAAATAGACGTAAACATTAGTAAAATCGGAATGTTGTGCGAAGTTTTCCGCTAATGATAATGTTTTTGTAACTAAAACTTCTCAAGTTACAGGCAAGCTGGACTCGGGGATGCGAGGGCCTTACCGGGTCATTAAAGTATTACCCCATGGCCGGTATGAACTACAACTACTGAGTGGTTCGTATGGCAAAATCACTCAGGCTGCCGCCGAGCATATGGTGGCCTGGCGACGAAAGTGGACCCCCGAGGCTTGTACCGTAATTTTGGACATTAAGCTAAGTGTGCTTTCAATATTATAAGCCATGTAGCAGACATGTTAACTGGGTCATGTCTGTTACGTTGTGTCCATTTGTGTAGACATGATAACAGGGCCATGTCTGTGGTGTCGAGTTTAGTCTCCGCCAGTGTAGACATGATAACAGGGCCATGTCTGTGGTGGCGAGTTCATTCTCCGCCAATGTAGACATGATAACTGAGCCATGTCTGTGGTGTAGAGCTTATTCTCCGCCAGTAAAGACATGATAACAGGGCCATGTCTGTGGTGTCGAGTTTAGTCTCCGCCAGTGTAGACATGATAACAGGGCCATGTCTGTGGTATCGAGTTTATTCTCCAGTGTAGACATGATCCTCAATGGATCCTCGAGACAGGTCCTCAATGGATAGGCTAAGGAGAATATGGAAAAACAGGAGCATCACCAAAGCCACTAAAATTCGGCTAGTGCGGATGTTGGTCTTTAGAAGACTTTCGGAGAGTCTTTCGAGAAAATGACTCCATAGAGCGGTTGGTTGTACAAAGAGTGGAAGGCACCAGACCACGTGGAAGGTCGCCCATGCGATGGACCGACCAGATTAAGTCTGCCATTGGCGGCCCCTTGCATGAGTACACCAGGATGGCATCCAATGGGGAGAGATGGCGAGACATCGTGAGGCGAGCAACATCAATCCCCAGAACCAATACATGACGACCACGACCGCTCTGACCGGAGCATCACGACTTGGAAGAAGAGGAGAGACATGATAACTGGGCCATGTCTGTGGTGTCGAGTTTATTCTCCGCCGGTGTAGGCATGTTAACTGAGCCATGCCTGTGGTTTCGAGACATGTTAACTGGGTCATGTCTGATGCGTCGAGACATGTTAACTGGTTCATGTCTGATGCGTCGAGACATGTTAACTGGGTCATGTCTTCGAGATGATTCTCGCCTCGGGATATACGAATTTTCGGCGTATATCCTGAAGTAAGTTATAGGGAAGATATTGATATTCCTTATTTTCTACTTTCAGCTGAAGGTGACTCCCTTGCGGCTGATCCATCTACCAGTTTCTCTAGCTGCGAGAGCCAGTTACTCTCGAGCACTCACACTGGAGATGGACAACGGGGTTCAACAAACGTCGCATCCGGCCGGCATTGAAGACTGCATTCTCCCGGAAGCTTCCCGAGCCCACTAGCCGAGCAATGAAGACTGCCAAGCAATGAAGACATGATCGAGGACGACCAAGTGTCAGGAGAGGCCGTATTAGCGATATGGCAACACAGTTCACGCCTTCGTGCCTATATAAGGCGCGCGCACCCCGACATTGCTCTCTTTTGCTGTCCGAATTTTGTAGCGATAAGACGTGTTATAGCTCGTTGGAATTGTTAAATTTGAGTTACTTATCTTGGATTCTAATATTGAAGAATTGAGTTTGTTCGTTGTGTAATTACATGTTTTCATGTGATTTTATTCTTATTAATTAATTAAATCTACCCTCGGTTCCTCGTGCATATATTTTTTTAATACAATTCGATAGGAACCGCTAACAATATTATATATTTTGCTATGCTCATCTCTTCCATTCGTATTTATCATGGTCTGACAGTTTTTAATAACGCGTCGCTCCGAAAGCTCTCCAAGACACGATGACTGGACCCAACGTTATTTCATAAAGGGATATTGTCTAAGTACTCGTAGTAGGATGGTAATGAGGCCCGCATGCCTAGCTGCTTATGCCACAAATGATAAATGACGCCCCCCCGCGACCTGGATGAAAATGTGATTAATTTTGCGCTTTTTTGTTGAACCTTGATACGTTCGTTGTCTATGCTTTAGAGCAGGGGCTCCCAAACTGATTTTATCTACTGCCCACTTTGAGTATGCATTAGTTTTCAGCGCCCCCATTTTTTCAGCTACTTAAAAACCACTATGACTTTGAAATTAAATTAATTATTGTAAGCCTCTACACAACGTCCCCATTTTTTTCTGGTTCTCTTACCCTGCAGCGCCCACAAGGGGGCGTTATCGCCCACTTTGGGAAAGGCTGCTTCAGAGTGAAGTTGTCTGTGGGTAATGTAGGTGAAACTAATCTAGGTTATCTAGGTGCTAGTTCATTGGCAACTTGTGCGCAAATGGATAATTAAATGTTATCAAATAGGCTCATACAATAGTGTACCTAACGATTATTCTATTCATCTTGTGTCACATTAATTTTAATGAAAACTTTTTTAGGTTTTCTCAATTTGATTGGGGTCGTTATTGTACCTGCTAATCTGTAAAATACTAACAAGAATTCGAATATCGTTCAAGCGATACAACTGAATTCAAAGTGAACGTGACGTTTTTATTTACAATTTGAATAATTTAAGAAGAGTTTAGTTTAGTTGGTGGAGCGGAGCGCAGTAGAGTAGGGTGGAGCGGGGTGGAGTGGGGTGGATTAGAGCGGGTCGGAGTGGAGCGCTTTTTTACCTAAAACGGTATCTCACTTCTCATTCTCGATTACATTGAGACGACTGAAATTATGACAAGTGAATGCTAGTTACGAACTAACGAAATTCGTAAGCTAACCGTATACTTCAAAGTCTAGTTAGACAATTGTATGAAGAATTGAAAGTAATTAAATTACTGTCCGCCAGAGGCGCCTTTTTGCCATACAATGTATCTAAATACGTAAACTATAAACTATACCATTAACTTACGAATAATCTCGCACTTGACGTACAATTCAATATCTATTTATAACTAGCTGCGCCCCGCGGTGTTACCCGCGATTAAAAAGTATGTCTATACCACGCGAACCATACATTTTACCGGGATAAAAAGTAGCCTATGTGCTATTCGAGACTATAATCTATCTCTGTGCCCAATTTCATCCAGATCCGTTCAGCCGTTCTGGCGTGAATGAGTAACAAACATCCATCCATCCAAACTTTCACATTTATAATATTAGTACAGAAGTATAGATTCAAAGTTCATTATATATTTTATGAGCTCAAAAATTTCACACACACACAGTTGATATATGAAAATTAAATGAACCTATTCCTATCTCTTTCTCTCTAAATTGTTGCCATATCATATACAAGCATAAAACCGTTGCGTGTTGTGTTTGCTACCCAGCGACCGGGGACCCGCGGATCGCATCCGGTGCAGACAGTCAACGATCTTGTAACTGTTGGTTAGTGAGATGACATTGGTGGCTGTGAAAATGGCGGAATACTTTCTTTTTGGAGCGGCGAATTGCTTTAATATTATAGTTATAACAAAACGCTACGATGCGATAGAAGCCCATTGTTCAAACGTTATTTATAATGGATGACTCACTCGCAATAGTATTGTATGACTGAATGTAACTTCATTTGTAATGTTGGTAAAATTTTGTCAACATAACTAGTACTACCGCCTACTTGATTGTCGATTTATGGAAAACACCTGCAGAAGAAGAAGAAGCACAACATTACTAATGCAGTATTTAGCCAAAGCCTACAAATGATTTCCTTGACACTGGTAAAATAACTAAGATGGTGGCGCCGACGAAATTTTTTTAAGAAGAATTAATATTTTTGATACTAGACACTCCTGTCTATAGACCGAGTGTCAAGGTGCGTACATTTCATTTGAACTTGTTAGTGTGTCGCTTAGTGTCGAGTGTCAGTATCTCCTTGTATATTTAGTTTTAAGGCCGTCGGCATGTGGAAGGGGGAGGGGGGTGCTTGGGATTTAGGTTTAGGGTTTAAAGTTTTGTAGGTACTTACTAATGTCTCTGGTCCACAGATCGAACTATCCCGAAGTGGATTCCTGGCTACGGTATTGGCTGGGAGCGTTTTAATCTGGAAGCAAAATTTATTAGTAGGTTTTTTTTATTCGCTTATCTCATAGCTCCCCCTCTACCGCGCTTTATGCATAACATAGCCGGTCACAGCCGATAACTCGAGATAGAAAACTTGAGCATAAGCTAACCTAACCCTGGTTTATAGCACCTAGAGCCATCTCCGTTTACAGTTTAAATATATATTATATACGTGTGATGAATGTACGAACGAGAGAGTGAATGGATATTTTAAAATAACACAAAAAAATGCTAACAAAAAAAACATTGTCTTTGAGATCTATTTTTAACTAGCTGCTACCCGCAACTTCGTCCGCGTGGTATTTAACAAAGACTCAAACGTTGGCAACAGCCTGCTCGCACGTTCTGATCACGCGGGACGCATTGCAGATTGTTGCTATCAAACTTAATCAGGCGCAGCGCTGCAACATTGGTTTTAATTTTTTTTCGAGAGATCCTATTTTTTTTTTCTAAAATAAAAGCAGCCTAAATTACTCCTTGTTACATCAGCTATCTGCCAGTGAAAGTCCCGTCAAAATCGGTCCAGCAATTTCAGAGATTACCCGGAACAAACAGACAGACAGACAGAGAGACAGACAGCGGACAGACAGACAGACAAAAATTTTAAAAAATGTCGAATCGAATTTCTGACTTCGCATAGTGATTACAGATGCACTAGAGTGCAGGTTCAAGGCTTAGTATACTCTTTCTTAATCCTCTGCACGTGTGATGAATGTACGAACGAGCGAATGGTAGTGAAGTACTCGTAATTTATAAATTAGGTACCTACTATCAAATTGTAGATACCGAGTACCTAATTTATAGACTTTATGTTGGTAATTCTACTTTAATTAATAATCTGTTATAACCAAGTTGTTAGAGCGCTTGCCTCAGTAAAAATGATCGCGGGCTTAAACCCCTGCTCCCACGTCTATCTCCTTGTTTATTACAGTGGTCTCGGGAATCATCCTCGGTCGGAATCGGTGTTGTTTTGCGAGGATGCGATCTTGTACATGTTCACAGATTGCAGACTCCGTGGAGCGCCGGTGTTTCACATTCTTTCATTACATTCTGAGGCGGTACGAAATTCGTCAGGACGGCTAGTAAATTGGGGTCGAGTCACCTTCGTCCGTAGAAGAATTAAGTACCCTCGAGATACCCTACACGTGACCCTGGGTGGTGCCAACCAAGTGACAACTCTACTGGTAGTAGGCTTCGGCCGTGGCTAGTCACCACCCACTGAACAAAGCCATGTCGCCAAGCGGCCTAGCCGTGTTCCGGCATGATGTTCGATGTTGCCATTTATGGATGGCGGGTCAGATCAGTTGCGCTGCATGTGCCTGGTGAATGTAGCGTCTCTATCTACTGCCGCCTTCCTAGCTAGGCAAGTATGCTCCGTCGTAGATCTCATCGTCACTTACCATCAGGTGAGATCGAGATCAAATACTTGCCTATAGTGTAATAAAAAAAAAAAAAATTATACTTCACTTAACACTCGACGATTTAAATCAATCATAGTTAAAAACGTCATTCATGAGGAATGAATGAATGAATGGTTTGAGTGTATATTGAACACCGAAATACACTTCGGTCGTATATCATTTACGAGTGTTTGTTGGTTTAATAGAGAGTTATTGCAATAGGAAGGAAATATGAACGGACTATTATTTGAATGCAACGCGAGATGATACTGGAATTGCAGATAATCTTTATACGTATATTTAAATACTAGCTGCGCCCGGCGGTGTTACCCGCGATAAAAAGTATGAAAAATTAAACCATCTATCCCACGGGAACCCTATATTTTACCGGGATAAAAAGTAGCCTATGTGCTATTCCAGACTATAATCTATCCCTGTGCCAAATTTCATCCAGATCCGTTCAGCCGTTCGGGCGTGAAAGAGTAACAAACATCCATCCATCCATCCATCCAAACTTTCACATTTATAATATTAGTATAGATTATATTATTATATATAAGTATGTATAGATAGTATAGATTACGTGTAACAAAAATAATGTAAAATATTTTACTAGGTTCACAAGTACGTCAAACGGATCACGAATATGTATAAAGCAACTGTGTTAATCCCACTAATATTATAAATGTGAAAGTTTGGATGGATGGATGTTTGTTATCCAATCACGCCAGAACGGCTGAACGGATCAGGATAAAATTTGGCACAGAGATAGATTATAGTCTGGAATAGCACATAGGCTACTTTCTATCCCGGTAAAATGTATGGTTCACCGCGGGGCGCAGCTACTTATGTTATTGTTGAATGTAGCGTCTCTATCTACTGCCGCCTTCCTACCTAGGCAAGTATGCTCCGTCGTAGATCTCATCGTCACTTACCATCAGGTGAGATCGAGATCAAATACTTGCCTACAATGTAATAAAAAAAAAAAAATGTGTTTTTTTTATAAAAGCGAACTAGTGTCGTTTCCACGTTCTCGTTAGTAGGTACTTGGTGTCTCGGTGTACTTGTGTTTTTACATTTCTAAAAACGTATTTATTCCTTTGAGAATATTATCTTTATAACCTGCTGATCGATCGATTTAATAACTCCTCAAAACCCAGTTATATGAATCAAGATTTACCGAGCGTGGTATAAGTGCATCTCGGTGGGATAACGGCTGCGAGGCGGGAACATGCGCGCGATTTGTATGCAGCATCCCTCCGACGAACTCAGGATCGCAACCGTGCATCTTTATTTCCTACATCTCTAGTTGATGTGCTGAATTTCTAAGCGATTCAGTATTTTCATGAAAAATACAGCCATCCACTATCGTTCCTCAATTTGGTATAAACGATCTTAAATGATATTTGGTATCGCTGGCGAATTAAGTATTGTTACCAAATTTGTCTTGCATCACGCTATAAAGATATAAAAATGTATTCAACAATAACGAACTTGTCTGTGTGCTCTGCCCTAAGCACAAGCTTGTATCGCAGAGGACAAGTGAGTAACATCGATGAGGGTACAATACTTTATTAGAAACTAAACGTTTCAAACTCAGAGTAACCGTTTATTGGTGTGTCTGTGTGAGAGGGAGACTGTGTGTGTGTATATACCCCTATGCACCTGCGCTTTTGCATGTGTCAGTGAAAGTGAAATGAGTGTCACCTAGTACTTTTCTACTGGTGGTAGGCTTCGGCCGTGGTTAGTCACCACCTACTGAACAAAGCCATGTCGCCAAGCGGCCTAGCCGTGTTCCGGCATGATGTTTGGTGTTGCCATTCATGGATGGCGGGTCAGATCAGTTGCGCTGCATGTGCCTAGTGAATGTAGCGTCTCGATCTACTGCCGCTTTCCTACCTAGGCAAGTATGCTCCATCGTAGATCTCATCATCACTTACCATCAGGTGAGATCGATGCCTATAATGTAATAAAAAAAACTTACTTTTATAAATCTGTTACTGTTATATATATAGGAAGATATTTATTAGAGATATAAAAAAATATTGCAATAGCCTATACGGACGTTGCAGAATCCTAAAAAAAATCTTTAACAACTTAGTTCTCATATTTTTATTTGCTGAACCCACTGAACCGTACGCTATAAAGTGTAGATGTCCCAGAAACAACTAAGAAACTTTTATCGCAATTTTAAATTGAAACACATAGACTGTGTGTGTTTGTTCGTGTTTCTTAATTAAACTGAACTGCGGCATAAACATTGGACGTGGCTTACCAACGCGCGGGAAAATGTTCCGGTATTGTGCTAAACGTCGTGGTCACATAAGCTGCTTTGTAAAAAAAAGTACATTTACACTACCCGAGCGATAGCTGGTAGCACCCGAACTTTCTCGATTATAGCCGACGGGACTGTTGCTATAAGCGGGACTGAAAAGTTTTAACCCTGAAAATAAGACATTTTGGGTTAATCTGCTAATATTTTATTGATCCATGGGGGAACCATGTCGCCATTATCTTGTAATAAATTTAGTTAGTAGTTTTTTTTTGATCAGCTGCAAAAGTCTGCCTAGCCCTTTCTACATTGCTTTCACATACCTATAACAATGTACTGCTCAAAAATGTAAAAGAACTTTTTAAAATGACCAACCATGGAGTTTCTTACCCGGTCTCCTCCATAGGAACGGCATTCCGAACGGGTGGTAAAGTAGTAGCTTAGCATTTTGTAACTTTTGACGATTCAATAGTACAGTACTTAACGGTTTACATGAATCAAAAATATTCTGATTCTGATCTTCACATTGACATTGAACTAAACAATTTGTCATCATACTGAATAGGACAAAATTAACAGTATGCAAAATTATTACGATAAATTTAACTAAAACATTTCTCCCCACAGAAATCCAATTTCTGTCTTATAAACATGAAAATGGTCTGGAAAGCCGACACTTCAAATTATATTTAATTGGACCCAAGGGCTTCGGAGGTCCCAATTGTGGTTCCCGTCTTATTCTACAAAGTATCACTTACAATTAATTGTTACTGATCAAATGTAAGTGGAAACTCCGAAGCTACTTGCGCGGACCACCTTTGTTTTATTAGTTTTACGCGAAGATTTAGTTTAGTTAAACTGTTCGTAGACAGTCTTCGAGAATTGTTGTTATATTTATTTACCCCTTTTTTGCTGTGGCAAGCACTGGCTTAATGTAAAAATAAAATGGTGGTCTCAGTTTCAATGATTACTAGAAAACACAACATTTACTTATACAGGTCGATAAAAAATATTTTTTCTTTTCCTTGAGAGTTTGGAGGGATTGATGGATGTTTGTTACTTAATCACGCCAGAACGGCTGAACGGGTCTGGATGAAATTTGGCACAGATATAGATTATAGTCTAGAATAGCACATAGGCTACTTTTTATCCCGGTAAAATGTATGGTTCCCGTGGAATAGATTTGTTTTAATTTTTCATTGAGCAATGGATCGACATGATTTTTGCATAGGTAATGGCAGTTTAGGGATCAGAAAATTACTTAGGCAAATTTTTATCCAGGAAAAATGCACGGTTCCTATGGGATAGCATGCAGTAACTGTGCATTTGCAAAAGGACAGAGAGGAAAATGTCATACTTTTTAATTGCGGGTAACACCGCGGGGCGCAGCTAGTGTCACATAAATATTACATGAACGAAATCAAACTCGTAAACTGAAATGAGTGTACCTGCCAGGCCCTTTTATGAAACAACTTTTTATTACCCCAAGTTACTCCGGTATTGGCGTAATAATTTATATTTTTACAACCTCTTGCCTACACCCAATTTTCACTTCCGCGACTTCCATGTTTCATAAAACAATCAACATGTTATTTATAGACCTTCATTTTATAAACGCCTCGAATCATAATGTTGCAATGCAAATGCAAACTTATAAATATAAAATTTGGGTTAAAACTGTCATGCTGGTTTCGTTGCGAGATTAACAGACTGATGAAAACAGTTAATTAAATAAAAAAAACAAGAAACTCTAGCGGAGTAGAGTGGGGTGGAGCGGAGCGGGGCGGAACGGAACAGGGAAAAGTGAAGCGGAACGGAACGGAGCCGAGCGGTGAGGAGCAGAACGGAGCGGAGCGAAATAGGGTAGAGCGGAGCAAAGTCACTGTCCTGTCTAAATTTCCATTGAAAATAGGACTTTCAGTTTTTCCAGAAATTCCGAAACAAAATAACTACTACGAACATTACCTAAAACAAAATGGCTGTGGAATGTGCCAAAGAAATAAATACACATACATACACTAGAAAAATACTACCCTCATAATAGAGCAGTCGGATAAAATAGGAAGACGTGCGCTATTGGAGACGACTTTTACCCGAGTACGCCAGATAGTGAGGGCAATGTTTCTTTTAACATAGTGGTCATTATATGCTTTTCTTTTTATTTGGAATTAGACCCCCTAGGTCGTAATCTCCGGCTCTACCGATCGGATTCTGAAAATTCTTACACTGATAGCCTACCTATGCCACATCAAGAGTCGAGAGACGTTCTCTTTCCGCGGCCATTTTGTCGACGTAAGGGGAGCCAGAAGAATAAAAAATCGGATCTTAAAAGTAAACAAGAAATGAATTGAAAACCCATCAAACTTGACTGCTAACAATTCATGCCGTTCGAAATTAAACACATTTTCCTCTACATTTTCCAGGGTTATCTCAACGTCTTCCGAAGAAAATATATATATAGATGTTAAAAGGAGTTTTTAACAAAAGAGGTCCGTCCCTCATCGCCGGCAGTGGGGTTGGTGTACTGATTAATGACACCGCATTTGTTACGTGTACCTCGTGAAGAAAATTTTGTATTTACGTAACGTTTGATATTGGGGCTATTCGACAAGCGATTCCGGAATACTGGTCACCTAACATTTTGATAGGTCAGGCGCATTGAGACCCGACGCAGTCTCAGATTCAGAATCAGATGTAGTAGCCCTTCCATCTGACTCGAATCAAGATCTCAGTTGGAATATTATGTCACCTTAATTAGGCCGTTGGTATTTCGTGGTAAAATCTCAAAGCATTGTACTCATATGAATAGTGATAAATGTTGTAAAACTTATGATTTGACTTTACCACCCGTTCGGAATGCCGTTCCTTCGGAGGGGCAATAAACTTCTTTCGGCAAAAATCTTTTTATAAGGATATCTATTACATTTTCATGTAGTGCATTGATAGGGGTATTTGAGAACATAGCTGTAGATACTGATATTAATAGGGCTGTACAGACCTAGCCAAAGGCAAATCCTTGAGTCGATGATAGCTTTTCTAAAGGTACTCACTGCAAGCTTCCGTACTAGTTGGTTTAATACATGACACTGGAAAAACAAATACGATGGGAACATCATCTTTTTCATAAAGTCATCGCTCGTTCCATAGCCTCTCGTATAAGCTACAGCGTATTCCTTTATTGTTTGGAAGAAGGAAGAAAGGATTGTAGCATTTATCATGATTACATGTCGCTTTGAAACGACTCAACGCGGACATCTCGTATTAATTTGTTGTGGAGCTTGAACATACAGATGAGCGTTCGTCGTTTGGTTTCCTCGTTATTTGTAATATGTGGCTACCTATTGAAATAAAACCAATTTTGAGGATTGTGTCGCGTTTATATTATTATTTTTACGTTCTCGACGTTTTGGCTGCTTTACAGCAACCATGGTGACCGAGGACTGAGGTGGTTGACGTCCTAGTGTCATAGTTTGAACGGGATACCCTCATATTTAGTTGTTGCTTATCTTAGTTAGTCTTAGTTGTTGTTGTGTATCCTTAGATGAAGAAAGATTATAGACAGCGTGTCGAGAGCAACATGCTAAAGCACAAAATAAAATACAATCGAATTGAGAGCCTCCTCCTTTTTTTGAAGTCGGTTAAAAACCATGCCGATTTGTGTAGTACACGCTAATTTGCGTGTACGGAACGTGTCACATTAAATAAGTATCGCTTCGTTTGGTCCCATACAGTTTGTATGTTAGTCTGGCGATATTTATTTATTTAATAAGTGCGTTTTTTTTTATACATTATAGGCAAGTATTTGATCTCGATCTCACCTGATGGTAAGTGACGATGAGATCTACGATGGAGCATACTTGCCTAGGTAGGAAGGCGGCAGTAGATCGAGCCGCTACATTCACTGGGCACATGCAGCGCAACTGATCTGACCCGCCATCCATAAATGGCAACACCGAACATCATGCCGGAACACGGCTAGGCCGCTTGGCGATATGGCTTTGTTCAGTGGGTGGTGACTAACCACGGTCGAAGCCTACCACCAGTAGAGTTGTCACCTGGTTGGCACCACCCAGGGTCACGTGTAGGATATCTCGATGGTACTTAATTCTCCTACGGACGAAGGTGACTCGACCCCAAAAGCGTAAACTACTTATTGCAAAGATTGCAGTTATAGTTACCTTCGTTTTAAACTATGATCTTAATCCGGCTACTTGAGATCTTTAATTATGATTTAATTATCCCGTTTATAAATAAGATAGAAGCAATTTAAAAGCTTTAAAATGTATAATGACAACACCGCCCTAACGCCCGGGTGTACTAAGCAGCCGCCATTTTTAATTTTGCAAACCGTCTCATAATTGTTTTTTTAAAGTTTAACAAAAATAATGTAATTTAACTAACATCCGCGTTTACAAGTCACGAGCGATAGCGGGTAAGCTAGAAGTAGAATTGGGTGTTGTATATTATTGCATTTAGTATGTTTGCTATGTTCAATTATAAGTACTTACCAAAACGTTAATGACATTCTGTATTTTTTTTTAATATCTAATAACTATCTGTCCCTGCGAACTTCGGTACCAATGCAGAATCAAATGTATTTGAAAATGAATTATCTTGATGCCGTTCCTTCCTATTGGATGGTTCTAGGCACGTTTTAGCAATTACCTTAGGGAGCGTTCAAGTAATACGTAACGAATTTAAATTAAAGAAAAAATTTACGGCGCGTTACATGGGGGGAGGGGGGGGGGGCCAAAAATCTCCAAAAAATGCGTAACGTAGTATATGAACGCTCCCTTACGACTCCTCCCCCCTCCTCCCCTCTTACGACCTCTCCTCCCCTCTCTCTCCCTCCCTACTCCTTACGACCTCTTACGCCTTGTGGCAGATCCCAAAACAACGGCTTCAGCCATAAAGCACGACGTTCAAATTAAATAAAGCCTCGTTTCATGATTTAGGTAAGGTTGCCTCAAGTTGCCTTAGCGGAGTAAACTTTCGCCAGCGAATTACGCTTCGCGTGGCGGCCCTATGATTTAATGACTGTTTTGCTTTTGGACAATTTTAATTTGAGTTTTTGAAGTGCTAACTCGAGATGGTTTTTGGGTAGAACATTTTAAATGTCGCAAGTGAACCTGAGACGTTTGTTTCAAAGTTGAACGTTCGGTTAACTAAGCCATCACAAAAAAAACCGTATGAGTAAGTCGGTAGCATAAATAAATAGCGCGTTTATTTGTGTTGACCGATCCTCTTCAGCCACGAAGGAGAGAAAATTAACCCAGGAGGGATGGCTCCCCCACAATATTGGCTCAGGTGGGCCCACCACGCTCTCCCTAGTCCCTACTGTCCGCTGATTGGCTAACACTTCACGAGGTTAAGAGCCTTTTGTCTACAGTAAGTATTCTTTTTACGTCATTATGTCCTAGTACTCAAGTTTTACTAAAAATCCGTATAAACTTACTTAAAGGCTGAAAATTTAATCTTCACTTATAACCTCGTTAGCTCAGTTGATAGTGAACCTGTTCTCTGTGCCGAGGGTCCCGTATTCGAATCCTGGTACCAAACTTTGTGTGATGACTACAAATTTTTGTACGCGAGTCATTCATGTCCATATAAGGATCGCTCCACGTCTGTTGTAAGGTATCCATAATACAAGCGTTGCTTAGTGTGGGACTGTACAGTTGGTGTGTTCGTCTGGCGCTTATTTTTCGTGGAAGGGTTAAAATAATTGGCATACGACCCTAGGCCAAGTAGGCAATATAACACGCATTATTAAACACAAGTTGCAAACATACGAGCCTATGCGACCTCGTAATATTATAAATATAATAATTCCAGCCCTTTTTAATGTCCCACTGCTGGGCACAGGCCTCCCCTCAATGCGGGGGATTAGACCTTAGTCCACCACGCTGGCCCAGTGCGAGTTGGCGGACTTCACACATCTTTCGTGGGGTTCTCTCAGGCATGCAGGTTTCCCTACGACCTCGTAAAGCTTCATTTAATTCGTTTGGATGTTATATGTTTAGACAAACATCATGTAAACCTAATCGATCCCGGATAAACATTTGCATTGTGACAGGCCAGCGGTCCATTAACTGGCTGTAATGTAACCAGCCCGGGTAAATCAAGTACCTGTGACGTCATTATGTGGTATTTACACGAGTGACGTGTATACACATATACTCGTGCCGACAATCGATGTCATTATTGTGGCCTAGAGTCAAATAAGGCGTAAGGATAATCAATCAGCAGTTCATGGTGATTGATTTAATATTAAGACGAGCGCGCAATATATAGGTTGATTCAGAAAGGGCTTACAGCAGAATTACGATAATTAAAAAAAGTGATCTCTTATATTTACGCGAATACTATTTTTCGTCGTCCTCCCGTGACCATGGTTGCTGTAAAGCAGCCGAAACGTCGGGAACGTAAAAACGAAAAATAAACGCGATGAAATCCTTAAAAATAGTTATATTTCAATAAAAAAAAATGCCAAAAAAACCTATTTTCGTTTTGTCGGGAACAATATTAATTTTTCAGAATGAACATATCGGAATTCTGACTGCGTAAAGAAGCGTCGGTTCGACGCTTATAGTATACCATTCCTGAATCATCCTGTATATAAATAAGCCTATCTAACTTACATAAGTATAATGACTATAACTTGGTCATGTATGTACACATTAAATATTTTTGATGGAAAATAATCGCGGGGCAGTATTCACGATACAAAAGTCGAATCCACCATTTTCGGACTTTTTGTCCGCCAGTGAGCAAGGCAAACTACTGGACGGATTTTGAAGAAACTTTACTTGGTGACCGCTTATAGCCCGGGTCATGATACGGAATACTTTTTATCCCGGTAAATGGGTGGGTTTCGGTGGGATAGCCAAACATATATTCCAACATACACTGGGTAAATTTATTTACCTTTCTCTGTAAAACTAATTCCTAGATCTTTGACCGTGCAAACATTATCTAAACAAAACCGTTTATATACAAAGCCGCCCGAGGGTACCACGTATATAAACAGGAATCCATCAAAAATTCCCCCATTCACACCAATTATACGAAGCCTGCTATTCATCCCGGCCAATTTTGGGCCCGGGACTCAAACCTGGGGTATTTCAATCATAATGACATTCCGAAAAATAAATTCTGCATTTTAAAGGTGGTCACTCACCGAAAGCATTCGTATTTAATGTAAGAATTTGGCGACCTGATTAGCACAGTTGGTAGTGGTCATGCTTTCTGCGCCGAGGGTTCAGGGTTCGGTTACCACTGCCAATTAAATTAAATAACTATGCACGGATACATCGCGGCGCGGTAGTGTTATGTAGAACCTATTCACTCAGCTCGCTCTTTATATTTCTTATGGGCACAAACTTCGTAATGTTTTAAAATAAAGAATAAAGTAACACCAGATGGGCCAACGACAAAAGCCTTGAAACCTTACAAGCTGTAGTTACGTTAAAAACTGTAACGTTACAACCTGTAACTTTCACAGTACGAAAGTACAGGTTACCGGCAACGCTGCTGCAACGCGAGACGGTCGTGTTACAAGTGGTGCGAATTGTATCTTCTTTTCCCTATAGGCCTTTTTTCACTGTCCCACTGTTGGGCATGGGCTTCAACCTCAATGCGAGGGGATTGGGCCTTAGTACACCTCACTGGCCAAGTGCAGATTGGCGATCTTCACACGTTTTCGAGGGTTTCACATGAAATCCAGAAATCTTTATTTGGATTTCTGTTTTACCCACAGGTAGTATTCGCATCTGAACTGTTACATTACACGCGAATGCTCCCGGTGGGTGACCACCTTAATACCATTGTACTGGCGTTTTTAATGTTATTCCAACGATTGCTCGTGGAGTCTATGAAATGAAATTGATATAAAATTCAATTCCTATTCAATCTTTGTTAATGTAAAGTACAATAGATATTTTGATTTAGACTCTTCCTACTGTAATCGGGCTGCCTTGTGAGGATCCTCTCCGCCTCGCCTCGCAATCACGAAGTATCTTGCCCTAAATACCTGCCTACGATTGCACTATTGCCATACAGGGCCGGATTATCCATAAAGGCAATGTAGGCAACTGCCTTTGGGCCCTGCGCCGCCTAGAGGCTCCGCGGCCGGTGAGAAAAATAAGAAGTACATAGGTAGTTTATAAAAAGACAAGCAATTTCACAAAAAGTGGAACACCAATGTTTGAAGGTATCTTCAGATCCCAGTTAGAACTTTCAAAATGTTAATCAGACACCCATATTAATAAACAAAACGATTTCAATACTACCTTCATAGACCTATCTACCTAAGGGAAGAGGACCCGACTTAAATTGCCTAGGGGTTCTACATGGCTAAATCCGGCCCTGTTTCCATACAATACATATTCATATTCTAGATAATCTACGTTGCCAGACAAAACATCCCATAATTTTAACTTAGGCGCTCCTGAAACGGTATAACTCTATTCCAAACTTTTTAATGGCTTTCCCTATGCGGGAAAAACTGCGTGGGAAATTAAAAGAGCATTTTGCTAGCTGCTCTGGATATTAATATGTGCTTAGCACGAACAAAGACACCTTTGCAAGCGCTGACTGCGCCCGTGGATGCGCGTACATTTGCATTTTTACCTAAGTACCGAGGTATTTGGGTTCCGCAAGTAACAAGGACCTAACCATCTATAATAATAATAATTCCAGCCCTTTAATGTCCCACTGCTGGGCACGGGCCTCCCCTCAATGCGAGGGGGATTAGGCCATAGTCCACCACGCTGGCCCGGTGCGAATTGGCGGACTTCACACATCGTTCGAGGGGTTCTCTCAGACATGCAGGTTTCCTCACGATGTTTTCCTTCACCGTTTAGCAAGTGATTATCATGGTTGAAAATCAGATTCGCGCAGCCGGGGTTTGAACCTACAATCCTCGTTACCGAGGCAAGCGTTCTACCAACTTGCCTATCACTGCTGCTAACTATCTATTGGTGTAGCAATGATAGCAAAGTTGGTAGAACGCTTGCCTCGGTAACGAGGATCGCAGATTCAAACCTCGGCTCGCACCTCTGGGATTTCTGGATTTCATGTGCGAATCTCATTTTCAACCACGATTATGACTTACTAAACGGTGAAGGAAAACATCGTGAGGTAACCTGCATGTCTGAGAGAACCCCTCGAATGATGTGTGGAGTCCGCCAACCCGCACTGGGCCAGCCTCGTGGACTATGGCCTAATCCCCCTCGCATTGAGGGGAGGCCCGCGCCCAGCAGTGGGACATTAAAAAAAGGGCTGGTATTATATTATATATAAATATCTATTTAGTGAAAGTCACTTATTGACTGACAGACAATGTACAGCCTGACCCGTTGGATCTAGAGATTTGAAAGTTGACGCCTATCCTTGAGTACCTTATGTGGTGAACGAGGATTTTTTTTGGAAATCGACTTGTCGAAATTCTGATATCACATAATGATTACAAATTCGTTAAATCGGCGAAGCATCGAGGTTTAGTTTACCCTTCCTGAATCAACCTGTATACTCGGATTCATTTATGTGATATATTTTTAATTTTTTCAATCATTAAATTAGTTTCGTGTAGGTATATAATAATATTATATATACAGAACCAACTCACGCCGTCACAAAAGTCGTTCCATTTTTACGTACCAACATAAAGTGTGAATGAAAATGCCTCTCAGCGCGGAGCTTCTAGTGCAAGCTTTTCCTGACGCCTTTGGAATAGTCGAAAATACTTACATTAGTGTTGTAAAAAAAGTATTCTGCCTAAAAGTATTCACCTCAGTCCACACGTGACCATGGTTGCTGTAAGGCAACCGAAACGTCGGGAACGTAAAAACATAAAATAAACGCGATAAAATCCGAATAAATGTTTTATTTCAATGTGTAGTATTAGTGTAAATATAAGAAATCAATATGAGGATCTTGATTTTGGATGCAATCTATTAGTTACTGACATTGGCATAATACCTATCGTTTGGTGTGTGTGGCTATTTAAAAAAAAGGCGCCGTTCTTTCTATGTTTGCATAAAATTAGAAATATAACTTTATTTATCAAGAAACGGTCAAACATATGAAAGACCAGGAAACTCTAAAACAATATGAAAATTACCAATTAAAGGAACGAAACTGAAAATGAGGAATATGATAAAGGCAGGTCGGAAATAATATTAAAAACAATTCCAAACTGAAAGATATTATCTGTATAGACAACATTATCAAACGGCCCAGAGACAAATGGAAGGTATTTCGCCATTAAAGAATTCAGACAGCCTATTTATATTTACACAATTCAAAATTATATTTCCAGATTGAAATAACAATTATCTATGACATTTCAAGCATTTTGTTGAGCAAACTGGAATTAAAATTCGCGAGAATTGTTTTCGATAAAAGTGTGCTAAAAAATCTGGTATTAGTAAATAGGTACCTTATAATAATAATACGGTATTTTTGAGGGAATACTACACATTGTAATATAACAAATTTCGATTTTTTTTCGATTATCGATTCCTCCGGTAACAATGGTTGCTGTAAAGCTGCCGAAACGTCGGAAACGTAAAAACATAAAATACACGCGATAAAATCGGTAAAATTTGTTTTATTTTAAACATTCATATATATATTGATTTCTAATATTTACGCGAATACTACACATTGAAATAAAACTAAACCTAAACTAAAAATAAACCGCGATAAAATTCTTAAAATTAGTTTTATTTCAATTCAAATATATTTTTTGGTCCTTCATCTAAAAGTTGTCGGCTTTATGCGATCGAAACAATTAACTAAACTCTTGTAAGAATTAAGTTTGTAACTAAATTGGCAATTTATAATTAAAACAACACTCTTCTATGACTACTGAAGACTTAGACTTGATTTTAAGTTGTTGAAACGGGATTAAAACGGCGTGTAAGAACAATCTGTTGCTTTGTTATTTGTATAAGTTTGAACAATAGATATTATCTTAATCAGTTTATAAGCTTTTGTTGTCTTTCTCCAAAATGTTTGAGGCTACTAGGTAGTATTTTGTGATACCTAATTGATTCGACATTCCCTAAGAAATATATTACAGAAAATATTGGGTTTTTTGAAAAATATCACCCCGTTCTGGCCGTAATACCAAACGCCTAATTTAAAAAAACAATTGTACCATCGTGAAATCAATTTAGATTTATTTCCGAACGTCATGTCGCATCACTAGTAATGAAGATTTCATCCTCATCAGGCCAAGATTAATGAGATGAAGTAATTAATTGCTTGCGGTCAGGGATGTTGCGTCTGACAGGCGGCATTGACCTTTAAATACTGACCTCTAGCACGGTGGATTAGACTCTTTTTATAGAAAAAAGTACTACTCGAGTGAGAGAAAAATAATTGTAACATATAAAACTTAAAAAAAAAAAAACCGTCTTGAAAAAATTTAAAAGCAAAAAATAATCTAACGTCGTCTAACGAAAACAAATATTTAACGAATATGAAGTTGGTGCCAAAAAACAACTAAGTCGAGTATGGCCGGTCCGCGCCAAGGACTATACCAACAAATTGGTCCGCGCATCTCCATACTGAGTATAAGTACTTACTTATATGATTCTTCGTCGTTACGATAGTTTCCAAATGCTAATGCTTGATTTGTTGATGAAAATACCAAAATCGCTATAGATATGCCTATAGTACTTGAGTTATCTCAATTCCTCATGGATCCCATCATCAGAACATTTTTTTGAAAACAATGGGACCAATCCGTAAGCATATCCTTTCAAATAAAAAAAATATTTTCCAAATCGTTTCATAAATGAATGAGTTTCTTTGTCATTACACTCTTGGCAGAGTGGTAATGGTCATCACTTAACGGTCAGTGGCATGCTTAACAATCCGTCGCCATTCCTCACGCACTGTGGCCCTTCTGGTACACTCATAAAGGAGACTACTATATATATATAATAGCGGCTTCAACTTGGTCGGTTTTTTTTTTATACATTTATAGGCAAGTATTTGATCTCGATCTCACCTGATGTTAAGTGACGATGAGATCTACGATGGAGCATACTTGCCTAGGTAGGAAGGCGGCAGTAGATCGAGACGCTACATTCACTAGTCACATGCAGCGCAACTGATCTGACCCGCCATCCATGAATAGTGTTCGGTGTTGCCATTCATCAACACCGAACATCATGCCGGAACACGGCTAGGCCGCTTGGCGACATGGCTTTGTTCAGTGGGTGGTGACTAACCACGGCCGAAGCCTACCACCAGTAGAGTTGTCACCTAGTTGGCACCACCCAGGGTCACGTGTAGGGTACCTCGAGGGTACTTAATTCTCCTACGGACGAAGGTGACTTGACCCCAAGGTGTCACAGGTCCTGTCCGAAGCACAGGTGATCTCCCGCGTGCTCTTCTACCTTCACCATTCCCCTGCTCTACGAGGCGCTCTATGGAGACATCTCCACGTCTTGATATGTGTCCGAAGCAAGTAAGAATGTGTGATTGTACGATGGGGGAGACACTGTTTGATACTAAGTTCTTTAAGAATTAGCTCAGTTCTTGATTGAGTCCAGGATATCCCAAGCAATTTTGTACAGCACCGCGATTCTGGAGTGGCTATCCTCTTTTTCTCACTATATCTCAGTATGTTAAGTGCGAGCTAACTGTAGAAATTATAGTCTACCGTATTTAGACAATTTGTATGGAGAATTTAAAAGCGCCCCTAGCGAACGGTATTTTAAGTATATTATTTTACGCTTTGGGCTAGACTATAAAGTTTACGGTTGGTTTCGAGAAATCCCGCACTTGACATAAAGGTACGTACTGTCATTTCAGATCTGCTGGTAAACTAATTAATACTATAAAAAATAACATAATAATAATATATTTTTCACGAAAATACTTGAGTAAAACAATAGATCTTAAATTATTAGGTATTATAATCTAGGCATTGTTCAATAACCTTTTGATAGATTAAAAAAATATATTAAAAGCACGAGCGAACAAAATGGTCTTTGGAAGTTTTCATTTAAATTTCTCGAACTCGTTCCATTTTTAAAAAGGTATTGTTTTCTTTTGATTATTTTAATTAATGGATAATGTTTTTAAAATACATAACTTTTGTATTTTTTAAATTGTATTTTATATTCATTAAAATTTTTGCTCGCAGCAGTAACGGTTCTCTTAATCATAATTTTCTTTAACTTTATTATTTTTTAAGTATACTAGTGTCTACCCGTGGCTCCGCGTGCGGTGCCACAATGAAACATTGCTTATAATACTCAAGCATAATATAGCTTCCTAGTAGTAAAATATTTTTTAGAATTAGATCAGTAAAATCAATGATTCACAGACTAACAAACATCAGCTATTTATAATAGATTGTATGATAAAAATCTACCTTGTCTAACTAAATGAAATATTTCATTGATAAACTAACGGTTTTTTTTGTATGTTAATAGAATTGATACTACACAAGTAGCGTAGTAACAACTGAAAACTTTACAGGATTTTCAGGAATATAGCCGGGAACTGTACGTTCCTGCAACAGATGTTCAATATAACTTGAGTACTCGATAGTTCACAAAGTCGAACAAAGTCGAACTCCATTTTGTTAGATTGCTACAGTCTGCAAGTATTAACTGCTCGCTTGTGAAAAGAACAAACGGCAACATACCTTCATAGAAAGTTCCGTACGCACACAAACATGCCACTTGCACATCGTTGGTATGGCATCCCCACATATCCCCACATGTGTCTATTGTGATATTTCCCCACAGACAAATCCCCACATGTTAATATTGTGTTATTTTCCCCACAGAGATTCTATTCTATCTATCTATCTTATCTACCTACCTAACTTACTTTAAGAAACTAGAAAAAAAACTTCAGAACTACCCAGAACAAATGTGAACCAAATTGAAAGCATTCTCGGCGTTGACAAAGTGGCGAGGCACCTCTGTGGCTGCATTCGTCTTGATTTCAAACTTCGTGCTTGCCACGAGATGTCATTTGTACTTTACAAATGCACGGGTACACAGGCTGAGAAGCTAAGCTTGATGTCTATTTTATAGCAATTTAAAGGAAGAGACAATATAGAGGGATAATATACCTACTAGGACGGATACCTAGTAGATAATTTAAATACATATAAAAGTGAAAAAAAGTTAAATTAAAACTAAACTAAAACTAGGGTCCATACAGTCCCACAGTAAGCAACGCTTGTATTTTGTGTACCGTACAATGGATTGATCTGGTACAAACGTTCGTGCTCATCACACAAAGTTTGTCCCTATCAGGATTCGAACCCGAGACCCTCAGCGCAGAAGCCGGGGTCGTCAATTATATTATGTGCTTTACACAAATATTATATCTTCCTTACGTGTGCCCATATCTTAAGGGCGGTGGCAAGTCTGGATGCATTCCAAATAGGACGCGAAGCAACGCCAAATATCTCACACAATTTACAGTTAGATTTCGGAAGGAAACTTAAAAAAATAAAAATAAGTTTGTCCGTTTTTTAGATTCGAAGAATAAAAATAAGTCATGTCGTAATTATAATGTAAAAGAAAAGTATTCAATGAACCATGAAAATAAAAAGTAATGTGTTTGTTACTTACCAACAGTTTTAATACTACCAGTTAACTTGGAAATAACGATATTTGACTTGATCCATTACTATCAGATTCAACAAAAAAAATAGACGCAAAAACAAACATTTTGCATACAATTCTCAACTTTGGGTTAAAAATAAAATGTGAGAATGTGTGTGTACAATTATAATTTATTAAGTAGGTAACAATAGTGTATACTATAAACTATTTTAAGAAGTACCTATGACTTATGTACATAGGTACCTACTTTTGGGTACTTTTAGTACATAACAGCAAAAAACGAGTAGGAGGAACGAAGTACCTGCAAAAGACAACAAATTTTTCAGCATTTTATTTTCTAATAGTTTTAAAATGCTCTAGCATATTAGAGGTTAATAGAATAACCCCCGAATACATAGATTTTTTTAATGGCATCATACAAAGCATTTTTCATATAAGAGCGCTTTGTAATGCCATTTTAAATTTATATAAATTTGGTGTTTATATAACGTAAAAACCCTTTTATGAACTGCATATAGGATTAATCATTATTAAATCATTCCTCGAAAAGGCGTAATGCCGTCGGTCCTGCCCCTGATCTCTCGCTGGTCTTGTTGGACTGCTGTCCCAATGAGTGGGGGACGAGACTTGTACACACTTGTTGTTTTTGGGGTCGAGTCACCTTCGTCCGTAGGAGAATTAAGTACCCTCGAGATACCCTACACGTGACCCTGGGTGGTGCCAACCAGGTGACAACTCTACTGGTGGTAGGCTTCGGCCGTGGTTAGTCACCACCCACTGAACAAAGCCATGTCGCCATGCGGCCTAGCCGTGTTCCGGCATGATGTTCGGTGTTGCCATTCATGGATGGCGGGTCAGATCAGTTGCGCTGCATGTGCCTAGTGAATGTAGCGTATCGATCTACTGCCGCCTTCCTATCTAGGCAAGTATGCTCCATCGTAGATCTCATCGGCACTTACCATCAGGTGAGATCGAGATCAAATACTTGCCTATAATGTATAAAAAAAAAAAAAAAAAACACTATAATACCAGGGCCCCAACTGAGCTAACACAATCGATCCATAATCGAACATCAACCGTATAGTAATTGTCACTTTTGACAGATACCCCATACGATATCTGTCAAAAGTGACAGTTACTATGCGGTTGATGTTCGATTATGAATCGATTGTGTTAGCAGACTTGGGGCCCTGGGTAGTTGACTTCTCTCCGTTGAGACTGACCGCCGTGACCTAAATTCAGTCAGACGTCTTGTACACGACGTACATAAAGAATATATTTTTTTTATTAGCAACACTATAACATATTTATGTTTAAAGTTGGCAACTCTCGATCTCTTCTGCTCTCACGCTCATTACGCACCTTTTTTTAATGGTCTTATCTTATATCTTATTAATTATTTACATAATGGAGCCGAAATTAGGGACCTTTAGATCTTGGTCTAATGTTATATCTTATTAATTATTTATGTTGATTACGTCTCAACAGGGCTATTATTAATTAACGATGACAGTCCACGCTCGAGGAGCCGCCATTAGCTACATGAAACGGTCAAGAAAACTCACAGAGATGAAGTTGGAGTACGATAGCGTGAGGAGTTGGAAGGCGGTCATGTGGACCGGCGCCTGGCTCCTCTGCAGCGCCACGGCAGCCAGCACACGGATGTCCAGACGAGGCCTGGCTAACTCCCAGCCGGAATGAAAAATCGCCGTGGACACTAGCGAAGCCTGGAACCAATCCATCATCAGACTTATCTATCTACACTCGAGAGCCATGAATCCGGCACCCTGATTACTTATCCTGGGCCCCAAGTCTGCTAACACAATCGATTCATAATCGAACAGCAACCGCATAGTAACTGTCCCTTTTGACAGATACTGTATGGGATATCTGTCAAAAGTGACATGTGAAGTGAAGTGTATGGAGTGTCTTTAAGTATCAGTATCTAATGTCCCGATAAACCTGTCCACAACTTAGATTTGTCAAACCAAAAAAACTTTTAAATATTTTATGGATTATGTTTATCAGCACAATATGAAAGGCCACACAGGCCTTCAGTTTTACCTCGTGTGTGATGTCACCGGCTGCCACCATATAACACCCAGTCAGCAGAATGAGGCACGCGATAAACGCTAAGTTAGCCAACAAGTAGATCATGTTGCGTTCTTCAGCCTGAACACAAAATCATTACTGACACTGGGCCATGCTGAAAATTTAGAATCCGAGACAAGAGAGAGGATACATTAATCCCGGTAATTGTATGGGCTCCCGGAGGATATTAAAAAAAAATATCTCGAGATCCACTGGGCGGTATTTTAACTAAACTTAGAATATTTAATATTCGGGATATTTCAAATTCTAGGTTATTTCAGAATACGGATGTGTCCCCACCGGATAGTCAAAAATATATCTCAAATCGTAAACATAGACATAGTGAATATCCTATTATCATAATTTACACTACACTTTGTATACTGGGAAAGAAGGGTTTCTCTGAGATATTCAAGAAACTAAAGTCCAAGGGTGCGAAATATTTCAAAAAAAGATTTGGCTTTTTCTTTGAATCACTCTTCTACTGGAAGAAGTAAAGAACGATTGACAGAAATGGAGATGTAAGAACACTCACCACTAGTTTTAAGAGGCACATGACAATCAGAGCCACGGTCTCGAACACCTGAATGCTGTAGAGGTTACCCAGAGCTTGCTGCATGCCTCGAGCGCACCTGTTCATTTCAAAGTGTTAGTTCCTAATCAACTTTCATTTGGACTTTATCAGCAGTCTTTGTTGATTTTTAGTTCATTATCTACTAAAACAGTATCTTTAAAAAAACCATAAAATATCTTACCACAATGCATCCTCATGTAACTGAATTCCAACCACGAAGTCCCTCTTATAATCCTCTTCCAACGCCTCCTGGCTTTTTCTCTCAACATTCTCCACAAATTTAGTCCTTAAACTATCAAAATACTTCTGCAGGAGTTTGAACTTAAAACCGAGAGATAATAATGAACATATTGCAAGGCAATCTATAGTCACCATTATCGCTACTATGTACCACCAATGGAACTCGATGAAGAAGCGTAGAATGTTCACGAATAGACCCGTTTCTGATGACGGATATAATGTTACTTCGATGCGGATTGGTATACCTGAAATTGAAGAATTCAGACGACCAATCAGTGGCCTCCACACGCACAGGCTCCAATGAGATAGTGGTTCAAAGTTGGATAGTTGTAGACAAATCAGCTATATTATGATAGATTACCTTAACTAAAAAGGTAAAATAATCTTACCCTCCTTCAAATGAGTTCTAATCCCTTCAATTGTAGAAACGATCAAGGTCACATAAGATGTCCCGACGACAATAAAACAATAAATCACAAATCGCTTAACGCAAGCTTTCTCCATCTCTATACAAGAGAATATAGGTCTGGTGCCTTCAAGCAGACGCTGCAGTACCACTCTGAGACGGTCTTTTGAGAGATATAAGGCAATAATCTTGGTATAGATAGTTGGATGTGCAAAAGTAAACTGGATCAGATCGTTCTTTTCCTTATCGCTCAAATCAGGTCTAAAGAAAGCTAGTATCTCATCAAAAAGCACCAGAAGTACATAAGAATTGGATACAGCTGCCCACATCATGTAAATTCTTTTGCGATATGCAGATTGAAGACTCGGATTTTCATACCAAAAGTCCCCTAAACCCAAGTAATATAGAATACTGCACATCCTTTTAAAATAATATTTTTGCGGATGAGTTGCCCCCGGCGTGCTCGGTGCGTCCATATTCTATAACTTCCACGATCAAATTGCTAGAAAATTGCTAAACTTTTGATGGAAATTGATTATGAATAATCGCAGTTGAATTTGAAAGCCAATCACCAAATTGGTTAATTTTATAAATGGCGTAGCATAAAAAAATGGTGGGGAATGTTTGAATAATGGTGGTAAATTGAAGAATGGACTAATCGACAGTGTGACAAAGTTTGGCTAACAACTTTATGCCTGTTGGTTTCCAGAGGAGCGGCCATTTTTCAATTTTGACCCTGTATTAGTTTATAAAGGTTAGCGATCATATGTTACGAGTCCACACTGTATTCATGAAAGTTGTATTGCCGCCGCGACGGCCATTCGCAACAGTACGTCGAGTGCGACCTAACTGTATACTTTATAGTCTACCGTATTTAGACATTTTGTATGGAGAATAGAAAAGCGCCTCTAGCTGACGGTATTTGAAACTTTCAATTCTGCAAACAAAATGTCTAAATACGGTAGACTATAAAGTATACGGTTAGCTTGCGAATAATCTCACACTTGATCTTACATCTCAATCGATTTGATTTGATATCGTACGTTTAATAATTCTCAATTCACTAAGTATACCTTTTTATCACTTGCTCTAGTTTGCTGTCTGTCATTACATTCCAGAACATGATTCTTATTGGCGACATTATCGGATGGTGCATTGGTACAGATGTTATTTTTTTATTCAAAATCAACGGCTGCAATTTGGGACTAAGGAAATTATATGTTTAACAAAATCGGTCTCGAAGTCCTTAAAGCATTGTTCGCTAAAGCATTGTTCGCCTCATGAAAAATTCACCCTTCAATTATAATATCTAATCGTATGGGTTCAGTTGGTTAGTTATTAAATAGTTCTGAATCAGGGGGTTCACACAAATGGTCGTAAACTTTATCTCTACGTAGAGACTGTTCATTTAAGAATTTAGCTAACAAGAAGCCATCGTTAGCGGAATCCTCGAACTGGGTACTAACGAGCCGCTTACACCGCGACTTACGTTTTAATCTTCTCTCCGAGAGTCTGGAGATGCAACCATCGTCAACTACTCTCGGGATTTGGCATAGAGTTGCTGGTAATATAAGTGTTTTTTTTCTTAATCTAAAATTCATAAGGTGATATATTTTACCTTAAATATCACGGACACTTAAATTAAAAGTTGTAGTTGTACTGGTTAACTTCCAATAAATTTGGGGGTTTCAGTACATAGCGACGTTTTATGTACCCCACTTTTAACAGATAACAAAAAAATATACAACGATGACTTCGAAACAGAATTCCCGTGAAATAATAAGAAAAATTGTTCTGCTCATTTCCTATACTGTGAGCATTTCCTGTAATTTTTGTATGCTCGTATTTCATATGTTGACTTCTGAATATAAATTCCAACTTGCGGCGCTTTCAGCATCAATTTCAACTTCCACGAAGTTATTCGAGAATTCCAACCTAAACCACCGCATTTTATACATCTAAAACAAAAATAAACGTGGACGATTAAGCTTGGTGCAGTTCGAAGAATAACTCTTACGGGCCATGAGAGAGATGTCTAACAAAGAGCAATGGCTGACAAAATAAATACTTATTAATTCATAACAACACAAAAAGTACCTACACAAGGAAAATACTCAGCGAAATCCTCTCAAAACATATTTTTATAATTAAAACCGCTAAATGACTCGGCATCGTTATCAAATAATTAGCATTAGGACAGGATAAAGAAGACTTTGTCCGTCGACAACCGGAGACCCATCTGATAAGATTGCCGGTGAAATATCACCGCGGTCAGATTAATTACACCATTGCAGATAATTAATTTAGTCACCATAGTGAAGAACAAAAGAGTAACGATAATATTAGCTCAGTAATACGACGGAGACATTGCTTATTACAGCCTTTGTAGACTATAACATTATTCGCTCGTGGAGGTTTTAAGTTATGTGGTATGCCTTGAGAATATAGCTATATTATGTTGGTAACGAAATATATGGGTGTATTTCGTCGTTACCAAGTTGTATTAACTTAAGACGAACATGGAACATACGCTCATTAGGATAACAACCGGATAATAATTCAAGGTTTCCGAGATTTTTTCTCAAAATGCCGCATTTTCTTTTTTCATTCAGACGAATTTCATTATTATTATCTTTTATATCGAGTTACCTACGGTTCCATATTTCCTCAAGCCTCCGTTGGCCTAGATACGATGCAAATTGAAGTGTCCAGGAATAGTATCTTTTATACTAGCTTCGTCAGGTGCAAAATGTTAAGAAAATTTTTTGTAGAAGTAGGTAAAACGTGTATAATAATACCAGACCTTTTAATGTCCCACTGTTGGGCAAGGGCCTCCCTTCAATGCGAGGGTATTAGGCATTAGTCCACCATGCTGGCCCAGTGCGGGTTGGCAGACCAAGCACTGCGATCCTCGTTACCGAGGCACGCGTTCTACCAACTTAGGTTTGGCCCACAACGCCAAAGCCAAGAATTATGGATTATTCTCGAAAAATTTACAGCTCCACTAATGTCATGCCAAATAGATATTATCAGCTAGAATTTATAGCAACAATTTGTACCATTAACCATGAACTATGCTTTCACAATGACGTCTGTGATATCAAAAGTTCCTGCTAAGTCAAATTGATGCTGGCTACGCTGGTTGGCACACAAAAGTACCATAGAGTACCAGCCTATCAGTCTTCTACAAAATACATTTCGGAGAGTGTGCTATGGAATTACACGAACTAATTTCCCCCCCCATCTCCATTCTATCGTCGGTCGACAAGACGCACGGACAAGTGTCATCTGTACACTGCACACATTCCTTCGGTACGTACGATTTGCTTCTACTTTCATCGTGCGAACTGCTATATAATGGAACACGCTACCGGTTCCCCGTTCACTTCAATCTGGGTGTTATCAAGTCGAGAGTGAACAGGTACCTTCTAGGCAAGTATGCTCCATCGTAAATCTCACCATCACTTACCATCAGGTGAGATCGAGATCAAATACTTGACTATAATGTAATTTAAAAAAAGAGCCTTCTAGATAGAGCTAACTCAGTGTGTAAGAGAGCCGTTGTAATCCGGCAGATTTATTACGACAAGACGCCGCGCCGTGAGCCGCCGGATAGATTAATTGTCGCCACATCCCGCGCTGCAGATGTCTCCAATTCTGCGGTACTGAACTAGACACTGATGTACCTTTACGTATCAATTTGAAAGAAATTTCACTGAAATTACTCCCTTGTGTCCATTTGTGAACAACGAGAATGGGTCATCTAACAGGAACTTCATGTTTAGAGGCAATGGTTAACATGCCCGATATTATCAGAAATGTATAAGATTATTTTTAAAACTAAGTAACCATGAGGTTTCTGGTCCCTTCATCTCCACAGTAATGAATTTGCGAAGGGATTCCTCATATTAATTAGATTTTGTGACATTTTTGTGGATTATTAAGTATTGTAAGTTGTCTTCTACACGGTTTTCCTATACTCTTATCAAATTTTAGAAAAAAAAAATTAGCCGGAATATCTTTGATATGAAAGCAAAATGAAAAAAAAACACGTTTATATTACTAGCACACTAGATGTTGCCCGCGACTTCGTCCGTCTTTAAATTGATATAACTTTTCTATTTATGAACTGATTGAAATTAAACCAACACTACATTTTGTGTGTGTGTGTGTGTGTGTGAGTTTGTGGGCAACAAACGTTTTATAAACACAACACCCTTGACCAACGTTACCTAATAGGAATCTAGGAAGGAACTTGGGCCAGTAATAGGAAATTAACCAGTAACAGTTATAAGAAAAGGCTAAAGTTATGAAAGTTTAAAACATTGCAAAAAAAAATCTTTATTTCCTTAAATCTATAGGTACCTACTTAAATACAAAACAGAACAAAAATATCAGTCACTATGTAATAAACTTAGGCAATAAAAAACATACAAAATAACAAAAAAAACGGCATTTCTCGTAGTCAATACTTCTGTACCTCAAGTGTGAGATTTTTCGTTAGCTAACTTTATAGTTTACAAACTACCGTATTTGGACATTTTGTATAGAGACTTAAAAAACGCCCCTAGCGGGCGATATCTAAAACATTTGTGCCGAGTGTGAGTTTTTTTCGTTACTATATGTAGTAAACATTCGATCGTTTGCTCACGGAAACTTTGAAAGTTAACGATTTTGTACGACTTGCGCGAGTGTGAGTCACAAGTTTACTTAGGTATAATTTCGTACCATAGAGAAACCTAAACCTACTTTTACAGTACGCATAGACATTTTGGGAGATTTTTCATAAGTTAACCGAATACTTTTAGACGTACGAATTGCACGAGTGCGAGTCATAAATTTGAAAGATTTTACGATACGTATCGTACGGAAACGTTCACTTTTATAGTTCGCGTCGTCACTTATGATTTTGTTGGTGAAACCGTGAAACGACAAAAAGTTAACGAAAAAAATGTATTAAGTTATTGATATATCATGTTTAATTAACACCTACGCAACACAGCCATTTCTCTGAATAGATTGTCGGATAAAATAGTTGGTTGTTACCTACTAATACACCATCACGCCTGCAATCTCCGAAGGGGTAGGCAGAGGTGCACTCCTGTACACCCACATTTCGCCAATGGTATTTGGTCCCAATGAAATAGGGGGCGAGCCTATTGTCATTATACCGGGCACATTCCTCAGGCTATAGTCCACCACGCTGACCCAGGGCCATTTGGTAAATTTCACATAAATTTTGAGGAACGTGCAAGTTTCCTTACGATGTTTGCTTTACCGTCGGTACAGCCAATGATTCATGATTGAAAACGTGATGCGCACGTAAAAATCTGAAAGTCCTAGCGGGAGCCGCGTTTGAATCTGCGCAACTTGTCTCCAAAGCGAGTATTCTACCAAGATGGCCATCACTACTATCGAATGTTCACACTATATCAAGGATGGAGCTAGGGCATAACCTCGTTGGATGTCGCAGTGCATGCTAGTGCTATCCCACAGCGCCCCAACAAAGGTAGACGATGGTATACCGTGGGGTTTAAGTCGGTAGCAGTCCGACATAGCCCGCTCGTCTCCCGCAGAGCTTGCGGGTATCCATAAGGATTTCTCTACGTCAAAAAACGGCATAACCTCATACTAAGGCTCTTGTTTGCAATTAAACTCTATCTAAATTAGGTAAATATATATTGTAAATCAGTAAAATCATCATCATCTGCCTCACCTTTTCCCATTATTTGGGATCGCCGCAGTATGTCTTTTTCATACATTAATCTCCTTCATATCACTTTTTATACAAACTTCTACCACTTCGTGGGTCTTCCTCTCACTCTATCTATGCATATTCATACTAATAGCCCTTTTAGGCGCTCAAAATGCTTCTCGTCTCCTTTGATAACGTGACCAAACTAGCCTCCTGCTTTTTACTTTCTCTGCTACAGGCGCTACTTTTAAACTACCTTTTATATACACACACTCCACATATCCATTATCACATTAGGTCAATGAAAATAAAACACAATGTGAAATGTTTAAGGCATCTTTATTTAGTGGTTTGAGCGCAGGCCGCTCAACTCATTGCACCGGGTGGCGGTGGGTTCGATTTCTATTCAGCCAACAATGAAAATTATAGTGGATTTTTGAATTGGAATGGTGGCAAGATTATTGTCCTGACAGTTTGAATCTACAGTTCTTCCATCCTCCTGAAAATACAATATTTGATTACATAAGCTATTAGGTAAAGAGAGAAACACCATCACGCCTGGAATCTCCTAAGTAGTAGGCAGAGGTGCAGTTCATTGAAGTGCACCCAATTTTATCGATAGTACACTACACACACTTCTCGTTAATATGAGGTTAATTCAGCTTATATTCCACCACGCTGGCCCATGACATGCAGGTTTCCTCACATTTTTTTTTAGATTTCAGAATTGAGATTTACGCATGAGTATTATTTACGTTAAAGAGAAATATGGGTACTACCTGTACATAAAATAAAGTATCTGGATAATCAACTGTCGCGGCCCGACTGGTGCCGATGGCCCCACTGACCGCCTGCAGATAGGCACCGGTGCAGTACCGGTATACCTAGAACTGGGACTTGACGAATGCAACCACGCATTTTACGGCTTTTAGCTTTTACTTACCGTAGTATACATTTTACCAAGAACTCAAATTGTGGGACATTTGATTTCATTTCAGAAATACTTAGGCTAGCAAATAATAAGTCCGCTTGTTAGTTCTTGCTCGTGTTCTTTACTTTCAAAACTGAATGGCTTCCATCAATTTATAAACAATGATGGCAAATTGAAATATGAATATTGTTTTAACCAGAATAAAAATTGTCAGTCATTTGACAACCGACTTGGCTTGATCTCTGTTACTCATATGGTTGAAAAAGAAATAGCTATACAAGATATATTATTCCTCTAGATTATGTGGTGGATTTATGGTTTTACAGAAAACGTAAAAGCCAACATAACGGGCATAACTTACGTTTCAGTCAATCGAGCATACTTTTGTATAGTATGGGAGCTTACACTCGCACGGTTTTGGTATACTAACAGTAAACTAACAGTTAAGACGTGTTCACGACAATCAATCTGTCAATGGAATTTTGAAGTAAACTGTGAAACGTGGAAAGTCATTGTGAAAACAATATTGATATTAAATCATGTTTAAATTACATAATAACGTACCCAATGCGTAATTTTCTTGGCTAGAGGATGCTGGCTAGTGCTCATAATCAAGATAAGCGAGACAAACACTTCTGTGCAGAGTTTTAATCCTTTACGGACCTCAGCGAAAAATAATTGTGGAACCGATTGGAAACAGCGAAAAAGAATAGAACCCAGAATTAGCTGGAAGAGGAAAAGTGGCTACCTGTAATACTGATTATTTCTTAGTTTGGTTTCTTGTTGGAACATTTAGTGATGTATTTTTATTTTCCAATACTTGTGTTTCTGTGAATTATCATGTGTAATGTTTAGAATATTTCAATTAAAGATTAAGGATTTATCCTTCTATATTAATTATAAGCATCACCATGGAGAGAAGATATCAAGAACATCCCTGGATAGTACCTAATAATATAGTTAGTAAACGTGGCATGCCTATTAAGTTTTGTCGTTTGAGAAAAGAATAAACAACTAGAACGTTATATACATTTTATTGTTTAAAAAGTATTCCCCACGGTATTTCATGCACTTTTCCATACGCTCAAACCAGTCGTTATAATATTTGTTCCACGCCGAAGTATGGTACTCCAAATTGCCGATAAAAAATATTCGACTGCTTCTTCACTATACACCGGAACCGTTGATGTACGGGCTTGCGTTGTCCTGGTGCAGGATGATGCACTTCTATGGGTTGGTTTTCCGAAACTCGATGATAGTTTGTGGTAAACAGACTGTGGTCTACCTACCGCTCTGCATTAATTGTCCTACGAACCCCTTGTTCAATCGTCACAATGGGACCTATTTTCGCTACGTACGTGGCTACCATTTTCTTTTAAGTGTTTTGTGAGCGAACACCTCTTGTCGGTTTTGGCTCATCCTGAATGTCCCAAACTATTTTCTATAAAATGATATTGTTCCTAGAAATACAATCTTGACATATTCAAGCCTTGACAGTTCTCTGTCTACGATTTTATGCGCTAGTGTGAGGTAGATCGAAGTAGGTAGCATATGCCACCTCCTCTGTCTAATCTGTTATTATGAGCTGCAAACCTTTTTAGCGTCCATCGTACTAATAAAGAAAATTTAAATATAGATAGGTACCTTATAACCATTAAATAAGCTCACACCAATATAAAAAATATCAACGAAAATAAAATTAAGTTATTCAACACTTTTAGCCTGGCTAACTCACCTTTCTCTGTGTTACTCATGTGGTTGAAAAGGAAATAATATCGGATGAGAATTCTTAGTCTTATCTAGACATGCATCGCGCGGATCGCGTGTGACCGATTTTTTGTTCGTCCTTTCAACTTGTATTGTTGGTCCGAAAAACCAGTCACAACGATAAGGACATAAAACAAAATATATGTATCTTGTCTCATTTAGTCGTATTGTGATACCCAAACGTAATCAGAAAACGTAAAAGCCAACATAACGGGCCTAATTGTGGTTTCACTCATCGAGCAAACTTTTTGTTTACCAATGGAATACGATTGGTATTTAGACGCGAACGTTTTGGGTATACTGTCAGTTCAGACGTATTCACGTCGGACTATATAGTTAACTACCGGAAAGTTAACTATGAATCTCGCACTTGAGGTACTGTACTTAACAGTTAATTAAGTATCTACTAACATACATTATACATTTATTGCGGTCATGATACAATTCAACTAATTACCGAATACTCAACCGATACTCAAATGCGCTTTGTAATAAGGACTCACTAATAACTGGATTCCCAACTGTATAGATTCACAACGAGACAGAGTATAGACATAGTAAAAAGAATGATATTTACATTATGAATACACAAAATAATCTAGTGTTGTAGTATCTTGTGGACACAAAAATGTACCAGTACGTCAACTGTGAGATTATTCGTAAGCTAACCGTATACTTTATAGTCTATCGTATTTAGACATTCTGTATGAAGAATTAGATGTTTTAAATACCATCCTATAGAGGCGCTTTTTAAATTTCCATACAAAATATCATATGGTAGACTGTACAACGAATTATCGCGCACTTGACGTACAGGATCACAACATTAAGGTGAGTTTGACAATTTCTCATTTATGGGATGAACATTTTGGTTTTCCTTGAATAAGAATTTAAGTACAAACGATAAAATATATTAGCGGAATATTACATTATCATATCGTATCAATGACATAGATCTGGGACATCATAGTAATATATGCAATTTAGATAAACGATAATGTTAAATCCCCCGTAAAGACAGGTCTTGTTAGGGTTCACATAGGTTTTAAGGCTGCCAATACTGCGGAATACGCTACGTATAATAATGACCTTGAAGCTCTTCTGAGTACTTCAATATTAAAAAGCATGCATCTTATAAAATTATAGTGGTATCAGAATCGTATCCAAGGTCTGAATCAACGCTAGGATGTCTATGATTTTTAGCACATGACTCCTTGCCATGCTTACTATTCTGACTTCGTATCCTCTTATCAGGAGAATAGTCAGTAGCGTCGTTCTTATACGTTCTCTTTTTATACTCATCCAAGGATATTTTCTTTGCTTTTTCTGTGGATGTTTTAAGATTAGCACCAATATTGATGTATTTCTTAGCATTATCTAGAGGCCCAGATTTAACTTTCATCAAAATCTCTTCTAGCGTTCGTGGTATAGGCAATATAGGTGGCGAATAACCTTTAAGAGGCAATGTTTGACTCTTTTTACTTGTATCATTCGTTGTAACTATTTTATCTTCAGTCTTCGCTCTCTTTGGTTGTGGATCATCTTTGGGTGTGGTATTTATTATTTCTTCTTTCTCTTTAGGAATTTCTATAACGGCATGCTGTCTTTCCAAATGTACTTCAAAATCATCTTCTATGGTGACTTTATCCAACTCTTCAAGCATTTCAATTTTGGACTCAACTGGTTCTAGTGTCTCAAGAATTATAGAAGCTGGGGTCTTAAAATAATGATTGTTAGGGGTGCTCGCTACGCCTTCCATCGGTACCAGGCCTCCGTAATCAGCTATCGCGGGTTCTGGCGCGATGAAAGCATTATTATTTATAATGTTGTTATCATAAATCAATGGGCCACGTCTTCTTTGCGGTGGATTTGATTGAATTGGTGTTTGTTGCGATGAATGATGAGACGACTGGGAGGGTGGAGGCGGCTGAGGACTAAATAGTTGGGGTATAGAATTATTTCCGTAACCCAATGGTATGTTACAATTGTTTCCGGTCCTTACATTATTTATTGGGACATTACAATTCCGTGGGCTTGGATTGCGGCAAATTGGAGATCCCACGGAGGGTATTATCGGTGACGTAGGACTTCTCAATGTCGTGTGGTGGTATATCGAAGGAGTACACGACCTATTTGGAGGAAGTGAGTTTTTGAACATAAAGGGCGTTCTTTCAAATTTTTGATGAGAATTTCCTCTATAGAGGGGGGCTCTATAGTGCGGAAACGATGACCTAGAATGATTAACACGAGCTGGTATAGTTTGTCTCAACTGTGAATAGTGATACCTTGATCTAAAAAATTCAGAAGGCTTATAGTTTTGAACTTGACTCATATTCACATTGCGACTAATAAAATGTTTAGGAGGTATTGATTTTGTATTAGGTATTGCAGACAGCTGCATCAAATGATTTGTGCCATTTTGTGAAGGTCCATTTAAAGGACATGCTGGATATTGGGACAAGTTATGTGGTGATCTGACTACTCCATCACCAACCGATAGAAGTTGACGTCCCTTTGGAATCTTGTCATTACTATTTATTCTATCAACAGACAATATGTGAATCGGCTGGATTGCTGGGCTATTATTTACAGGTGTATTTGGCCCTTGAATGTCTTGTGTAACAGTTTTTTTCTGATTAGCATCAATATTTTTATTTAGTCCCTCATCGGTATTTTCAGTTTCAGCAGGGTTTTTATTTTTGGTTTGTTGGTATGAAAGGCTGTAATAATGTATTTTTTTTCGTGCAGTATTTTGGTCAGGTGATGCAACGCTTTCGTTTTGGCCAGTCTTTCTTTTATCTTCATTTTGGTTAGTTTTCAAAATATTTTGGTTTGATCTCTCAGTTATCATTTTATTTGACACATTGTGAGCAGATTTGTGTTTTTTTAATGAAGAATTGCATGTGAGTATTGGAGAACTTGACCCATTTCCAAATCCTTTTGTATTTGTATCCGTCGTGTTAGCTATTTTCTTGGCATCTCTTTCTATTTCAGAACTAGCTTTAAAATCTTTTGATACGGCTTTTTGGCAATTTTTGTTTGATTTAGTCTGGTCTACGAATAAATATTTTTGGTGTACATCGGAATGTTTATCAATAAAATCTATTTGTCTGGTTTTCATTTGTTCATTTATGTATTTATTAGTTATTTTTGTATCTTTCACATGTTTCTTCGACTTAGTATCTTTCACGTGTTTATTATTTATGTTCATCTTTGAACTAGAATCCTTTTCAACTACCGATACAGATATCTTGGCTTTATTTAATTCAAAAACACGTTTTTCTATTTTTTCCTCGGATTTATCAATTTTCTTTTTCGAAATATCTCCAAGTAGCTTCTTATTTATATCTATGGTAAATTTGACACTAGTATTAGATAAACTTTCAGACAAATCAGCAGATGTCCTACTATTGCTCCCAGTTACAACATTCTTAGCTATTTCATAAGCATTATCTTTTATAGCAGCTAATGTATCCGAATCTTCTATAACTGCGATAAGATCAGTACCACAACTGCTTAACATTTTATCCGCTCCATTCAAATAAGTTGTTGTTGGGGTAACATGCTTAATATTATTTGTGTCTTGTTTAGACTTATCGACTGTAGCTTCCGGGCCTACGTCGTTTACAATTAGTTTCCGCGTTATAGTCAACCCAACTAGGCCTTTGTTTCGCTTGATATCAATATTATCCTTATTTTTTTGTTTCAACGCTCGCTGAATTTCTTTTTCTTCCCTCCGTTTCGCACGTTGTATTTTTTTCAACACGGAGAGTTTCTTTTCTAGCTGCATTTTTGGAAACTCTTTTATTGCGTCATGTGCTGGACAATCCCTTTCGTTTCTGACCGATACCATTCCTCCAGGATCTGCTAATATAATACAATCATCATCTGTATCACTTTCAGTAATGACGAAAGCTAGTAAGTACTTCATACTCCTTATTATATGCTGCGTGTATCTTTTGAAATACCAAGGGAATTTGCCACAGTCTATTAACGTAACACTTAAAGGACGATAGATTTTAGGTTCAGTTCGGTTTGATATTGTGGATGTGCAAAGACTTTGTAATGCAGGATTGAAAATTATATCCTCGGACATCCGGCAAGCCCCATTTAAGTTTTTATAGTCTAGAACAAAGATACGATTTTGTGATATAATTACGCAAGAATAATTTGTAAATATTTAAGTAATTACTAGGTGAACAAATATGTCTTGTAAGAGTATAGCCACGGTACATTATAATTATCCGAAAATTAGTATTAAGTAAACTAAGTATTCAGATATTAAAAAACCCCCACCCTGAAACGGCCTGATCAGCGCAGTTGGTAGTGATCTTGCTTTCTGCGCTGAGGGTCCTGGGTTCGAATCCTGCTAGGGACAAACTTTACGTGATGAGCAAGAATGTTTGTACCCGAGTCATGGATATTTAATATCTATGTAAGTATTATATACTCAGTTCGCCTTCAGTCCCTTTTACGATACATAATACAAGCGTTGTTTAGTGTGGGACCGAATAGTAAAGTGTATTCGTTTGGCGATATTCTTATTTTTTTTTAGTATCTATCTGAGCCCTGCATTGTCATTTACATTATTTTTAATCTGCACTCGTGATAAAAAAGCCGTACAAGATAATTCTATCTCGAGGTTACCGGTTCACACACTAACCCTAAATAATAATCCTACTTGGTGATTTCAGATTCAATAACATTCCAACATAATATCCTACCTTGAAACTTCTGGTTCACGTGAAAGATGCTGTCCTGCTGGTTCAACAAGATGAGGTCATCCGGAAATTCTTCCGTCATTATATCCGATACCTGAAAAGAACACATTATTTTAAACCTGAACCATAGCATCGGCAAACGAACACACTAACCGTACAGACCCAAACTAAGCAAGGCTAATTTTATGAGTACCGTACAATAGACTGGGGGCGGTCCCAGTAACACTGCCACCACATTTCAGTCCAGGGTTCCCAGTATGATAACAAAACGACTAAATTGAATTACAATAGCAGTATATTTGTCATTTACTATTGCAACTCGATTAAGAGCAAATTATAATTGCAGACTTTAGGCCCCAAGTCTGTTAACAATATCGATCAGCAACCGTATAGTAACTGTCACTTTTAACAGATATTGTATGGGATATCTGTCAAAAGTGACAGTTACTATGCGGTTACTGTTCGATTGTGATTCGATTGTGTTAGCAGACTTGGGGCCCAGGACCCGATAACTAGCATAATGATGGTTCAGCATATGTTTCATTCAGAGCCATTACAGATCTACAAAATTGTAAAAAATATACAAATAGCGTGTACAGATGCCGCGTTCCACGCGCGACTTGAGTCGCTCGCGCGATTGCGAGATGGGTACGTACTAGCGGCCCTACAACTCCACATGCACACGCGCGAATATTCCATTCGCCCGTAAGGCCTTAGCCTCGAATTTAGCGGGCAGCGGGGCGGCGGCGGCGGCGGCGCGGGAGCGGCAGGATCTTATGCGTAAAATCAAATGGACCTGTTCTCGAAAACAGCGGCGTGGCAGTGGCGCGGGGCGGCCAACGAGCTCCGCTCCCGCGCCGCCGCCCCGCTGCCCGCTAAATTCGAGGCTGAGGCCTAAATGGCTAGCGGTTACCGGACTTACGAACTCATAAGAACCGCAATTGTACCACTTTGACTCCGCGTTCTCTAGCAGGTTGGAAAACCTACTGAGGACGACTGGAACAAAGTGAAGAGAATACACCGGTACCTCAATGGAACAGTTTCACTTGGAATCACATATGGTAGTGGACTTAAACAACATAACCACTGTATCCGCGCCTTGCGATAGACATGTTATGAACATCGCATCCATGCGTATAGAGAACGCACCTATCTATGCGGAGCCCCATTTTCAAACCAGCCGCCCGAACTTCAACCAAGATGGTTTAAGTTGTTTTTCTCATTTACAAAACAAGCTGTAGGTACGTACCCGCATCTTCGTAGTAGTAGACTTTTTTTTACTAGCTATCCCGGCTCAGAGGGACCTTTCCACCTACCCAAGAATGTAGAACCGTAGATTCGTACCTATACGTAGGTACATTTCCCCGACCGGCCTAAATGCACCACCAGTCAAGATTTTTATCCATGCCATGATTTTTGCCCAGGATCTTCGACGAAGAAAATAATGATTTCTTTGTCTAAGCCCAGGATAGCAAAAAAAACTAAACTCGGCGTAGGTAGTGAAATTGCGGGCACGGCTACAGCTTCTTACATTTTACTTACACACACATTTTAGATTTTGCGCCATTGAAATAATTTTGCATTAATCCTATTCACTAAAACAGGTAGGTTCTATTCATCATCGGACATCAATCACTGCAAGATTCCCAAGTACTAACAACAATTACTCACCTATATTATTCTTGATAATTTTCACACAAAAACGATTACTATTCAATTGTTTTATTAGTAGGCACCTATCAAAATAAAATAATGACGCTGTAAGCACCAACCGCGCGCCGCGCGTTCCGTGGCGTAAATGAATAAAAATGTCATTCAATTTTCAATTACAAAATATCGTTCGTTCTAAATTTGAAATATTGTAAACAAATACTGGCCACTGGCCCTAATCAACAGTCCTAATTCTGTAGCTCTATGGTCCGAGTACCGAGAAGTTGTCAATTTTGTTTTATTTTCCAAAAAAAAAGTTCTTTGGTAAATAATCTGTAATATTAGTAGAATATTAACTATTATTTGTTCATAAATGTACACAAGTGAAGGAATTTAGATTAAAATAACTTGAGTTTTCAAGTTCTCCCAATATGTTAGGTAAATTTTCAGTCAAGTATCACCAGCTTTAGGGATGGAGGTAAGGGATTCATTTCATCATTACAATTACAATTAAAATAAAAACACCAAAGTAAAAACACAAGTAAAGACACACTTTTACATAAAAAGTAAAGGTAATCCGCCATATTTGTGAGTAATGATGAGCAGTGCAGGCGAAACGGAAGGTTCTTTTATCTGTCCACGCGCCATTCATGGAGTCCAGATCGCAATTACGATAGGAAACGTAAGGCAAGTGACGTGAAAGCAACCATTTTCAAAGACGAACTATAAAAAACCTTCGCTGTTTTTGTTTTTTAAGCGTCCTCCTTTCGGGATGACGAGGCAGTTTTCCATAAACAGTCCCATTTTATGTTTTAATCTGAAAGGAGCATCCTTCCTTTATTATCGCATTGTTGTGAATTTAATGAAAACATTAATAACATTATTTGACTGCTCTTATGAAAAGTTCATCATCTGCTGATTCTGATCCCAAAGGCTGATTGTCCCTTAGAACCGGTTATTGTCTGTGGAATTATCTATGGATTACATATGTCACAAACTTGATCACGACTTTTTGGCGGGAAGTTGAACAGTGTTTTTGATAAATAATATCTAATATTAATTTGATATTAACCATTACGTATTCATAAATGTTCACAAGTGAAGGAAATCAAAATTAAATAGTATAACTTGACTTGTCAAGTTCACCTAAAATGTCCGGTAAATTTTTAGTATAGTATCCAAAGCTTTAATGGTAACGGTAGGGGATAAATTTCATAATCATCATTGTCATCGACATCATCATTGTCAGCAGGGGTACTTTTTATTTTATAACAAGATCAAGTAATATTCGACACTGGCAAAAATGGCTCTATTTTGTAGCCGAATGCCAATCAAAAAAAAAAGAACAAGAATGACAGTTCCCTTTACCTCCCTTCATACTTCTTTCCTATGTTTACCATATTGTATTTGTTTATTTCTGCTTCTGTCAAATGAAACTACTTTACCCGCCCGATATTACATTTTCAAAGTTGTTCGTTCGTATGAAGTTTTCCGTGGACTTATTTCCGATCTCACGATTGAAGCTGTAGAACTTACTTAATTCATACTACAACGAATGTTTCCAAAATCGAGATAGGATTCAAAGTGTTTAAAATAAATTCGCAAGAAGTTAATTTGTCGTATCTTTTGAGAAGAGGTTTCTGGGATCGAAGAGTTCTTCTTCCACACGCCTTGCCAATGTTGTACTAGGAGCGTATATAGCCAAGGGTACTGCACAATCCCCAATGTAACCGGTAAGGCGGGACTTATATTGCTACACATCATGCTATTACAATGTACTTAAATATCTTCTCTATGCCATGTAAAATATTTTTTCAGAGTATAGACCACAGGCATGATTATTTTAAAAAAGATAGAATAAGGATCACCCCTGTTGCAATGCAGAAGTACTGAAGAAATGATATAGCACTCAAAGTGGTAAGCTATCTGTTGAATATTTATCTGATACTAGCTGACCCAACAAATTTTGTCTGCACTAAAATTTAAAAAAAACATTTTTTCTGCCCCAAAGAGCCATATTTAACTATTATAAACATTTAAAAAAAAATCCAGTAGTTCTCTAGTTCTTATTGAACAGCGTTAAATTTTTATTTAGACAGGTTAAATCATATTGATTTTAATTTCACAAATTGATGTTAGGTTATTGTCACACATTGAATGCAGAAACTTGCCTTGAAGCTATATCTAGTTATGGGATTAACAACCCCAGAGAACCAAACCACATTGGTGGAATAAAATAAACTGACATTAAACAAACCACATTAAACTTCACTACCTTATTCAAACCCCATTTTAGAAACCCATGAATACAGCTTACATTTAAAACTTTATATGATTGTCTGTAATAGACAAAAAAGTTAAGTTTAAAAAACACGATTCCTGTATGCTATCCCTTAGGAACCGAGCATTTCTCCGGTATAAAAATTAGCCTATGTCATTCTCTGACCCCTAAACTACCACTACCTATGCAAAAAATCATGTCGATCCTATGCTCTATAAAAAATTAAAACAAATCTATCCCACGGGAACCATACATTTTACCGGGATAAAAGTAGTCTACGTGCTATTCTAGACTATAATCTATCTCTATGGCAAATTTCATCCAGATCCGTTCAGCTGTTCTGGCGTGATTGAGTTACGAACATCCATCCATCCATCCAAACTTTCACATTTATATTATTAGTGTGATTAGTAATACCAAGGTAGGTAAGTAGAACTAATTATAGGTAATAGTATAACCAAATATTAATCACCTGTTTCAAATTAGATACGTCAAAGGCGTGGAATAATCAAACCTCGTAATTACATAATGGATCATAGCTAGTAAATAAACAATACTGAATAGATAAGCTAACATAATTATGAGGGTTGCTTATATTGTGTATAAACAAATTATACACTTACATACACTGTTGGTAATGACCGTTTCTGTCCCGGGTTCGAATCCTGGTAGAATTGAACTGGCACAGAATTGACCTCGATTTCCTTAGGAAAGATACGGTATTATGGGAAGGATTCAATACTTACATTTCATATTTGGTGGTCTCCTATCCATTTTCAAATACACCAACGACTTGCCTGCCTCTTAGATTCTTAGTTATTTGACGAAACACCACCACTAACACTCACTGGAATAACGCAAGTACGGTCGGCGCCGAAAGATATATGTACTTAAAAAAAAACAAATACAAAAAAATAAAGTGTATCTATGTTGCAATTACCAGAAGGCCATGACGTTTTGACCAAATTATTATTAAATAATAAATTATCAATTATCTTTAGTACTACAGTAACTATAAATTAATTAGTTCAAAGACAACGCTTATAGGTCCGCCTATATTATTATTTTATTTAACTTCTACGATTTACGTGTGTAAATGAGGTCAGTAAGCCGGGAAGCTGTATTTATTGGTGCTTGCCCATCCCCCCTTTCCTCTCCTTTGTCTAATGTACAGTCCAGCCGGTTAACAATTCTTTAGTTTTTTTTTTTTTACAAAAAACCCTGGATGATATTACGACAACTGTGACGTCATTAAAAGACAAAAGTAGGTTTTTTTTGGATCTATGGTTTCAGATGTGACAAGTGGTTGTAATTATAACTTATACATTTCATTGAGCTGATCCAGACCGACCGCGCTGGCTTATGAAGTTGGCTGGTTGCATGAAAGCGCGCGACCCGGTAGGTTGCAGGTTCGATACCCGCCTGTTCAAATGTCGGAAATGAGCTTTTCGAAATTTGTGCTGGTCTAGTGTTATTGGATCTATTACACAGACCTGCTACGTCATTTTTAACCGACTAAAAAAGAAGAAGGTTCTGAATTCGGTTGTATTTTTTTTTAATTATGTTGTAAAATGTATAGATTATTCTACTTACCTACCTTCATGTTGACGTCTTCAATTGCAATGTAGATCCGAATTCCCCAAAACAAACTTAATTTTCCGAGTTTAAATTTTAAAATTAATATTGTACTATTTAAAAGATGTGCATCCAACTAAATCAAAATGGTACTGCACGCAATAATATTTATTCGCAGACTTTATACGCCAACGTCGTACTTACGACGTACTAACATAACGTTTACACAATTCCCATCCGTATACCTATGAGCAATAAGGCTAATAATAGCATACATTCACACCCACACATCTCTCAGTTCAAGTAGTTTTAACATGTATGCTCTTACATTCCTTATGGCTATACATGATAAGACACATTATTATGTAACTATACCTGCACATTTAGTTCTTAGTACGGATACTTGAAACCTCCACTGAATGCTTAGGGAAGCTTTAATCAGCGATATAGTGTTATAGGTGTATTGAATTTATTATTATAACTTATCAGTAATCTTAACTCAGCTACTTTATTAGGTCAGTAAGTAGTGACCCTGCTTTCTTAAACTTTCTGTGATAAACCACATATACTTGCTAAAGAACACCGATTCCAAGGATGGTACGTGGGGCCATTGAAATTTAAAAAAACATCCTAATTTAAATAGGGAAGATGGCTGGGTGCTACCACCGACTTGGTATCCAGTAATTAATATAATTGAATCGAAAACCAAGCGCACCATTGCAAGACCTCAAGACACTGTGAGCCTTAGATAAACTTTATCTAAGCTGTGAGCACTTTCTGCGTAGATCCGACCGCAGACAACAATAAAATATGAGCAAAATACTTATATCAATTTAAAGATGCGGGCAATAGTTATCTATGCGAATAAACAAAATTGGAGTGTCTGTTTGTAATATTAAAATAACCGCTTATTAGCTAGCTAGATAGCTGATGTAACAAGGAGCAACTTAGGCTACTTTTATTTTAAAAAATATTTTTTGTTAAGTACCACGCGGACGAAATCGCGGGTAACAGCTAGTTGCATATAATATTGGGTCCATTTGTCTGTGAATTGGGAAATATGTTTAAAAAAAAAAGCTACATTGAACAATAGACCATATGCTTGGGATTTAGAATTAGCGCACCATCTGGAAGCCATAGAGGATTGCACCCTACCATAAAACAGTTAAAAAAAGAAATTCTAGGTTTTGTCATTTTTAAATTGTGTGTTGTTGTAAATTGTGCATTGTTGTAGGAAAAGAATGGAGCCAAAATAATTAATATTTATTTACAACAAAAAAAGAACTAACAATATCTTTTAACCTACATACTACCTATTTATTTACTTAAGTTTCATTAATTACAAAAACCTAGACCGTAAAAGTAATCACACGCTCGTATACTTACAGGTCGCATCAAATAAAATAAGTAATCATGGCGGCTCTGTGCATGCCTAAATTGTACGAATTAGGCATGCGCAGAACCGCCAGCTTTGCACGTTTTATGTAATACTTAAGTACATTTAGAATGATCACAAATCCAGAACAATATTTTTCCTTCACTTATTTCAGGCGTAATTAAAAAATAATAATGGTGATACTATGTCTAACGTCGTAGCTTAAAAAAACACTGTCATAAAAGAGTAAGTTTGACTAGGGACTCAGCGGGGTGGAGTGTGAGGGGGGAGCGTGGGTCCGCCATGAACGGCTCCGTCCGCGGCTCGGTCCGCGGCCCGCCGAGCGAATTGGCTCGGGGCGCCGGCGTGATCCGAACATGTTGGAGTAACCTTAACAGGCAACATTTCATTTGGATCATGGCGAATCTTTTACCTGCGGAGAAAACATTAAGAGAGTTATTATGTAGATACCTACTTAAGAGGCCGGCTGTGCTTATTGATTGATACCGGTATCGATATGCGAGCTAAAAGTTTGATATATTTACACTGATAAGTAAAACTGATAGATCGATAAACGTGATAAGAAAAAAAACTATAGTAAATGTCACCCTGAACGTCAAGTGCGAGATTATTTTATTTGTAAGCTATCCGTATACTTTATAGACATCTGCGGTCGCGTTCACAATAAAAAGCCGTTAGGAAAAAAAATAAAAAAGTAATTCATCGATGTAGAACAAAGTACCTCTGTCTACCCCTAAGGGAATTAAGCTGAGATGTTATGCTCGCAATACTACTGACATGGTTATTTATTACGAAATCTATACACAACAAAAAGCCATGTAAGGCATTCATGGAAGTCCACAAGTGTTTAGCTGACATAACTTAAAACTGGTCATGTGAGTGTTGGCCCACGCAATACGCAGGGTTCCGTTGTCACTAAAAGAAACTCAATCTATTCTCACTGACAAATCAAAATAAATAACTATGGTTATTTCTATATGTATTTGGTTATAAAGAACACATTTTTTTTAAATAAAACAAAATTGACAGATTCACTGTTCAACTTCCCGCCAAAAAGTGCTTTGTCACTGTAAGTTATCGTAACAAACATATAATCATGCAAGGATACCACACACGAATGTGCGTTTAAAATAAACCATTTTGATAGTATCGAAAATCTAAAAAAAATAAGTGGCGTTCAATTGTTTTATGGGATGGGTTCCTTGTAGAGATTATACGGAACTCCAAAACGTAATACAACACTTGTCAATATCCCAACACATGTTGATACTTCAATGCATTTTACTTGTAACACGACACCATTATTTTTAGGGTTCCGCTTGAATACCAATCAATTCTTATTATATTGATTACATTATTAATTAACTCCGCCCATTCATCCAGCAACCGAAGGACTTCCACTGCTAGACATATGCCTCCCCAATGAATTCCCCACATCACGGTCCTCCGCCACTCGCATCCACGCATAATTAATATTAATTAATTAATTGGGATCAAAATAATATACCTGAAATCTGTAGGTTAAAAATCTAGACAATTGTGTATCATCTGCTAAATAATAGACTGGACATTTTAGAATGTATAGATGGTAGGTAGTATCAAATACCCACCGTCCGCAATCATCGAATTTGGTTTGCAGTTCGAATTTCAAACTTCGAACTGCAGAACTATTTCGAATAATTTAATTATGACGACGGAACCCATGCAGTTATATTTTGTTTTTTATTTGCTGACCGACGTAATTGCCCTCGCTCTCATTTACAACTTCGCAGAATAGAGCACGTGGGAGCAATAATGCACTTTGTGCACTTGTTATGTTTTAATTTTATAAATTTCGCTAATAATTAATTTTTAAAATATATTCTGTGGTTGGGTCACGTTAGGGTGCCGGGGCCAGTTGTTGATCTTATTACATTGTGTTATAAATTTGAGACTGTGTGTTATGTCTGTCTGACCGTATTGCGTCGAAGCTCCTAAACGCTTGGACAGATTTGACCTTGTTTTTTTTATCTAGAAAACTCCACAACTTACAGCAGATGTATTTTTATTGCCCCCAATTAGTAGGTCTAAATGAGTATTTGGCACACTAAGTGATCAAGACCAAATTATTTAGCAAGAAGGTTGTCAAGGGAACTGGGCTACATTAATCCGAACTCAGCCATATAAACAGCTGAAGTTGCTCGCTCAGTCAGTACACAGCTAATGGCACATACCTATACAATACCGTGGTCCATCTCCGAAGGGCATGTACACCCCAGGCGGCGGCTGCGGGCTGCCCTCCGACCATCGCTCCGGAATAAACGCAGACGCATTCTCGAAATACTGAAACGATAAGAACATATAGCAGTGATGGCCAAGTTGGTAGAACGCTTGCCTCGGTAACGAGGATCGCAGGTTCAAAGGTGGCCGGGTGGTTTATTGTTTTTTTTATTTATGGTTCGGCCACATGGCGCTATAATCTTTACTGCCGACTAATAAATTATTTCCAGTATTGACTATTTACTCAACTGCGCCAAAAATACGGTAATGTTTTATTGTTGATCTTTCTTCCAAACAGATCCGAAATTTTATTTGTGAGCCTCTGTCTAAATAAATAAATATCGCCAGACGAACACACCAACTAGGTATACGGTCCCACAATAAGCAACGCTTGCATTATGGGTACCGTACAATGGACTGGGGGCGAACCCAGTATATATCTATACATACATACAAATAAATACAATTGGAGTGTCTGTTTGTAATATTAAAATAACCGCTGTTTACTAACTGCATTTGGATGTATACCAAAACCATTTTTTTTATTTTTTGTCTGTCTGTTTGTTTGAACTGGCTAATCTCTGCAATGGCTGGACCGATTTTGACGGGACTATCACTGGCAGATAGCTGATGTAACAAGGAGTAACATAGGTTACTTTTATTTTAGAAAAACTTTGTTTTAAATACCACGCGGACGAAGTCGCGGGTAACAGCTAGTTTCGTATATAGATATTAAACATCCATGACTTGGGTACAAACATTCGCGCTCATTACACGAAGTCCCTACCAGGATTCGAACCTGGTACCCTCGGCACAGAAAGCAGGGTCACTACCAACTGCGCCAATCAGGCAGTCTGTTCCAATACTTCGGTATTAGTGTGGATGTACCTGTTCATCTCTCTGTATGCCCAGGGTCGGGAACAGCACCACCGTGCCGCGCTGCACGGTGGTGGCGGTGCCCGGGATGGTGTAAGCCTTGGTGCACATCCGTTGGATACTCGGGAACGGCGGGTACAACCGCAGGGTCTCTGGATCAAAAAAGAAATACCGTTTATAAGACCCTACACGGATCAGATCCGCGCTCGCTTCCCACGTTCAACGTTATGAACAGATATTTCACGTAAAGACGAAGAAAGACATTTAAATAAATAGTGACTCTTGTAACAACACAACAAAATGCACTTCAGCTTGCACACTGCTGCATTTTATGCGGCTGTGGTGTAGCTATGCGCGTCTCTTTTTATTGCGTAACTGTGTCTCTTGCAAACGCGTTGCGGCCTCAACTCTTGGGGTACAACACGCTTCGCGGTAGGATCGACAAGTGACAGTCCAAGACTGGCCAAGTATTTTATAAAAGAATATCTCGGCTACAATCTATTCCTCTTATGAACGGATCAAATGTTAACCTTGTATAACCATCTCCATGTAACTCAACTCCTGCAGTATCTCATAACTGATCCTGCCTCCGTGCCTTGTCACAGCCTCCTTAATCTCCTGTCTCATGGTATCCTGCACCCGCTGGTTGGCCGCCAGCTCCAGAAAGAGAAAGGCGAGGGTCGAGGAAGTCGTCTCGAACCCGCCTAGGAAGATGATGAACGCGTTTGCTGATATCACCATATCGGCTGTGGAAGAAACAAAATACTAGGTACCATAACGGCAATAAGTCCCGAAGGATAAACGGAGACTGACGGTCTTGGATTCAGATCTATTTAAAGGCAAACTTTGTGTGATAAGTACGAATGTTTGTACCGTCATGGACCATATAACTAATTGGTATATATACCTAGGGCCCTTGGGGTAAAATACTAAACTTCTTTGATTAATACAATTACTAGCTGCGCCCCGCCGTGTTACCCGCGATTAAAAAGTATGTCCTTATCCGTACATTTTGCCGGGATAAAAGTAACCTATGCGCTATTCCAGACTGTAATCTATGTCTGTGCCAAATTTCGCCCAGATCCGTTCAGCCGTTCTGACGTGATTGAGTAACAAAACTTCCATCCATGCATCTAAACTTTCACATTTATAATATTAGGGGGTTAATTTTAATCTTTAAAAATGAACGATGTCGATGAGACGCCATAGAGAAGAGAGAGACCAAAGAGAACCTTATATATGTAGAGTATTTTCCACAGATCATTGTCCAGTAATCATGTACTAGAATCGATTCCAGTCCATTGTACGGTATATACCCAAAATGAGAGATTCTTAGTTTGGGACCGCACGGTCTATGTGAATATCTGGCTGTATTATCATAGCCGTGGTACGAGAAAATGTATGAAATTCTTGTAATATTTTTACGATGTAGGTAAAAGGATTATAAGCGTGCAATTTTTCTTAAGCATCGTCTGAAGCAAAATTCTAATTGGTCTTCAGTGGAATGGCCAGAAAATGTTCCCCAAGCCCAACACGAACTTGTTAAAAGTTAGTTTTATCTTTAAACGCTTAAGTTTTCAAATGACATAATTAATGCAGTAGCATTTAACTTTAACGAGACTTAACTACAACTTTCATGAGAATAATGTCACGTATTTGTTGGACTATATAGTAATTAACATTTTTTTTCTAGTATCGAAATAATTTTACTAGGTTTTCCAATAAATCTTTAGGTAGGTATTAAAAAATACTGAATACTTATTTTGTAACGGGAGTAAATCGTACATTGGTATGTTAGAACGTACGTTAAGTACTTTCTTTTCAACATTTTCAAACTGCGAATGCTAGTACCTGTCAGAGTGTAGTACTCAATTAAAGCACTAAATTGTAATAGTCAATTGTAGTAGGTACTCCATTTTAATATTAAACTGTAGTACTCAGTTATAGTACTAAACTGTAGTACTCATTTATAGTAATCAATTGTAGTACTCCATTTTAATATTAAACTGTAGTACTCAATTGCAGTATTTAATTTTAGTACTCAATTATAGTACTAAACTGTAGTACTCAATTATAGTACTAAACGGCTGTACTCAATTGTAGTATTAAACTAGTTTAACTCACTGATCTCAACATCCTCGGCGTCTCTCTTCATGTTGTTGTTAGTCTCATCATTCCGAAGCGCCATCATCATGTCAATGAAATCACCGCGCTTCTCCTGCTCCCCTGCACGTTACAAAAAAAGAAAATTATATAAAGTGTAACATATTTTAGCAGAGCCAACAGTAGGTTATAAAGAGAACATTCCCAAAGAGATAAATCCAATTATTCAACATTTTCAAAATGACACACTGAACTGAGCCCCAAGTCTGCTAACACAATCGATTCATAATCGAACAGCGACCGCATAGTAACTGTCACAGTGACAGATATTGTATGTGATATCTGTGAAATGGCTACTGGATCGCTTTAAAAAAAAAAACAAACATATTTTACGCAATTATTTTATACATCAATGATTGGTCTGAATGAATGCGACTGATCGCTTCCAGGCGAATCCGCCGGTTCGATTGCCAAACACTTTTTTATGTTTTACACAATCATTTTATACATCAGCTTTGAACGATTAGCGGCTGCTCATTTAGTAGACTTTTTAGAGGGGTGGAGGTTTGAACAAATCTTATATTTCAACTTTCTTGGTACAGATAAGTCGATGTTGGAGTCCTAACGTAGCAAAAAAATATCTTACGTAATAAATAAACGGCCCCTTATTGATATAAAATCTATTATATCTATTATAATTAAGCGAATAATTATTAAATGTTGGAATACATTACCGCTCTCTCGAGCTCTGAGCACGCTGGTGACGATGTTGTAGAAGAAATCGTGTGTCTTCTTAGGTATTATTCTCATTTTGAAGAACAATACAAAAGCCGGCCAGAATTGGCGCATCGTTCTGAAAACAAATACAAAAAAAAGATACGTTATAAAAAAAAACAAATGAACGTGTCGATAACCTCCTTCTTTTTTTACGGATATCCTGATGATTTTTTATTTTTCGAGGCAAAGAAAAAAAACAACAAAGAGTAAACACAAATACCAAAGTTTTGTAAGAATTGAAACGAAAATAGTCATACTTATTAGGCGCCTTCTTTCATACGCGATCCGAGTATACGGGATTGAACGCGCGAAAGCTTGCACTTGCAATCGCGAGTGATTGTTTATTCAGCTTTTGACCAGTTTATTGCTCTTTCCGGCACGACAGTCGAGTCGAGTCGACAGTAAAGACAGCTTTATTATTATAATTTATTAGAGAATTATTAATGAATACATAAATATTGCCCCAAAACCACGCTTAACAAAATATCTCATTACCAAAATATAACATTTTTTTCTGACAAAGTCACGTAATCACACAACTAGTTCAAACAAAATATTAACAAGAAATTGATTCATAGCTTCCATAGTTTCTGGCTGGCCAATCAATTTACTCTTTGGAAAACTTCTAACTCGAACCAACTACTTACTAACTCGACTTGCGTCTTCCGAAATTGCTTAGAAAGTCTTATAATATTTGCACCAACCATAGACTAAGTACGGGATTATTAGTGAGTAATCTTGTTTAAAAAAAATATTGGAAGTAATTTGCTTTGTGGACATGTTAAGCTGGCGTTCTTTTATCTTCATCCGGATGCTCTGCCCGCGGAATAACGAGGGAAAATAGCGATAATATAGTTTTGCAGCAGTAAATTCTTCTTTCTTTCTTTCTTTACGAAATGACATATAATGAATATGGATATGGCCGCACCCACAACTTAGTGGGTATTTTGCCAATGTCAAGAAATTTATTGCATTGACACATTAATAAATACAAATTATAAATAATGGATGTGACATGAAGATATGGAAATGGCATGTCCCCGCAGTATATTATAGAGGTTATAATCAAATAAAGATCAAACATCTTTGACAGCCGTCACGGGCAGTAAAAGTTTGAAAAAACTGTAATACGCGGTCTTACCAGTATAAATATTTATCTGGGCTTTAAAGAAAATCTACATAATATTTGTCTACTGTGAGTAAGAATTGAATGTTTTAAATACCATCCACTAGGAGCGCTGTTAAATTTGCGATACAAAATGTATATACGCATTCACACTTGGGGGCCATCCATAAATTACGTCACACGAAATTCATGAATTTTTGACCCCTCCCCCGTCCTTGTCACAGCTAGTTACATTTGTGAGACCCCCCCTACCTAGTGTGATGTCACAAAATTTGGGACCCCTCCCCGCTCCTTGTCACACAATGTCACACTTCGTCGACCCCCTTCCTCCCCCTTAACGTGTGACGTAATATATGGATGGCCCTCTGGGTTAATATTGATGTAGTGTAGTAGTCGAGTAGTATGTAAATAGTAGTCGATGTAGAATAGTATAAAACGATACTCACTTTTCAAAAATATTAAAGAACGACATCTCATAGAACGCATGTAACGCAACCGCGAACGGGTCTTCATCGTTATACATGACGTTGCTTTTTAAACCAAAGGCGCAAGGCACTATAGCATCAGCTGTATAACCGCCAACCAGCCTCTCGGAGTCCACCACAGTAGAGTTGATCTTAGTACATTCCGATTGCTCATCTGCTGTTATCGGCGACTGTTGGTTAGCATCAAGTTCGGTGTTTGTCAATAAACTTTGGACTCTAACGACGAATTCTTGGGCGGTGTTTTCAATTAGCGGAAACATTCCTCGGAGTTTGTTGGGTCTGCAAATAGTACATAAATATTGTATCTTTAGTATTCCGCCATTTTAATGATATGTGTCACTACTATAAATAATAAAGTAATTCATCTAGGTAGATACTTACTTAATTAAATTTAAGTATAAATTCTAACATTTCCTCAAGGTTATGATTTAAATTGATTTATTAGGTACGTAATTACTAGATATGTGTCCGATTCTACCTTAAAATATTTCTTCATAGAAACTTTGACATCCCCCCCGCCCCCTCCTTAGTGTCTGCATTTAAAAAAAAATTGCGCTTCTCTAGGGTACCCACGAAATATATCCTCCATATTCTCCAAGTCAAAGTCAAAGTAAATCCTTTATTTCGTATAGGCGTACGGGGCACTTACAAAATGTCTCTTAAATTTTTTCTTTTCTCTACAAAGTCCACCAGATTAGGCTGAGTGTTATCTGACAGTCAATCAATTTACTAATATTAAAGCTACAGAGCATAGAAACTAGCCACTATATCCAGCATACTCACGAGAATATAGGCGATATTTTAGCCCTCAGCCGCTTCCACTCGTTCCCCCGCAGGAACAGCACGGAGCCGGCCAGCGGGTCCACCTCCCTGTTGAAGAAGAACCCGCGGTCCGTGAAGTGCTGGAAGTCGTTCACGCAAATCCGCTTGATCAGCTCCGGGTCGCGGACCACGAGAGTCCGCTGGTAGAACTGGTGGGTTCCTGGAATTATACAATAGCAGGCCTGAAAGAAGCTGTACCCGATCAAGCCAGCATGCGGCCTGTAGCATATCCGTGAGGCCTGTGGGATATCCGCGAGGCCTGTAGCAAACCCGCGAGGCCTGTCGCATATCCGCGAGGCCTGTAGCAAATCCTCGAGGCCTGTAATAATTACCATGTATTTACGTCATTGAACGATAGGTTGTGTATACATTTAAAACTATAACTCTACATGGTTATAATTATTTAAGGACTGATTTCTTAAATTTACGCGAATACTACACACTGAAATAAAACTAATTTTAAGGATTTTATCACGTTTATTTTATTTTTTAACGTTCCCGCACCATTGCAGCACCTCAACACACTAAGAGCACTTAATGCGTAGATCCACAGATCACGAGAGATATGCCGTGCGGTTCAAAATGTATGGGAACTCGCTGCCTCCGCTTTGTTCCCCACCACTCTCTAAAACCAACCAATACGAAGTCTCTTCGGTGCGTGCTGCGTCGCCGCCGTATACAGCGGCCGTACCACGCGACACACCAGTTTATTCAAAGTATCGTTAGACGATCTATACATTGCCTCGTACATTCACTCAGTAGCGAACATAGGTGGTACTTAAAGAGCCATGTATTTTGTACAAAAATAAAAAAGTCGTTGTGCTACATGAAAACTAAAATAACATAATAAAGGCATTAAATATTTTTTGATTTGTTGTTTTTAATGATTTTAAAGACGAATAAATAAAATACTTAATTCTGGCTGGTGAAATGAGATTCCATCTTTCGCGTAGTTCACTTTGCTGCTAGTATTTTTGCATACAAACACGGAACAACCCGGCATTTTGAAAAAAACTAGAGCACCGGCACCGACGTGCAGTTGCAGTGGACTGACGGCGAAAATTGTAGGTTAGCCAAATGTACGCTAACTTTGTGCGCAAGCCCACCGCTTTCATAACATATCTCCTCTAATATATCTGTGCGTAGATCGGACCGCAAACAATAACTAAATATGAGGGTACCCCGTTCTAACTATGACACTAGGACGTCTAACGCCTCAGTCCGGCCGTGACCGTTAATGCTGTAAAACAGCCGAAACGTCGGGAACGTAAAAACATAAAATAAACGCGAAAAAAGCCACAAGATAGGTGTCCATACAGATAGAAGTGATCTAAATCAAGACGGGCAAGACATGAAATTGTTGCTCTTTTTAAAAAGATCTTATAGGTACAGGTCTTTTTGTGCAGTGCATTGTTATGGGTATGTCAGAAAAAATTAGGAAGTCTATAGGCAGGCTTGAGTAGCTGCTTAGTAAAGCATATAATCTATACCTACACTATTGAACCACCTATGGCATCAATCTTTTTTGCATAACAATACTTAGCACTAGTGCCGACTAACTAAAGCCCTGTACGTATACAGTTCAAGCCAAAATGTTCTTTAATAAGCAGACAACAAATACCCTTACCGAGGAACCTAACGTTCTTGTACGTATCGTATATCCTCTTGAAGCACATGCCACCTTGTTCCTTGAATAACACCACAGATAGTATATGCCCAACGATGGGCCATCCTGGGGGTGAGAACACCCCCCTTGAAGCCCAGTAGTCATGGTCGTATGTGGTGATACATAGAATTACTGCCGCAGTGGCGGCACACATAAAAATATACCATAACACAACACTCCCGAAGGTATAATATCGCAAAGCCCAACACGACAGCACTAATAACTGGACCGAAGAATGTTTGAATCCGAACATTTCTTGTTGTTTTTAAGTCTGTGACATTATTTATTTCTTGGGGTTCTATCTGGAAAATTATTTTTATTTAGGAACAAACAAGGATTTATCGGTATATCCGGGGTTCGGTGCTCGGGTCGTACGAGGTATTAATAGGATTCCCACAGCAGTCCTCAGCCAATTCCTTCGCGAAAATATAGGGGTGATTATATATTTTTTTTTATTGGTGGTAATAAGTAGGTATCTAGTTAAATAACTGACTGAAACAGAATTATTGGCTGTGTTTTTTTTAGTTATGTAATTTTATATTTTTTGGCTAATTTTATTGTAAGTAGGTATTATATAAGTACGTCAAAAATATTGAATCAAATAGGTGTTTAGATCTTCATTACAATTGTCGCAAACATTTAAATAATGCCTCCATTACAACGTTAGTTATATATTTTTCGTCCCGTCACACACAAAACTGCAATCCGATAAACGAGCACTGATCACGCAGGGCTGCACTTGAACATTTTTACAAAAATATTCGAAATAAATTTAAAGTTCGAAATTCGAACGTCCGAGCGTCATGGCGTCCGTGGGCCGCGCTTGCGCACAGTGTGGCCGAATGCGTTAACAAGAATCATGCGCAATCTGTGATGCTGTAAGAGTGAAAGTTGAGCAGGGCCGCATTGTCCGATGCCACTGCGCGAGTTGCTCATTCATGTTGATCATATCAAAACGTTGAGCAAACACTCGGCAATTTACATGGATATAAGCAGAATATGAACCAATAACATATTAAGTCAGTGAGCGTGTTTAAATTGTAATATATTTTCTTTATTGTTACTACAATACTGATTAACATAAGGAGCTATAAATAAGAATATGAGAAGGCTTAATGAAAATTCTCGCTCTGTCTTTTTTGCACTTAAATTGATCTAGGAATTAAATTAATATCTAACCATTAAATTAAGACATCTTAGCCATGACGTTCCTATAAAAAAATATAAGTTTTTTACGAAACACGTATGGAAAATCTAATTATTCCCTCGTAAAATCTTTATTCCTGATTAATTACTTATTTATTTGTGTGTTTTTTTAATCACTACCCAAAAACATTAAATTAGTAGTAAATTGACAACTATACATATCTTTGCAGTCATATTATTGTATTAATTTAGTAACAAACCACATATGGTATATCGTTGCCTCTAAATCCCTCAACTAAATCTGGGTCATAAAAATAACATGTGTAAAATAGAGTGCGGTCCTGCACATTTTAAGGTCTCCCTACATAATGTAAGCGTCCTTAAAAGGTCTTATGTATTGTCACCATAACCTACATTTGTCAGAACTTACAAACAACACGATGAAGCCTTCATCACTAATTATTACTATTACTTTTACTATTACTAAAGCAAGTTTCCAATTCGATAATAAAGGGTATCCTTCGGTACTGTAACACGCATTGTCACAGAATGGTGACTGTTTCGATCTATTCTATTCTATCAGCCGAAAGACGTCCACTGCTGGACATAGGCCCCCTCCAATGACTTCCACACATCACGGTCCTCCGCCGCTCGCATCCACCGGCTTCCTGCGACGCGTGTGATATCATCGGTCCACCATGTGGGGGGCCGTCCTACACCACGTCCTGCGGTTCGTGGTTGCCATTCAAGAACCTTTCTGCCCCAACAGCCATCGGTTCTGCCACTTCAACTTTGAAATTCTTTGAGTTATATCGGTTACTTTTAGTTCGTCTACGGATCTCCTCATTTCTGGTACATGGTAAGCGACTAAGTCTCGGCAGCATAAGTCATCACTGGCGACTGTTTGCTTGACGGTATTTGGTCAATCAGCATTCAGCCCCTTAATGTCCCACTGTTGGGCACGGGCCTCCTATCAATGCGAGGGGGATTAGGCCATAGTCCACCACGCTGGCCCAGTGCGGTTTGGCGGACTGACACGGCTTTCGAGAGGTTTCCTCAGACATGCAGGTTTCCTCACGATGTTTTTCTACACCGTTTAGCAAGTGATCATCATGGTTGAAAATGAGATTCGCAGGTGAAATCCAGAAATCACAGATGTGCGAGCCGGCTTGAACCTGCGATCCTCGTTACCGAGGCATGCGTTCTCGTAGGTTCCCTAAGAGTTTATTTTTTTAATTTCTAATGTTTTTTTTGGATGTGACCTTTGTAACCCTACTAATTGACCTCTTACAACATATAAGACAATCATTATTGTTACACTTTATATAATGCAAGCTACAAAAACCCAGGAGAATAAAACCTAGAGGAAATCTGAGAGAATTTTATGTTTTCGATATTTGTCCATCGCTGGGAAATTGCAACAGATAATTTAAACCTTATTTGAGAGACGAAATATTTAAAGTTAAGAAACCACGTTGGATAGGTAAATTATTCTTAAACTAATCTCCATAAGTCGTCAATTGAGAAACGTACAGCAATTTGGTTCCGTAACTGCGGAGTGCAATAACAGCTTAATGTGAAGTCGGTCAAGGTTACATCACTAACGTCAGAAACGCAACGGAGGATCGCTAACTATTCATATTTTTATGAAATTTAAGGGCTGTGGTTGGGTGTACAAGTTATTAGACTGGCATCTTTGAAGCTTACACGCGCGTCTGTTCAATCCATTAAAAAAGATATTTCAAAATTCGAACAGATTTTTTTTTGTCTGTTAAGTGCTCAATCCAATAAAACAAACGTTTCAAATTTCGAACAGATTTTTTATTTGTGTGTGTTAAGTATTGGATTATTTTTGGAATTTGTTTTTTTTTTAGATAGACAAGTGTTGTAGGAACACAAAATCCAGTAGGACCTCGTAGGACATATCTACACTATGATGCATAATCTGAAGCTATTAAAAGACTAGCTAACATGACTATATTGTTCTATAACAAGGTTTATGAAAAGGTGAGCCTCCGCAACGGCTGGTACAACTGTACAGCGGTATACCGGTAATATAATAGGAATGTCCCACATCGTGGGTAGTCGTGGTCAATAAATGCGAACGTGATCCGGGCGGACGGTCGTCCGCGAGTAGCGGACAGAAATATTCAGAGAATACAACCGGTTCACATATTGATTTCTTATATTTACGCGAATACTACACATTGAAATAAAACTAATTTTGCGGGTTTTATCGCGTTTATTTTATGTTTTTACGTTCCCGACGTTTCGGGTGCTTTACAGCAACCATGGTCACGGGAAGACTGAGGTGGTTGACGTCCTGGTGTCATAGTTTGAAACGGGGTACCCTCATATTTAAGTTCATATAGTTAGAGAGTTGTTTTCCTATGGGACGGTACGCATAGTTGGTACCAAGTTAAATCGTCTGTTAATACTAGAATTCTTCAGCATTATGGTACAAACAACAATTGAGTTAACTAACAGAAAACGTCGACCCGGTCGTTATTGTGCACGTATACCTAGGTAGTAGGTATATGATGTTTCTACATATTATCATAACATGTTACTAACAATGCACTCGGAATATGTGGCGGGAAAATTTCACTAGTACTTATTTAGCGTCTCACTCTGTTTCTCTCTCACTCCACACGACGCGAACACAGAATATCGTGTAGGGGTTGGGAGCAATTTTAGCTAAAATACTTTATTATTCGAAATACGAATTCGAAATAAGCAAAAAAAAATTTGTTTGCAATCTGTGGTTAGCCAGTTATGTATTGATATTTACATTTGTATATTTACGCGAATACTACCTACACATTGTAATAAAACCGATTTAACGGATATTATCGCGTTTATTTTTCGCGATAAAATACGTATTTTTTAATTGTAAAGACGTATCAGCAAGAAACAAGAATTTCTGATAATTGTATCGTCCATTACATAAGCACGCCGTCTGGTTTCTGCTCGCTGTCCGCCATCACTCGTAACTCACATTGGCCTGAATTTTTTGGTCGAAAATGTTGACCGAACGTTTGTTGCGAAACATTATAATTTCACTCATAAATTAGCCATCATTGCGCAATAGGCAATTTCGGAGACACACATCCTCCATTCTTTTTAGGGCAGCAAGTATCTTAGTATGTTCTTTAAAAATGTAAAAGATATTGATTTCTTATATTTACGCGAATACTACACATTGAAATAAAACTAATTTTAAGAATTTTATCGCGGTTTATTTTTGATTTTACGTTCCCGACGTTTCGGCTGCTTTACAGCAACCATGGTCACGGGAGGACTGGTTGCTGTAAAGCAGCCGAAACGTCGGGAACGTAAAATCAAAAATAAACCGCCATAAAATTCTTAAAATTAGTTTTATTTCAATGTAAAAGATCTTTAAAAAAAAAAGAGCTACCATGGAGTTTCTTGCCCATTCTTCTCCATAGGAACGGCATTCCGAGCGAGTGGTTAAGTTGTAGATTAGCATTTTGTAAAAATTTTGACGATTCATAAGTACTGTACTTAGTGGTCTACGTGAATACAAAATATTCTGATACTGATTCTGAAAAAAATAACAACATCGTATATACAGTGTTACCGAGAAAGGGTATACTTCCATTAGGACTGCATTTCTAGTAATAGCGCATTTCTAATCAGTGTAGCGATATGTAAATTAAAAAAAAAATGCGGTCAACGATACGACAATTGTGATTTTTTGTGTGAAGTTGTTACGTCACATAATTATTCAAATGCGCTAAAGAAACGCAGGTTTAATTCGTCATATAACCTTTCTGCATGACGTTGTATAATACGGACATTGAGATAATATGGAGCAAATCTTCCTTTGTCTAATAGCTTGTTAATGATAATGATAATGTTGATGAGATGACCACCAATCGCATGGTCCGAAAATTAAACAAACCTCAACTTTAAGCTGCATACAAAAGGCTGGAACTGGGAGCGATCCCAGTATAACCTAAATAGGGGCAAGCAAAAACGTGGCATCGCACAGGTGGTTTTAAGTTTTTTTTTGACGTCTCTATTCAAAACAAGTGATTTTAGAATTCTATATTACTATTCCTATATGCCTATGTGTTAAAGCATCACTAAAAACCTACTGGATTAATTACAACCGGGTTTTCAGTACTGCATAGTCTATTGCTAAACATACATAATAGGGTAGAGTATCATTACGCTATGATCGGGGGTCACGTACCAGAGAAAAAAAGTTGCGCGCGCGCAATTGCAAGCAAACGCAAGTGCTAAGTAAATGAAATAACAAAATGTAATCATAAATTTATTAAAAAGTATTTTTACAACTCCAAACTCTTTTTAAAGTTGTGTCACACGATGTCAATAAGGTGTTAGTTCACGAAGGTAACCTTGGCGGGGTCAGCACTGGCCACGACGGCCTCCACCTCGGAGCCGAAGTTCACGCCAGTCTGCTCCTCGATCCATTCCAAGTAGTCACCGGGGCGGAGGAAGGCTGTAAATAATTTGATATCAGTAAATAATTGATTTAATAAACACTTCGTAACAACATATTTTTGGTACGAAGTGTCATTGTTGTACTTCTAAAAAACTCAACAAGTCGATAAGCGTGCACAAGTTCGTACAAGATGAAATTATTATTGATTTAGTTGGTAGATAATAATTGATTTATTTAGGGTCCCAACACACGTGCCAGATAGTTTCTCGAATCACATCTTAGAGGAATTCGGTGTTGCTAGCTTCTTTAATCAAACAACTTGTTTGGTTTATAATTGGAAAAGTGGACAAGCCGAGGGTCAGTGGTGAGTTTCTCTGCCCCCGTTTGTTTAAATAACTAATTTCTTATATATACGCGAATAGTACACATTGAAATAAAACTAGCTTTCCACAAAGTCTGCAATCTGTAAACATGTGCAGAATAGCACCCGCCATATTATCAGATTTGATCAAAAACAGATCCTTGCAAAAGAACACCCATTCCGACCAAAGATGATACGTGAGGCCATTGAAATTAAAGAACATCATAATTTTAATAGGGAAGATGGCTGGGTGCTACCATCGAATTGGGATCCAGTGTTTGATATTGTTAAATCCAAAACCAAGCGCACCATTGCAAGACCTCAAGACACTGTAAGCACTTTCTGTATAGATCGGACCGCAAAGAACAACTAAATAATAGGGTACCCCAGTTCAAACTATGACACTAGGACGTCAAACACCTCATTCCTGCCGTGACCATGGTTGCTGTAAAGCAGCCGAAACGTCGGGAAGTAAAAAAAGGACGACGATGACGTAAAAAACGGGTAGTGATCCTTTCCGAGCTGAGGGTCCCGGTTTTGAATCCCGGTTTCGCATCCCGGTAGCGGCACGTTTTTATTTACCCTCCCCCCCTAGTAAAACGTAATGTTATGTAACGCGTAGTTCAAACCCCCCTCCCGCCGCTGTAACGCATCGTAACGTTTCAGAAGACCCCCCCCCTCCCCCCAAATTCGTTACGTAATACTTGAACGCTCCCTAATCTCGTTAAAGGTGAAGCTGGTTTTGATACTTACTGGACTCGCCATCAGCGGAGCCAGTCAGCAAGCCAACCTGGACACCGTCCTTAACCAGGGGTGCGCCGATGTCGAACTGGAAAAATAATATTTAACATCAATGCGGTTGTGGACACTATACACTAAACAAAACAAATACATATATCTATGGTTTTTTTTTCAATTGTTTACACCTACACCTAGTATAATAAATATAAAAAACGTTGTAATATAAAATGTCTAATGCAAGTAGTATTGGTACCTACTAATTAAATGAAAAATCTAAAATGAATACTATAAGTCAGAATTTGGATCTGTCAATTTAAAAGAAAAGTTTGTTTACAAAAAATCACAGCTGTCATTTTGTTGGGAACTTTATTTTTTTATTCGCGTTTCCAAATTCTAACTTCACATAGTTTTCCGTAGTAGTAGTCCGATCTCGATTTGAACATAAAATAAAACCAAAAAATCCGTAAAATTAGTTTTATTTCAACGCTAAAGAGGTTTAGGTTTCAGGATTATATACGCTTTCTGAATCATTCTGTAATAAAAGTGTACGAATAGTGTACTTCTGATTGGTCAATAGGTCACACCTCAATTAACCAGACTCGTGTCATATTTCTACATGATATTTTTTTTAAATTAATATATACACACTACATCCATATTGAACTGCATAAATTAAGCCAATGAACTCGTTTTTGTGACACTATTATGCAATTAAAGATAATGTATAATCATAAATTTAACATTGGCAACCATGTTATGAAATTTAAGCTTCTTTGAGCTGATAACCCAGATTGTTGTAGACTTTACTCTCCAAATTATGTAGATAGGTATAAAAAAACGAGTACGAAGTAAAATAAAATGATGCGATCTTATATAAATATATAGGTTTTGGGCATGTTTTTGGGCACGTGCAAGCTCCCCCAAGGCGTGGTGCCCGTATCATTTGCTATCTCTTGCTATATGGCTAATTTGGCCCTGGCTAAATGTTAACTGCCTAGTGCCTACAGAGCTGTGGCTCCATCAAACATAGCGTTCCGTAAATATAAGCGTCTCCTCTCCCGCTCGTACTTCTGATTTTATACGTGTGAATAACAGTTGGGGTCGAGTCACCTTCGTCCGTAGGAGAATTAAATACCCTCGAGATACCCTACACGTGACCCTGGGTGGTGCCAACCAGGTGACAACTCTACTGGTGGTAGGCTTCGGCCGTGGCTAGTCACCACCCACTGAACAAAGCCATGTCGCCAAGCGGCCTAGCCGTGTTCCGGCATGATGTTCGGTGTTGCCATTCATGGATGGCGGGTCAGATCAGCTGCGCTGCATGTGCCTAGTGAATGTAGCGTCTCGATCTACTGCCGCCTTCCTACCTAGGCAAGTATGCTCCATCGTAGATCTCATCGTCACTTACCATCAGGTGAGATCGAGATCAAATACTTGCCTATAATGTAATAAAAAAAAAAATGTGGCAACATGCTTTTTAGATGACGTTACAACTTGAATTCCTGCTTAAATATTAACTCACCTTGCTGGTTGCGACGTTACCAACGATGCTGCTCTCATCGGATTCCACTTCTATTTCGGCGCAGGTCAGGAGCTCACCAGGAACTAGAACAATAATCCGACGTGAACTCTTCGGAAGTCTGTGCATCACGCGATAAAATGTGTTGTTATTTAGTCATTATGCGTGGAACAGTTACGGCATTTCATAGAGGTGAGTACTACTTTATTGCTCCGACATAATTAATAATATAATAATACCAGCCTATTTTTCTGTCCCACTGCTGGGCACGGGCCTCCCATCAATGCGAGGGGGATTAAGCCATAGTCCACCACGCTGACTCAGTACGGGTTGGCGGACTTCACACATCTTTCGAGGGGTTCTCTTAGACATGCAGGTTTCCTCACGATGTTTCCTTCACCGCTTAGCAAGTGATAATCGTGGTTGAAAATGAAATCCGCACATGAAATCCAGAAATCACAGAGGTGCGAGCCGGGGTGTGAACCTGCGATCCTCGCGAACCTTACATGTGAGCGCAGAAAATCCTTAACATAATCTGGACCTTGCAAGTCGAAAGATGATATGGCCAGTAGTGGACTCTTATAGGCTGAAGAAGAACCGGAGATAACGCGACAAGGGAAGCAATGATCTCTATTTATATGGTTACTATACCCACCATCAGCTTCGGGTTCGCTGAAGCCGCAGAGGGTGACGGATCCTGAGGTCTTGAAGCCGGGGGCGGCGAGCGCGACCGGGGCAATGTTATCTGTGAACACACGTACATTATCAATGTTACTTTAGAACAGCCAATATTGATTTCTTATATACGCGAATACTACACACTGAAATAAAACTAATTTAGCAGACTGTATCGCGTTTATTTCATGTAAAGCAGCCAAAACATCGGGAACATAAGAACACAAAATAAACGCGATAAAATCCTCAAAATTAGTTTGATTTTAAACTTAACCAACTTAAGAAATAAGACTTCCCCACAAATATAACTCGCATCCCTCATTTAATTGAGTAACTATGTACAACGCGACAGTGCACAACGGAACGAAGTTGAACGGTACTCTTTAATTAAAAGAGCAATTAACTAGGATGTCGTGTCAATTATCGCCGGCCAATTGGGACGAGCAAGTTGGGCTCCGGGGAAGACTACTGCCCGATCTGTGTTACACGAATCTAATGTACCTAGGTACAGCCACGAACTTTAATTTGGGACCAATTTAAGGTTGAATATCGTCCAGCAAACGTACAAACTAAACGCGACTATTTTCACTGACGACGTTACGACATATATTATTTTACTCTTTGCGTTACTATCGGCAACGACTCTCTCATATGACGATATACATGGATGTCATACGACCTTATTGCATAATAAGTGTCATTAAGGCTTTTTGGCGGGAAGTTGAACCGTGAAATTGGCAATTTTGTTCTATTTTCCAAAAAAATGTTTCTTCGATTGATTGAATGTCGTTCGGGATTCATTTCATCATCAACAACACTATCATCAGGGGTACTTATAATTCAAAAACAATTTTCATGAATTACAGGACACTGGCAAAAATGGCTTTATTTTGTAGCCGATTGCCAAACTAAAAAAAAAGAAGTGTCGTGAAAAATATATTAAGGGGGAAGCTCAGGGTCAGGGCGCGAAATTCAAAATGATAATGGTTTTTATATTTTTACGAAAAATTTGGACATCTTTACGATGTAATTTAGTGTTTTGCGATATTAGCATACTGCATTGAATGTTTCGATGTTTAAAGTTTGCTTAAAAAAGTACCTAATCCGATACAATACCATATGGTTTGTAAAAACCGCTACTTTTACTAACTTCATGGTGTTGTATCGCTTTAGGTATTTTTTTAAGCAAACTTAATACATCGAGACATCCAATGCAGAATGCTAATATCGCAAAACACTAAATTACATCGTAAAGATGTCCAAATTTTTCGTAAACAAATAAAAACCTTTGACATTTTGAATTTCGCGCCCTGAGCCTGAGCTTCCACCTTAAGGATTTTTTTTTGTTTATGTTTGGCCCTGCATAACTCCTTATCGAGTTCATGTTTTTTTTTAATACTGGCAGGCATGATCAAGTTACAGTAAAGTATAGCCTAGTAGGTACATCAAATAAGTAATATCTTACCGGTGAAGTGCACAACCCTGTTAATGTTGATGAGAGCGAAGTCGGCGTCGGGGTTGAAGATCCTGAGGCTGTTCTCCGTCACCAGCTCGGCGTTGATGATGTTGAGGGTGGCGTAACGGATCCAGATGTAACGGGAGCTGGGATACACGAAGATGCATTAAAAATAAATACATCAGTGTGCTATTGACTTATAGATATAATTATATATCATACTAATGTATTAGAAATCTTATATTAAGAGTAACTCTGGAGTTTCTTGGCTGTCCTTCTCCATAGAAACGGCATTCCTAAAAGGCAGTTAAGTCGTAGGACAACATTTAGTGGATTTTCTTATGATCTACATATACAAATAAATAAAATTGGAGTGTCTGATTGTAATATTAAAATAACCGCTTTTTACTAAGTGCATTTGGATGTATACACGGAACATATAATAAAACATTTTTTTTTTCAATTCTTGTCTGTATGTCTGTTTGTTCCGACTAGTCTCTGAAATGGCTGGACCGATTTTGACGGGACTTTCACTGGCAGATAGCTGATGTAACAAGGAGTAACTGAGGCTACTTTTATTTGTTTGTGTGTATTTAAGAACCTCCCCCCCCCCCCCAGCCCCAGCCAACGACTTAATATCACAAAGGCTCAGAACGCGAGAGAGGGCTATTGCTAACGATTATGTCTTTGTTAAACACCACGCGGCCGAAGTCGCGGGCAACAGCTAGTTATTTATGAGTAAAGACAGTAGTAGTGAGTAGTAGTGAGTAGTAGTGAGTACAGTAAGAGGCCTATTGTGAAGGTAAATGGCATACAAATCGACGCAGCTGGTGGCGGTGAGCGCCCACGAGGAGTGGATGAGGGAGCCGGTGCAGGTTTCGAGGAGGCCGCTCATGGACACCGCGATGCGGAGGTGCAGGAGCCAGGGGTTGTCGCCGAGGGCGGCGGCGGTGCGCGCCGGGCCTGCGAGACGAAATTCATGGGTGTCATACAAATGCTGTAATTTTGACCGCGCAATGTATCGTAAACGTCGCGATCACAACACAACGCTCCACGTGGTTTGCAACTCGCGCGAGCGACGAGCGCGCTCGAGCGTATCGAATGTTGTAAATGGTATACTAAGCCTGGGACCTGGACTTTTTAAACACTAAGTGAAGTCAGAATTTTAAAACATTTATTAACAAAGAAATGTTCCCAAGCAAATGAGAATTGTGATTATTAGCGGGCAATATTCCTCACACAATTATCACAAATGCGCTAAAGGTTCGTTCAGGTTCCAGGCTTAGTATACCTTTTCTGAATCAGTCTGTTTATGTAGATAATGTAGGTACTTATACTCACTCGTGCTAACAGCCGTGCTGCGTGCCTGGAAAATTAAAAAAAAATGTTAAAGACATGTTTGAAGATCGTTATGTAGGCACCGACCTCATTCACTATTACACTTCCATCATAATTCACATTGATAAGTATAAATATATCGGAAAAATACACGGGAAGTTGCAATCGAAAATAATTACAAAGATAACATTAATATCGAGTTCTGGAATTAACATGATGGATTAAAACACCGATTAGATAATATAATAAATAGGTAAGTACAATTATCTTGTTAGATAAACAAATCGGTGCTGATAAAGGAATTATCACGAATATTCTATTCGCTAAGTATAAATAATATTAATTATTCGTAGAAAAAACCAGCGGCGGTAGATATTATCGCAATATGGATAGAACGTACCTACGGAGTAATTCGTATAGGTACAGAATGTAACAAAATAATTAAATAGTATAGGGGATGGATGTACTCATACAACCGAACAAGTTACCTCAAAGAACAGGTCGACAGTAACAAATAAAAAAAAGATTGTTTATCCCCGCAGCGTAACCCATTGAGCTACGACCCGCTGCCCTTAATGATTTCAGCCTATATAAGGCTTAACAATAATAGTGTAAAATATGTTAAGGGGTCCATTAGTAGGCTATAAAGGTCACATTCTTGAAAATAAAATCAAATTTGAAATTTAAAAAAATAACACGACGTACGCTTAGTGTCAGTTATTTACGTGGCTATTCAGAGACTGATAAAAATGATCTTGATTCTTTAGGTAAATCTACTTGTAAATTGGCACGTTCCCGCTAGAGGCGCTGGTACGAAATTTAGATAGATTCGGATTACTCGATCGGTTTTGCTCCTGACAAAACCACCAGAAAAATCCCAGATAGTTATCAAATTGGGGTGCCAACTCTACAGTCACATGTATAGTTTATGGTACTCATCACCAAAGACATGCACATAATATGTATAGTCTATGGACATACAGTTCCCATAAAAAATGGGAGAATTGCTATTTAAAACAATCCCGATTCTTCTAGGTCAGTAGGATAAAAAAAAAGTGTAAGAAATACCTGAACGGCGGCGAGCGCGCACAACAATACAAAAAGACCCTTCATATTTCCACTCTGAGCTACTAAACGGCGACTGAAACTAATTAATAACTCCTATACTAAATATACTAATTACCTGCACCCATTATCAGAGCAACAGCCGTCATTATATCATAATCTCCTGATACAGTGTCTGATTAATTACGAAAATTTTAATATTTCACACTTCATTTAGTACGTAATCCATTGATAAATGCCTATTTGTGTAGATTAGCGGATGATGCGATTAAAAACCCCGGCCTGGGATTTCTAGATTACCTACGTGGATAATTAGTCTGTCAAGTACCTAATTATATTTTTTTTGTAGCAGCTAAGTTTGCTGTTTACTTTATAGTTTTGTCTGGCCCATTGTTGCGCACGCGCACGCATCGCACGTAGACCTAAAGCCTCTAAGAATGGCCCAACTTAGCACCCAATACCGCACCCTCAGAACTATAGGGGCTCAACTCAAAAATCATTTTTTTGGGAAATCGCAAAGGTCTTGCCAACTGAACGGGGAGGACGAAAAGTACCGGTGTCGAAGAGACGGAAATATAATAAGCTTTTTCTATCATAAAAACTCATTTGTTGTAATATTCATCGGATAGAACATACATTAAAACCATAATTTTGAATGCATAATTTTGAGTTGAGCCCCTATCGTCCTGAGGGTGCGATATGTAGGGCTCCTACCAAGTGTCAAGTTGGCTAGTCATTTACATGCTGATTGGTAAGGTCCCAATAAATTGGGTGCTAAGTTGGGCCGATGGTAGATACCGTAGATTCTCCTTGTACGAAAATGTATTTGATAACGTCCTGCAACCACACAACATGCCTCGCCCTTGAGTTTGATATGTTGACCCATTTAAGCGGTCTCATGAGTAAAAATATCACACTTAGAATCAACTTCTTTCTTTACGAAATTAAATGCGATGAAATTAAATGGATTTGAATATGGCCTCACCCACAACTTACTTAGCGGGTATTTTGCCAATGTCAAGTAATTAATAGAAATAACACATTAAATAAAATAATAGATGAGACATGATGGTATGAAAATGGCGTCCTAGAATCAACTTAATCCAGAAATACTAGTAACACCTAATTTTGACGACCCAATTGACCCAATAAAATTTTGCACACTGTGTGCAGTTTTATCCAACTTGAAAGATAGGATAGTTTGTCTCAATTTATAATCGCAAATATTTAACTATAAAAATATTTCCTAGAAATAATGTATACGGCAAATCAAAGATTTCCGGCTCAGCTAGTACCTTTATACCTTTATAAATATATAACAATCAAATAAAACAAAAAAACAACATATAAATAAGCTTTATTTGAATCACTTCGTCGGACTCTTGGACCAGGACTTTAGTTCCCCTTCCTTCGGCAGTGACCAGCTCTTGGACCTCCTGGTTCTCATCTTGCTGGGGGACACGAAATCATTGTTGTCCACCCTGGGACCCTTGTCTTGCTGGTCCGGGGGCTTGGGTGTGGGCGAGTGTGTGGGAGTGCGCTTGCTCTTCGAGTGTGAGCGGCGGCTGCGGGTGCGAGAACGAGACAGACGGTGCGAGCGGGAGCGAGACCGCGTGTGGTGAGATCTGGGGACAGATGTGAGAGCTCAGACACACAGAACATTATCTTGCAATGTACGGGAGGGGTCCCAAATCTGCATCTCGTTCAATATAAGTAGGATTCAAAAATTGAATATTTTTTTAAATAAAACAGTTTGATAGAGATAAGTTGGATAACAAATGTACCTTTTAAGCTAGATTTTGATGCTAATAAGTCTGTAAACTTTTTAATTTTCACTATGTTTTCGATCAAATAAATATTCATAAACAAATTGCAAGTTCTATGTATTCACTCTAGTCTATGGAAATTACCAAAATGAGCTTTCGATGTGTGCGATACATATCGGTCCAATAGTTATTTAGAAAAAAAAAATAGCTAGATGCAAGCTTCATTAATATGAAAGCGATCAGGGAGAGAACTTCGACGTATTTTTTTTTTTAAATTGATACTTCTTTGCCACCGCGATTCTTCCTGTGGGCAACAGCAGCATTTAACATTGAATGTCTAGATGCAATGTCGTTGCTTTTTTTACCGTACAACAGTCACAAAGCAAATAAAAATGTTGATTATTACAATTTTCGGAATATTGTATTCGATCAAATTAGTAAAGCTACTATTTTTCTCATATGATCCCACATATGAGCAAGTAATATCCCTCTACCAGATTCCCTTTTTTTAAATGGGACTTGCTGGTAGCTGTGGGTGGCGGCACACAGCTACCACTGTTATCCCTGAATGCCAGGATCTACAGTGGTCATCAAAAAAGACGTAAAGTTTTGACCCTCCGCGTGTCCCGAGAAAAAGCTACTTGTCTTTAAACCCGCACGTAAAGTGGGAGCTAACTGTATACTATATAGTCTGTCGTATTTAGAGATTTTGTATGGAGAACTAAAAAGCGCCTATAGCGGATTGTATTGAAAACATTAAATTCTCTATACTACCCCCGAAATTTATAGATGTTTTATAACTTTATCACACGTCATAAAGTACTACGCAAAACAAAAATCTTGTGAGCAGTACTATATGACGTTTGATAAAGTTATAAAACGTCTATAAATTCGGGGAAAAATGTCTAAATACGGTATACTATAAAGTATGCGGTTAGCTTGCGAAATATCTCGCACTTGGTGTACTGAAACGAAATTAAACTAAAGTCTATTAGTCCTGGAGTTGGAATAATGTCAAGACCTCTCACCTAGATCTTCGACTCCTCGACCTCGAGCGCCTGCTTCTGCTGCGCGAGCGGCGGCTGCGCGAGCGCCTGCTGCGCGACCGTGACCGCGACCGAGTGTACGACCGGCGCCGCGACCGCGACCTTGACCGTGACCTTGACCGCGAGTACGACCGCCGCCGCGACCTGGAGCGGTCGCGGTCGCGGTCGTCGTGCTCGTTCCGGAACTCCGCTTGCGATAGTTTCTTGAAATACCTGGATATATATACATTACTAGCTGCGCCCGGCGGTGTTACCCGCGATAAAAAGTATGAAAAATTAAAACATCTATCCCACGGGAACCATACATTTTACCGGGATAAAAAGTAGCCTATGTGCTATTCCAGACTATAATCTATCTCTGTGCCAAACTTCATCCAGATCCGTTCAGCCGTTCGGGCGTGAAAGAGTAACAACCATCCATCTATCCATCCATCCAAACTTTCACACTTATAATATTAGTATAGATTAGTATAGATAATACACAATATACTCGTCAGTACGTATAAGATCGGCTTGGTTTTTTGTGCTTATGTATGTTGTGTAAACACACTCCGTCTATATTACTTCTTTGTCTAGGCTATTGGGGTACCTATTTGTAAGAGACCGAATATGTTTAGATTACAATCCTGTTTGTTTTCTGGTTGGATGCTGGTCCAGCTCCATCTATACTAATATTATAAATGTGAAAGTTTGGATGGATGGATGGATGGATGTTTGTTACTCTTTCACACCCGAACGGCTGAACGGATCTGGATGAAATTTGGCACAGAGATAGATTATAGTGTGGAATAGCACATAGGCAACTTTTAATCCCGGTAAAATGTATGGTTCCCGTGGGATAGATGTTTTAATTTTTTATACTTTTTATCGCGGGTAACACCGCCGGGCGCAGCTAGTAGGGATATAAATGAACTTGTTGGAGCAGACTATTAAGATTTTGTTTTTCTCTTCTTCTTATTTTCATTTGCATAAGTAATTTGTAAATGTGGGAACCATGTAGCCATTAACTGTAATACTTAGTATGTATACTTAGTTAGTACTTTTTTTTGACCTGCTGCTAGTCTGATTAGCCGTTGCTACATTGTTCTCACATACATGTAACAATATACTGTTCAACAATGTAACGGATCTTTTTAAAAAGAGCAACCATGGAGTTTCTTGCCCGTGACCCCGGTGGTAAAGTCTTATCTTAGCATTTTGTAACTTATAACAAAGAAGAGCAAAATATTGTACACCTCAAAACTGAGCTGAAAAAGTTATTACAAATTAAAGCCGATTATAATATTACAGAATTTCTTAATGACAATTTAACTTAGTTCCTTGCTTTTGACATTTTATTATATATTTTTAAACTTTGACCTGATAACTGATATTTTATTTGACATTTTATTTTAACGTTGAGTTTGCATGACTTAAATTATAATTTAGATAATAAGAATTCTGTGTTCTGTGTGTCTGTGTACATTTGTACGCCTTAAAGGCTGAACATGACTGATCTCATCATAATGTAACATCTGACATGCCCTGCATGTTATACTCATGCTTTCACAAATAAATGATCTTTATCTTTATCTTTATCTTTATAACGTTTCATAAGTACTGTACTTTATGGTTAACATGAATAAAAAATATTTTAATTCTGATTGTGTACGCGGATCATTGGTGTGTATTGTATTATACTAACTTATAATACAGGTGTGTTGCGTCGGGGCCATTGAAGTAGGGCATGCGCGGTCCCCGGCCGCGCGGCCGCCCCCGCCACGGCCGCCGCCCCGCCCCCGCCCCCACTCCCATGCCCACCCCAACGCCCGCCCCAACACCAGCCGGCGGCGGGTAGTACGCGCCGCGCACCGGGTAGTACATGGAAGCTGTGACACATACACATATTTTTTTAAATTTTATTTCATGGTACTAGGCTTTTGGAATCATTCGTTTTCAGTTCAGTTATATAATACAGGTCACATTCATTATGTTGACATTTACTTAAATTAATATTTAAATGTGAACAGACCAACTGTACGGTCCCAAACTAAGCATCGCTTGTATTATGGGTACCGTACCGTGGACTGGGGACAATACTAGTATAAGTAGTTTTCTCTTCCCTAGATTCAAACCCGAGACCATCAAGACAAAAAGCACAACCAACACCAAGTGCTGTTTAGATTGTTGCACACATACACTTTTATTTCATTATATGTTAAGGCTTTGCGTACAAGCCCTTTGAAACCGATCGGTAGTTTGCAATTCAGGTTAATTCAAAGGTTAGTATACTCTATCTGAATCAACCTGTATAGCGTTACACATGATTGAAAAAGCTACTAATGTTATCGTTTTAAAATATTTTCCACTATTTACTATGTTACTATAAATCATATAAAAATACAATGTCTGGATACTCATACTTTGCGCCGGATAGGGGTACCCGGGTGGACACGCCGGAAACGGATATCCGAAGCCGTAGGGAGGCGCCATGGTGTACATCCCGGCTGGAACACAAACATTTAGGTGTAATGCCAGAGCTTTTCTAAACCACTCATTGCCCAGAATAAAGTAAATTCTATCACTGTACAAGACTTAAGGCAACACTGAGGCCCCAGAACCTGGTAAGCCTATTAACTAACGGGGTTTGATTGGGTTTTTGAGCAACTTAACTATTGTCAAATTTGACTGAATTCACTTTGCTTACCTTTTGTAATTGCTTTCCCACGAGGTTTGAACGGTCCAAGTTAGAATGCAGAACCCGTTCCAAAGGGTTAGCTAGTTTTTTTTAAAATTACAGTCGTACCCCTTGGGAATCACCTTTATAAGGAATAGTTAAAATAAGCCAGTCATATCATTCGATGGGTAAGTAACATTTCAAGGAATCCCTATGCATGGGGTATCCCTCGAACAACAGTGGATTGTTAAATGACTTGTCTGGGCCCTGACTATATTAAATAAACTGTCTAATAGTTGTACATTGCGACTCACCAGTTGCTTTATTGTATTCCAACTCTCGCTCAGGAGTAGTGAGCTTTTCCGATTTGATTCTCTTTTTGTGTCTGTCGTCGTCGGAGGACGCTGAACTCAAGGAGGTTTCGCGTTTCGGCTTTTTCGTATCGAGAGCCGAGCGGATTACGATGCGTCCTGCGATAGACAAGATAAACGATATATATACCGGCCAAATTGAAACGTTCTACTAAAAGTCGTTAATAAATTAAAATGAAAATAAGATAAAAATTAAAATTAGGCATGATTGAGAAACTACTTTTAATATATTCAATAAAAAACACTGTCATACAAAAATATCATGGTATCAGCTATTTTAATGTTCCGCTGTTGGACACGGGTCTCCCCTAAATTCTGGGGGGGGGGGGGGAGGTAAAGGTTCGATAATGTCTATGAAAACATACATGAAGATTTATCTATGATAACAACGGGACAAACTTGGTGTAACAAGCATGAATTATTGTATGCAAGTCATGGATGTTTAATATCAATATAGGTATTATATACTGGGGTCGCCCTCAGTCCATACCCATAATGCAAGATTGGTTAGTTTGGAACCATACAGTTTTGATATTCGTCTCGTATTATTACAAGAGTAAATTAGGGCCCAGTACAGTATGTCGTGTGGAGGCTCACCATCGATGGCACACTTGAGCTGGTGCCGCTGCGCCTCGAGCGCCTCCTCGTGCTGGCGCCGGCACGCCGCCACCAGCCGCGCGCGCGCCGCCCCACCAGCCCCGCCCGCCCCACCAGCCCCGCCCGCCCCACCAGCACCGCCCGCCCCACCCGCAGCGCAGTAGTACCGCTCGCCGCGCTGCCCGTTGCGCCGGGCCTCCGGACGGAGCTATGGGGTGTATAGTAATAAGTATGATGCAAGCCGTGGTGCAGCCAGGTCTCGTGATTGCCTCAGGACTACGTCATCGACCAATGACCGGTGTTCATTCTATATCAATGGACGTACTGATTGTGACATACGCTTGGACCAAGAGAACCTGGCTGGCGTAGCACATTATTATATCAAGGAACCAAGGGGTCCTGATGCTCTATACATATTGTTTAATTATCATATTTATTCTATTAGATAATATCATATCATATTTATTTATTTTCAGCAGTTGGCTAACATAACATTAAAATTCTCATAAAGTGCCTGTACTTGTTGGACCTATGTCCGTTCTCAAGCATTCCAAAGATCTGGGTATAGCCCATGTGGAGAATCAAAATAATAATATGGTTAAATAATATTAATGATTTAAAAACTCACTTCTATCCTCTTAAACAACTCTTCAATCAGTCTTATGGCTTGCAGCTTTTTCTGTGCCTTGAGTAATTTCCGCTGCTCCTCGGCCACCCTGCTGTTGAGGTCCACATCATCTCTCTCCATCAGCTTGGCCAACTGTTTCTTCTTGCGTCTCTCCTCTCGCTCTCTCATCTTCTCTAGCTTTTCCCGCTCGCCATGCTCGTATTTTTGTCTTAAATAATGATAGATAACTCGTGAGACTTTTTCTTTTTGCCTGGAATAGATATTGCCTTCGCATTGTCTAATAGAGTATAGTAATAATAACATATTTTTATAAAAAGTGACAACAATGGAATGATGGAGTACCTATAGTGGCTTTTTAAAATGGACATAATATAATTTAGAACACTTATTGTTTTAAAGAAATAGCATAGATTTAATGTAGTATAACTGAACTTTAGGAATAAGAAAGCAGTCTCTTAAATAAAAGACGAATATAAAAGTACTTGAAGTGTATACCTCTCTTTAGCTTCTCTCTTAGCAACCTGCTCCTTCTCCTGTCTCTCTACGTCATCCTTAGCTCTCTGTCGCACCACCAGCCTCTCCCGGACTATGGACCTCCGCTTCACAGCTGCATCAGTCATGTGCTTTGTTTTATCAAAATCCACCTTTATGCTGCACCACTCAGCAATATCATCCCGTTTCCTCAGCAGCTTCTTGCCTCTGAGGGCATCCATGCAGCGAACAAAACTGACATATTCACTAAACTGTATGTACCCCTCAAAATACAACTCGGCATCCTGGGGTGGGGTTGTTATACCCCTGATAGATGCCTTCATTTGCATCCTGAAAGGATCTGCAGCAGGCACATCTACTTGGCGGATAGAACCATACTTCTCAAAAACTTTTTTCACTAAGTTCTCCGAAGGTCTGGCATCTTCGTCATGATCCCGTTCATGTACAAACCAACGAATTGGTAGATTTACTATATGAACTGTGTCCGGACGTTCACCCGGCTTCATCTCATCCATATCATTTGTGTCACGAAAGAACGTGTCCCAGTCGTGTCGACTAGGAAACTCCGACTTAGCTTCCGATACTTTCACCTTCAACGGGTCTGGGTAGTCATTCAACTGTATAATGCGATCCTCAAGCCTCGCCAGGACCCTCTCCAGTTTATCACGTGCCTCCAATTCCGCGTCAAACCTTATCACTTCGGTATTATGCTTCGACACTTTAAGTATGGAGAAACTATCAGGTTGGATCATCTTCCGAAGCTTCTCCATAAGATCCCAGTTTGATATTGACTTGCCGTGAACCTTGTGAGTGGGGAGCTGGACAGAAATATTTAGCCTCGCAAATGATTTTAGGTACAAACGCTGTGGCAAATATAGAGCCACAGCGTCTGACGGATCCCTGCATACTTGCAAACTCATAATGTAAACCTTCGCGTAACCTAACTCGAACACCTAATTGCGACAATACGTTACAAAAAGTGAAAATGGATTAATGAAATGAATAACAACAATAAAAACTAAACTAATCTAAAAAACAAGAGATAAGTAAGAGAGTAAGAAATGACCAAAATATTCAGAGGATGCTCTCATGTCGGCTGCTTTTAATGTCTCGGGGCTCCTAGAAAATGTAAGTGTAGTGTCCGAGTGTTCACAGTTTTTGTGTCACACTTTCTTAGCATTCACTATTTGTGTTTCTAATATATTTTTCACTGATTGAAACAATTTTTAGGCTCTGAGCAGAGAAAACCATTTTCTGTCCGCCATTTTGGTTTACGACCTGACTGACAGATTGATGACAGCGACATTTTTTTTATATAAACGCTACAAATACTGCACTCATGCAGAAATGTAGCATAAAAGCATTATTTGTCTCTTTCACTCAGTAAATTATAGATGTCTCTTCTCTTTAACATTACTAATTAGTTTAATTTAGTTTGGAGCTAACCATATATCCCATCGATTACCCTCAAGATATAAGGTACCTAGAGTAATCTTCTTCGATTTATTTCTTAAGGGGGAAGCTCAGGGTCAGGGCGCGAAATTCAAAATTTCAATGGTTTTTATTTTTTTACGAAAAATTTGGACATCTTTACGATGTAATTTAGCATTTTGCGATATTAGCATTCTGCATTGGATGTCTCGATGTATTAAGTTTGCTTAAAAAAGTACCTAATCCGACACAATACCATAAGGTTTGTAAAAACCGCTACTTTTACTAACTTTATGGTGTTGTATCGCTTTAGGTATTTTTTAAGCAAACTTAATACATCGAGACATCCAATGCAGAATGTTAATATCGCAAAACACTAAATTACATCGTAAAGATGTCCAAATTGTTCGTAAAAAAATAAAAACCATTGACATTTTGAATTTCGCGCCCTGATCCTGAGCTTCCACCTTAATCAGCTTCCTTGTCTCCCCAGAATTGACGTAAAAAGGACCCAACAATGTGAAACCAAACGACACTCCGATACTCCTTGGGGACAGGTGGTGTTTCGTTATTTTAGTCTTCATATATTTACAATCTAAGTCGTAGCTAGGAATTCACTTCGCGGGATCGAGCTTTGGATCAGACATTATTAACTATGTATAAAACGGTGGGTTGTCTATGGCATTTCGAGGGGCGAAAGGGGATGGTGTATGAACCCTGAACCCCCCTCACCCTTCGGCCTTTTTTACAGCCGATACGAGTATTCTAGCATTATAAGCGCGAAAATAGATGAGATGAAATAAAATAACTGCGTTAATTATAAAGTATCTTTTATTTTCTTTATTACAGAAACATCTCCACGAACTCATAGTGGTTGCCGAGTGCGTAACGCATTTCACAACCTGATATACTATATCAAATGCGTACGTCGTGCCATACTTATAGCTATCATAAATAATTTAGCATAAAATTTACACAGCGTTGCGATTTTTAAATTATACACTAGGTAGGTCTCAAAAATGTTTATCTAGCTCTCCCTTGGCAACTAACAAGGCCTAAGTATTATTTCGTCTATCTTTTGCGAGACTTAACATCAAACGGGTACAATAGGTAAGTAATTAATTAAACTATTAAAAATAAACATGCTTCACTTCAATGATATACTACAATCGGAATGTAAAGCCTCGCACAACTGAATATCCCATTACCTCGAAATAATACTAAAACATAATAGAATAAGTATGGTTTGTTCACTAATATGTATGCATAAACATATGAGCAATAGGTCTATTTAGTTAATTTCGACTTTGTTGCCATAAGTAAGGTTTAATTGCGAAATATCATATGGAAAAATTAATTTTCCCTATCTTGTATTACCTGTGCTTTGCCTGCCCAAATTGCAAAAGGACCATAGATTATCATTAAAAATAAGTAATAAAAAAAAAATGAAGACAATTTTATACCTGGCTAAAGTTGGGATTGCCATATTTTTGTATATTTTTCCTATAATTTGCATTTTTTTTATAATTTAATTATTTTTACAGCTTGTGTGACCACAGTTTGTGAGGTTATAAATTGTGATGATAATTTCTATAATGTTAAGTTATAATATAATTCAAGCAATAATTTTTTGTAAAAGTAGATGAAATAATGCTTACTTTTTCAGTGTTACACTAAAATGTTAAGCATTATTTTTTAAATTAAAAATACTATTTTACAAATAATAAAATGTATTGCCATAATAACGTGCTGCATTTATGCAGAAGTAGGTATCTAGTATATACATTGTGTATCGTATTAGGACTCAAAATACTTTTAAATCTAGTTAAAATCATACCAAATCACACACTACAATTTAACTCAGTTCAACTAAAATCTTTACCGCCACATGTCTGTAGTTTTTGTTAGGAAATTATATAAAAAAATAAAATTCTCAGTCTTCTATTGAATAGTACAAATAGATCGCTATAAATAAGATCCCCGATTTACAATATATTTAATATACAATTTGTACAAGCTATGGAAAAATTTACACGACAGTCGCGCACAAAGCGTCTATTGTCTATTAGTTCAAATTGTAATACATTATAATCACTGGCGGGAACCCGACGTCGAATCACCTTCACCTCAGTCGCGGAGCATTTTTGTTCTAATTTATCGATACAATATCGATAAGTATATTATTATTTATGATATTATTGCTAAATGTCCAATCTCCAGTAAGATATTCACCGCTTAGCATCGCGTTACATCTTTCACACTTGCGGCGAAAATAATAGCGGCAGATTGGAGAACAATTTTGCAGCAATTAATTGTCCATCACGCTTTTTGAAATCATCAATCATCACAGTTCTCTATTTCAAAATAAAATGAAACCATTTTTAAAATCCAAAGATGATGTTATACTATTTCACATGAAAAATCCCACACATCAGGTTCCATTTTAACTATTGATGCCACACATGAGCCATGTGTAGCATATATATCCATACATTAGTTTCGTCTGATAATAGGAGTAATTTCGACTTTTGAATTGCCTATTGTAGTCAAAAAACAAATGAACGCAGTGTAGTAAGCCATCCTGGCGTCATTAATATGTATTTTAGCTGCAGTATTTCCTTTTGGACAGCATTTCTCACTCATAAACATTTCAGTTTATTTTCGGGCGCCCTTAACGTTTTGTGGCAATTTCTTGCTGTTCAATTGTGCAGTCGTCGTATTGACGTCTATATCGCGCAACGCTTGCCGTAATCTTATACTGTAGCCCGGCAATATTGGAGAGAATAGTTTGATGTAGCAACACTGCGTTCATTATCTAGCCAGTTGGGTTTCAAGTTATTTAGCCCAAATGAAAATCGTTGCAATCGCTCGGCGATATAGTCGCCGGAGTATATGCTGCAAGGTGTTGCACTACAATATTGCAGCGTTGTTGCTGGCAACATTGGTGGTCGGCAAGATTGACGGTGTGTTGAGTGGAGGAGCGTGTGGCTGGCGCGGCGGTTGGTGTTCAGTTAGCGCGCGCACGCTTGGGCTGGTGTTCAGTTAGCGCGCGCGCGCATGGGCTGTCCGGGCGACGGCTGGTGTTCAGTTAGCACGCGCGCGCATGGGCTGTCCGGGCGGCGGCTGGTGTTCAGTTAGCGCGCGCGCGCTTGGGCTGTCCGGGCGACGGCTGGTGTTCAGTTAGCACGCGCGCGCATGGGCTGTCCGGGCGGCGGCTGGTGTTCAGTTAGCGCGCGCGCGCTTGGGCTGTCCGGGCGACGGCTGGTGTTCAGTTAGCACGCGCGCGCATGGGCTGTCCGGGCGGCGGCTGGTGTTCAGTTAGCGCGCGCGCGCTTGGGCTGTCCGGGCGACGGCTGGTGTTCAGTTAGCACGCGCGCGCATGGGCTGTCCGGGCGGCGGCTGGTGTTCAGTTAGCGCGCGCGCGCTTGGGCTGTCCGGGCGACGGCTGGTGTTCAGTTAGCACGCGCGCGCATGGGCTGTCCGGGCGGCGGCTGGTGTTCAGTTAGCGCGCGCGCGCTTGGGCTGTCCGGGCGACGGCTGGTGTTCAGTTAGCACGCGCGCGCATGGGCTGTCCGGGCGGCGGCTGGTGTTCAGTTAGCGCGCGCGCGCTTGGGCTGTCCGGGCGGCGGCGCGTGCGCGGGCCGCGGCGGCTGGTGCGGCGGCTCGTCGGCCGCCAGCCCGGAGCGCAGCATGTACTTGAACTGCAGCATGTGCTGCATGACGTCACGGATCTGCACGAGCGCCATCCCGTTCTCGCCCGCCGCCGCCGACTTGCATTTGCCGGAGTTGCGGAGAACTTGTAGCTGTGTGCTGTGGGGAGAACATGTTTCAAACTTAAGTCAAGCTATTTATTTTGTTTAGGCCTACCTACGGGAGCACTACAACTTTATTTTCCATAGCTCTACGACTAGATGCGACCTCAACCACAAATTAACTAATAAGATCTTACAAACTAATAATTCAGTCCGCATGGACATTGAAATAGAAATAATAAACTTTATTTTTGGGACTGCAACCGCCACACACTCTCATCAATGTTCCTCCAGCAAGCAAGGATCCACAGCGGTGACCAAGGAAGACGCCAAGGTTTGACCCTCAGCGAGTCCCAGGGAAAAGCTACTTTCCTCGAAACCCGCAACAAAATTAATTCGCCTGCACGTAAGGACGTAATTCGCGTGTACACAACTCGGCTTGGTTTTTTGTGCTTGAAAATGTTGTTCGCGACACTGTCCATATTATTTCTTCACCTGAGGACTACTTATATAGTACACTAGCTGTTACCCGTGACTTCGTCCGCGTGTTATTTAACACAAACAAAAATCTAAAATAAAAGTAGCCTAAGTTACTGATTGTTACATCTGCTATCTTCCAGTGAAAGTCTCGTCAAAATCGGTCCAGCCATTTCAGAGATTAGCCGAACCAAATAGTCAGACAGACAAAAATTGTAAAAAAAAAATTGATATATTTACCATGTATACACGGTTATTTTAATATTACACACAGACACTCCAAACCTTCACATTTATAATATTAGTGGGATTAGTGGGGTTATGTAAATGGCGACTCACGAGTTGGGTCTGTATAGCGTGATGCCGAGCGCGTCCAGCATGGCGCGGCAGGTGGTGAGCGACACGCGCGGGAAGAAGTGGCTGGCGAGGTCCGGCAGCGTCATCAGCAGCTCCGTGTACTGGTACGGCTTCGCGTTGATGCACGGCACCATCGTGTTCTCCACCAGCGCCTTCTGGACCTGATCACACATATTACACCCGTTGAGACACCGTTGTTAACCTAACCGATTTTCTTTATAGCAGTGATAGCCAAGTTGGTAGAACGCTTGCCTCGGTAACGAGGATCGCAGGTGCAACCCCCGGATTCCATGTGCGAATCTCATTTTCAACCACGATTATCACTGGCTAAATGGTGAAGGAAAACATTGAAACCTACATGTCTGAGAGAACCTCTCGAAAGATGTGTGAAGTCCATCAACCCGCACTGGGCCAGCGTGGTGGACTATGGCCTAATCCTCTTCAGACGCACACCCACTGAATGGCCCGCCAAGGTGGGCCCGCAACTAAACTGCGGAGTGGGCCAGGCCCGGTACCAGTGACTCACCTTATACGGCGTATGGTTGCCAGTGATATTGATGTCGGGGATGGGGGTAAGCCTTTTGCGACTGTCCACGGAGTGAGAGGTTGAGTGGCCATTCATTGTCCCGGTCACTTGCGGGGGCGCACTGCAACAAACAACAACTTGCATTATAATAGTATTAGGTACTTCGACTTACCGCTTCTACGAAAATTCCACAGATCAAAATAATGTAGTTATTTTTTTTTCTACATCCATTTGCAAAAAGTGGCTTTTGAATAGAGAATTTATTGAATCTATAAAAGATAATCAATTAGCCCCGCTACTTTTTACGTTTGAAATCCTATTCCTAAAGAATTAAAGTTAATTTTAAGTTTATATCATGTCATATCAATAACTGTTGTTAACGGCAAAATGACGGAACTGCCAACTCGGGCATTATTCCGAAACAGTAGATTTACGTAAGCCAGTTTTTGTTAAAAAATAATAACACAGGTATTTAAAAAGATAAAGTGTAGCCTATGAAAAAAAAACATGATTTGACAGAACTTGGTACGAGACACGAGTCATTATTTCCGTGGGCAATGTTCTTAATGATAAAAAAAGGGTTTCCTAGGTTACTTTTAATTTGTTTAAATACTGCTTAACACCTATACCTTAAAACATGCAGGGGTAATTTATTTGTACGAAAAGGAGGGATGATAAAAAAAACAAATACTGTCGATTGACAAATAAGCATATAAGTAGTAAAATATAAAATCCGCTTAACAGTAACAAGACAATGGCGAAAGGTTTGTAGGTACGTACACGATAGAACAGCGAACACTTGACATTTTCACCCAAATTCATAGTTTATATCCACTTTACATTGGCATTGCACAGCATTTTCCAGAATTCCAGAAGAGGGCTTTTAAATGCCATTATTAATTAATGTTAAATCCTTCTATAAATTTAGGAGTTTTTGGAACGAAGTTCCTTAACGCGCGTTGCGAAAGGGGGCTAGACGGAAAGAATTAAGACGAAAAGTTGTAACGAGCTATTGTAAGCTTTTTTATAAATGAAAGTATAGTTTACAATATAAAAACCAAAAACATAACGATACCTAGTTCAAAAACATGCCAGCGACATCTATCGCTGACTTACAAACTAAACATAAATAATAATGTTGACGTCTTAACAGGGAAGATTTGTGTAACTACAAAATTACTTCTAGAGTCGGTGCACTTCGAGTCAGTGGGTTCAAATTCGACGAATAAAATGGACTCATGGATGATAATGAAACAATTCTCGTACGACCCTTTTTTCTCAACCCAACTCCATTTCCTACGTAAAGGCCGATTATAAACATGATTATTTGTAAGCCGTGCGGCGTGCGCATGTTTCTCTGTCTGTCTCTCTCTCTCTCTCTCTTATAGAACGTACGCAACTTAACTACAGTCAAAACCGGATATAACGACTTCGTTTATAACGACGGATCGGTTATTACGACCGAATGGCAAGGACCCGTCCGAATCCCTAATAAACAGTTAAGGTGGAAGCGATCAGTCGCATTCCCATACAAATTTCAACATTGTAATACTCGATACACATACAGTTTTTTAGTTGTACAAGCATTGTTATCAATTCTCTATAAATTAAAGAGCTCGCAGTATGAAATATCAGGCAAAATCTTATAGTAATAACATCATAAAACGATATTAAATTTTAGGCTTGTGTGCGTGAATAAAAGCGCCTCTGTCCAAATTAACCCGTAACTAATAAAGCATCCGATTCTTTGTCTTTCAGTATTTACGGCGACAGATGGCAGCAGGAGTTTTTACTTATAATACATAAAGACATAACATTATAATATATAGAGAGATATAAATTTTCTATAAATAAGTATAAAGATTCATAATAAAAAATTAAAAATAAAAAATACATATAAATTTCGTTCGTCCATCGAACCTACGAACAATCGCATGTACCTACGTTTTTCACTTGAGCCACTTGGGGTGTGTTATTATCTGTGTGTGCAGATCGTCATGTATCCCTATTTCCTGTAATCCAAGTTTTTAGGATTTGTCTGCACCCAAAACATATTTTTTCGGGTTATTATAATAAAATAACCTACATACCTACATAAGGCATGTATTTATTTTTTTTAAATAATCAATGAATGAATGAATATGTCATGTTTCAATTGGTTGTAAATATCATTGAAACCTATCAAAATATTCGTCGTCTTGACTAGTGGTCTACGTAGCCTAATGTTCTACACGGTTGATGCAAACGTGTACTATAGCAAGTTCAAATCTTGCCGGTGGGCTTGTCTTTTTGAATGATTGATATTGTTTCTGTAAGTGAATATTAGATTTCCAAAACACACAGCTCGGCCGTGTTACTCCAACATGGTGTGGTAGTAATATAACGAAAATATATATAGGTAGTATGTACACCTTCCAAGGCCATAGCTAGATGATGTCGTGTTACGAAATATGTCGCGCGAGTCTTTGTCGATTTATTGATCAATTTATCAAACATTTTTTTAGGCACTGCCGGGTGTGCTACTGATATATATATATATATATCTATATATACTAGATGCGCCCGGCGGTGTTACCCGCGATAAAAAGTATGAAAAATTAAAACATCTATCCCACGGGAACCATACATTTTACCGGGATAAATAGTAGCCTATGTGTTATTCCAGACTGTAATCTATCTCTGTGCCAAATTTCATCCAGATCCGTTCAGCCGTTCGGGCGTGAAAGAGTAACAAACATCCATCCATCTATTCATCCATCCATCCATCCAAACTTTCACATTTATAATATTAGTATATATATATATATATATATATATCAGTAGCACAGCCAGCTGTGACTAGAAAAAATGTTAGAATACATCGACAGCGACTCGCGCGACATATTGCGTAACATCGGTTTTTAGTAATTATTCAATATTGAATCAATCTGAGAAAATCTACATAGCGACCTATATGTGTACCTATCTCTTCTTCTTACTTACTGACTAGCTATAGGAAGGTACCAACCAGCAAGGCATGTATGTATATATATATATAC